>JAPCYP010000107.1:0-1200000 GCA_035048595.1 Echinosophora koreensis | reverse complement strand
GTCATCAAACCAACAAACGCTCAGCCACGGCATAACATCCTCAGCCTTAGAGTTGTAACTGTTATAATCTCCAAAACAACCTCCCTTCCCATCCCATAGCCACCGTGAACCACCCTTGCTACTACCGCGACGTTGAACTGCACGCAAGTCTGGTCCCCAATTCCTCAAACCATTATCCTGTTCTAATGATAAAATCTTAGAACAAAACTGGTCTCTCTGTCCCAGCAACCCACAGAGAAGACAAAAGTTTCCCAACTTCTCATACTTGAATTTCACGACGTGCCATGCACCACCAGGTTGCCGTATCTTCTCCTCCTTCCTGAGAGGTTTACGAACAGCTATAGTAACTTGGATGCGCATGAAAGTTCTCCACAACCCAGCATCATTATTATCATCGTATTCAAGAAAACCACCAAACCAGTTTCGCAATTGCTGCCCCACCTCGAGACATAAACCCTGCTGGCAAGTCATGCATTTGCACCCATAAATGTGCATGAAACAGTGGGGTCTGAGCCAGATCACACGACTAAACAGAAGCATATGGTTATCAAAGAACCATGGCCCCCCTGAAAGATGCGCTGCAGATCAAGTCGGTGAAAGCACTTGAATAAGAAAAATCCCATTCTCCAACTCACGAATAAAAACTCCTTTACCAGGCCTCCAAATTTCAGCCAGCCTATCCTTCATAGCAGCCACCCTTATACTTCTATCATTCAGGAACCGTCCCACAAGGCAAAGCTCCAGATTCTCCACCACTGCAGCATTAGACCTACTATTCAGTGTGATGCCTTCATCTTCTTCATCAGATAAATTCAGATCTTCCACTTGCGGCTCCATGAATGAACCAGAAAAGAACTAGACACAGGAAAGACAAACTCTTCTCACAAAGAAGAGAAAACCAGAACTAACTCACAAAGGAGAGAAAACCAGATACCCTAAAACATGATCATATTTTTATTTAGAAAAAAATAATCACACAACAAATATAGTTCGCTTCACTTTCTTTTCAAAATGAAAAAAAACCGTATGCGACAACAGAACTTGAAAATTCAGGAATTTATATAATACAATCACCACTCCAGAAATGCTGTTCATTTGCAATACTTATTGAACCACACCCCAATGTTAAGGAAGCTTTCAAAGTCAGATTGTGGCCTGCACAAAAGTGAAATCAAAACCATATTATCCATTACAGTTATATTTAGACTGAAGAGAGACTTGTATATAGACTTTGTTTACCTTTCAATTGCATGAACATCATTGGGAAACACAACGACTTTGACCTGCACTCCTTTCTCTCTTAAAGCCCTTGCATACTACAGATTTAAATATGGTTTTCTCTATCATACAGTCATAGTTTAAAAGGAAATCTCTTAAGAGTCTCCAGTTATTTGTCAAAGCTATCAATCTCAGACTGAGACAAAATACTTACTTGCAATCCATTCGAAACTGGAACACGAAGATCTTGGGCACCTAACAGAAAAATTGTTGGTGTTTTTACCTGCAGATATCATCAGAATATGAATCTAATGCCAGAATTTAACTGCAAGCAGTATGAAATACTACAACAACAACCAAGCTTTTTCCCCAGTGTGGGGTTGACTAGATGAATCAGACGATGCCATAATGTCTCATCGTAAACTCATTTGACATTGTACTCAAGTTATACAGTATGCTTACGGGCAACGAACTAACATTATGGACCCATTGAAATTGACTTCTGTTCTCTACTTTCAACAAGCAATTCAAAGGAATGGCAAGTGTAAAAAAATATATATATATAAATAAATAGGAATGAGAGGAAATAATAAATAAATAAATAAATAAATAAAATTCCAACCATAGAGGTTTCTTTGCCAATGAAAAATCCTAATCGTTAATCAAGTTCGCTCAAAATATTAGACCTCGAATACCGGCATGTAGGGATTATTGTTGTAAATGGTTTTGCAATTTCATATTTCTCAAGTGCTTAAAAACACCAAAAAACTTCAGTGCACTTCAATTATTGAAAAGCTTATTTTGGTGTACAGACCTTCGAGACGTGTGAAATAGGAGACTTGCTATAAAATAGAGTTAGATCCTCCGATGACGGTGCTTCAGTAAACCTCTCGCTGCCCATGGTGCCGAAGGTCTCTACATAGCACCAATCAGGGATATCAGTTGTACCAACCATCAGTGCAAGGTTACAAACAGGATTTCTAGCAGCTGCCGCAACAAACTTGTCTGGTGCCTACAGCAATTAGAAAGACATGATAAAACTGTGAACAATTTTAAAACAATTGCCATAATCTACACACTAAATAAAATTGTTAAAGCCAAAAAAAATAAGTAGACAAAGTTACACGAATATTAAAGTGAATATTTATCATGTAAACCTTGGTGAGATTTGTATATAAACTTCAACTCGATACATCATTTCTTTTTTATATTATCGAATTATGTTTGCAGTATGCATTACAAAAAAAAAAAAACTGCTTAAATATTTTTTCTACCGTTACTAAGTTACTTCTAAATCCAATCAGACTGCAAATTGCATCTACAGTTTAACATTGCTTGTATAGTTAATATGATAGTTCACCAAAATTGCAAAGCACATGATACCAGTGTGTTGAAAATGTTCAGGCAAGTCTTCAGTTAAAGACATCTACAGGTGCATGTGTGACATAATAATAGTAAATTATTATTATTATTATTATTATATTATTATTATTATAATAAAATAAAATAAAATAAATCTAACAATAAGAAAAACAGTTTCTTCTAAAAATAGGTAAGAATCCATGATCACGCAACCTTCAGCATAAATAATTATGTGCAAAGGCCATTTTAAGTTATCTTGAGAATAAGATCAAGGCTCAAGTGTCCCAATAAATTAGAGTTACAGTTCGCAAAAATGATGAAATAAAAAAAAATCTATAGAAACGTGTGTATCACAATATGTGGACTTAAAGCACCTGGCCAATCAAGTGGGTTGTCAGAAAGCCACCATGGGAACCACCTAACAATGCAATCTTTGATGGACTGGCAAGCCCCAAGTTAATTGCATGATCAATGGCAGTGAGTACATCATTAACATCCTGCACATAACAAACTAAGATCAAGATCCAATAGTTTTGGATTAGAAGTAAATAACCAATAAGTACCTGAGAACCAACTTTCCCAAGAAGAGATTGTAAGGCTTCCTCACCAAATCCTAATGAGCCTCTGAGAAATATTAACAAGTAAGAAACCTTGAAAAAGACTAGCACTAGACATTTTTCAAGCATAATTGGATATCTAAAGAGACTTTATGCCATGTTGGATCACTTGCTATCTCATTATGGTGTGTTGGCAAATGGCAATATAATTCTTTTATAAATAAAAGCATTTGGTATAACAAATTTATTGTTAGAATATCCGGGGTAGTTTTTATTGTTAGTGTGTTAGGACTTGTACTAGTAGTACAAATACTTGTCCTAGTTATTAATATAAATACTAAATAGGAGCAATAGGCTAGGGTATGGGATCACACCATATCAATCTAATATTATTATTCAAAGTATACTCTATCTCTTTGTTCCTTTTCTACCTAAAATCTATAATCTCGACACCTATGCCAACCACAACCATAATGCAAGGTAGTCAACAGCATGCTATAGCAGCATAGCAGCGGCATAGTGGTACATCTCAGCAGCTGGCCACTATGGCAGGCACATCATATCGCGTTTACGTGTAGAGGGGGGAGCAGCCAAGATAGTGGGCTAACCATGGTCCAATGACCAATAGAAGGCATCGTGGCCGCTAATGTGATAAGGGATGAAATCCCTGGTTCGCCTCACCTTTTTTCAACTGGTTAGTGGTTAGACAATGATAGTGACTTTTGTGCACTTATACGTTGATTGTAAATTATTTACATTGCATCTACTATCTTTGGTGTCATATCTTAAGGAGATTTGATTGGATTAGAAGCTGGTTTAGGATTAAATTAGGTGATACCTTTTATTTGGTGCTTAGAACATGGTCTTTTCAAGGAGGTTTCCCTAACAGATATGTGTTAGGGCAAAGGAGTTATCGAATCAAGATTCGAATCGTGAATCGAATCTTATTATGAATCGTAAGATTCATGGTCAATAAAAATACGATATTTTCAAGTAAAAACAAGTGAAAAAAAGCAGAAAAACATAAGCTGATATATCATATATGAACTTCAAAATTATAGAAAAGCATATGGTAAAATGCTGTTATGATTTTATTCATCAGTCTAAGACTGCTTATATAGAGAGATTACCATAAAGTCTTTTCCTATAATTAAGGAAGGAAATAAAAAAAAATCAAAGTAATATCAGAGTAATAAAGATGGAATAACAAAGAGTATAAAATCAGAGATATTTTCTGATTCTCCTACACCCCAATCAAGTTGGTTCATAGATATCTATCATGCCCAACTTGCTTATCAAATGTTCAAAAACGAGTCTTGCTAGGCTCTTGGTCAGAATATCAGCTGTTTGTTGGTTGAAGGTCACAAAAGGTAGGCAGATAATTCCATCATCTAACTTTTCTTTTATGAAGTGGTGGTCAATCTCAACTTGTTTGGTTCTATCATGCTGGACGGGATTGTGAGCTATGCTTATTGATGCCTTGTTGTCACAGTACAACTTCAATGGAAGGTCAACCTTCATCTTGAGTTCCTGCAAGACTCTATAGATCCACAACCCTTCACAAATTCTTTGGGCCATTGCTCTAAATTCAACCTCTATACTACTTTTGTCAGTGACTGATCCTTTCTAGTCTGCATCAGTAAAAAATAGCAAAATTTCTCTCACTGATTTTTCTAGTACAAACCTTTCCCAGGATTGGTATTCAAGTACCTCAAAATCCTGTAGACTGCCCCAAGATGTTCTTTGTATGGGGAGTGCATAAACTGGCTTACAACACTCACTGAAAAAGCAATGCCAGGTCTAGTAAGAGAAATGTAGATTAGTTTGCCAACTAATCTCTGGTATCTCCCAATATCAATAGGGACATCTCCTTTCTCCAAAAGTTTCACATTTGGGTCCATGGGGGTATCGACTGGTCTGCAACCACTCATTCTAGTTTCCTTCAAAAGGTCTAGAATGTACTTCTGTTGGGAAACCACAACTCCTTTCTTTGATCGGTCAACCTCCATGCTAAGAAAATATCCCAATGCTCTCAAATCCTTGATTTCAAACTCTGTTGCCAAATTTTTCTTCAGCCTTCCCATTTCTATTACATCGTTCCCAGTAAGAACAATGTTATCAACATAGACAATTAGCGCAACAATCTTCCCATCAGAGGAAAATTTTGTGAATAGGGTGTGATCAATCTGTCCTTGTTTCTTCATTGACTGGGTGAACCTTTCAAACCATGCTCTTAGAGACTGTTTGAGGCAATAGAGTGACTTCTTCAATTTACACATATTTGACCCAAATTTTTCATCAAATCCAGGAGGGCCATCCATGTATACCTCTTCTTCTAGGCCACCATTGAGGAAGGCATTCTTCACATCTCGTTGGTGCAAAGGCCAATCTATGTTGGCAGCAAGAGATAAGAGAATCCTAACAGTGTTTAACTTTGCAACAGGAGCAAACATCTCTGAGTAGTCTTTGCCATAGGTCTAAGTGAACCCCTTGGCCACCAATCATGCCTTGTACCTTTCCACCAATCCATCTGAATTATACTTCACACACAGTGAAAACCCATTTGCAACCCACAGTGTTTTTTCCAGCTGGTAAGGTCATAACACTCCAAGTATTGTTCTACTCAAGAGCTCTCATCTCTTCTAGAACAACTTCCTTCCACTTTGGAATTTTTAGAGCTTCCTGTACATTTTTTGGAACTTCTGTACTAGACAACTGTGAGGTAAATGCAGCAAAAGAGGAAGACAAATTTGAATATGACACAAATTTAGACAAAGGATGCTTAGTACAAGATCTAATACATTTCCTAAGCGCTATGGGGACATCTAATTCAAAGGACTCATTGTGACTATAAGGTTCAGAAGGAGACTTATCTGTAGCTGGTTGAAATAGGATATCGAACAATGAATAATATGACCATATGAAAATGACTCCTTAAGGAAAGGAGTAGGCAATGGGATGCCGTTGCATGTGTGCTTGTACCTTGTTTATTATTATCATATGATTTGATGACTTACTTTTGTGAATGTTGTAATGAGTGAAATTTCTTTTTTGTCATAGGCTATACTGTGTAAATATATGTAAATGCTATTTTATAAAATAGTAATACCATGGATAATTTTCTGATTTATCATGCCGACTGAGAACAACAATCTTACGAACTTTTTATAACTTTGTTTTTATTCACTGGGATTATCATCTCATTATAGTGTTATTTTCAGAGCCTAGCAAAGACATCATTGCGACCGAGGAGCCTTGAAGATTAATAATCTCATTAGTCTGTTAGCTTTAGTCTTGGTGAGTATTTCAATAAGGTACCCTTTTAAGCAAAGACCGCGTTTATTGTTGGGGATTTAATTCTTTTATTAGACACCCAGTTTCGAGACAATGGATCTTATTATGTTAGTTGTGGTAACTGAGCAAAGGCTCAGTTGTGAGAAAGGAAACCCTTTGTGAAGGGGAAATCCATGGACGAAGATCACTCTCCTTTTATTGTTCTGTTTCTGTTTAAGAATTCAATAAAGATTCATTCTTTTCTTTTACTTTTCCATTTCTATTTCTGTTCTTGGGTTCCTAACAATATGTTGAAGGTTTGGGTAGCTTTCTTTCATTATGTTTTTATATATTCTTTGTTTTTGCCTTTTCTTTTTATGTTAAGGAGGAACCCTTATCCTCCTAAACCTTGATAATTCTCTACTTTTTGTCTCAATGAATTTCTTCTTTTATCAACCAAAGCAACCAAAAAACATAAAATTCAAGCCTATAAATGGAACTCGACACAAGCTAACTCCAGGTCTACCCCACATAAATTTAAAAACCTAACCCAAGCCCCAGATTACTAGTGTATGCTGTATACTAAAATTCCAAGCCTGTAAATGGAACTCAACACAAGCTAACTACGGGTCTATCCCCACATAAATTTATAGGCTCAACCCAAGCCCCAGATTACGAGTCTTACTGTACACTAAAATCTCCTAGCACTTTTTACCAAAAAAAAAAATTCTCCTAACACTGATCTGTATCAGCATCAGTGTGAGTATAAGAATCCATCTCTTGATCAAACACTTCGTAAAGACTCAACAAAAATACGAGGGAATGCATAAAAAAACTTATTATGAATTTAAAAGTCAGGCTTTGACTAAATGCTTGGTCATCAAGGGGGATATCCTTTACCTGTAGTTTACAATCAACAAGTTATATCCAAGCGAAGAAAGAAAAGCCAGTGACTTTGAAAAGCCAGTCAATGAGACAGAGTGTGGTCCCCCGTGAAGGATCACAATTAGTGGATTACATGCGTCACCGTTCTTAGCTTTTGATGACACAAATATAGCTTCATAAGGTTTACTAGCACCTGAAATTGAAGTTGAAATAAAAAAGCAAAAATCAGAAACGAAAATCAATTTCTCTAGAAAAATTGTAGTTTAACCAAGGTTGTCAAACTCGAGAGTTTAGGTAAACTCATGGAGCCCTAGTAAACCCAAATTATAATATTATTTAAAAAGCATATCCTAATAGCCTGACAAATAGCTTATCCGTAATTAATATTCAACATTCCAACTCCATAACAAATTAAATGAAAGTAATAAAGTATAAACATAACTTAATACTTGACCCAACTATTACATTATACTTAGCCCGTCACTTCCATTATTTTGTAGTTTAATAAAACAAAAACAAAATAGTGAAAGTATAAAATTAGCTTTATAATATAAACCCAATATATGTATTGCAGAACATAGGCAAATCAGCTCAAGTCACCAAGAATATTGGCTAAGATTATGCATTTTGAGAGCAAAACAATGTATAAATTCAGGCTCATAAAACTCGCAAGTAGAATTGAAAGTTCACCGATTCTTTAAAAGTTTTTGAACTCATGCATATTTTACTTAAAAACTAAGTTTATATATGATTTAACTCGTTTTTGTGGCCTAGATTCTGAAAATCATGAGTTTAGGAGTTAACTAGGAGTTTGACAATCATGGGTATTACCTCACATTGTACAATCAAAAGGTAGGAAAAATAGAGGCTTCCATTTAGTATAAAGCACATAACCTTTTAAAGGGATATCTACAACTGATATTATGAGGGATTGGACAGTTTGATCCTTAGATTTTCTCTTTTTACAAGGTGTTTTCTGTTTCCTTCTTTTCTTAAGGAGGGCTCCTTATCCTCCCTTCTCATTGTAATTTTTTTCATCTTCATCTTAATAAGTTTCTTCTTTTATCAACAAAAAAGAAGGGTAAGCAAATAAAGTGTTCTGTCAAATTTTTCTTCTTCAAAACAACACAACTTAGCCATCAATTGTAGTGTAAAACTATAGCATTATGATAATGATCATCAAGCTCATCAAATGGCTTCAATCATGACATAACAAATAACTATGAAGTAATTCTATGTTTACTGTTTATGTTCCTAGTTTAGTCATACTTAAGCCTCGCTGTTCATAAACAAAATAGTTACTCTGTTCTACTCAAGTTTCTCATTCTTCAGTTTCTATTGTTTTCCACCTTAAAATTTAACTTCTCTAAATTTCAATATCAGAAGCTTTACAGAGGCGGCCTTTATTTAGAAGCTTAATGATGTTACCTTCATGCAAAAATCAGAAACATTTTTTTGTTTTTGATGGAGCACAGCAGGAAGGGACAGCAGATTTAATAATATACGATAAGCTACTGTAGACATCCAACAAACATTATTTTGTAGGGTTTTTTCTAGTAGTGTGCAAATATATTTCCTTCTGTCTCGAATGTCACAAAATGTTACATGACATTGTTAAAGCATGTGATCCACACATGTAAAGGGGATTGAGAGTTGCATTATTTACTGTCAAATTGACATAAGAGTTACATTAAGATAAACATGTACTAATAGTACCCTAACCCAAAAGTCTGACCTTTTGTTGGGCATTCAGAAGCACCCTTGACTGAGATCTTCATTACACTGAACTTAAGAGAGGACATCAAAGATCTAACCTGTAGTCAAACTCCAATGCTACCCTTTGAGCATATAGGATTACTTTTATTTGCAAAATTGATCCATACAAATATCCTAATAAAGCAAATTAACTAAAACCTTGTCAGAGCATTTGAATATGGGATTTGATACATCTGACCAATTCCATTCATTATTATCATTTGCCTTCTCTACAATGGTCCCATACTTGACTAGAGGAATATCTACTGGACTGCTAGAAACTGCATAAAGTTGAACAAGTTAAAATCAAGTAAAATATGTTTTCACTCCAACAGGCTAGGTCAAAGATAAACTGAGCACTGGATTTTACCAGCAAGAATATTGTTCCCATCCAAGGCAAGGAGACTCCATGAGAAATTTGAATCGGTAGGGGTGATACATGATATTTCTCCACTATATTTGATGGAAATGTAAGGAGTCAAACATTATGATTTGCATAAAGCTTCGCACAAACAGAACAAAAATGCATTCCCACAGTTATTGTTACCTCAACACATTGACGGAAAGTAAGACTTGACTGCTGTTCCAGAAAGAGGATATAATCATAGTGTAGCCATCAGAAAGCCATGGACCACTAAGGATATTGAAACAGTAGAGTCCAGGGAAGCAGCCATCCTCAGCACACATCACAACTGGAATCTTTGAAGATTGAAATTGGAACAAAAATCACAATAATTCATTAGAATTTCATTCAAAACAGAAATAGCACTTACCATGCAGCAAACAAAATCTAAGATAAAAACTTTCATGCTTGTTTTAAAGCTAATTTATTGAATACCGTAAAACAAATCAGTTCAAGCTTAGAATTTGAAGTAGCTGCTTCAGCCGTTGCCAATGTCAGTGTGGTATTATTCTACTTCGGCCCTTGACCTGGTTATGGTAACAACATCTTGTTTCTTACTCTTTCTAGTTCACAATACTAAGTTTCCTCCAATAACAAGGTACCCTGAAGTTGAGGTTCCATCAGGAAACTGATATAAACTGAAATTTTATTTGTAGAACGATGGAGGCTAGCTCTTTACAATCAGTGATATAGTTTAAGGTATAATTGTATAAACCAGAAAGGTAGGAACTACTGAAAACAGTTAGAAAGGAAGAAAATACAAGGAGCTTCTGCTGCAGATTCAGAAGCCCAGACCCCACAAATCTACAGAGCCTTCCTCACTTATAGGACACTGGATTTGGGCCTAAGCCCAACAACTAAGCTGAATATGGAAGTTAGAGAAGAATTGCTGATGTGGCAGTTAGTTGGGAAATGCAACAGGATTATAGGGGGAAGGAGAATCGAAGAGGGGATCATTGAGTATCTTTTCTGTTAGGACTTTAGAGATTGGGCAGAGAGAGAAATATCTCTACTCTGAGGCTCTTTGCTTTGGGCAGTAGGAATACTCATTCCTATGTTATCTCGTCATTCCAGAAATAATACATACTTTCTTTCCATTACTGAGTTGTTTTTCCTTATTAATTGCTACTGTTAATTCAGGTCTCTGTCAAGTGGTCCGACCTGCTGGATCATCGAGGGAGAGCCAGTAATGCCAGAGATGGAGGTTCTAGTGTTTGTTAGAGAACATTGTAAGGCGATACAGTACTGCACACTGTACTACTTCCTTAGTCAGTTGTGTGTAACTGTTTTCCAAGTAGGCAGTTAAGCTGCCTTAGACTTGTATAAATACCTGTAATCACTCGAATCATTTAGCAATGAGAATCACAGTAATTCAGTCACTTTCTCTCTCTCTTCTCTTATCTTGAACCACAACATGGTATCAAGAGCTAGGTGAGATCCATGGATTCCAAGTAGGCAGTTAAGCTGCCTTAGACTTGTATAAATACCTGTAATCACTCGAATCATTTAGCAATGAGAATCACAGTAATTCAGTTACTTTCTCTCTCTCTTCTCTTATCTTGAACCACAACATGGTATCAAGAGCTCGGTGAGATCCATGGATCCCAACAGCGAGAGACCTAATTCTCCTTCTACCCACCCACCACCACCACCACCACCCACTCCGGTGATGGCAGCGCCGTCACCGCCGGTGTTTTCCCTCTCAATTTCCTAGAAATTAACCGAGGATAACTTCCTCCTTTGGAAACGGCAGATTGAGCCGATCACAAATGCGAATCAACTTCTGGTGCTGTCGATTCCATCGCGCTATCTTTCTGAAGCCAATCAAGTCGCTAGTACTGTCAATCCATAGTGCACACAATGGGAAGGCCAAGACTCGCTCCTTCTTTCTTGACTTCAATCTTCGATTATAGCACCAATTCTTACTCACCTAATAGGTTGTGTTCAATCATGGCAACTGTGAGAAAAGTTGCACAACCACTTCAATTCCAAGACCACAGCTCGTGCGCGCATGTTACGCACTGAATTTCGTAAGACAAAAAGGAAGATAGGTCAATTTCCTAGCTCGTTATGAGAATCAAGGCAATTGTGGATTCTTTATACTCGTTATCTTAATTTTGGTGTATGTTGATGACATACTTGTTACAGGTAACTCTTTGCCTCACATTCAGAGTCTCATTGAAGCTCTGAATTCAGAATTTGCCCTGAAACAGCTAGGCAATTTAGACTATTTCTTGGGCATAGAGGTTACTCATCTACCCAATAGGGCTCTACTCCTCTCCCAAACCAAATACCTTCGTGATCTGTTGTCTAAAGCCAAAATGGAATCAGCCAAGGGCATCAACACACCTATGGTTGCCAACCTCAAACTCTCTAAACTAGGGGCTGACTATGTCCCTGATCCCTCATTGTTTCGGTCAATTGTTGGAGCATTGCAGTATGTAACACTTACAAGACCAGAGATATCCTACTCAGTGAATAAAGTTTGTCAGTTCTTGTCTCAGCCATTGGAGGAACATTGGAAGGCTATCAAGCGCATTCTCAGGTGCCTAAAGGGTACACTACATCATGGTCTTCTTATTCAGCCTGATGCCATTCATGCTCCACTAACTCTAACTGGGTTTTGTGATGCGGATTGGGCCTCAGACCCGGATGATAGACATTCCACTTCAGGGGCATGTGTGTATCTTGGCCCAAATCTCATTTCCTAGTGGTCAAAGAAACAAACTCTGGTTGCTAGATCAAGTGCCGAGGCTGAGTATAGAAGCATGGCAGCCCTATGTGCTGAGATTATTTGGGTTCAATCTCTGCTGTCAGAGTTGAGAATTAAGATTCAAACTCCTAGAATTCTATGTGACAACCTCAGCACTGTATCTCTAGCTCACAACCCTGTCCTACATCCCCGAACCAAGCATATGGAGTTAGATATTTTATTTGTTCGAGAGAAGGTGCTGAACCACAGTCTAAGTGTGACTCATGTTCCTGCTCATGATCAATGGGCCGATGTGCTTACCAAGCCTCTTTCAGCTTCAAGATTCAGCACACTCAGAGATAAACTTAGAGTGTTTGACAAGCACTCACTTGCTCAAACACCCTGAGTTTATATGGAGGAATGCTAGAGAATAGATTAGTTTCAGTATATAGTCCAGTTAGCTACAGCTGTACTAGTTAGTTAGTTTCTGTTAAGCAGTTAGATTTCTAACTGTCACAGCTACTGCTATAAATAGCAGTAGCCTCTCTGTACTAATTCAGAATGACATAATACAAATTCTCATCAATTCTACTCTCTTCTATTCTCTCTGAATTCTCTGTTTGTCATTGATGGCTCAAAGTTCATTTGATCTTCAACAAGGAACTGATCAAGGAAGTCAAAATCCAATTGAGATAGCAGAAGAAAGGGAGAAAATCGAGAAGGGAAACGAAGGAAAAGGAAGTGAAAGGTCCATTAGCAGCATCATCGATGCTGTAGCAGAACCGGAAACGCACAATGAAGGGGGATTGAAGGCTATCAGAGAACTTTCAGAGGTAGGAGAGAAAATAGGGACTCACGACAAAGAGGAGGTTGAGGTTGAGACCGAGAAGGGAGAAAAACAAAAGGGAGAGTTCCTCCCTCCACAACAGATCAGCGTCGACCTGCGTACCAGATTTGTAAGAGCGTCCCACTGTGTTCGCCCACCCGCCGTTGCGTCGTCGAGTTCTTCCTCCACCGTGTTTATATGTTTCTATTGCTGGAGCGCTGACGGCCGTTGCAAAGGCGGTGGTCGAGGTATTTTGGGGGAGACCATAATCGGTGGTGAGTGTGTGCCATCGTCAGACCCAATCCTCGTAAGACGGTCCTTGGGACTATGGCAATTCAAGAGGATAAGGAGATGGCTGCTGCAAACAGAAGCTTCATAAAGTTGAGGAATAAGGAAGGGGGCAAAGATGGAATTAAAAAAATCAGGTCACTTGTTTGACCTAAGGGGCCAACCCCATCTCTGTGGAAAAGGGAAGTGGGTAGTTAAACAAGAAATGGGTTTACCTTCTGATTGCATGGATCAAGGGATCTCTTTGAAAGGTAGAAGTGGGCTGTTAAACAAGAAAGTTCTGGAGTGGACAAGGCAGAATGGGAATTGAGGTCTTTCCTTATTCAAAAAGAGTATTGGATTCTGCAATGGGAGAACAAACAGGGGTTTATATGGAGGACCCATTCCTCATGTTACGTAACACCATAAACATACAGAATAAATCATTGTCTTCAACTTATATGAGCATTCAACATTATTTTTTTAAGTAAAGCTCTTAAGCACAGGGCAGACAAGAAGCTCATGCTCATAATTAACATGAATAGAGCAAATAAAAAAAATCAAGAGCAATAACAAATCATAAAACTAGTCTGGGCAAAATTAGAACTTACCACATCATAAACTTTTGTAGATTGGGATAGCTTCATATCACTAGGCCAATCAATTCTATGAAGTGAATTTGTTGCAGAGTGGGCTCCGGAATCAACTGAACTTCTTGCCGACAAAAAAACAAGCAACTTTCCATCTGGGCTGGTAGAAAATTCATGTACAGGCATCATGATCATCGAAAACAAATTCACATACTTTTTACTAATAACCAATGTAGTCAATATCAGATAGCAGCGCATAGCTGCCAATCCCAAAAACCTATAGGGCGATGGCTGCTACACTGAAGATTAGGAAAAATATATAAATTATTAATATTATATACATATAAATGCCAAAAAATAAAAAATACTCAAAATTAATGATATATTCATAAATAAATTTTTTTTTGATAAGCTATTCATAATTAATAGTTAAAAAACATTGTCACTAAATATTCGATACTTTGATAAATATTTTTGATAAATCATATGACATATAATATTAAGATGAATTTTGATAAAAACTATGTTATTTAACAATTATCAGTTTGGTTTGTTTTTATATTAGACATTATATTATATAAATATATAAAATAAGGTATGGAAAGTAGAACGCTAAACGTTTGATAACTAAAGCCCAATAATTCCAGATACAGCCTTCTATGGATTTGTTAGAGATTCTAGAGAGAACAGAGAACTAAGAGCCTTTATTCATAGCAAAGATTCAAAATACAGGTAGGAATGAAGGACAAATCCCTCTCCAAAGCCGTATCTCTTAAGAGAAACTATGTCTCTCTGCCCTCTAGCTAATTGTCTCTTCCCCCTCCTCTTTCTCCATTCTGCTACTCCTATTTTATTGATATTATTATTCCCTTAATTTATCTAGTCTCCTAACAGAATGCATGTTATTCTCTCACAACAGGATACATAGATATCTACTAATCAAACATCAACAAAATTCTATTATTCTCTCCTTTTGGAATATCTCTTCCAAATCTTACTGCCACATGACAACTGGTCCACTGCTAGATTCTGAACTTTTGTGTCTTGGCTAACATTCCCTGGCCCTTGAAGACCAACCTTGTCCTCAAGGCTGAGGTATGGGAATTGGGTTTGAATCATAAAATGATCTTCTCAAGTTGTTTCTTATAATGGTTTGCTTTTCCAATGGATTAACTATCGGTCTATCGCTCTCCCATAACACCCCGACATGATGATAGCCACACTTCTAGTACCTCTGCAGGCTCTATGATGTCAGATTCATCAAGTTTCAACCCTTCTGGCAATTCAGATTTAACATCATACTTCCCGTAAGCTTTCTTAAGCTGTGATACATGACAAAACTGGATGAATCTTAGCCGCACCAGGAAGCATTTAGTTTGTAGGACACCGACCCATATTTTTATTCAATTTATCAAGTCCTGATAGCAGTCCTGTTATATTGGTCAAAAAGAAAGATCGAGGATGGAAGTTTTGTGTTGATTATCACACCTTGAACAAATTGAACATTCCAGATAAATTGCCAATTCCTATTATAGATGAATTGTTGGATGAGTTCTTGAAATCGAGATACCACCAAATTAGGATGAGAGAGGGTGACAAACCAAGAACTGCTTTTAGAACTCACAAGGGTCATTATGAGTACATCGTTATGCTTTTCGGTCTAACCAATGCCCCCTCCACCTTTCAAGCCCTCATGAATCAGGTACTAAGGCCTTATTTGAGGAAGTTTGTTTTGGTGTTCTTTGATGACATCCTCATCTACAGTCGAGACATGGAGAGCCATGCAAAACATCTTCAAATGGTGTTGTAATTGTTGAAGGAGCATCGGTTGTTTGCTAACAAGAAGTGTTCTTGTGGCCAAGAGAAGTTAGAGTATTTGGGCCACATTTTCTCCAAGCAAGGAGTATCAGCTGATCCCAGCAAGATCAAAGATATATTGGAATGGCCCATGCCCAATGTTGTGAAAGGGTTGAGAAGGTTCCTTGGACTAACAGGCTATTACGGGAAGTTTGTGAGGAATTATGGGAAGATACCATGGCCTCCTACTCAACAGCTCAAGAAGGACAGTTTTGCTTGGGGTGATGAAGCTCAAGTGGCCTTTCAACAACTTAAGAAGGCCATGAAACTTCTGGTACTGGCAGTTTCTGATTTTGAGAAGACATTTGTGATAGAGTCGGATGCGTCAGGAAAGGCCAGTGGCTTGAGTCAAACTCTATCAGATAGATCTCAGAAGAAATCGGTGTACGAGAGGGAGTTAATGGTGGTGGTGCTAGCGGTTCAAAGGTGGAGGCATTATTTGATGGGGAGGCACTTTGTAGTGCATACCATTCAAAAGAGTCTTAGGTTGAGAATCATGGGGGAAGAACAGGAGAGGTGGATTTCAAAACTCTTAGGGTATGATTTTGAGATCAAGTACAAGCGGGAAATGAGAACAAGGCGGCGGATGCTCTCTCTAGAAAGTTAGAGTTGACAGCATTATCCACTGCACCGTTTATGAATGGGAGGATATAGAAGAGGAGGTGAACAAAGATGAACGGTTGAGGAAAAAGGTCCAAGACTTGATGGATGATGTCAACTCGCATCCAGGGTATAAACTGTGCAAAGGCAGGTTGTACTACAAGAAGAGGATGGTGGTCCCTAGGAACTCCTCTAAGATTCCTTTAATCCTTAAGGAGTTTCATGACTCTCCTGTAGGGGGTCATTCAGGGTATTTCCGGACACACAAGAGAATTTCAGGGTTGTTTTTTTAGGAGGGAATGAGGAAGATGATACAACAGTATGTCCAGGAATGTGACGTATGTCAAAAGAATAAATGCCAAGCTTTGAGCCCCGCGGGTCTGCTGCAATCCCTCCCCATTCCCTCACAAACATGGTCAGATATCTCCATAGACTTCATAAGTGCGCTTCCGAAAGCAATGGGGGTGGACACTATCTTAGTGGTGGTGGACAGGTTCACAAAATATGCTCATTTCACACTTTGTCTTCAATCCTCACTCCCAAAGTGGGAGGATGGATCCTCTGTAATTGTGGGCCATTGATTTAATAAAAAAAAAAGTAAGGGCTGAGATGAGCCGCAGACAACTAAAACAATAGGTTAATGAAAATTTTCTCTCTCCGCGTGTTTTTCATCCCTTCACCACCACACACAATGACCACCTTACTCTCTCTCCTCCGTATGCTTGTAAAGAATGGTTCATTTGAGGTTGCTGACCCGAAAATGGATGGCAAAACCAGAAAATTGATGCTATAAACCAGAAAATCTTATGCTATAAATCTTATAGGTGATTTATAGGTTTGTTTGTGATTTGTATGTTATGGGTGAGAAATTGGAAGAGGCTGAAAGGGTGAAGAAATTGATGCCTAACAATGAACGGGTGAGAAATGCAGAGGCGCTAGTTTTGTAAGAAGTCGATTACGATAAGGCTATTATCTTATCTCTCCTTATAAAATCATGATTTTTGAAGATGATATTGACAATTTTCAGCATATTTGCTGGTAGAGTAGAGCTTGAATGTTGGGGAGTAAATTAAGTTGATTCTTTCATTGGCAACTTCTTAAAGATGGATGGGGAACAAATTACAAAGACAATGTGCTCATAGAGTTTTGAAACCATTTGCTCCAGAAATGTGTAGAACCATATACTGCTCTAGAAATGCAAGACAAGTCTAACCAGAGGGGTGGCATCTTTTTCAACCATGCTTGGATCTGGATGTTGTCATGGGGGGAGTGCTGCTTCCTCTTCGAAAATTATACCCATGCGCTCTAGCCTCATCATCTTGTAGAACTTTTAAAGATCCATGTTTGATTTGTAGTTTATGCCAGATCATTGTTGGGACTGAGGAAGTGAGGGAGAGAGAGGGGCGGAGGAGGTTGGAGGAAGAGGGAGGTTTAAGTTCAGATCTAAAAAAAGGATTTTTTGATAAAAAAAATTTAAAATATTTTTTAATAAAAAATGTTTACCTGGGGACTGATTGTAACCAGTTACACTTCATAGAGGATCCATCCTCAACTCAGCTGAAGGAGGATTAAAGAATTGCCCCTCATTTCATTGCTTTGGCTAACCCGTACACTGCCAAGGATGTCGCTAAAATTTTTCTCAAGGAGGTAGTTAGGTTCCATGGGTTCCCAGCTACTATCGCGACCAAGGTTGTGAAACTCGAGATCCTACCTAGGATCATTTGGGGGAAGAAAGATCGTAACTTGTGGGATCGGAACACGGATCGTAAGATCCCACAAAATAGACAAAATTATATTTAAATATTTTTATATGCATATAGAATAACAGAAATAAGAAAAATAACTTTAAATAATAGAGTAGAACTAGAATTAGGATATACTGTACACGATAAGCTACATACTGTATTCCTCAACTGAATTAGTTATGAAAGTCAGTTAGAAAACTGACAGCTGTAACCTCTCTGTACAAAGCCTATATAAAGGCTTCATCTCTCTCTGTAAAGATCAATTAAGAAATACAAATCATACTTTTAGTTTTCTCTCTCAATCTCTCTTTTCTCTTTCAGTTACTAGTTTTCTTTATGGTATCATGAGCCCTTTTTCTGGGTCCTGATTTCTCTCTCATGGCCGAAACTGAAACCACTTCCTCCGGCGGCGCCTCCTGCGGCGCTCCGGTGTCTTCAACTGCTTCGGCGAACTTCAATCCCACCCTGTCCATAAAACTCGACGATCAGAACTACCTTCTATGGCGGCAACAAGTGGAAGCTGTCATTATTGCACACAAACTCCATCGCTATGTGGTGAATCCACAAATTCCTCCGCAATTCACAAATGAATCGAACCGTGCCCTAGGAATTGAATCAGATGCGTATCAGCTCTGGCTTGTACAAGATCAGATGCTCTTCACGTGGCTTCTCGGCTCGATCTCTCCCTCGATTCTGCCTCGATTCATCGGATGCAAGCAGTCGTGGCAGGTATGGGACAAGATCCACAAGCAGTTCCAAGCACATCTTCGCACAAAGGTGCGCCAATTTCGTTCCGAACTGAAGAACACCAAGAAAGGTACTCGAACAATCTCTGAGTACCTACTGCGGATTCGTGCCCTAATCGAGTCTCTTCAAGCAATCGGTGATCCGGTTACAGATCAGGATCACATTGATACGATCCTCGAAGGTCTTCCAGAGGAATACAATTCCCTGGTTATGATGATTTACGCCAGAGGCGATCCCCCATCGGTTGATGATATAGAGGCTCTCCTGCTAATGCAAGACGCACAATTCGAGAAATTCCGGCAAGAGTTACCGTCTCCCTCCATCACGGCGAATGTTGCTCAGGCCACACACATGAATGATTCGTCCTCAGCCGCTGATTTCAGTCAGAACTCCTCTAATTTTCACAACAACTATCGTGGACCTGGTGGTGGCCGGAATCGAGGTCGCGGTGGTGGTGGCCGCGGCCGTGGCCGTGGAGGTTCAAGGCCTACATGTCAGTTGTGTGATCGATATGGTCACGATGCCTATCACTGTTGGTATCGTTTTGACCAAAATTTTGTGCCTTCTCAGAGACCTCCTCAAGCTCCTCGAGCTCAGTTTCAGAATTCTCAAGGGTTCTTCAATGGCCAAAATTCCTCATTTCAGGCTCCTCATCAGGTCCAGTCCACTTCTCAGCATCAGCCAAGTGCACACCTTGCTATGCAACAACCACAGTTTGTGCCAAATACTCATGAAGAGTTGCAAAGGTCCTTTGAACCACAGTCTTGGTTTCCAGACTCAGGGGCCTCACACCATATTACAGCTGATCCTAACAACTTGGCTCAAAGCAATCCGTTTGGAGGACATCAACAAGTTCTCATGGGAAATGGTCAAGGTCTATCCATAAACTCTATTGGTTCATCTAAATTCCCTTCCCCAACCCAACCTAAAATTGTCTTCTCTTTAAAGAATTTACTTCTTGTTCCTAATATTACCAAAAATCTAGTATCTGTCTCTAAGTTTGCCCGTGATAATAATGTTTATTTCGAGTTTCACCCATTTTCTTGCTATGTCAAATCACAGGGCTCTAATCATGTCCTTCTTGAAGGCTCTCTTGGTGGGGATGGCCTCTATAGCTTCTCTAACATCAACATTCTCAAAGAGCCTTCTTCCTCTTGCCTTCAACACAGTTTAGGTTCCTTTGCTCCCAGTGAGCACCTAGATAAGTCTCCTTCTGATGTAAATAGCACTTTCAATACTTGGCATCAACGCTTAGGCCATGCCAATAGTCTTGCTGTAAAAACTATTCTCAACATTTGTAAAATTCCTTCATTGAATAAAACATCATTTGACTTTTGTAATGCTTGCTGCCTTGGTAAATCACATCGTTTGCATGCACCACCTTCACTCGCCATTCACCCCACACCTTTTGAATTAATTCACTGTGATCTTTGGGGACCTGCCCCATTCACTTCATATGGAGGCTACACTTATTACATCTCCTTTGTGGATGCACATTCGAGATATACATGGATTTATTTCCTCAAACACAAATCTGATGCCTTAACTGCCTTTAAACAATTTTCCACTTTGGTTGCAACTCAGTTTTCTGTCTCTGTTAAGGCAGTACAATCTGATTGGGGTGGTGAATTCCGTCCCTTCACCAAATTTCTGACAGAATTGGGCATTCTTCATCGCCTAACTTGCCCACACACTTCCCATCAAAATGGGACAGTTGAAAGAAAGCATAGGCAAGTTGTTGAGATGGGTCTCACCCTACTATCTCATGCTTCTATCCCATTAAAATTCTGGGATCACAGCTTTACACAAGCTGTCCATCTTATCAACAGGCTGCCCACCACAGCCTTGCCCTCCTCCTCCTCACCCTTTCATGCCCTCTTTGGCAAAACCCCTGATTACCTTACTTTGAAAATTTTTGGGTGTGCATGCTTTCCCTTTCTAAGACCTTATAACAAGAATAAACTCCAATTTCGGTCCTCTGAGTGTGTTTATCTGGGCTTATCACCTCAACATAAGGGACACAAGTGCCTTGATGCACATGATCGCATCTACATTTCAAAGGATGTTTTATTCAATGAAACCATCTTTCCCTATGTTAGAGTATATGGTAGAGCTGCCCACAGCTGATCCAAGCTGTGACAGCTGTCAGATAGCTGTCAGTTAGTTATCACAGCTGTCAAGTAGTTATTCTGTTAGCTCTCTCTAGCCTCCTCTAGCTTCTATAAATACCTCACTGTATCTGCATCATTAATATCAATAAAATCAGAGATTGAAATTCAGATCTACGCTAGTTCTCTTCTCTCTCTCCTTTCTCTATTTCTGAAACTCTGGTTAGGTTTCTTATATGGTATCATAGAGCTTCACGTTCATCCATGGCTTCCGCGATGAACAACGAGAATGATCCTCCGCCACCGCCGCCGCCTCCGGCGGCCTCGAGCTTCCCTAACCTCTCTTCGGTCATTACCTCCAAGCTCACCGATAAGAACTTTCTGCACTGGAAGCAAATCGTTGAAGCAGTTCTTCGTGCAAATCGCCTAGAACGCTACGTTACTTCCCCTCAATTACCTCCTCGGTACCTCACTGATGCGGATCGGCTCAGTGATACTGTAAATCCAGCGTTTCTGGACTGGGAAGCACAGGATCAACATCTGTTTATCTGGATGTTGAATTCGATCTCCGATTCTATTCACACAAGGGTAGTAGGTTGCTCGCGTGCTTGGGAGCTCTGGGATGAGCTCCATAGCTACTTCAATTCGCAAACGAAGGCTCGGAGCATGCAACTTCGATCGGAACTCAGACATATGGTGAAAGGAGATCGCAAAATCTCGGAATACATGTTGAGGATCAAGTCAATTGTGGATTCTCTCATCTCTGTTGGGAGTCCGATAACCTTCCAAGAACATGTCGATGCTATCCTTGAAGGTCTTCCTGAGGAATACCATATCCTTTTTCCAACAATTGAAAGTAGGATTGAACCCTATTCTGTCGCTGAAATTGAGTCCTTACTCTTGTCACATGAGTCGCGACTCGAGAGAACAAAATTAAAGCAAGGTCACGATGCTTTCGCTGTGAACCTTGCTCATTCCAATTCTCAGAACTCCAATCCGAATCAGGTGCCTCACTCGACCCCTTCCTCCTCCTCGCACCATCAATTTGAACCTACTTTTCAGTCCACTAATGCCAATTTTGGCCCTGGTTTTCGAGGAGGAAGAGGAGGCAGGTCAGGCTATCGAGGCAGAGGCAGAGGTGGCCGTTATGGCAATCGTGGTGGTTCAGGAATTTCTTGTCAGATCTGTCACCGTAATGGTCATGAGGCTCTCAATTGCTGGTTTCGGTATGATACTCCATACAATGATAGAGCTCCTTATCAGGCTGGCTATGGTGGTAATCTGCAGCCACAGTTTAGTAGCAATCAGTCTCGGGCTGGCTATGGTGGTACCCAGTCTCAGTCCAATATTGGACATCCACCTCCTAGTCAGAATTCACAGTTGCACTTTACTGCTTACTCTCAGCAACCTGCTGCTGGTTTCAACCAGCAACATGATTTTCAACAGCATGTGCCACTTCAGTCAGCTCACATCCAGCCTCTGCCCTGGCACAATGCCACTCACACTCCACCTGCTTCTGACTCAAGTATGGGCAATCAGCCTCTTAATGGTCCCATGGCTATGGTTGCCTCAAATTCTGGTACTGATTTCAGTGGACCTTGGTACCCTGACAGTGGAGCCACTCACCATGTCACTTCCAGCATGGCCAATCTGACTCTACAGAATGATCCTCATGGCTCTGCACAAATTTACATGGGTAATGGTTGTGGCTTGAATATTGCATCTATTGGCTCTGCTTCTGTTAATTCTCCCATTGATAGTATTGTCACCTTCACACTATCTCACCTCTTATTTGTTCCCTCAATCACTAAAAATCTTATAAGTGTCAGTCGTTTCTCTAAAGATAACCATGTCTACTTTGAATTCTTATCTCATAGTTTCTTTGTCAAATCTCAGGTTGATAGCAGAGTGTTGTTAGAGGGTACTGTCACTCCTGAAGGTCTCTATGTCTTTTCCAATTTCTCTATAGACCCAAGACAAGTCATTTCCTCCTCCAAGCTTCAAGTTCCAGCTTGCCTAAGTGTGTCAGTTTGTAATGATGTCTCTAACTCTAGGGAACAAGTCTCTGTTTCCACTGATCAATGTAATAAAGTGCCTCATAACTATCATATATGGCACTGTAGACTAGGGCATGCCAATGATTTGGCTGTTAAACACATACTTACACATTGTAATATTCCAAATGTTAATAAAAGTCTGTTGGATTTCTGTGTTCCCTGTTGCTATGGCAAGTCTCATAGGTTACCCTCTCATCTTTCTACTACTGTCTACACTAAACCTTTCCAATTACTATTCTTGGACTTGTGGGGTCCAGCTCCCTTAAACTCAACTGGTGGATACTCTTATTACTTCTCTATTGTTGATGCTTGCTCTAAATTCACTTGGCTGTTTTTCCTCAAACAAAAGTCAGAAACTCTTACAGTTTTCAAGCAATTCAAAGAACTCATCAAAGTACAGTTTCAGTCTGACATTCTTGCTGTCCAAACTGACTGGGGGGGTGAGTTCAGACCTTTCACTAAGTTTCTCACTGATTTAGGGGTTGTCCATAGAGTCATCTGCCCACATACACATCATCAAAATGGTACTGTTGAGCGAAAACATAGACATATAGTTGAAACGGGCCTCACCTTGTTAGCCCAAGCCTCCCTTCCTATGCAGTATTGGGATCATGCCTTCTCCACTGCTGTCTATATAATTAATAGACTCCCTACCCCTGTTTTGCATAATCAGTCACCTTTCACTCTTCTCTACAAAACTGAACCTGATTATCACTTTTTACGTGTCTTTGGGTGTGCATGCTACCCTTGCTTGAGACCCTACACTAAGCACAAGCTGAATTTCAGGTCTTGCGAGTGCACCTTTCTTGGCTACTCTCCCTCTCATAAGGGTTACAAGTGCCTCTCTAGAGATGGTAGACTATACATCTCTAAAGATGTTCAGTTTAATGAGTCCAAGTTTCCCTTTGCCACTCCTACCACAGCATCCACTTCTTCCACTTCCCTTCCTGCATCCCCCAACCCCACATACCCCATGCCCCTCACTGTTTTACAACCTTCCACTTCTGCTCCTCCTATACCTCAAGAGTCTACTGACAGTCCTTACTCTCTGTCCAGTCACCTTCCTACTCCACAAACTACTCACAGTCCTATTCCTCTATCCCCTGAGTCTCCTCTTCTACCCTCCCTACATTCCGGTCTTACCCCTCCTTCAGGATCTTCAGTGTCCTACTCTCCCTCACCATCACCTAGTCCTCCTATCCAAGTTCCTAATCTGCACCCCATGATAACTAGGTCCAAATCTAGGCCTCTCATTCAGTCTCAGCCTACTGCCTTATTAACTCAAGCAGAGCCCACAAGTCCTAAGCAAGCCATGGCCATTCCTCAATGGAAACAAGCCATGCAGAGTGAGTATGATGCACTTATTGCCAATGGTACTTGGACCTTGGTGGACTTGCCTCCTGGCAGACAATCCATTGGTTGCAAATGGGTATTCCGAATCAAGGAAAATCCGGATGGTACTATAAACAAGTACAAGGCACGCTTAGTTGCCAAAGGGTTTCATCAAGAACTTGGCCGAGACTACACAGAGACCTTTTCCCCAGTGGTGAAACCTGTCACCATCCGGATCCTTCTTACATTGGCTATAACTCATCACTGGCCTATTCAACAATTAGATGTAAATAATGCTTTCCTTAATGGGTTTCTTGAGGAGGAGGTGTATATGGATCAACCATGTGGCTTTGTTAGCAGTCAGCCTTCTCAAGTCTGTCATCTCAACAGAGCCATCTATGGCCTCAAACAGGCTCCTCGAGCATGGTTTGAGAGACTTACCAAAACCCTGATTCAATTTGGGTTTAAAGCAAGCAGATGTGACCCTTCACTTCTCATTCACTCTAGGGAAGGTCACAAAACCTATGTTCTAATCTATGTAGATGACATCATAGTCACTGGATCCTCCTCTCATAGAGTTGAAGCCTTAATCAAAAAGTTAAATGCAGAGTTTGCACTGAAACAACTAGGGGATTTGGACTATTTTCTTGGCATAGAAATTAAAAGGTTACCCTCTGGTGGCCTACTGTTATCACAGTCCAAATACATTAAAGATCTTCTCTCCAAAGCCAACATGTCAGATGCTAAAAGCCTTCCCACTCCCATGATAAGCAACAGCAAACTCACTAAGTATGGGGCCAATTATTTGGACACTCCTACCCTATACAGGTCAGTAGTTGGGGCACTCCAATATGCCACAATTACTCGCCCTGAAATCTCTTTCAGTGTGAGCAAAGTGTGTCAATTTTTGGCTCAGCCCTTGGAAGAACATTGGAAGGCAGTGAAGAGAATTCTCAGATACTTGCAGGGAACAACCTCTCATGGTCTTCTCCTAAAACCAGCTTTGGCAACAAAGCCTTTTCCCTTACAAGCCTTCAGTGATGCTGATTGGGGGGCAGACCTAGATGACAGAAGGTCCATGTCAGGATCTTGTGTGTACTTAGGGCAGAATCTAATTTCTTGGTGGGCAAGAAAGCAGACTTTAGTGGCCAGATCTAGCACAGAGGCAGAATATCGAAGTCTAGCAGCAACAACTGCTGAGGTTATGTGGATTCAGTCATTGCTACAAGAGTTACAAGTTGCTACAGAACTTCCTGTAATTCACTGTGACAACCTGTCCACTGTCTCTCTATCACATAATCCAATTCTACACTCTAGAACTAAGCACATGGAGCTAGACTTATTTTTTGTCAGAGAAAAGGTTGTTAACAAGACCCTCAAAGTATGTCACATTCCTGGCATTGATCAAGTTGCAGACATACTGACCAAACCTCTTAGTCAGTCAAGGTTTGAAGAACTTAGAATGCATTTGGGTGTTTTAGATAAACACTCCATCAGCTAGGAAACTTGTAAACCCATCCTTGAATTATAAGGGGGTGTGTTAGAGTATATGGTAGAGCTGCCCACAGCTGATCCAAGCTGTGACAGCTGTCAGATAGCTGTCAGTTAGTTATCACAGCTGTCAAGTAGTTATTCTGTTAGCTCTCTCTAGCCTCCTCTAGCTTCTATAAATACCTCACTGTATCTGCATCATTAATATCAATAAAATCAGAGATTGAAATTCAGATCTACGCTAGTTCTCTTCTCTCTCTCCTTTCTCTATTTCTGAAACTCTGGTTAGGTTTCTTATACCCTACCCTCACTTATTTTTGCCTTCATCTACCTCCTCCTCTTCCTCCCCCTCCACCTTCCCCTCTTCAATTCCCATCCCATCTTATCCTCCTCTTAATGCTGTGCCCTTAACTCAGCACCCTCCTTCTACTCTCTCCCCAATTCCTCCCTCACCTCTACCTGCCAATCCTTCTTCTCCACCTACCCAGCAACCTGACACCTCATCCACCCCTTTTTCCTCCACTTCTAGGTCATCCTCTTCCTCCTCTAGAGCTGTTTCAGCTGCTGCTCCACCAGTGCAGCCTGCTCCTACTTTTTCCAGCTCTCCAACTCCTAATCTATCCTCTTCAACCTCTCTGTCCAGTTCTTCTATCTCTACACCTGCACCTACCTCTCCTACCAATGATCATCCCATGATGACTCGGTCCAAAACAGGACACCTCCCACCTCGGATCTTTTTGAGTCATGTTGAGCCTAGGACTGTTAAAGAAGCTCTAAATAGTCCTCCTTGGTTGGCTGCTATGCAGGATGAGTATATGGCCCTCCAAAAGAATAACACTTGGTCTCTTGTCTCGCTGCTCCGACCGAGTTTATGCTTTTCCACGTCGATCCAGCCGCGCCGGCTGGATTCCGAGCTTCGTCTCCGATCTGTCTCGCTGAAGTGATCAAAACGCGTAGGATCGTACGATCCCACGATCTGTCGCGCGAGTTTCACAACCTTGATCGCGACAGATAGAGACCCGGTCTTCCTTAGTTTCTTTTGGACTGAACTGTTCAAGCTGGCAGGCACAAAACTTAGCTTTAGCCCGGCTTACCATCCCCAAACAGATGGACAAATTGAAGTAGTGAACTGGTGTCTAGAGACATTGTTGAGGTGTCTAACCGGGACTCGACCAAAACTTGGCCACCAAAACAACCCTGCTCCAGGCCCTTTATGGCAGAAATACTCATGTGGTGATAGAGCAAACTTCTCTAGATGAAGTTAGCAGGGTGATAGAAGAAAGGAACAAGCCATTGGAAGAGTTGAAGGAGCAACTAGTGAAGGCTCAAAACCACATGATACAACAGGCAGATCAGCATAGAAGAGAAGTGGAGTATCAGGTAGGGGAACTTGTTTTCCTTAAGATACAGCCCTACAAGTTGAAGAGTTTGGCGAAGAGGATGAATCAGAAACTGAGTCCAAGGTTCAATGGTCCTTACGAAGTCACAGAGAGGATTGGCCCCGCAGCATACAAATTATGACTACCTGAAGGAAGTCAAGTGCATCCGGTGTTCCATGTTTCGCTATTAAAAAAAAAACTGTGGCTGCAAATAGTACAGCCCAACCTCTACATACATTTATGACAGACAATTGGAATTACAAGTCCAACCAGAGGAAGTACTAGCTGCAAGACAGAATGTGCAGGGAAGCATGGAGATCCTAGTCAAATGGAAGCACTTGCCCACCTTCAAGAATTCATGGGAGTCGCTGGTTGAGTTTCAGGAGAAGAATCCTGAATTTCACCTTGAGGGCAAGGTGGATTTTGAAGGGGGAAGGGTTGATGCGGACCCAAAACCCAAGCCCAAAATTACTAAACTTTATGTGAGGAGATCCAAAAAAGATGTGGCACCTGATGATGCAAAGAGGTGTGATGCACCAGATCAGAGCCAAGAGAGAGGGAATCCTAACTAACTGCTGAGTTGGCAATAGTGAGAGTGGGGAGGGGGAAGGTGAAATTCAGCTGGGAAGGGTATATTGTATGGGAGCTGGGGTTGCGGGAGATTAGGCTGGTATTGGATTGGAACCTTAGGAGAGACTAGGCACTCTCTAATTGCCTAGGCTATTTTTTGTTTTCTCTGTATATTCCTTCCTTGTCATCTGATACTCAGGTTCTGATATCACACTGATACAGACCTGATATTTCCATTTCAATACTACAATTCAACCACTATCCATCACTATTTTTCTGGTACCTATCACTAACCTGGTCATCAACCTCTTACTTCATACAAATAACTGGAAAATTATAGCAAGTTTTGTTTGTGAAACATACAAATGCTGACCATGATGTGTTTTAGTAAAAAACTCAGAATGGGAGTATAGCTTACCTGAACCGTGGAAAGAAAGCGCTACTAATGTTTTGAGTTAGGTTTACTGCTGGAACATCTTCAGTTGAGCTACACCAATACACCTTGATAATTCAGCTCAGCAAAACCAAACTTAATAAATATTCACTCTTGGAAATAAATTAAACCTGAAGTGACTTACTGAATCTCAGTTTCATTAGCTTTTGACTCATGGTGTGGGGCTTTCACAGCATATAATGCACAAGGCCTGTTATAACAGTACTTAATACCAAGTTTTCTTGTCTCAAATGACCATCCAACAAAAACCAAATATTGTGCTAAGCCTTCAGATGATGGAGCCCACACAACTTGTCCAACACTCAAAGATTTGTCTACTCCTTTGACAGCATGCACCTCTCCACTGTAAAATCAATATTCCAGTTAGTTAGGATTTTCTATCTAAAAATTATGCTATTTAATTATCGAATTAATATGAAGTGTACCAAACCTGGTGATGTTTATGACAAATAGTGCAGGTTGCCTCTTGCCTGCATATGTTTCTCCCCAGTCCTCCTCCCAATCCCCTTGACCTTTCCAGCTACCAGTATCCTTGTCTGTTGGCCCATCTTTCTTGTAGCCCAGATCATTGAATGTTGGCTTTGCAGGGGATGGCTTTTCCGCTACATATGCTATATGAGTTTCATCTGAGTTCCAAGAGATTCCCTCAAACCTATATATAATAGAATAAAACACCAAGGTTCAATGCACGAGTCTTAAGTACCTGTTAGTAATATAGTAACATCCTGTAGACAGTGTGTTTTTACTCCTAACATTACAAAATGGTAAAATACTCGAAATCAAACAACTATTACCAGAGACAAACTTGCCAAAAACAGCACCAGACTGACATTAGATAGTGTAAAAAATAACAAATAGGAAAAAAAAAAAGATGATATTATGATAATCTATCCTAATTTTGGCAAAAGATTCCAAACATGAGAACTGATTTCTAAATCAAATCAAATTAATTTCAATTTTAGTGATTCCAAACACAACCATCATTATAATTTACCATCCATCGGTATATACCGAACCGTGCACCGATTGGGCAACATGGAACTCCTTTTCCACATGAGACGGACTCCATATTTCAAAGCGACAAGGGCCTTCACTCTCAGGGTTTCGAACTACTAGAAGCTTCGAGCCAGAAGGGGACGGTACCATTATGGACACTCCAGACATCTCTATGGGAAATGGAACCCACTGAAATCTCACAGAACCATTGCTCTCTTTGGAAATGGTAGCGGATAGAATGAATTTCCTTCTCTTGTTCGCCAAAAGATCCGGCCGGCTAATAGAAAACATCCCCTGAGAGACTGGTTGTGCAGGAAAAAGAAACGATTATGAAGTGAACACTTAACAATATATCAGCGGTTATTAACTATCACAGGTTAGTTCAGAATTCAGGGACAGTAGTTTCTGTAGTAACCACTTAGCTTAATTTTGCTTGTATCATGTGACAGTATCCATTGAAAATAGTTTACTATTTTACTACCTTCAGGAATCATTCGCACTCAATTTTAGTCTCATTATGGTGAGATTTTTGTGTACTCTCAGAACTCTCAATCCAATAAAAACAGACACAATGCATGGACTACATATAACAATATGGGCTAAAAAATGAAATCTCGGCTATTGATAACATTACTCTTGGAGAAGATTTTAAATTGCAGTCACACCACAATTGCGGTCACAATGTTGTGGTGTTTACAATAATTTCTGCATAAGCATCACTGCACCTTTTCTCGTAACTGCAATTGTGGCCGCAATTTAAAACCAAGCTCTTAGCTTAGGAGTATGTTAGAATCTAGAATTTCTCCTAAATATGGAACCACTGTGAGTGACTGCCTTGGCACTAAATTGAACCCTAGAAGATTAAGAAAAACGCACTAACCACCGTCGTCGTTTTTGAAAACCCAAGCCTTATCAATGCTGGATATGGCGGTGAATTCTTGAAGCAAGTTAGACTGAACTGCATATTCTTCCTCTGTCGTTTCATCTAACCCCAACGGGAATTCCTTATGCGGGGCAGCTTTTGGATTGTCCATGGCCGAAATGGTTGAAAATCTTTTGCTACGGATTACAAAAAATAAAACAAAATAAAGATTGGCTGTTAATAAGAATACTAACGGAATAAGGTTTCACCGCTGTATAATCTAAATTTCTTATCAAAATGACTAGTAATCAATATATCAGGCATGAACAGAGACACGATTTAATTTAAAACAAATAATGGATTTGAGTTTGATCAACTAGTTTTTGGTTTAGAACAAAAATAAAAATATAAAATCACAATGATGGATTTAAATAGGGAACGCATAAATAAATGGAACAGAAAGAGTAGAAGTAGAAGCATGTGACTGTGAATGTTGAGAGCTAGAGAGAAACGTTACGTGATGAGAGGAATGGGTGAGATTCTTGAGCTGAGCGTGGAAGGGAAAGATAATGTGTTGATTAATAGATAATGAGGAGGGAGAGAATATCGGGGGAAATGAGTTGACGCCAGACACCAACGACGATAACTCCAAGTCCAGTTGGTGCTAATGTGTATCGTTTTCCCTGCCATTATTTTACTAGTTATTATTACATATATTACGAATGTAACGTATTACACTGTCTCGAGTATATGTAGTATAGTATAGGGGGATGTTGTTTGCGCCTTGCAATTTGTTCCCCATACCTTGCAATCTATTATTTAAATTTCCCTTCCAAAAATACCCTTGCCCCTATGCTATTCCTCCTCCACACCGTTTCCGGATTTGCATTTCTGGAAGCTTTCAAAAAATAGTTTCCGGATGTGTAAATCCAATAGTAGTTCCAATCTTAAACGTCCGGAATTACATATCCGGAAAGTACATTCTTGCTGTTCGGATTTGTTTTTCCTGAAGCTTCTGAAAAATAGTTTCCGGATGTGTAATTCCAATAGCAGTTCAAGTCTTAAACTTCCAGAATTACATATCCGGAGGTACATTCTGGCTGTCCGGATTTGTGTTTCCGGAAGCTTCCGAAAAATATTTTCCGGAAATGACGAAAATCACGACATTGACAAGGGTAATTTTTGGAAAGAAATTTAAAAAAAATAGATTGCAAGGTGTGGGACGCAAATTCCAAGATGTAAAGAGCAGGGGCCCATAGTATGTGGTTGTAGATGATGTTTCTCTGTGGGTTTGCTATCAGTAGGCCCAGCTTCCTCTTATAAGCCCGGGCTTGAGATTGGGGCTGCTAGAATTGGATTTCAACATTCTCTATTTTTTCAACGGTGACCTATTATGTCCCTCACCCGTGAGGGAGTGAAAAATCCAGGGTGTAGCAGGAAGCCAACAAGTAACACATGGGGTGAGGAACGTTACCAACGGAAATAAATTTAATATCAAAAAAATTAAATGCTCATTACCGATGGAAAAAAGCCGTCGGTAACGTTACCGACGAAAAAATCCATCAGAAACGTTTCCGATGAAAAAAACCGTTGGTAATTTCCGACGGATCTGGCCCGTCCGCGGTAACTGTTTCCTATGCGCCTAGTACAGATGAAACTTGGTCCGTCGAAAATGCATTTTTCCGACGGTTTTTTAGCGTTTCCAACGGTTTTTGGCCGTCGGTAATCGGGCTTTTTTTTGTAGTGTACAACAAGATTTTAAAACTCAAACTGTGGTGGAAGAAACTCGTACAAAGGAGGCATCTCCATCAATTTCAAGTGTTGCTCATACCATCGATGAACCCCCTATTTGACTTGTGAAGCAACCTTGAGCCTCCTAAGAAAACTTATGCATATATTGTATGTACCTCTTTTAGTATATGTTTCTTTTTTGGCAGACTTCTTCTTTTGATTTTAAATTTGATCCATGGGTAGTGAACAATGTCAAATTTGATAAGTATGATACTTACTATCTCAGTACTGCACTCATGATGTTTTTTTGTCATATACTCTAAATTATAATTACTTGTTTGGTATTCCCTATGAGTTGCATCTTAATTCTTAGTTTTTGTGGTAGCTTACTTTAAATTCTGTGTACCAATAAGATAGAAGTGCCACCTATTTTTCTCTTTTAAAAAATAACAAGTGCTTGAGGCTTCTCTAAACAGAGTTGACTAGCAAAAAGCAGCTCTTGGCTTAAGGCTTAGACTCACTTTCTTGAAAGATAGCTTGCTTGAAGCCTTAAGGTGGATTCACTTAATAATCAGTTTTTCTTCAGCTTTCAAACTTTTGCACTTTTATTAACCATTGTATATATTGGCACCGTTGTTTAGTGTGATCAAATTGCTCTAATATTTGGTAGGCAAAATTAGTGATGTGGATATACACACACACACATGGATAAAAAGTGATGTAGATATATGTGACATATGAATTAAATTTCATGCCATCATTCACCTCATTGAAAGTCCAATGTGCTTATAAGAAAACCATATTTTATTCCTCTAGAATTTGGGTCTGTGTCAAATATCGACGAATCTTAGCATGAGGGATCCTGATCTTTTTCTGCTTCTTAGTTCTTATCCAGGTTCTTAATTCATGGGTTGAAATGATGAAGGTAGACAATAATGGACAGTTTATGCTAATTAGGGATTTTAACCCACATATGTGAATTTCTTTGATAATTGAATTGTGTGTAAAAGGATTGAAGTTTTGGGAATGGGAGTTTATTTGCATGTGAGCAAGGTGAGACCAAATCCTTTGATCCATGGAAGTAATGTGTTGCATGTAACACCCCGAGTTTTTCCGTTTTCTAATATCAGAAATTTATATAATTACGTTTATATTTTTATCTGAAACTTAGAAAATTTATTTAATTAAACCGAAACCTTATTTACACTCAACTAATTAACGGTAGAGAGTTACAATTAAAATTTAGGTTGAAAAGTCAGGAAAAACCCAGTCTATGAATTTCACTGACAATATATTTATACTGATCAGAAGACCTAATTTTAACTCGTGAACAAAAAACTTAAGGTTTTTATTTAATTTCCAACGTTTTTTGTTATTTTGAAATATTTCACTAAAAGTGAAATATTATATTTTATCTGGGCGACATCTTAATCGGGTAAGCGACGGAGCTGAATACGGGATTTCCGGTAGCCGCCAGCGGATAATGCCAATGAGTCATGCAAGGTGAGTCACCATGTGAATGCATTTATGATGCACATGGTCTCATCATTTCAAACTATAAGGAAATTGCAAATTGGTCCTTAAACTTTTTAAGTTTTGCAAATTGGTCCTTAATCAAAATTGCACTTTGATCCTTAGGAAACACAAATTCCTTGCTCCTTGGTCCCTCTTTTTGGCACAGCCCACCCCTATAAAAACCCTCCATCACCCTTCATTTTCTTCTTGTTTCACACTTAGCACAAAAACACTAAAGTTCATAAGTTTATTCATCACTTTGTGAAGCAAGTCCTTGGATCTTCACTTGTTTTTAAACTTCAAGAGGTGAATATTACTCTCCTTGCCTAATCATCTTCATGTTCTTCAAGTATTTTTATGATTCAATGCCTTGTTCATGCCGTGATCATCACTTTTACATTCTTAGATCTAGAAGTTTGAAATTCTCTAGAAAATTATAGAAAAATCCTAAAAATATGAAACCAATTTCTATGAGTTAGTTATCAACTCTACTATCATAATTCAAGAGTTTGTTGCAAACAAAGTTTTCCTCCCTATTTATCTCTCCAAGGCCGAACCTTATAGGTATGGGTGTAGGAGGTTTTGTTGATTTTTCTTAGAAAGTGAACTTGTATGTCATCTTTCTAGTATGTAAGTATGTTGAATCCAAGTTATTGTATCAAAACTAAAACCTCTTGGTCCATTTTTGCTTCATGGCCGAAATCTATCTTTGTGTAGGTGGAGGAACTTTGTTCATTTTTTTGAAAGTTATGCTTGATTCAATCCTTTTAGTACATGTATGTATTGGATCCAAGAGATTGAATCAAAATAAAATCCCTAGCCTATTTTCTATGTGAAGGCCGAATCCATGTTCTTGACAACTTGGATGATTTTGTTTCATTTTTCAACTTATGATCATTGATCTTAAGTTCTATGTGTTTAAGGATCATTAATCCAAGAGCTTAAGAATTTTTGAAAATTTTAGCCATCAAGCCATCTCATGGCCGAAACTCTCCTTGTAGGAACATAGGTGTATTTAGTTGTTTGATTGTTGATTTCTTATTATGATTTGTTGAAGGAGAAAAGTGTTGTGTTGGGTACGTGCGTTGATGACTTCCGAATTCGCGACAAAGTTTTAACTTGGGAGCTAAATTCTTTAAGAGGTAAGAGGAGATTTCCTTAGGGATTTTTAATGGCTACGTGCTATCAAGTTGTGGGTCTGTATTAGTTATCTGTGGTTGTGGGGTTTTGTTTAATTTATTTTATGTCGTGCTACTTTATGTCGTGCTATTTTATCTGTGTTTATTTATTTGCAGTTATGTATTATAGTGTTTTGATGCATGATCTGCCTGGGTTATTTATAGTGTTTTGATGCATGATCTACTTGGGTTAATTGATATAATGTTGTTGATGATTGTTGATGTTGTTTGTGGATTGAAAAGCTTGACAGTAGTCAGTGCTTAGTTAATAATGCGGTTAAAAGTGCTAAAGAGTTTTTACGGGATAATCAGTTTTAAGTAATGAGAAAGAGTAATATAATATTACTTAGGTTTTAGTCAGTGGAAAATGAGAAAAAGTTGAAAATGAGATTATTTTAAGGATTTTACGGCGTAAGAGTGAACTATGAGTTACAGTGAGGACGTAACCGTGAAATTATTTTTGTACTGTTAATTTCTATGTGGATAAATCCAATATATTATAAAAAGTTATTTTATGAAATTAATTTTTGAAAATAACTTAATGATGATTTTATAAAATTATTTAAGTATTTTGACATAAAGGACTTTAAAAGGCTAGATGACGGCAATTCGGAAAAGTATTTACGGCAAGTAATTTTAAAATGGCAGTTTTTATTTTGAACTAAGATTTAGTCCATGTGACTCTCTTCTTGAAAAGTAAAGTTTTCAGAAAAAGATTTATTAGAAATATGATGATTTTATAAGGAGATTTTCAATTAGGTTTGAATGTTTTTCAGTAAACGAGTTTTACTCAACGACTTGGACAAGTTGTGCAGTTTTTGTGTTAAACGAAAAATGGTGTGCTAGTATTCTTAAGGCGTTATGAACATAGTGTTCTTTGGATTTGGTATCCTAATTAAGGTGCTAGGAACAAAAGGTTTTACATGCATTTACTTGGTAGACATGTCTAGGGCGTGAATCTGGATGTCTTAAGAGAAAAGATATTCCAGAAGTCGAATCTGAATAGCTTAAAGGGTAAGGTATTCAAGAAGTCGAAGGCGAATCTGGGTATCTTAGTAGATAAGGTATTCAAGAAGTCGAATCTGAATAGCTTAAAGGGTAAGGTATTCAAGAAGGCGAAGGCGAATCGTGGGTGTCTTAGTAGACAAGGTATTCCAAAAGGCGAACCTGGATATCTTAATGGAAAGGTATTCAAGAAGGAGTTCCTTATTTGGCAATCGAGCCTGATCAGCTCATTTATTTGGTGTTTGAAGCTCCGAAGATTAAGTATGAATTTAGATGAGGTATATGAAGTGTTCATGCATAATTTTCAAATGATGAAATTTGGGGTGTGAAACCCATTGATAAACTATTTGCTTTGATATGAATGTTTATGTTGTTATGACCATGTATATGTTTACCTGTTTTCTTTTGTGTCGGGCATGTAGTTGTCGTGTTAAATCCATATATTGGTTTCTCACTCTTTCATTTTTTCTTGTTGGTCTCTCTACTTGTGGAATATATTCTATTTGAGTATAGGTGGACTTGGAGATGCCCCTGGCGCATTCGAGGATCTTTAGGCCTAACCTTTTAAGCGATCGTGGATTCTAAGAATGACCTCTAGAGTCTTCTTAGTAGGTGTCGTATAAAGTGACCAGCTCAATTAGAGTATTAAGTTGTTTTATAACATTTTTAAGAGGAAAGAATCTTTATGTCTGGCTTTAGAGAGCCATACTTTTGAAGTAAGGAGTCTTATGTTTTCAATAATGTATAATGATATTTTATGTTGTCTCTTTTAAAGACCTATACGGATAAAGATCTAGATGTGAAAACCATATGATGCAACATAGTTGTATGATGCACTTTACGTATATATCTATATATATATATATCCAGATATGATTATATTGGTGACAGGGTTATGTATGTCGAAGAAAGGAAAATTTTCATGGATAAGGTATCTTATGAGAACTTTCGGCCACCTATTGTGCATCCAAGTTTTAGGTATGCTAATGTTCTCCTGAATGACAAGCTAGAAGTGCGTGTCTCTGATTGTGGATTAGGCCCTTTACTATCTTCTGGAACTGGTTGTCAGGTATCTTCTTTAGTTTTAATTTCTTTCGTTATATATTTTCAAGTGATATTTAGTTTGGCCTCATAAGAAAAATGTCTGTTACTTTTAGGCTTCTTAACTCTGTTTTGCAGATATTGTTTCCTCATGTGTACTGGTAATTTTCTACCTTACTCTAGACCAAGCCCATATCCTAAGAGGAAAAGGTTATAATGTTGTTAAGAAGAGTGATGTTGAGGTTTATGTTGTCTCACGGTTTCATGGCACAAATTTAGTCTTTAATGATCAAATATCAAAGCCTACATTGCACTGTTGTCAGAGATATTGTCTCCAATTCTTTTGTCTAGTTTGATTGGAATTATTGATTATACTTTTGTTATTTTCAGCATGTGATCTCCTGATGGCTTAAGGGAAATGGATTCATCTATTCACCTGTTGCTTTGCTTCTTCATTGGATATGGTTGTCTAATTTGTTATTGCTATTAGCTTTTACTTAGTTCTATTTTTTTTTGTCTCATTTCAACAGTGTTTATGAACATTAAATATGGTATCCCAGCAATGTGGTCTTTTGTCTTCACATACTTCAAATATACTTCTTTCTTGGCAATTTAATAATGTATTGTTGAATAATTAAATCTTTTAATGAAAATATATTCCTACATACTAAGAAGGCAGTATTTGAAGAGGCGTAGAAGATGAGAGAAGAGATGGTGTTGATTAGGAAGGTGGAAGCATACAAGGTTCAATCAAAGAACTTTCGTTACGATTAATCTTAGTTTGCATAATGATCATTGTGGTTGGAAAATTGGTTCAATGATTGTAAGAGGGGTTCGTGGGTTTACTTGGTTACAATGATGTAAAAGTTTCATATTGAATATGACACTGTAATGCCAAGAAAGCATGTTTTTATCTATTTATGAAAATCCACTTTTGATATAGAAGTCTAAAGGATCCAAGCTTATACATTGGAAAATTTTTTTAGCTTCTCTACTTTCAATCAATTCAACTGTGGATGTTTTACATTTGTTTTGCTTAAATGAATTTTAGTATGGTTTAATTGAAATGTTTGTATATTATTATTATTAACTATTAAGTATTTTAGGAACAAATATTATTGTTGCTAAAACTTTTGTTAATCAAGTCATGACTAATTTGATTGGCAAATAATCTTAACATTTATTGTCAATAGTAGTTGTTGGGAAATACCTGTGACACCTCGGGCTGACGAGGGCGGGGAGTGGTCGCCGGTGCAAGAAGGCACGGACAAGGAGCGGCTCCTGGCATACTTCTAGGTGGAGGGTCACATGAATGAACCAATTACATACCGGAATGAGAGGGATCCCGAGACTGTGTAAGTATGGAACTATACAGTTGAGGATGACTTATATGAAATTATTGGTACTACCCAATGTTTTAAAAATTGGACCGGAGATCGAACCGGCCAAACCTCCGGGTCATGGTTCAACCGGATGATTAATAAATAAATAAATTACATAATAATATATATATATATATATATATATATAAATAAGTTAATTTTGGTGGCAGCACACTTAGACGGTCAGACCCAAAAGGCCTTGGAAGTTGTACTACACTGAACCCATTTCTCGGATGACCATTCATTGCATAGTATTTTGACTTCTCATTTCCTGTCATCAAATTTATTTTTTTAATTTATTTCATTAGTTTACCTTGTGTTATTATCTACTTATGTTCATTCATTCAGCACGTTCACTTTAGTTTCTTCTCCGAGGCAATAGAACATGGCTGGGAGCCTTTGGAAGTTCATTTCCTTCTTCGTTCATTTGCCTTTTGGTTTCCATTCCTTTTCTTTTTCGTTCCCTTTTCCTTTTGGTTTAGGTTCCTTTTCAAAATTTCTATGTTCATTGTTCATTGTGAGATACTCCACCATCGCCGCCTACCCGTTGCATGTCTCACTGTCCCGCCTCCGAGCATAGAACCACACCAGATCCGACCATCCCAATGCAGTTCGACCGCGCAACTGCTGCCGCACCGCTTCACGCAGCGGTGGTGAACGAAGAGTATTCGCCTGGGTTCCTTGCCACCGACCCATCCCAGGAACCGGCCGGTTTTTGAAAACCGTCCCCGATTTCCGATTCATCCGATTTAACTCTGGTTTCAACGGTTCAAAATGGTCCAATACCGGTTCTTTGGGCCTACCGGTTTTTCTGAGTGAACCGAACCTTAGACACAGTCAGTTCCCGGTTGAACCGGCCAGTCCGGTTTTTAAAACATTGGTACTACCTGTACCAACAAGATGCGTCTTCTTTTCGGAAGCCCTTCACTTAAGAACTCCCCAGTTAAGTGTGCTTGACTTGGAGCAATTATGGGATGGGTGACCTCCTTGGAAGTTTCCTCAGGAAGCGTGTAAGTGAGGACAAAGCACGCTGAAAAGAGCAGCCAGGGATGTTACAAATGATATCAGAGCGGCACCTCTCCCAGTACAGTGTTGTTCAGGGACGAACCAAGCGAAGCTGGTGGGCATGTGACACCCGGGGATGATGAGGGCGGGGAGTGGTCGCCGGTGCAAGAAGGCACGCACAAGGAGCGGCTCCTGACAGGCTTCTAGGCGGAGGGACACATGAATGAACCAATTACACACCGGAATGAGAGAATCTTGAGATAGTGTAGGTATGAGACTATACAGTTGAGGATGACTTATATGAATTGATTGGTACTACCTATACCAACAAGATGCATTTTCTTTTCGGAAGCTCATCACTTAAGAACTCCCTAGTTAAGCGTGCTTGACTTGGAGCAATTCTGGGATGGGTGACCTCCGAGGAAGTTTCATCAGGAAGCGTGTGAGTGAGGACAAAGCACGCTGAAAAGACCTGTGTTATGGTTTGTGGGGATAGTCGTCAATCCATAGAGCAACCAGGGATGTTACAATGCCAACTATAACTTTTAGTGGCAATAAAAAAAGCTAGTAAATGAGCATAAAAGGCAATTCAATAATCACATTTAGGGCAATTAAAACCTAGGAAGCACGGACACCCCGAGCTTTTAGGGTGTCCAAGTGTCGGACACGTATCCGACACCGACACCGACACCGACACAACACGTGTCTGACACTTCTTATCAGGTGTCCAATTTAAAAATTATTATTTTTTGGCTCGGACACTTCTTGGACACTTTGCCGACACTTCTATACATGCCTTGGACACATCATAATTTTTTTTAAATAAAAGATAAATTAAAACTTTTAAATAATAAAAAAGTAATGAATGGACTCTTTTCATTGTTGTTTTTTCCATTTCATTAAACAAAATTTTAACTTCCTCTTTGTATACATTCCTTTCTTCTTCTGGTAGTCTCTATTTTTTGCCCGCACCTCCACTTGTAAAAAAACAAAGTGCTCAAATTGTATAATGATGTCTCCTTATTTTTTGAGACTCATTATCATTAGACTCATTATCTTGATTTTCAATTTATATCATTTATATGATGCCCATATTTAATTTTATTTGATTTAAGACACACATATATATAGCTGTGTCGCGGTGTCCTATGTTTTGGACATTATCGGTGTCCGCGTGTCCGTGTCAGTGTTTGTGCTTCCTAGATTAAAACTGCCGGCAATAATTGCCGCTATAACTTTTGACTTTTAGTGACAATTAATTGGATCTTTATCAGCATTCTCTACAATTGTCGGAAAAACTTTTAGCGACACTAGATAAGCCGGCTATTGATAATTAGCTGGTAAAAGTTTTAGCAGCCATTATTATTGCCGCTAAAGTCTATAATAATTACCACCAAAAGTACATTTTGTTGTAATAATTTAGGGTTGTTATTTTGCTTTTCCACATTACTTTCAAGTGCTTTGCTTGCTTTTCCACATTACTTTCAACTGCTTTTCAATGGCTTTGTACTTTGGTCGAATTGGCAATGCTGCAATGAAAAGGAGTCAATTCAGTTGAAGGTTAGGGTAGTCAGATTGTAGTTGGTTCCTTTGTTTAACAATCCTTATCAAACCAGCTCCTTAGAGATGCTGCTGATGGATGAACATGTATGCTTTATTTTGTTAATTGACCTTAAGAGAAGATATTATTTCATATTCACTATGAATGTTAAAAAGGGTGACTTGCAATTTGTAATCTAGAGATTCTGCTTCATAAAACTTCAGTATCATTTTGTAAAGCCTGAAGAGGCTAGCTGAAAGAATACTTGGTTGAGCCTGAAGAGACTAGGTGTAAAAGTAATACTCGCTGTTATAGAAGGCTGGAAATGCTAGGTATGAAAATAATACACGTCTGTAACCCGGTCAGCTATAACAAGATCTTAGTTTATCGAAGGATTTGACGTACATAAAGGTTGTGGGTGAACTCGAGTATATCTCTTATATCCCTTACTGATTTTAGTTACTGATTTTTTTTTTATTGTTTATCTATAACTAAATTTGGAGTTAAATTCTGTATATTCAAATATTTCTTTGTGAAAACAATTGTCTTAGTCAAATTCTTTAAGCTGCTCAGACGCCTAAAAGCTCTTTCTCTCTTGCATCTGCCTGCGTTGTTCTTGCTTTAAATCCTTCTAAAAAGTTCGAGTAACACAATTCAACCCATTTTCTCATGTTTACCTTTGATCATTTCAATTATTATTAATTGTATAAATATTGTCGTTATTATTATTCTTATTATTATTATTGTTGTTGTTGTTGTTGTTGTTATTGTTGTTGTTGTTGTACTATCATTACTATTATTTTCGTTGTTATTACTGCTTTTTTGTTTTGAAACATGTGACAAAATATGGATGGTCCATTAGTATGTAACCTCCAATTAATCACAAGTTATTACCCTTAATATTGTGTTGTAAATAGCTCATTATGTATAGGCTTGTAAGTTACAAGAATTTTGTCCTATAAATAGGACTCATATAGCATTGTAAAGGTTGTACCTTGAAGAGCATAATCCAAAATCTTTCTTCTTCTCTCTTTCTCCATTATCTCCTTATTCTTCATAGTTTATGATATCTCACTATTGTTTTGGTTAATTTCATTACACGTTATCAGCACGAGACTCTATCAAACGGGTGATGGCTTAATCAGTTTCGTGGAATTTGTTTTCTTCTCACTCCCCTTTGAACTCATGTTATTTTCTTATTTTTCATGTTAATCTTTTATGTTTTATTAATAGAGATCTTACTGTCAATATTGTTTGACTAACATAATTATTATATTTTGCTTTTTTACTCTTGATAAATTCTTGAAGAATTTAGTGTGAAAGCATCCATGTAGGATTGCACAAAACTATGATTTTTCAGTCATTGCTTATATGAAGATTTGTGGTATAGTTTCTGAAGAACTAAACTTTAGACCATAATTGAAATCTAAAAGATCTATTTGATCTTAGTGTGATTTGGGGGGGGGGGGGGGAAGTAAGAGAAAGATCATCTAGTTTTGTGTCACTCAAATATGCTCCCGAAGTAGCAAAATGAGAAAAAGATCATCTATTTTTGTTTCCCTCAAATATGCTCCTGGAGTAGCAAAAATGAGAAAATATTTTCAAGAATATTTTGAACTAAGTTTAAGCTTTATTGTGATTGAACACAAGAGAGTTATTGGTGAAAAACGAGAAAGGTCACCTAATAGATTGAACTTCATTCTCGTAAGTGAATGTTTCGTATTGTAATTTCGAGTACGACAAAGGTCGTGATTTTGATCATCTAAGAGAAATATTGAATGTGTTATATTTGAATCTATTCATTAGGCATTAAGGGTAATCAGGTGTCATTAGTATGATATATGGCTATAACATTTAATCTTTATTATTAAAAGGAAGGTGGTGGTTGGGGTATATGTGTAAAATCACTTCATAATAACTGGGATATAATTGGTATTTGTGGCTTTCAGCATTGGGTCAATTAATGTGCATTTATTTCTAACAAAACGAAACATTATTCTCCTTCTCTGCACTTTTGTGACTTATCGAGTTCTCCCTGGGCATCTACCATAAAAAAAAAACATGTGAAGTGTTAATTGGTTTTGTGGCCTTACGGGTGCTTCTTATCAACTCCACCTGTTTCATCTCATCTCCACCTGTTTCTTCTCATCAAATGTCCTCCATCACTTGCATGAATCTCAGTTTATTCCTCTTTCTTCCACTGACCCTACTATTGGAAAAAAAAGGATCTTTCTAATTTTTTTTATTATAACTCTACTTTTACCTAGATGGAGAAAAACATGGCGTAGATAGCTTTATGGACATGAAATTTGAGTTTATTGATTATATTTGATGACTTTCTGAAATTTGCCTTCATGTGGGTGGGTGAAATGAAGCTTGCTTTTGCATCCCTTATTCCATTTCTATAGTGATTATTTCCGTCATAGTCTGAAAATGATTCAGCTTCTTTTTTTTTTTTGGAACAGATGATTCAGCTTCTTTACTATATGTCTTTTTTCTTTTCTCTGTGTGTGTGTGTTTTGTCTTCTGAATTTCAAGAGAAATTTTTGGTGTATTTTTGGGATGCGTGTATACAAAGAAGATGAAAAGGTAGGTGAGAGATAGAAATAAACACATACGGTGTTACATACGGTGTATGAAATTGGATTTTCAAATATCATAACTCAAATTTCAAAGCCAAACTTTTTATTCACCTGTTTTTTTTTTTTTTGGTTTCGTGCTTTTTCTGTGCCTTTTTTTTTATTTGCCGATGGGCTTCATTCTCTTCTCCTGTTATCATTGTCATTACACTTTTTTAAACCGGAAGACTGAAAAATCGTACTCATACAAGATGGCATTTGGCACACTTGCATTGTAAGTTTTTCTATTCTACCCTACATTATGCTCTATCTTTTTCTAGCAAAGTTGCTATCATTACTCATTATGTTATTGCTTAGCAATTTATCCTTTATTGATGTTCCATTTTTTTTTGGGGGAAAAGCATATCTTATTCCATTTAGCAGTCATGCGTTTTTAACTAAAAATGCATTTCTTTGGAGATTAGAGAGTATGTTTGTATGTGTGTTTATCATAGTATTATAAGAGTCAATTGGTTTGTTCTCACCCCCTTACAAAAACCTGTACAAGATTTATGTTAATATCTGGCTAAAGTCATCAAGATGGATAACATCACCAATTGACACTAACTCAGGGTTTGAAACTGGGTTGAGTGGAGGAGAAAAGGCATGGGATGGTGGGGGATTTCAGGGGTATGGTGAAGGGGGGAAAGGGTTGGGGAAGAAGAAAGGTAACACCGCTAAATTTGTCATCAATATTTTTCTGATTATTTATACATTAGGCAAATCCAACAAAGACACAAGGTCCTTTACTCCCAGAGCTGCAATGGCTGGAAGTGGCAGGTGACGTAAGTGAAAATTGAGACAGAATTCCAGCAGCTAATAATATAAAATTCTACACTAACTTCTGCCATAACATTTTTGGTGTAATATTAAATGCCTCTTTGATTTGTTATTTAGTTTAAGTTGACTTATGCGTTTCTAAAGTAAAAGATATCATTTGTTTCTCTACTTCTTTGAGTAATATTACCTTCAAATATTATAAATTTGAGTGGTTCAAATGGCCCTTTTCCTACTAGTTTCTGTAAGCTAAAAAAATTATACAGCCTATATCTCCAATAACAAGTTTTAGAAGTTAACATTATATACATTTAATGGTTGTTGCTTGTATCAAGTGATGCATTGGTAGAATGTTGGCATAGTGTCCTGTTGTGACACGGTTCGATTCTCACCTGTTGAGTTTTGAACATTTTATGACCGTTTTTATTAAAAATGGGAATAAAAGGAAACTGACACCAGATGGGTTTTGAACCTGAGACCAGGAGGTGGGAAACATGAGCGCTAACCACTAGGCTACAACATAAGATGTTTATAATGTTACTGTTTGATATTTAAATATCATGTTCAGTCGCATTGCCTCATTCAATCTCTTAGAGAGTTGTTTTTCTTCACCAAGGGACATAAGTTGGTCTATAAATAGAACCACTCTGCATTCAGGAAAGGCATCCAAATTTGGATTAGCCTTCTCCATTCCAAATCACTTCCTTTCTTCCCTTAATGTGCAGAGAGATTTAAGGAAACTATTATTCTGTAAAATGCCATTGACGATACGCTTGGTTTAGGGTATGCAAACCAAACCAAGGTTCTCCATTGTATCCTGAAGGGGATTCGCTGGTTACACCTGTTGCATCCAATCTACGAGAAGAGATTGGTGGGGGCGAATCGAACCTAAAGCCTAGTGTTCCTACACACCTTGGAGGGTGCGCATGTCACTTGTTCTTCTCTTCTTTGTTGCAGGCCATACCCCATTGTCTAACAATCTTTTCCTATGCAACCATAGAATGCTCAGCCGGCAAAGAAAAGTAGAAGAATTAGTGGATCCGCATTGTTGGGTTTCATCATTGGTGGTTGTACCCTGGGAATTTTTTTGGCTGCAGCTTACATGGTGTGCTGGTATGGCAAGGATGATGAACACTGGCAACCAGATAATTTATGGGACATATTGCGAACTGCTTTTAATTTATGCAATGCATTGTAAAACAATTGATTGATATCTATTATATTTTTAAATTTTTTAATAGGTTGTGATGAGACTAAAGTTTGTTGGCTGACACATTTGTTTAGGCCTTGTGCCACTTGCTGTTACAGCTTACAATGTGCAAAGGTACTGCTCTCTTCTTCTCTCTCTCCCCCTTCTCTCCTTATTCTTCATAGTTTATGATATCTCACTATTGTTTTGGTTCATTTCATAACATTTTTCTTATTATTAATATTGTTTTTTTATTTCTATTATTATGTTATTATTATCACTGTTATTTTTAATATTATCATTATTATTGTTTTCCAATTATTGTTATTAATATTGTTAGTATCGTTGTTACTATTTAGTGATATTGTTATTCTTATTAGTATTATGTGTGATGTTGTTGTTATTATTATTATTATTATTATTATTATGTGTGATGTTGTTGTTGTTATTATTATTATTATTATTATTATTATTTAATATTATAACTCTGTTATTATTATTATTATTACTTTTTTTTAAATATGATTTTATTTTTTTGAAAAATAGGTACTGGCCAATGAATGCATGACACATGGCAGTTTTTTTTTTTTTTTACTAAAAAGTGAAGATGCTAGTGCAAGTGATGTCATCCGGTCATAAAAAAATTAATAAAAAAATCCAGCATGACAGAAATAAGATTATTTTAATAAATCTTCTTTGAAAAAAAATATTATTTTGGTAATCTATATCTATATCTATATCTATATAATACAAATCGATCACTATTACAGGTATGGCTTTACACGTGTCACTTCTACAGTGCAAGCTAGCTTCGGTTTTACACGTGGCATTCTATTGTGCTTTGCTTGCAAGGTTAGGAATTAGGCTTTGGTTTGGAATTTCAATTTTTTTTTTTTTTGACAATTGAGATATAAAAAAACCTTACTTAAATTTACCAGATAAATATTCCAAATGATATTATTATTTAAAGATTATTTTGAAATCCATCAAGATTACTCAAATCTCAATCAGTTACTACATTCCTGATATGATAATTGCCATGAATGCATGACAAATTGCGATACAGCAATAAAATTTAAAACAGTTTACCCATGAATGCAGGACAAATTTCAATCAATATTATTTTAAGACTATTTTGGATTCAAACAATTATCAGGTAAACACATTTAATTAGAATAGCTTAACTCACTATATAATGCAAGCAATAAATGAGTTAAGCAATTCGAATTCTAATTACTCATTAGTTATTTTAAAACTCAATCAATCAATAATTAAAAGCTTCAAAAATATATTTTTGCCAACTATTCTCTTATTATCCTAAATGCACCCATAACTCAAATTGCGATGAATAGAGTGCAAAAAAATAAAAATTTTCTATTCCTGGTGTGGACCATAACTCAAATCAAATTTCAAATTAATACAGTGCAAACAAATTAAATTTTCTACTTTAGAATCAAACATTATTGCTAAAACAATTACCAAGTAATCACATTTAATTAGAATAGCTTGACTCAATATATAATACAAACGAATTACTCAAAATTTGATATATTATGTTCAAATTCAAATTCAATAAAGCTATAATATTCACCTTGAATCAAGGCAAAGCATTATCCATCATTATTCTGTTATGAGGACACGCTTGCACACATCAAAAAATAATGAGAGAACACTTTTGGATTCATAACCAACAGCCATCCAGATAAAGGGAAGTATTATCTTTAATCAAGGCAAAGCATTATCCATCATTATTCTATTATATAGATGGTTTCACATCTGCATAGAATTCAAATTGAGATTCAGATAAGGAACAAATCAATCTCAAATAAAGGGAAGATCTAGATTACTCAAGATTTGATATATTCTATTCAAATTCAAATTCAATCAAGCTATAATATTCGCCTTGAATCTAGGGAAAGCATTATCCGAAGTTATATGGATGGTTTCACATCTGCATAGAATTCAAATTGAGATTTAGATAAGGAACAAATCAATCTCAAATAAAGGGAAGATCTATATTACTCAAAATTTGATATTTTCTGTTCAAATTCAATCAAGCTATGATATTCACCTTGAATCAAGGGAAAGCATTATCCAAAGTTATATGGGTGGTTTCACATCTGCATAGAATTCAAATTGAGATTCAGATAAGGAACAAATCAATCTCAAATAAAGGGAAGATTTGAATTCGAGCATTTGAATTTTAGTCTGCACATTGGAAACATTGAAATCTATAAATTGGGGAGAACCGAATTGGGTAGCTCACACGTTGCACAACCCATTCTCTACCAAAAATATTCTATCAACTATTCTTACGTCTCCTCAACATCTCCTCGATGGCACCAAGGCACGATATGATTGCAGATGTTGATGAAAGACATAATAATTGGGTTCCGTTGGTAAGGGTTGTTAGACTATGGAAGGTATCTGATCTGAAAAAGTCCAAACACCCGTTTACCATGGAAATGATCTTGATGGACAGCAAGGTATTTGTTTGATAAAATTATAAATTGCAACTTTTTCTTATATTTTTTTCTTATCTATTTTAGATAATCACTATTTATTTTTATTTTTTATTTTTGCAGAAAGACAAAATACATGTTTTTGTCAAGAAGTCTCTTATTTATATACATGAAAAGCAACTAAAAGAGGGTGCTGTTTATTTGATGTCACATTTTAGTGTGGCTCCTAATGTTGGAGAGTACCGCACCAGTCGTCACCCGTACAAGTTGGATTTCACAATTGAGACTAAGGTGAAGATGGTCAGTGTGGTGAATGATAACATCATTCCTGCCAGCATTTTTTCTTTTACTCCACCATCAGACATTTTCAAAGACGACTATGACAGTAACAATTCGGTTGGTAAGTAAATGTTGCATTAGTTTGGGTTCTTTTATCTTTATTTGCTGCTATATAAGTCACCAATCTATATGTTTACCTTTTTTTTAAATGTGATGGGAATGCTTACTGCCATAGGAAACGAGCGAGAAATTGTCATCAACGGGATGCGCACCAAGATGAATTTCATAGAACTTGATAATGATGGGTTAGGGTTTTGTGATCACCTATGATACACATAATAGAATTTCTTTTTATTATATAGAGTATTGAGGATGGATTTTGACTTTTGTAATGTTTGTTCTGTGTTATTTTGATTAGTTTTCTGTTTAGATGCACTCTATTTAGGACCTATGTGGATGAGTCGAACTCATTTAGATCTTCTGGACAAGTTGAAAATGCTGTGGTTGCCATTTTGTTTGGCAGAATTAAGACCGCAATGAGCTCAAAGTAAGTAAGTGTCAAAACAAGACTTGGTTAAAGGTCATCTACATGACTAAGACCACACTTACAACCAACATGAGGCTCCGTGCTTCCACCGAGAATGCAAACAATGACGATATAAGACATTTTGCTGACTGGGTCCTTCCGATCGGAGACGGCGATAGCAATGCAAATGAGGATGGTGAAAGTGAAATCGACATCCCTGAAGACCTACTAATTCATGAATACACCGATCCATTGTTATCTTTGGTTGAGTTTGCCTACCCTGAGCTTTTACAGAATATGAATTTGACACATTATTTTCAGGAAAGAGGAATCCTTGCACCAACTCTTGAATTTGTGGAGCAGGTTAATGATTATGTCATCTCATTGATTGGCAATGACAATTAACAAGAGCCAAGGACAGTACCTTTCTCATGTAGGGATTTATCTTCCAAGGCCTGTTTTTACTCACGGTTTTAAAGACAGATGCTACCCAAATATGGTGAGCTTTATTACCTCTGCATATTTTTCCTTTTTATGCACTTAATTATTCATTTCTATAGTGAATAATGTTCTAACAATTATACTTTATTTTATAGGAATCTCTGCAACGGGTTGATTAACTGGTGGCCAATTGGTATGCATACTATAGAGAAAGTTGATAGTGAAATCGTCAGCAACGATATCACCTCTATGGGAATTGAATAAGGTTACTCTTTCATGTTTAATCAACATGCACGAATGAAAGAGGGCTTAGTGACGGTATCACTTTTGATTTCTACTTACCATTATGATGGTATAAGTAATTTTATTTCATTGGGTTATTTACTTTTAAATTTTTTTAGATTTTGTTTCCTCTACTATGAATGTTAGAGATTCATCATTATTAGCTTTATATTTTCAAGCTTATGGTATGCTGAAACATAAATTCATCAATATTGTCCACAACTATTACGTGTTTCAGATAGCAGGCCAATAAAAGGTTTAGTTCTCTAAACACCCCCCACATGAAAACAAATTCATATAAGTGTAGTTCACTTGTTCACTAATATCAATCAAGATGAAATTATTCACCAAAAGGGTACATATGTAAATACAATACAAAATTTGCTAACCTTTTGAAGTATACTGCAAATGTAGAGATGCTTGCTTCTTCCAACCTTGCATCAACAGGTTTATCCACCATTGAAACGTATTCATCGTACCCAAAAAAGCCTGTATGGAGGTGAAAATGATTATAAGAGAAAAACTTCATTTATTTTATAGATCACTCCAAAAGTCATTATGTAATTAGATTTAAATAAAACAAATAGAACTTCTTGCGTTTGTCTAGCACGCCTTTTAGCCTTGGCAAGTAAAATTTTGTCTACAAGGAGAAAACTAAAAGGCAAACCACACAACAATCATCACAGTAAGCGAGGAGGTGTTTCACAGTAGACACAGACAACCGAGTATACTCTTAAGTAACTTACTTTCACTTGGCAATGAAACAAAACCCACTCTGTACATCAATTTAGCCTTGGTGAGCAAAACCCACTCTGTACCCTATCCAAAAAACATAAATTGTGAGAACGAATTTTCTAATTGTATCTACGCCTTTTAGTTGCAACTATAAATTGATATTTCTGAACCCAAATTGATATTACAGGACAAGGATATGGCGAGTGTGATGCAAGAAATTCGTTGAAGTTAAAGGGAGCATATCTGGATTTGAAACTTGGGAACAACAGGAAGTGGATGAGGGTTCAAACATTTGATTGTAGTGTGTGGGTTTAAGTGTAATATGTGGTTTTACATATCACACGTGGCTGTGTGGTGTGTTCTAAAGAACCCACGTGTCCCAATTTTTTTTTACACACTCAATTTTAACCAGACACATACGATAGTATTGTGTTGTATGGATAAGAAGAAAGTTTTTTTGTTTAGAAAGGAAATTTTTTTTTAAACAAATTATAATCCTCAAGTGAACTATAGATAAATCGATTGTTTATTCTTATCAATGAGAAGTTTGTGTTTGGTGAATCAGTGGAGAGCATTATCTCTTTCAGATTTTATTTTTATTAACTTTTATAATGTTTGAGGAATTTTATTTATTTTTTTAGTTTTTTGTTAAGTTTTCTATTGATTATTTCTTTACGAAAAATATATGTTTACAAATGACATTACACTATTATTAAAAATATATATTTACAAATGACATTTCAAAAAATATGTTGTCTTTATTTTTTAAGATTTTATGACCAACTTTTAATTTAGTTTGATAGATAAATTATTTAATAATAATTACTTAAATTACTCTCTTACATTCCCATAATTTACTTTTTTCATGTGTCCTATTTTAATGATGACGATTAATCACATATTTAATCAACTATTTATAATGAATAACAATAATTATTAACTTAAAAATTGTTGTATATGATCAATGAACCATATATATATTTTTTTAAAAAGTATTGTTTCTTATATACTAAAAAAATTAAAATATTTTATAAAAATTTACGGAAGCCAACATTTATCCCGTGCATGGCACGGGTTCAATACTAGTTAGTTTTAAAAACTAAACTACTTTTATTGAAAAGCAAAATATCTGTGTATAATTATTGGGACAAAAATATTATTTAATTATATTTTATATTTTTGTCAAAAAAAAATTTATATTTTATATTGTTGTTAATAATCTCATTACTATAAGCTAAAATGTTGACATTTGTTTTGAGAAAATGGTATTTTAGTAAGGAAAATGTTTCTTTAAAGTGAGTTTATCTCTAAAGCGAATAAGTAAGAGTGTATTTAATCTTGCTTTGATAAGGTGTATAGAGATGTCACCCAACTAAGTGATCTAACAATGATATACCCTTATTCACTTTAGAGAAAAACTCACTTTAAACAACTTTTTGGGTTTAGTATACTAGTTAAGGCATATTATATCACTACAAGAAAAAACGATATTATCGAGGGCCAAAAGCCGTCGGAAATCCTGAAAAGTCGTCGGTAATTCAAAATTACTGACGGACCCAAGTCGATTGGAAAAACGAGCGTCGGAAACCATTACACCCAAAGATTCAAATATAGAAGGTTAGAGAAGAGTGGAGAACAAATCGAAACAGTGGAGAACGTTGGCGGAGATGGAGGTTGATGATGGTGGAGAATGAAACAGTGAGTAGTAAGGGAGGGGGAGGGGGGGGGAGGGGGAGGGGGAGGGGGAGGGGGGAGGGGGAAGGGGGGGTGGGGACTGGGCGGATGTGGTTGCCTCGCTGGCCGGACGTGGTTGCGCAACCTGTCATCGGTCGGAGGTGCTCGGAGGTCGAAACAGCGGAGAACGTTGACAGAGATAGAGAGGTCGATGGTGGCGGAGAATGAAATAGTGGGTAGCGAAGGGGAGAGGACTGGGTGGACGTGGTCGCGGCGCCGCCGGACGTGGCAGAGGTGCTCGAAGGTGGCCGAGAGTGAAACAGAGGAGAAGGTTCGGGACTATTCAGTATCGTACGAAAGAATATGAACATAATGAGTGTGATTTTCGTGTGTGAGTGGGACTATTCAGTTACCTCCAATATTAGCGACGGATTTTTAACTGTACCGAAGGCCCAAGCCCGTCGCAAATAAAAATACACTTACCGACGACCTGGTCCGTCGCAAATTGGTTAACAGTACCGACGGTCAGACCCATCGGAAAACGTATTGCTCCTTACCGACGACTTTGCCCGTCGCAATATGGGAAACAGTACAGACAGCTCTCCCCTTCGCAAATTTTAAAACATTACCGATGACCTAGTCCGTTGCAAATGGGAGAACTGTACCGATGGGCACGTCTGTCGCAAAAGACTATGCTCCTTACCTACGGTCGAAGCCGTCGCAAAACTAGCGGGAACACTTCACACCAAAATCGTGCCTGGTTTACCAACGGTATTTCGACGGCTTACCCGTCGGTAACGTGACTTAGGGCCACGGCCGTCAGTAAAAGTGGTCGAAAATCATTTCATGCTTACCGAGGGGCTCCAACCGTCGCAAATGATAGATTTTCCGAGGGACTTCTGTAAATAAGACATTTCTTGTAGTGTGTGTATATATATATATTGCTGATATGAGTATCACTAGATATCGAGGTATCTCATTTTTTAAATTTGTAATAGACTAATCATGTAAATGTAATAATGTGAATATAAGTATGTGAAATATGGGTATTGTCTAGATATTAATTTTGGGTGTTTAAATAAGGTTAACTATTGAGTTTGTAACACCCCCTTTGGGGTATCACATGGTTAACTCGCTGCGGAAAATGTAAAATTAAAATATAACTTGCTGGTTGCTTTCCAAAAAAAAAAATTTATATATGTACATAAGCATCATTATGTAACACCCCCATTTAGGGTGTCACAGAGTTAGTCTCGGAAGTATTTGAGAATTTTTAGATATGTCCCTACACTAAAAAAAATTGTTGCTGGGTCCCTGAACTTTTGTAAAGTTTTCAATTAAGTCCCTGAACTAAAAAACTTTCTAATTGGGTCCCTGAACTTACATAAAATTTTCAATTGGGTCCCTAAAATAAACAATTCGATAGTGATCTATTTAATTGGATGAAATATTACTGATTTCATCTAAGTTAGATAACCATATCAGTCATCTATGAAGGTGGATGATGAACCCTGAGATGTTATCACAACAAGATATAGTAAGATGCAACAAGATGAAGTGAGATGTAGTAAGTTGTAAGCGGAAGAGTTATTTTGGATGAAATTATTTCGAGGAAAGGATATGCAAACGTGAAATATAGGTTGAGGAATGAAGGAACTATTTGTTCATACGTAGGAGAAGCAGTTGCAAGTCACGATTTGGTTTATTTCTGGTTCAACACTTTGGTCTCTTGCAACCCTAAATACAAATTTGGGAGGGGGGATTCCAGGTCACATTCTACATCAACAACCTTAACGACCTCTTTACGGAACTATATCCCAAGGACTCAATTGAAAATTTTATATAAGTTCAAGGACCAATTAGAAACTTTTTAATTCAGGGACCTAATTGAAAACTTTATAAAAGATCGAGGACCCAATTACAATTTATTTATTTTTTAATTTAGGGACCTATTTGAAAATTCTCAAATAGTTAAGAGACCAACTCAATAGTTAAACCTTTAAAAAATTAAATTGTTTATTTTGTATGCGACATCCTAAATGTTTACATTTATTTTTTAGCTGTGCAAGAAATTCTTTAAATAAAGGTTAATTTCAGAAAATTCTATGTAAACGAAACTGAGCAATTCAACGTTTTGAACTTACAAAATCATGCATATTGTTTTTTATTAGACGCTACATAAATTTTTTTATCAGTAAAAATATCATGTATATTTAATATAGACTGTTTTATATACATGAACAGGAGTTTAGACTACTCTATACAACTTGATAAATTCAAGGAGATCAAATTGCTTTAAATCACATAATCTATGATAGTTACCTACAATTAGAGGTCACCTACATTTTATACTTAATTTTATTGACCTGTAGTTTACTCATTGGAGAATCACTTGTGTGGGATGAGAATCTTGAAACCAAGGTGGACATATAAAAAGGCCAAAAAAACGGATAATAGCATCAGATAAACCACACACACATGATGGCACTTTCTTCCACACTCTCACTTCTTCCTCCAACTTGTGTGACTCAGCGCAAACTCACTTCCACATCCTTCTCATCTCCAACACTACCCAACTTGCATGGTATCTTGACAAAGAGTAAAAACTCAACAAGGTTCTTGCTCAATGCCGGTTTCAATGAGTTTGAGCCTGACCTCAATGAAGATCCCATAGATCAATTTCGCACTAATGGCATTAGTATTGTATACCATACTTTCCTTCTCTATGTAATCCAATTGTGATGGGTTTTTCATTCATTCTTTTCTTTTTTGCAAATTTTCAGGAAGATTTTAAGTTTGGAGAATATGATGACCATCACACTTTCAATGAAGGAGAACAACAGAAAGGTACTTTTAGTTTCTTTTTCTTTTTCCTTTTTTTAAAGGTTGTGTGATGCATGTGATTCAAAGAAATATATAGATAGTAATAAATTTCTCATGATTGATTTTATCTTTTAAATTGGTAAGCCATTGTTTTTAATTGCACTATTTAATAATCGGTTGCAAAATTGTGGTTCTGGTTGCTTCTTCATATCATCACAACCATAATTGTGGAAACATCTTCTATACTTTTTGTTGTAATTATGTGCAATTTCTGTAAATATAACTGGGACCACAACCATTATTTAAAATCATATATGTGTTGTATTTTTCAATGAAATTGAAAATTATTACTAAGTGGTTTTTGTTTAGTTGAAAAACTTGATGGGAAAATATAATGTTTTGGATTTTATTTATTTATTTATTTTCATATTCATCATCTGCTGCTACAACTTATGGAATTATGAGGAAAGGAAACGTGTTCCTGATAGAGTGCACAATTTTTCCTGACAAAGTTCCTAATGAATTTTCAATATAGCTCCATTTTGGGAAACGCTCGTGGAAGAAATAACTGCAGGAGATCCCCCCACAGGATTCCAGGGTGTGCTTTCCATACACCATTGATCATTTACTAACTTTTTGATTATAATTGTCAATTTTGATCATCATTTGTGTTTTATTTTAATTCTTATGTTATGCAGGGCTTATTTCATGGCTCTTCCCACCTGCCATTGCAGCTGGGGTGTTCTTCCATGTTCCGGTAATTGTTAATTGCCATTGATAAAGGATTCAATCTTCAAATAAATGGCTAGTACTTTGCTTAAATATAAACAGTGCATTATTAATTAATTTACTTTGAGAAAGAAGTACCACTAGTTCCTAATTACTCTGTGTCTTTCAGGGGGAGTACTTGTACATTGGAGCAGGTTTATTTACAATTGTATTTTGCATAATCGAGATGGATAAACCTGATAAACCCCACCACTTTGAACCTCAGATATACAATATGGAGAGGGGAGCTCGAGACAAGTTGATAAATGACTATAATACCATGGACATATGGGATTTCAATGAGAAGTATGGGGACCTATGGGATTTTACTATCAAGAAGGATAACATACTCAATAGATAATTGTTTCAAGTCCATGGCCTTTTTTTCTATACATTTTCTATCGTCTTTTCATAATAAAAGTTCATGGCTTTTTATGACAATTAGTAGATATGATGAATGTGAAGGTCAACCTTTTTCCACTCATCCCATTAGTCCGTTAATGTTGATCAAGGGGTGTGTATCCCCTATTTCAGTGTTCTTGCTTGTCATCAAAGAAACAGAAACCTAATAATGCTATTTCACTTGCACATTGACTGTTAACTGCTCCAAGAATGGAACACCCTAGTCAAAAGTTTAGTAAAAACTTTGGATCTAGTAAGTTATGATGTCATAATAAAATTGCTTTGCACTTAGAAGCTTCTGATCAACCTTCTGAGTGATATAGGAGGGGGTGGAGAAGTAGTAGAGGCCATGAGACTCATATTCGGCACCAATCATCCGACTTGAACTCTGGTCCTATAGGATAACAGTGTCTTTAGCAAAGGTAATCAAACAATCATGAAAACGGGTTAAACAACTAATAGAGAGTAAATTAAAGGGACACCTGGGGACATAAAGGACAAAATCAACTATCAGGGAAAGGAGGGGATGGGCAGTTCCAATCCCTTGGGATTGAGATTGGTAACCATTAGCTAAAGTGACAATAGGTAAATAACCAGATATAGAAAGAGAAGAGAAAAAAGAGGCTTATTATCAGTGATATTGTTAGATTCACCAGAATCAAGAACCAAGGACGAAAGGAGGATGAATGAGATATGCAAGCAAATGAATTACCATTGTGAACGACCGAAGTAGTAGATCCAGATGACTGACGATGCACAAACCATTGGAGAAAATCTTCATAATTAGCTGGAGAGGCCTTAGGAGGATCGATGGTCTTAGGAGGATCTGAGAACCAAAGGAACTCATAGATCAGTAACAAAAGGACAAAAACGATGACCACACGATACCTAAAACCTAAAACGAGGTGCGTGCATAGTGACTCACATGCAAAAGTGCGCACCACACCAGAAAAAAAAATCTGCGGAATGGAGCAGCCACGCGTCAGTGAACGCAGATGCGTGCTGAGACTTTAGGACGCATTTGTGGGTGCGTGAGGAGGCAACTGGGGCTGGGAATAAACGCCACATAGGTCGATGCACTTCTGATGGAGGGGTGGTCACCGCAAAGGTCGCTGGAAAAGGTGGCGGCTAATGGTGACAGAGGGCAAAAACGACTGAAAAAGATGCCGAAATGAGGTCACGCCAGTGGAGAAGGGGCAAATCGGAGAAGAAACACAATTTACCAAAAAATTCTCACTGGAGGACAGTGGGTCCATCGGGTAAGCATAATTTTAGGGTTACCTTTGTTTGACTCTAGATATCTTGTTGAAAGAGAGAAAACAGAGGCATGAGATGCTGAAACTGTGTGTCTCAACTGCACAGCAGAGTCCATTTCATATAAGCTTATTGAAATAATTACAAAATAAATATAGGAGATTTTAATCCTATTTACATGATATGATATGCTTAAATTTATACATTAATTACAAAGATCCTAAACATATTTTCAAGAGAGTTGATAAAACGACCCCAGGTCAACCTTTGAATAAGAAATCTCAAAGCCTATTGCACAAGAAGAAATCTCAAAAAGCATTGCTAAGATAGTTGCAACAGGAAGCAGAGCAAAATCTCATAGGGTAGTTGTCATCCAACTTGACTAAGATTGTTGTTGAAAATGCTCCATGTGACTCAAGACGAAGCCACTGCTATTTTCATGGACAACAAATGTGTTATAGCATTAGGGAAGAATCCTATGTTCCATGATCAAACTAAACATACAGATACAAAGTTTCATTTCATAAGGAAGTCTGTCGAGAACAAAGAGGTCGATCTCTCCTATGTGAAAGGTGGTATTCAAGTAGTCGATATTTTTCACCAAAGGATCGAAGTTTGAAGATTTTTTGAAGATGCGAGCATGGATTGGAGTTACCTAGAAGAATCAAGTTTAAGGGGGTGTTGGAATTATAAAATTGATTAATTACTTATTATGCATGTATCTAGATATTCATGTGCTTGTAGCTTCCAGGACTTCAAGTTTCAAGAAATTATTGTTTCAAAGTATGCATGATACATGTGCTTATGCATTGAATAAGTTCATTGTATTGGAGGAGTCTAGAGGCATGTATTGCATCTATAAATATCTTTATACCTGTGCATTTGCAAACCAAGCCAAGATATCCAAATCATTTGAGTTTCAAAGAAAAGTTTGAGACTTTCTCTTCTCTTCCTATCTTATCCACTACTATATCCATCAATAAGAGTCTCCAACTTATTTTCATGCTAAAAAGTCTCGAGTGTTGGAAATTCCAAATCGCCTGTCTTAAATCCTAATATGCGGTTTATATATCTGTTGGGCAACTGCACTTAACACCAATTGGTTTTAGGGTGGAATCTAACATGGTATCAAAGCCAAGAGCCCATCTCTATTGTTTATCGCCTGTTATGACAATCTTTCTGTGTATCGCCTGTTCTGGCAGACATCTGTGGAGGAGGGGTGTTGGAAGTTCCACATCGTCTGTCTCAAATTCTGGGGTGCGGTTTATATATCTGCTGGGTAACTCCACTTAACACCAATTAGTTTTATGATAGATTCTAACATCGAGTTTGGTCATGGTGCCTCGAAGAAGATTAGTCATGTGGAAAGCTAGTTACCTAACCTTTGAGGGAAGTTGGTTAATGTAACTCGGGCTTAACTCAAGAGGTAAAGATGGGTAGAGTTTGGGTAGATTTCATTGATTTAATCCTTCCATACTTACAAAAATATAGGAGAATGTTGTATAGCTTATTCTTCTTTCAAGGTCTATACAGTGGTGGCTATAAAGATCAAGCTGATATTCTCCAACATATTCATATATTGTTAAGTTCTTACACCTTATATTTAGAATATACCAATCCCTACTTAAGAAATTCTTACCAGTTAGCCAACAAGTCAAGGTCGCTCTGGATTGTAGACTACGTCCCCTGGTTAAGTACGTCTAACCATGATTGAATTTACTGTCAAATTAATTTTCCTAAGTTCAAAAGTAGAAAACTTATATCGGAATGAAGTGTATGACCAAGTTAAGCCAATTCACATAACAACATTGGAATTCTTTGAGAGAGAGAGACATCATTATTTATAAGGAAACAAGATCATTTGTCCTGGTCAAATTGCCCTGGAGTGCACACCCCACTACTAGTCAATGCACACCCGGGCAAATAAGTCCTACCATATGACTGAATTTTCTTCCAAATAATGGTCATAGTGAAAAGTCAGATAATTATGCAATGAATTGTGACACTTATATCACAGTCATCTTGATATTAAATGATGACATCTCCAATACGTTTAGTGCCCCTCTAGTCTTGCTCGCACTTTTGACAAAGTCAAGGTTGCTCTGTAGGAAGGAACCAAGCAACTGCTAGCTTACATCTTTCCTGGCTTTCTTGTTAGATATTTCACATCTTCATGACCCATTGTAGTTAATGTTAATAAGCTTCCTGGGACTCTGGTTGAATTTGAGATGTCATGTTAGATGGAGCTTTATGCCGTAAGTAAGAAGCCTTCAGGACATGAAGATCTGTTGTCCCATTTTGATGTACTACATTTTATTACTATCAATGATATCTTGCCACATGTTATATCTTTTTTTAAAATTGTATGAAATTTTAACTTATGCAACAATATATTATTGATGGCAACATGATATAATACATCAAAATGGGATAACATATCTTCATCAGATATGGATATACTCAATGTAGGGAATAGCATCATATATCACCCTCAGATGAGTTCACCCCAAGTCAATCAATTTTGTCGCTTTGTCCTGTGGTTTGGATCATATTAACCCCATTTGCACAAAGTGAACGTGACTGACAATGGCTAATTTTTATTTTTGTTTTTATGGTGACAAATGACAATCATTGACTATGGCTGATGAAACAATATGTTAAACAATACAGTTACATTATTTGGACATTCACAATACGACATTTAAAAAAATCAATTTAATTTTATATGGAAACTGAAAGTTAAAAACATTGTTGTAAACAATATTATCAGAAGCATATGATATGAGGGTGTGAGTTGTCGAAAATTTAAAACCCTTGATAGCAATAAATACAGAATTGAAACGGGTCCATCCTCCTGTTAGAAATTTCAACCGCCCACCTTGACTAGAATTTAAGGTGGGAAACCCATTAATAGTGGAAATAAAACCAAAATTGCTGAACTGGAAAACATAACCAAACTTGACTAGATTAGATCTCAAAGTCCATTTGTTCTGCAGTCTACACTTCAATCAAACCCTCCAATATAAACCTTATCACAACCAAATTAAACAATGGCAAGGTAAAATCAACAATAAGCCACAATGACAAGTTGCAAACTCCATCACCTCTATGCTTCTTCTCTCTTGTTCTTCCTCCTCCTCATCCTTCACCATCTGGTTCAACCTTCTCATGCCCAAACCCCAAGCCAACAAAACAACACAGGCTACACCTGTAAGGCCAACCAGAGAAATTATCCATGTCAAGCCTATGCTTTCTACAGAGCAGCAAGCCAGATTTCCTTGACCTTGGTTCAATAGGTGATCTCTTCTCTGTTAGCCGCCTCATGATATCAAACCCAAGCAACATATCCTCCCCTTCCTCTCCACTAATCCCTGACCAATCCCTCTTTGTTCCCATAACTTGTTCTTGCAACACCATCAACAACACTTTTGGTGCCATCTCTTATGCCAACCTCACTTACACCATCAAACCCAATGATACCTTTTTTCTTGTCTCCACCATCAAGTATCAGAACCTCACAACTTACCCTTCTGTTGAGGTTGTAAACCCAACTCTTGTCGCTACAAACCTTTCTATTGGAGATAATGCTATATTCCCTATCTTCTGCAAGTGTCCTGATAACACAACTCAGTTGCAGCAAAACAGAGAGAGAATTATATGATCTCCTATGTTGTTCAACCATCTGACAACATATCATCCATTGCTTCAAGGTTTGGATCAACAGCACAGGCCATAAGTGACGTGAATGACAATGATTTCAAGGTTTATGACACCATTTTCGTTCCGGTGAGTCGGCTGCCGGTTCTATCACAGCCTAGTGTTCCTCCTCCTCCCCCTCCTCCTGGGAGGAACTCTGAGTCTGATGATAGAACAGGCACTGTTAGAGGATTGGCAATTGGGTTGGGAATTATTGGGCTGTTGTTGATTTTGGTAACTGGGATGTGGGTTTATAGGGAGGTTCTGTTCAAGGATAGGGTGGGGATGGTGAGAGATGAGGAACAGCAGAAGAAGCAGAACTTGTATGTGGGAGGGAAAGAGGGAAAAGGGAACAACAAGCATATGGATTTGAAGTTGATGGCAAATGTGTCAGATTGTTTGGATAAGTATAGGGTTTTTGGAATTGAAGAACTGTTGGAGGCCACTGATGGGTTTGATGATAATTGCTTGATTCAGGGGTCTGTGTACAAAGGTGAGATTGGTGGTGAGGTCTATGCTATCAAGAAGATGAGGTGGAATGCCTATGATGAGCTCAAGATCTTACAGAAGGTAACACTAAAATTTCACTTTTCTTAGAGCAGTAATTATTTGCTAATCATTATATTCTATTATTAGTAATAATGCTTTTATGTTCAGAAATGGATGAATGTCCATTTTTTGTTGGTGGTAAGAAACTACATGGAAAAAAAATCTGAAAAACAGTGGAAGATACAAAATCACAAAGGAATAACAGATTGAAATTTGAAACAGTCCTTAAGGTCTAGGTGAGGAACATAGAGGGAGAAAACCCTTAATTGAATAAGATATGCTGGAAGTTAATATCTTATTGTTGATGAGTAATCAGATGAGGTTAATTGAAGTGACTTGTCTAATTAGAGGACAACCAAATTGTATATCATGTGTTTGGAAGGTTTCAAATGTTACAAAATTCTAGAATATAAAGATTTTCCTATGTCACCCTGCTCCACTTCTATATTTTTGTCATTCTCAATACAAGGGGAATAAACCTCTTAGATGCCTAGATACACATAATTATTCTAATATTTCTGATGATGGTACTTTGGGGCAAAAAGATAATTGGAATCGTGGCATGAGGTGTACCAAAATTCACTTATTATCCAAAGAAAAAAGGGGTAACATAAGTGTACATGCAATTCTGATTCAAAACTTTCTAGGACTGGATTTTTTTTTCTCCATATTATCTAGTAATCATTATTTTCATACTTCTCTATTTTTAAACACAAAAACATTAGTGGTCGATGGTATAGTTGCTTCAATGAAAGATGTTTCCAACTTTGTCTTATCTTTCAGATCTGGGTTGATTAATATTAATAGTGTCTCTTACTAAACTTTAAAGCAGAGAAGCAGCACGTTAGGTGCGCTTAAAGGCATAGAAACAGACAAAAGTCTCCGCCGCCCTCTTGGTTTGTTCCCGTTTGAAGATAAAATTCAACCTAAAATTCAAAGAAAACTGCAAGAAACAAAATATAAAAGTATTTAATATTTTTTATTTAATAATTAATTTACGAGGATTTATAATTATCAGGAGGTATGGTTTTCTTTATTTATTGTGGGCTGAAATATCTCTAACAATTTTATCCTTTGTTTCATTGTGCTTGTGGATATCGCCTGTTGTATGCATTTTCTATTTTCAGTGCGTGTCGTCCAAACTGGCTGATACTTACTGGGCCACTCACTCACTTGGGCTTGGATCAACGTAGAAACATGAAATGCTTTATGAAAGGCCAGCAACACCCTCTCACATACCCTTCCAACACACTCTCTCCTATGTTTGAAATTCATGTGGGTCCTACAAAATTCAAGTGGAACCCACATGAATTAATGAGACCTATTTTCAAAATAGTGGGACCCATATGAATTTCAATCAATAGAAGAGAGTGTGTTGAAAAGAGTATGGTAGGAAGTGTGTATGTCAATCCTTGAGTTTTACACTAATGTCCGTATAAAGGAGTTTTATACTAACAACTAATGATATTTTGACAAATAAATACGGTTGAAGTTGAAGTTTCTGTTTCTGTTTCGTTATTATTAAAATAAGAACACAGATATTTACTTTAATCCAATATAGTATTGGACTGACAATGTACCATTTTATGTGTTAAGGTGAACCATGGGAATATGGTGAAGTTGGAGGGATTTTGCATAGACCCAGATGAAGGAAATTGCTATCTAGTCTATGAATATGTGGAGAATGGGTCTCTCTACTCGTGGCTGCATGAGGACCGCGAAGAAAAGCTGAACTGGAAAACAAGGTTGAGAATAGCCATTGACATTGCCAATGGTCTCCAATACATCCATGAGCACACAAGGCCACGAGTTGTGCACAAAGACATCAAGAGCAGCAACATTCTCTTGGACTCCAACATGAGAGCCAAAATTGCCAATTTTGGGCTTGCAAAGTCAGGAGTAAATGCCATCACAATGCACATTGTGGGAACACAAGGCTATATTGCCCCTGAATATCTAGCTGATGGTGTGGTCTCAACAAAGATGGATGTGTTCGCTTTTGGGGTTGTGTTGCTTGAACTAATTACCGGGAAGGAAGCCATTGATGAAGAGGGAAATCTCTTGTGGGCAAGTGCTGTCAAAACTTTTGAAGTGGATAATGAACTAGAGAAGGCTAGGAGACTGAAGGAATGGTTGGACAAAGATATATTGAGGGAGACATGTCCCATGGAGAGTTTGATGGGTGTTCTCACCATTGCCATTGCTTGTTTGCATAAGGACCCATCAAAGAGGCCCAGCATAGTGGACATTGTCTATGCACTATGTAAAAGTGAGTATACAGGCTTTGATACCTCAGATGAAGGGATGGGTTCCCCACGGGTGATAGCTAGATGAACTGGGTTGTGTTGACCCTTTAGGTTCAAGAGACTCCAATGTGTAGGTTTTACATGAAGTAGAAGTTTTCTCAGCCCAAAAATAAGAGAGAGAGAGTGAGAGAGAGATTTTGGGCAGTATATATTATTATATAGTACTTGTTACCCACATTTGCAACTATATATGACATATAAGATCGCTTTCAATAATTTGATTATTGCAATAATTAATAATAAAAATGTCAATTATTAAAGTCAAAAAGTTGTTAGTAATTGGTACTTATCTATAGCCCACTGATGGATTATATGGTTTCACTATGAATTCTTGTTTTTGTTACCACGACATATGCATGAAGTATCCATCGGTTTCGTCGATTACTAATTTCCATCAGAGAACTGGTTGGTCACTATTAGTGGGGTCTCTCCTCTAAACCACGTTTTTTCCATCCACAAGGCTCGAAATCGAGACCTTATTTAAGGGATCCGAGCCAAGTTTCACTCAAACCAACATAATGTTGGTATTTGGCTATCACTTCTATATTTCTTAAAAATAAAACTAATTTTCACCACAGGTGATGGCCAGATGATCTGGGTTGTTGTGTTGACCTTTTAGGTTCAAGAGACTCCAATATGTAGGTCTTATATGAAGTAGAAATTTTGTCAGCCTTAAAATGAGAGAGAGAGAGAGAGATTGGGCAGTAAATATATATTATCATATAGTAAGTGTTACCCACAAATGTTTTGCAGCTATATATGACTTAAAAGACTGCTTTGGCTAATTTAATTATTGTCATACGTCAATTACCGAAGGTTAAAAAGCTGCCATCGGTAATTGGTATTTATCGATAGCCCATCGATGGGTTATATAGTTTGATTATGACTTTTGAACTTTATAAATATAAAACAAATTTTTGTCCTAAAAATGACACAGCCTGTGTTGCCACTATGATCGCACGGGGACAACAAAAATGATAAGATAAACTGAAGTCGCCATCAATTTTATTAAACTAAGAAAAATTAAAAAAAAAAAAACTTTCAAAACAAAATCGTTTTTGAAACCAAATCTGGATTCGGGTTTCAATTGTGCACAGGGAATGGTGGAAATCAAGTTCCTTGGTACACTTGTCCTAAGATAGTTACCCTAAATTAATTATGCAATTTTTAAATAACCTTTAAACATATTTATTTTATCCCATTTTGAAATAGAGAAACGCAAATAAATTAGGAAAAAAATACTTTTGGCTTGATAGAACTTGGATTCAACTCTTATGTATTCTTCGAACCCATGGACAATTCAAAGTCGAGTAGCTCTTAAAAAGACATTGTGAGTTGATTGATTTAAAATTTCTTGCAAAAGATTTTTATTTTGAAATTACTTGGATTTTGTTTCAAAAACTAATTTACTCCTGCATAGTGTTCAAATTATTTTTAAATTGAATTCGACTTGCATGAGTTTCAAAAATAGCAATGATATACGATAAACTTTACAATTCTTACAACATTTGAAGATGAAAAAAAAATCATATATCAATATCATAGATTGTTGCATAAATTCAAAATGATATTTTTCAAATAAAACTTTATTTAAAGATAAAATAAAAAATTGTTTTTTTAAAATGAATTTCCTCTTGTACAATGTTACATAGCGATACAATAAATCTTTACAAATTAAACCACACTTGAGGACGAGAGATCCATACATCAACGTCGTAGATTGTTGCATGAACTCAAATAATTATTTTTAAAAAAAAACTAAGAACTTTAAATTTTTTTATTTTTTTCTAGGCAAAATAGATTTATCAAAAGTCATTCTACTTTAAAAATAACCCCCAAGTAATATACATTACAAAGTCAACCACTTGCAAGAATAAAATTTGAAAGCACGTGTATTGTCTAAAGTGAGATTATCTGATATGATCATGGATTCATCAAGTCGAATGATCCCAAGCATAGAAGACATGCATGGACCAATGACAAGATCAAGGCAAAGGAGAGTCCAAGATGCATTAAAGGATGTAGTGGTCAACCATATGACTGACAAGCAACCATTGGAAGAGGGAATTACTTTGAACCTCTATTGTATAGAAGTCATTGACCACCTAGCTTGGGAACTATTTGTAATAAAATAGAATAGAACTATGTAATAAAGTGCTTCTTCAATAAGCACTTAGGATAGTTTAGCTTTTGGGCTTTAGCTTTTGGGCTTAGGATGATTGAGCCTTTTGGAGCAATTAGCCCAACATATAACTAGGAATTACACATTGGGCCAATTGGCCCAAATCACACTATGATGCACACGGCTACACTAGGAGAGGCGCTAGGTGCACTAGTTGAATGAGGTTCAAAGCTCATCAACTATAAATAAGTGACTTGTACTCAAATTTGGATCATTCAATATATTTGCATGATTTCTCACACTTGAGATCTAAGAGAGTTGAGAGAGTTCTCCTCTAAGAGGTTCATGAGCTGAACCATTGATTATTATCTTGAGCTTCCATGTTCAAGTGGTGAATCTTCACATGACTTATCAATTCAATCTCTTCTACAAGAGTTGAATAGTGGCGCCTTCTTCCATTTCATTTCTTCTCAACTTTTCTATTTCAATTGCCTCTTTAATTCTTGCAACTTACATTTCATAGGTCTAGATTTACTATTATTGTTCTTGTCTTTCAATTCATATATAAATTGCTTCTCTTTTACTCCTTTTATTTTCTCTTGAATTCTCACTTGAGAATTAAGATCTATATCTATTGTTCTTGTTTTATTGTTGATCTTGAATTTTAGCAATTTGAAATAATAAAAAAATCCTAAACTTTAGTGATCAATGTTAGATCACATCATTATCCCTAGCAAGAGAAAAAAAAAATTCTTTTCTTTTTAGATTGTTACATTTTTATCATTTTAATTTTTAAATACTTTCTTTTGCCTTAATAATTTTTTTTTTTCAAACAGCTAAAAAAACAAAACTAAGTCCACTATCTAATTCCTCTACCGAAATCTACTTACAATTTGATATTTCTATTATAGCATGAATGGATAATAAAATTAATCTTTCCTATGACATGGGTTAGGGCCTGTTTGTTATAGATTAAAAAATAAGTGATTTTGACATTCAACAATTTAGAGATTATTTTTTAAAGATTTTAAAATAAAGCATAATATATTTTTTGTTTGTTTACAATCATAAAAATCTATTTTTTTTAAAGTAGTTAGTTCTAAATTTTTTTTTCCCCAAAAGCTAATGAAGTAGCTTTTCATTTTAACCTTAAAAATAAATTTTTTTAAAAAATAATTTTTATGAAAAGCTTAAACAAAATGAGCGAATTTTGGTTTTGGTCCTTATAAAAAAATTTCTTTGGTTTTGGTCCTGTAAAATTTGAAATAACTATTTTTGGTCCCTGTTGTCATGTGACATCTATTAAGTACTCATGTGTCTAACAAAAGGTCATATGATCATCTCAAGTAACACACAATAACTTCTATGGTGTAATGTTAGCATATAATTCTCCTAAAATTTTCCTTGAATTCTACAATCAATTATATTTATCTTTCCTAAAAATGCTAGGGACTAAAAACGGTGATATCAAATTTTATATTGTTTAAAACCAAAGAAAAATAATTTATAGGGATCAAAACCAAATTTTACTCATTTTATAGAGACCAAAATTAGTAATTTCAAATTTTAGAGGGATGAAAATCAAAGAATTTTTTTTACAGGAAACAAAACCAAAATTTGCTCATTCCCAGAGACTAAAAACATATTTAACCCAAGAAATATTTTCAAAATTTAACTTACAAATCAATGAATTTAAATTCAAATAATCCGCGGAGTTCCTAAAATACATGAATATTTTAAAATTAAATAATATCATTATATATCACATATTTAAAATTTCTAGCATTAATATTCATGAAACGTGAAGCACAATACATGATTAAATTTGCCCATATGAAATAATAAAATTTTGCACGTTGACAAATTGTAAATATTCTAAAGCAAATTGATAAATTTGCTCATTCAGGTTTTGGTAAATGAATTTATGCATATCAATATGCATATTCAATAATGAAGTGAGCAATTATTTTTAAAAAGAATGAAGTATAAATCATAAATTTAAATTTTCCAACATTAACACACATTATTAATTTGATTTGGTATTCTTTTTAATTCAATTAATATTCAAAACTATGAAACACAATACATGATTTGATATTTTTTAATGCAATTGATATTAAAAAAATGTGGAGAATTTTTTTAAAGAAATTTAAAAAAAAAATGTATCTTTAATAAAAATTGATACTATATCAGTAATTATAAAATATTTTGATTATTAATTAAATATCTTCAAACTGGATACAAACCGTAATTTTGAAATACAAATTGATATGAGATTAAATCATATCAGTAATGCTAATATCAGATGATATTGATAAAAAGGGATACCTTTTTCAAATCCAAAAGTGAATTAATATAATGAACTTTAGAGCCTGCTATGAAAAATTAATCGATATATCTTTAATAGTCATTAATATATCTTTAATAGTCATATTTCTACGTTCTAATTGGCGTAATCACGACAATTTGACTGTCATACTCTCTTCGACTCCAATTCCTTACTGGTCAGAATCGGTTAAAGCAAATTATCCATAAAGCATATTATCCAATTTAATTAAAGAAATTTTAAAAAATAATTAATTTGTATGAATTAATATGAATAAATAAAACCATACATAATAAATATGAATTAATAGTTGAATAAAGAAGTTAAAAAAAAAAAAATCATTGTTATAAACGGATTGATTTAGTTGATGACTATATCATCTTATCTTATCTCATATCTTATCTTATAGGAAACTGATTAAGATTAGGAGTCGACTGTGACACCCTCTACCCCGTATGCATTCAAAAGCGATAACACATATATAAAAGAGAGAGAACACATGCATATATATATATATGGGAGGGGATTCACTTACTCTAGGTGTAACTTTAAAAAGTTACTCTGCATCTTGACCCTCCATTTTATCTTAATCCAAGGGCTTAGATTTCTGTCATTAACACAGTGACGTGACACTTGCTGAACCTCCTAGCTTTTCTTCTTCCTAAGTTCGTTCTAACAAAGCTTGTTGTAAACATGAAACAGAGAGATACAAAGCCAAACAAAGGGTAACAAGGCCACGTCGCCATCATCGCCCTCCTCGTCGTACTGCCATCACCTTCACTTCGCATCACCATCGCCGTCCACTTCATACCACCATCGCCTTCCACTTCTCACCGCCATCACCCTCCAATTCCCGCTGCCATCGCCCTCCACTCCGAGCCATCGGCCATCGCCGTTATCCACTCTGAGACGTTGCAGCTCTCTATTATAAGTCTCGCTGCCATCTAGGATGCACTGTGCGAATATTCACAAAAATAGCATCAAAAAGAGCACCTATGGAGGATGGTGGGGAATATGGAGAGCAAGTTGGACGGCGCAGACTGGGTGGGCGGCATCATATATCGGCACGGCGACACGATGGTTTGTTCGCGATGCTACACTTGAGGCAGAGGCAAAAAAATTTAGGGAGAAGAAGGTACCTTCAAAGTAGAATGGTTAACTAAGTAAAACCAAAAGAAGAAGCAAATAAAACAAGACAGAGAAGCAGAAACCATGTGCAGCACAAGGAAGAGAAAAATAAGAAACGAAGATAGAAAAGGAAACAGGATCTCACGTGATATTTTAATTAATTAAATCTAAGCCTTTAGATTAAGATAAATTGAAGGGTCAAGATGAGGAGTAACTTTTTTAAGTTACAACTGGAGTAAGTGGATCCCCTCCCTAGAGCAACTGGAGTAAGCGATAACACATATATAAAAGAGAGAGAACACATGCATATATGCATATATATATATATATATATATATATATATATATATATATATATATATATTTGTGTGTGTGTGTGTGTATAATATCAAAACCGGGTAGAGACTGCCGAATTGTAACATAACGCGGAAGTAACCAAAACTTGTTTATAAAGAAAACATAACATAAAACAAAACCATAAACGAACCCAACCCCGATGTTACACTACAAAGTTGGTATAACAAATCCGATAAAACAACTCGCGGATACAACTGGAAACAACTAAACAACTACTGAAAACGGGACACCTATCTACTAGTCGCGGCTCCCCAGAGTCACTCCTCAACTGGCTGCATATCAACCTCTGCATAAACGATACATGCCATAAACAACATAAACGATACATGCCACAAACAAGAAACATAGAGATAGGGAGTAAGAAACATATATATGAATATAATGGCAATGAAGCATTTAGCAAGACGAGCATACATCAAACAAGCATGTTATATCAAACAGCAATATCATAACAATCATCATCATATAACGTGTATGCTATGCAATGCAGGTCTGCTCCACTCCTCTACTATGCACTTGGATCCAAACTAACTCAGGATGCCAACTTTGGGGTTACATTTCCACATTGGCCAATAAGCACCAACGTCGGGGCAATCCACCAAACCATGGGTGGACCCCTAGGACAGCCGACACATCTTATTCTCGGATGCGCCACCACGATGTATACTTGATTCCTTTCAAATTAATCCCGTGGCCAGATCGTCTTACTCTCAGACAACTTCCCCTATGTTGCACAACCTCCAATCAACATCTCCAATGCTTGAATGCATGGCAAACAACACACAACCATAACCACCACCTCCACTTGGGCCCATAGGCTACCCAAGTTTTATCACCATCAACACCTCGACCACTAGGCTATCAAGGATTATCGTTTAACGTTTCATCGTTAAGTTTTTTAAGCAACAACACTCTGGCCATTAAGCACCAGAGCTCAACACCTTGACCATCAAGCATCAAGGCCCCTTTTGGAGCGAACACTAGGCTATCAAGGTACAACATTTATCACTTGTCTTTGGTCTTCATGTTCCGTTGGTATCTTATTAAATCTTTTAAGCGTTTGGGGGTCAAAACCCCTATTTCAACATTCTGGTTTCTATTCTGGTTAGGTGAGCACGCCAAGCACGGGCATGCTCACCCTCAGCACGGGCATGCTGGACTTGTAGGCAAGCACGACCGTGCTGCCCGTTGAGCACTAGCATGCTTAAATGCGTGCCCTGCTCTGGGTTTCAAAATGGAGCATGAGTGTGCTCCTTATCAAGCACGACCGTGCTCAATGGAGCGTGGTCGTACTGATCTGGGTAGAAAGGGTCAGAAACCCTTTCCCAAACCCTTGGGACAATTCACATATTCAACCTATTGGCTTTTATTAAGCCATTGAACATCAGATTCATTAATCTTAACTGTTCTTCATTACTGTTCATGTCTTATCATCATGGGGAATTAATCCTTTTATCATAGCTTCGTTATTAATGTTCCTAGAACACTCATTAATCAATCCTAGGGTCTTTAACTAAGCCCTATGAACATAACCTTACCTCTTACACTATATTCATATATTATGAACAACTGGGGAAACATATCTTAATTATCATTATCATCATTAACGTATTTTAACGTCTTAACATCATTGTTGGCATTAGCATCCTCAACAATTAACACTCATAAAGAGCACAACACAACAACAGCCAATAACAACATACTCATCATAATCATGGCATCACAACGTCAACATATTTATAACAAACAACATCAATCAATAATAACAGTCATGCCAGTCATTAACATCATAACAGTTAAGCATCATATAACAAATAGGCATAAGGCATATAGACATGTTATCAAAGGAAAGGGTCATGGGTAACCCTTCATCTTACGCTACCCCCAAGCCTACATACTCATACTATTCCTTCTCCCCATACTTGATATGAAGATTCCCAAAATGATAATGTTGGCAAACTAGACAGGTTCCCTCGAGCGGCTCGACGAGTTCCCTAAGCCTTGGCCAAACAAGAAGAAGACAACCAATTAGTCTCTATATCTAATAATAGAAAAGAGACTAAGAGAGGGAGAAGACAATGTTACCTCAAACTATACTAGCGCGCTACTCCTCTCCCAATACTAGAGTAAGAACACCAAGAACTTCAAGGGGTTCAAGGGAAGGAAGAGAGAATAGGTTTTTGCCACACTAGGATTGCCCAATGTGCCAAAATAGGGTTCAACACGGTAACCCTCGCACTACTGTTCTCTTTTTATAGACCCAGACCTGAGCATGGTCGTGCTCACTTAGCGTCAGCGAGATGCGGTCACTTGCCGAGCACGGTCATGCTCCCTATTGAGCACGGGCGTGCTCGCCAATCCCTTGAACGGTCGTGCTTCCTATTGAGCAAGGCCGTGCTTGTGATCCAAACGGTCACAGGACACAGCCTTGAGCACGGGCGTGTTGGACATGAACATGGCCGTGCTCATGTACCAGGAAGGGATTTTAAGCCTAGAAATCCTACTTAGCCCTCAACAACAACTATAAGCTAAACCCTAAGGCTTAACCAAACAAACAAGGCACACACAAAAGCACTTAACGAAAAATTGGGTGTTACATCTAACCACTATCCTTATTGATGTTTGGAGCCCTATATAAGGAGATGACCTCCCATGAAGAAATCAGAGAAAGTTATAATTAACTTGGTTCTAAGCTTCTTTTCTTCTCTTTATTTCTCTATTTCCTCTGTATTAGAAAAGGTAAATCAGTCTCTAAAAATATATTATATTGTTTTATTTGGATTGCAAAATTTTATAAATTATGTTTATGCATTATATCAACTCAAATAGAGTTGAGTGCGATTGAAAGACGTGTTAATTGTAAACTAGAAGTTTGTAAACCAAAGTTCATTATACCTTTGTAAACTAGAAGTTTACAAATCATAATAAGTTTGTTGTTTGGCATGACCGGTTGGGCCTTCTCGGGTCTATTATGATGCGATTTATTTTTGAAAAATCATGTCCATTGAAGATCTTGAAGATTCTTTAATCCAATATGTACTACTTATTCCCAGGGGAAGTTGATAATTTTAAAAATCATGTGGACACCCATTGAAGAGCCGGAAGATTCTTCAATCCAATTTGTACTACTTATTCCCAAGGGAAGTTGATAATCGGGCATCACCAACAAAATTTGAGAGTGATTCTCTCACATTTTAAGAATGTATACAAGATGATATTGGCAGACCAATACACCTGCCGTGTGAAACATTTAGACATTTTACGATTTTAATTGATGCATCAACTAGATGGTCACTTGTTTGTCAACTCATAACCAGAAGTTTGCGAGATTGCTTGCTCAACTAATTTGACTAAGAGCTCATTTTCTCGATTATCCAAGTAAATTTTCTCGATTATCCAATTAAGTAAATATGTTTTGATAATGTTAGTGAATTTACATCTCTAGCCTTTAATGAATATTGTATGTCTATTGAGGTTGATATTGAACATCCTGTAGCATATGTTCACACACAAAATGAACTTGAAGATTTATACTTAGGGACATGTCGCATCAGCCAACAAGTTATTATAAGTCCTCTTCATTACAATTGGTTTCTGATAAGGTGTAACACCCTGTTTTTCATAAAATGCTTTATAAAGCTAGTTTATTATTTTAATAATGTTGGTTAAGGGCTAAGTGGGATTTTAGCCTAAAAGTCCCTTTCTGGTACATGAGCACGCTCGTGCTCATCAGCCAGCAAGCCCGTGCTTAGAGTCAGAAGCGTGTTTCTGATTTTAAGTTGAGCACGACCGTGCTCAATAGTGAGCACGCCCGTGCTCAATAGTGAGCACGCCCGTGCTCAATGAGTGGACCGCGTCTCGCTGACGCTAAGTGGAGCACGACCGTGCTTAAGGAGAAGCACGACCGTGCTCAAGTCCGAGCTATATATGCTTGGCGCAGGAACCGAGGGTGAACGTGAAACCCTAATTCCTATTGGTGGCAGCCACTGTTACGGGTTACAGTGTCTCTCTCCCTATTCCCTCTCCATTCCTTGCTATAGTGGAGTCTTGGGAACTGTTGGGGAAGCCATATACGTCCGTCTTGTTAGAGGTAATAGTCCCCTTCCCTTTTAGTCTCCTTTTATGTTGATTAGAGAAACTAATTGAGATTATGTTGGTTGTCTAAGGCTTGACTTCGGAGTGAGCCATTTGAGGATTCGGGATCGGATTACCGTTGGGAGCCGTCAGTAGAGCAACCTTCAATCCAGGTATGGGGAGAAGGGAATTGTTTTCATTAGGCAGTGGGGTAGAGTAAGGTTAAGGGTTCCTTATGACCCTGTTCTGTTGTATGTAATTGTATGTTGATAACTGTTTTGGTATATTGTGAATTTGTGTTTATATTCTTGATAATTGTTGATGATATGATAACATGTAATTGTTGTTATTGCCATGACCTTGGTTGATTGATGATATTGTTGTGATGGTGAGTTTGAGGTTGATGAAATTATGTTAATTGGCTAAATAGGTTTAAAAACCGTACTAAGTTTAAGGGATTTAATCCCTAAGTTAATTGATTAAAAGTTGGTTTCTGTCCCTGCCCAGAACAGTGCAGTCGTGCATTGAGCACGACCGTGCTGAACAGGGAGCACGACCGTGCTCCCACTTAAATTCTGGAAAATGGCCGCGCTGCTCAGCACGGCCAAGCAGGTCAAACAGCACGATCGTGCTCAGCAGCACGACCGTGCTGAGTGTGAAGCACGACCGTGCTTCACTTAAAAGGGCAGCACGCCCTCACGTGTCCAAGCACGACCGTGCTAGGGTCTAAGCACGACCGTGCTGACCCCCTGGACAGTAATGCAATTAAAGGACTTAAGGGGTTTTTAAACCCCATTCCCCTATGATGATAAGTTGAGATAAATAATCAAAGATAAAGATTAGACAACTTGGTTATTAATTATATAAGATAATTAGATAATCAAATGTTAAGTCGGTATCCGTTGGGTTACCGCACGTTGATAAGTTGAAGTCTTGGGTGCTTATAGACCCAAGCACGTTGAGTTGAACCTTGGTGCTTATTGGCCAAGGGAGCCTTGACCCCACGGTTTGGGTCTAAGGTTACGTTGAGTTTGATGTTGAAAGTCTTGGGAGCTTCATGGCCCAAGCAAGGAGGTGGTTGAGATTGTTTGTTGTTGTGTCATTTGCATAAAGCATTGGAGTAGTTGATGGGGGAGGTTCGACAAAGGGGAGATCGCCCGAGAGTACGGTGATCTGGCCATCCACGGTAAGTCACCCAAGGTTTGGTGACCGAGGCCCCCCATGATGAGGCATCCACGGTTTGATGCTTTGGCTATCCATGGGGTTCACCCAAGGTTTGGTGAACTGCCGGTGTTGGTGCTTTTATGGCCAATACGGATATGTAACTCCAAAGTCGTTCATCCTGAGTTAGTTTGGATCCACATGCATAGTTGGAGTAGCGGAGTAGTTGATGCATTGCATAGCATAGTATACTTGGTTGTTATATTACTGATGGATGTTGATGTATGCTTATGTGTATGTTTACCTTGCGTACTATTCCTCTACTGTTTATATGATTACATGAATCTTACTCCCTGTATTGTTTGTGTTTGGCCTGATCGGCATTTGCAGAGGATGACGAGCAGCCCGGAGAGGAGTGACTCTGAGGAGCCGCCACTCATAGTAGGGTTGTTTTAAGTTTAGATAGTTTGTTTCCAGTTGTATTCCGAGGATTTATTTCCGGAACGGTTATACCAGCTCTGAATTGTGACATTGGGGTTGGGTTTTTATTTGATTATGTTTTTATTTGATTAAACTTATTTTGTTATTTTCCGGGGTTGGGTTTTTATTTGATTATGTTTTTATTTGATTAAACTTATTTTGTTATTTTCCGCGTTGTAAACGAGTTCATGTGGGACTTTTCTACCCATGGACAATTGTTTTATTTAATTCAGTTAAATGCATGTTTTCTTTTAATTGTTTTATATTTAAATGCCTTATAACATGCGGGGTAGAAGGGTGTCACATAAGGAACCTAATATTTCCCATCTTATAATTTTTGGTTGTGTTGTATATGTTCCAATTGCTCCACCGCAACACACTAAGATGAGTCCTCAAAGAAGGTTGGGAATATATGTTGTATATGAATATCCATCTATGGGAAAAAATATCTTGAACAATCAATATGATATTTATTTTCGACTTGGTTTGCCGATTGACATTTTAATGAACCAGATTTCCCAATATTAGGGGAGAGAATAAGCAGCTGGAAAAGGAGATTAGTTGGAATGAATTATCGTTATCTAATCTTGATCCTCATATGAAAATATATGAATTGGAAATTCAAAAGATAATTCATTGACCAAATTATATGTACCCGTTACTAATGCTCCAATCAAAATTGGTGTCCATGTTGGACTATCTAACATTGCAAATGTATCTCAAGCACGCATGAAACGTGGTAAACCATCGATTCCAAAGATAAAAATCCTCAAACAAGAAAAGGAACTAAAAAGTAAGATGGCCTTATTGAGGATTTGAAAACTCTAGAAGAGTCCTCAGACATAATTGATTTTTCAGTTCCAGCAGAAACTTAGGTACCTGAAATTTGTGAAACTAAATAGATCTCAATAAATTATGTCAGAAATGGAATACGATGGAACCGGAAATGAAGTCAACGTTGACGATGTTTTTGTATATAATGTAGCGCTAAATGAAATAAACGATAATGAGGATCATGAACCAAAGTCTATTAAGGATTATAGACAAAGAAATGTTTGGCCAAAATGGAAAGATGCAATTGCGGCAGAATTAAACTCGTTTATCAAGCGAAAAGTTTTTGGACCTAAAGCCCGTACACCTGGATTTGTAAAGTTAGTTGATCAATACAAATGAATTTTTGTGCGAAATCGAAATAAGAATGGTGAAATTATGAGGTACAAAGCACAACTTGTTTCTCAAGGGTTTTCGCAAAAAACTGACCTTGATTTTGAAGAGATGTATGCATTTGTGGTAGACGCAAGTAATTTTCTATTATTAATTAGTCTGGTAACACATGAAGGACTCAATTTACATATAATATATATTGTCACAACTTATTTGTATGGATCACTCGATAATGATATTTATAAGAAACTCCCTGAAGGATTCAACGTGCCAAAAGCATATCCTTGAAGGATTCAACATGCATAAAGCATATCCCTAAAGGATTTCAGATATTTGAAATGTATAATTCAAAACATTGAAATATTTACTCTTTCAAATTGCGCAATTTGAGGATTTTGAACAATAGTTCAAGTTTTAGAAGTTTTGAATGGACTTCAAGTCCAAAATCAACAGAATATAAAATATATTCATGTAAATAATTGTTAATACATCTTATGGTTGACTCGCGAGTAATCTACATGGAAAACCCCTGAAGGATTAAATATATCTATAAATTTGGATTTATAGTTGATATGCATGATGTTTTTATGCAATGGTAGATAAATTTATTTCAATTTCTTAACAAGATTTTTGCTTTCTTAGATATATACGTAAAGAAGTTTGTAAATGCATTTACTATAACTACTTAGAATTTTGATGATTTGAATATTATTGGAGTAACTCAAAGTTATTACAAACTATTGAAGATGGGAATGATTCTATTGGAATTGGAGTTATAAAATATTTTAAAGGATAAATTTTATCTCGACCTGCTGATCGAGCATTTAGGAAATTGATTTTTTGGTGTAACAAATTATATAGAATTAGTTATTAAGTGACTCATGATAAACTATATCTATTGATTGTACCGCTATAGTTCGATAGCTGGATGTGAAGAAAATAACGAATATATTGGTCCCGAAGACCATACCTTATTGTTAGAGAAGCACGCTTGCATATTGCTAAATATTACATGACTTGGAATAATAATTTTTCATTAAGCTTATTGCCAATTGATCTTGCAAATGAAAGAGGTATTTCTCTCATCCAGATGAAGTTGATGAAGTCGTTAATGTTTCTTGTTAAGATTCATCTCATTCAAAAATCTTGTGATTCCAATTGAAGAAACTATTGTCATGCAAAGCTCAATTGAAAGGAGGATATATCAAAGGTGCCAGAGAGAAGAATATTGCTTCAAAATGCTTCAGGGGGAGAAAATCAAAATATTGGAATTTATATTCTTAAGTGATGCTTTTAACAGGGGGAGAAAAATGTACTCTTTTTCCCTTAATTAAGGTTTTGTCCTACATGGTTTTCCTTGATAAGGTTTTTAATGAGGTAATTCTCATATAAAGGATATTGTACTCTTTTCCCTTCACTAGGATTTTTTCTCACTGGGTTTTTTGCTAGTAAGGTTTTAACGAGGCATATTCTTAATGGACATCTAAGGGAGAGTGTTATAAAATATGTGTAAAATATGGATGTCCATTTAGTTTCTATAACTCCCATGTGCTAAATATCATGTTAATGGCTCATTACTTTAGTCCTTCAATATAGTTGTAAGTTACAAGAGTTTGGTCCTATAAATAGGACTCATGAGCATGGTAAAATTTGTACCTTGAAGAGTATCATACAAAGAGACTCTTATTATCTCTTCTCTTCTCTCTTACTCCCTTATCTATTCTTCTTAGTTTATAATATCTTGCTATTATTTTTGTTCTTTTCATAACACATGGGAAATAAATCAATTTTATTATAATTGTTCGTAGAGGATTCCTAATACAAATTATTAAAAAATTCTTAAGTATTTAAAATCTAAAATACTTTAAAGAAATGTTCAGAAACAATATATAGCACGTGCATGGCACATGTCATTTTGTTAGGACTGAAATGTGTATATGAGAACATCTGTAAGGATATATTTTTGGATTTCCCCTTGGATGGAAAGTGATATTCACAGAAAAAGAAAGAAATAAAGAAAGGACCAAGTTACGTTTTTTCAGGTGATTATAGAATTAGACTTATGGTAATTACACAAACAGGGCATGACAAATACAAACATTTCACTGTAATATGTACATACTTTCAAGCCACTTCAATTTTGAGTTTATTGTCTTTTTTAATTCTAATGATATGTTCTTTAAATTTAAATTGTTTATGATGTTTTCTCTGATAATCAAGCTGGACTTGCTTTTGGTTTGTGTATTCTCAATGGAAAGTTTCTCCACATATACAGTAAACAAAGAAACTTGGCTTACAGGAGACACTAACATTTATGACTTGCTTCAACATATGTTATTATGTTACTTTCCTATGGATCATTCCCTTTAAAATTTATACATTTTTAATCTTTTAAATTTCTTCAGTTTTGATTGGATAAATTGTCGAATGGCTTATGGCTTCTTAGAGGTTGCGTTAAAGAAAAAAGAGACATCAAAATATTTGAAGGTGAAAATGAGTTCTATAATATATTACACCGCATGGTGTAACATGAACAAAAGATTGTAGAAGCGTAGAAGATAAAGTGATAAAAATTTGATTTTTTTTTAAGGATAAATAATAGTGGACATAGTGTCTTCACCGGTTCAATGAGAGGTCGTCAAAACATTTATATAGATATGTTTACCGTATTTGATCATATTAAAAAAAAAATTAAATGGATTAGTGTTTACAGGCTTCACTACCTTTCTTTTTTCTTTTTTATTTTATTTTATTTTATTTAGCAATACAGGCTTCACTACTGATCCAGTCCACCCATTTTGTGAGTTGGGATTGGTGTACCTGTAATATAATATAGGCAAAATAGGTAAATTGATCCTATTTATTTATTTTATTTTTCATATTGGTCTCATAAGTTTTTCATTTTTAAATTGATCATACAAGGTACATTATGTTTTCACATCAGTCCTTTCCATCAATTTTGATCTAATACTGTCAGTTTTGATCTAATGTGGCTATTGCCTTAGTCCGACACGTAGCATTTGATCTGACTCTATAAGATCGAAATTGACGGAAAGAACTGAAGTGAAAACAAAACATAATATATAAGACCATTTTAAAAAATAAAAAATATATAAGAACAATATAAAAAATAAAATAAATATATAACATCAATATAACTATTTTGCCTATACTATACGCGGCCCTATTAGCAAATCTCACAGCTACTGTGGTTAGCCAAATAATTTTACACCACTATAAAAGCGTGTGAACCCTTGTTCTGTTCTCCACGGCGTCTCAAGTTTCAACTTCAAGTGTCTGCGTGCATGATGGCTCAGTGCCAAACTGGCTTGAAGAAAGCGAAAGGTGGTGAGAGCACAACAAAGCCAAACTGGCTCGAACTCCCGAAAGACGTTACAGAGAACATACTCCACAGGCTCGGTTCCTTCGAAATTCTGAAGAATGCACGTAACGTGTGCCGTCTTTGGTGGAACATTTGCAAGGACCCTCCCATGTGGCGCACCATTGACATGAGCGATTCCGACTTGCTTCGCTATGGTTATGGTCGTTATTTGGGGAAGATTTGTCGCTATGCCATTGACCTAAGTCGTGGTCATCTGGAAGACATTAGGATTTATCATTTTGGCACCGATGATCTCCTCCAATATATAGCTGATAGGTAGCATCATTTTCTTTGTCTGTTTCCAGAGTGTTATAATTTCTTATGATCGGTGATCCTGTTTCTTAGTATGTCTTGTTGCTTAATGAAGATTGCTCATACTCTAATTAAGATTATCCTTTAGGACCTCTTTGCAAGTTTGGAGGGGAGGGGAAGGAAAGACAGGGGATCAAAGGGGAAGGAAAAGAGAGATCCCTTGGAGTGAAATGAAAAATGTGGGTCGAGGAGGAGAATATGGGATTAATTAAAATATCTGAAATCATTTCCCTTCAATTAATAAAACTCACAAACAAGAGAGGGAGAAAATTAACCTCTCATTTCATTATCTTTTCCTATAAAAAACAACTAACAAACATAGCCTTAATCTAATATACCTCTTGCCATATTCAATTCTTATTTATTTTATCATTGGCCATGTTTTGCAATTTGCTCCATTTGTGTTTTTTAATTGTTAATACACTGCTCCAATTGAAGATGTATTATTTCATGGCCCATATTTTATTAATGTATCATATTTTTTAAGCGTTTCTCTTTTCATCATTTTTTTGCCAAATTTTACAGGGCAAGTAACTTACGATGCATATGGCTTATAAAATGTCTGCAAATGTCTGATATAGAATTGAGTGAAGTTGCAAAGAAACTGCCACTGTTAGAGGAGCTTTGCATTTCAGAGTCATTGCTATCTAAGGATTCTCTTGAAGTTATTGGCCAGTGTTGCCCTCTTTTGAAATCACTTGTATTTAGTGGGATGTCGTGTTATTCTTACTACCAGTGTGACGATGAGGCGTTTGCTATTGCTAAAACAATGCCTGCATTATGCCATCTTGATATTAGTGGAAATCCTCTCACTAAAGTTGGCTTGCTTGCCATTCTTGACGGATGCCCTCTTCTTGAATCTCTTGAACTGCGAGAATGTTTTCATCTCTATTTCAGTGGAAGTTTGGGAAAAAGGTGCCGTGAGAAGATCAAAGATTTACAACTTCTAATTTCGAAGTCTTAAGTGATGAGGAAGCTGTTGTTATCGTTTTCTTGGATGCGTTCATTTGTAAGTTAAAATTTGGATGGTTGTAGTTGAAGAGACTTGGATGTTAGTGTTGTTTCAAAGGTATTTTATGGAAGACATTACAAGCCTGGTCTTTTATTTTTGTTTAGTATGCTGAAATCCCCCAAGACCCTTGTACGCGTGCGTGGTTGGCATGCTTTATTATTATTGTCGTTTATCTTTTTTTTTCTTTGACTGAATGATTCCGAATGTGGTTTTTAATTTCGTTCTTCTTTGAAAAGACTAATGTTTAGTGTTACGAAAATTTCCAAATAAAACTAAGCACGAATTTAGTATAACCTTTAGGTTTTGATTTTCTACCGTTAACTCGATATGGTGTTATAAAATTGCCAAGCAGTCTTCATTGTTTGGTGTGTACGACTCAGACAGACAAACTGAACGGCATAGTAGTTTGGCAAGGCATTGGAGACAGAGGTGTGTTTTGTTCTCTGCTTCGATGAGTGCAACTTGAAGGTTGTTGTTTTAAGCTTCGATTATATTTCTATTTTTCACCATTTGTATTTTGTGTTTAATTATTGTCATTCAATCCCTTATAAGCATGTTCTGAGTTCTGACACAATGTGTATAGACTAAGTTTTTCAGATAAGTGGTAATTTAGTACTATGAACTTATAGTTTGATGGGTTGACCTTGATTTGTGTTTGCTCCAGCAAATAGGAAGCAATTTACCCGTGTGAGAAAGTTTGTATGAAGTAAGGAAAACAGGGATCATTAGTTAAATTATATAGTTAATTTAATTTTTGCTATTAGGTTTTTGCATGGAATTTCAGGTTTTCATTGGATAATGTCGGGTAGGGAATTGCAGATATGGAAATGATTTGTCAATTAGCAAAATTCTATCGTCAATCATGAACAGGAAAAAATAGTACATTGGTGTTGTTGCATGGTTAATCATGAATGGCAAAGAAATATGTTGAAGATTATCACTTTCAAGTCATGGTCTATTTCTATGATCTAACCATTCCTTATAACATGTCTAATAAGTTAATCTAATGAGAAAGAAGATACTGATTAACCATTATCATGTTTTATAATTGAAATGCATTTGGAAATACTCATGTGCCTGTAGATACTTCTATGAAAGATAACTTCATAGTTAGTAAATCAAGTACATTGATGCATTTGTTGTTATGTACATTAGCTACAACTCTAAGGATGCTTCTTGTTGACCTATTTCTCTCTCTCGCGCACTATGCTCTCTTGGTCTTTTGCTCTTCTATTCTCTCTTGATCAAGGTAAACCTTCTTTCTCTTTCACTATAGTGTCCAATCTCTCCTTCTCATCACTTGTTGATTGTGATTTTCTGATCCTCAAATTTTCTATTTCTTGTTGTGTATTTGATTTTATGGCACGATGTTCGTGAATGTGATGTGATTTGATGTCAGGATGTTTAGGATTTGGATCTCCTTAGTGGTTCAGTTTAACTGCATGCTCAATAGGAACATGTATCACTCGTGCACTCTCCGTTCCCAGTTCATTTTCAGCTTTCATTTCACACACTCCATATTTTTTGTTAACAAGAAAATGAACTTAGTTTTATTGGTGGATAACAATAAAATGAACGAAAACAATTGTGAATGTATCACAATTCATAGAATTGTGAATGTATCACAGTTCATATTGTGGAGGTCTTAACCAAAATGATTGGGGCCTGATAAAATACATTCTCAATAAAGGTGCTATATTTCTGGTTTGGATTTGGATTCTGAGAATCATTTCGCTGCTTGGGCATTGGCACAAAAGATAACTAGCTGGGTGGCATTGGGTGGTGTAGTGAACCTTTAAATTAATCGTTTTATGTATTGTGGCTAGCATTGTTTGTGATTCTGTATTTGGTGTTGTTTGATTCTTCATCATAGGTTAAAGTAATGTTTTGGTCCCTATACGTGACACTGATTTTCAATTTGGTCCCTATACGTAAAAAGTTATCAATTTGGTCCCTATACGTGACATTGGTTTTCAATTTGGTCCCTATACGTAAAAAGTTATCAATTTGGTCCCTATACGTGACACTGGTTTTCAATTTGGTCCTCACCGCTAATTGGTCCCGATATAAGATGACCAAATTACAAATTATTGTCACATGTAGGGAGCAATTCAACAAAAAAAAATTGAAATCGGTCCCTACATGTGACAATTATTTTCAATTTGATCCCTACATGTGATAATAATTTGCAATTTGGTCACTCTTATATAGGGACCAATTAGCGGTGAGGATCAAATTGAAAACCAGTGTCACGTATAGGGACCAAATTGATAACTTTTTACGTATAGGGACCAAATTGAAAATCAGTGTCACGTATAGGGACCAAATTAATAACTTTTTACGTATAGAGACCAAATTGAAAATCAGTGTCACGTATAGGGACCAAAACATTACTTTAACCTTATCTTTTTCAGCCAATACAGCTAATTTTTTACACAACTTGTGCAGCTACTGGATCCCTTTCTTTTCCTGTCATTATTGGGTTTATTCTTTTAGTAGTGAGTTGTTTAATTTCTGTTTGGCGGTTTGTTGCCAATTTTGCATGAGTGTGGTTAGCAGTAAAGCTATGCAGAAACTCTTGTATCGGCGATTCCGTTCAAGGATTTTTTTACCTGTTTTGTTTGAAGGTTGGCACTGGTCATGTTAAAGTCGCATTTGTTGAGATGATAAGGATTATGTTATGTGCTGGTCTATTTATGGCTTGGCTAGTAGATTGGTGACTGAATGCCATCCTGTGTAGCATTGCAATTTAATTTGGAAAGTAGTTGTTCATAAAATATGGTGAAGGTTTTGGAAATGTGTATTGCGAGTGTAATTCTCTTGGTGTATGGCATCACAGGCTACACTGGTAGAACCAGAGCAATTATCCATGTCAAGCCAATGCATTCTACTGAGCCACAACTCGAGATTTCCTTGACCTTGCTTCCATAGGTGACCTCTTCTCTGTTAGGCGCCTCATGATGTCAAACCCAAGCAACATATCCTCCCTTTCCTCTCCTCTACTCCCTGACCAATCCCTCTTTGTTCCTTTGACTTGTTCTTGCAACACCATCAACACCACTTTTGGTGCCATCTCTTATGCCAACCTCACTTACACCATCAAACCCAATGATACTTTCTTCCTTGTCCCCACTATCAAGTATCAGAACCTCACAACCTACCCTTCTGTGGAGGTTGTAAACCCAACTCTTATCCCTACAAACCTTTCTATTGGAGCTAATGTTATATTCCCTATCTTCTGCAAGTGTCCTGATAACAGCTAAGTTGCAGCAAAACAGAGAGAATTGTATGATTTCCTATGTTGTTCAACCATCTGACAACATATCATCCATTGCTTCTAGGTTCGGGTCACAAAAATGAAAAGATATGAAATTATTATATAATTTAACAATATTTGTTTGATAGTTGATTTTGAAGGAGCAAAATAAGAATATTGTTCTTGATTTTAAAATAATCTAACAACTATTATAATGAATTTCAAAATTCTAGCTTCTCTGTAAACAATTTTCTCATAAATTTTTTTTTTTAATTTAATCAAGTTTGTCGAACACATTAAATTAAATCCAAAACTTTTTTTCTATATAAAAACTTTTTTTTTGACAAATTTAATCATTCCCAAACACCCACTAACAATGAGAAATGTTTTTTGCACACCCGTGGCCGACACCTCCAGGTGACACTCGCTACTGTAGTGTTATTGTAGTGTTTTTTTTTTTTTTTTTTTACAAAATTGACTTTTAAAAAAAATAAAATAAAATAAAAATATAGCTTTTTTGAATACCAACATTTTTGATTAATTACATGCAAATATTTGGTTAATCCAGTGCAAATATCTGGTTAATTCAGTTTATTATATGGTTAATGGGTCATCATGAAATTTACAATAATTTTCCACACAAATTAACCATATAATGAACTGAATTAACCAGATATTTGCACGTGATTAACCAAATATTTACATGGTTGTGAAAATTGATTGTAAGCTTCAGGATGACCCATTAACCATATAATGAACTGAATTAACAAAATATTTGCACGTGATTAACTATATAGAATGGTTGAAGCATCAGAGTTACCCATTAACCAAATAATATACTAAATTAACCTACTATTTTCAAAGGATTAACCACGTGTTTATAACATGTAAAAATCTTATTTCAAGCATCAGAGTTACCCATTAACCACAGAATATACTGAATTAACCAACCATTTTCAAAGGATTAACCATGTGTTTATGGCATGTAAAAATTTATTTCAAGCATCGGAGTTACCCATTAACCAAAGAATACACTATATTAACCAACCATTTTCAAAGGATTAACCACGTGTTTATGGCATGTAAAAATCTTATTTCAAGCATCAGAGTTACTCATTAACCACATAATACACTAAATTAACCAACCATTTTCAAAGGATTAACCACGTGTTTTTATTTTTTTAAAAAGTCAAAATTTGTAAATAAAATAAAATAAAATAAAAAGCAGCATTACAGTTTAGGGTATCCCAACCGGGTGTGCAAATAACATAGCTGACTAACAATACATACTAATTAAATCATAATACTTTTGCATCGCTATATCTTCGGAAGTTTTTCCCATTAATGTTTGTTCCTAAATTTTGACATCGGATTATCAAAATTTCTAATAAACGAAGCCGATGACAATTCCTATAGTGACGTTGTCAAATAATTAGTGATAGCAATATATTTCTCTTCAAAACATGACGTCATTTTTGTGTCATTTTTGTGGAGAGGAAGGGGAAAAAGATCAGGCCATCATCTTGTCAAACATAAGACAGGCATTGGCTAGCGTGAGCTAGTGCTTAATATCTCTCACGGTGAGAGACCGTGTATCATCTATTATTGCCGTTGGATCAAAGAGTCCCATCAGATTTTATCATGTTCCTCCCCACTAGATTTTTCCCCTTGTTTCATGTCCTCTCTCACTCTCCCTCTGCACTGACGGACTCCTTCCTCTGTCACTGGCCTCTCTCCTCTTCTTCGTCACTGGTCTCTCCGCCCATAAGCTTTGGCCTCAGTCACTTCTCTTCCGTTCAACATCCTCCGCTTTTCACTGGTCTCGTGCGATGCGTTCGTGGAGAGGGATGGAGGTGTGTGGGTATGGTCTGCGTGGCGAAGCTGGACGGGGTGTGGTGATTGACGGATCTGCAAGAGAAACGACGGTGGATATCGGAGAGAGACGGAGGGGGTTCGGATCTGCAAGAGACGGCGGTGGATCGGAGAGATCTAAGCATGGCAATCGTTAACGCGTTCCCATCTAAGTTTGCTGAAGGCGACGGCGAGAGCGCCGATACCCGAGAAGGAGGTTGTGAAGAAGATGGACGTGGGTTCAGATCCATAACACTGCAACCTCTTCATTTCCAGCTGTTCATTTTCAGATTTTATTTATTTTCAGTTGTTAATGTTAATATTCTGGATTGTTCTTGTTCTGGGATTTGTTCATCTTCATGTTCTTGTTGTTTTATGGATTCTTTATGTTCATATTTTGATTTTGTCAGTTTTGTTTCATGATGGTTGTGCATTTTCTGGGTTCTGCTTTGGTCTCCCTTGATATGCTAGAATAGATTCTTAAATGGATAGAAAGAACTCAGATTTGTCTCAAAACTCATTGACAAGTAAAATTTTGAAGACCGGAGGAGAAGTCTGGAGGTTGAAGACGATGCGAAAAATTGTAGAGTGAGACAGAACGAATTTTTTTTTGTAAAAAAAAATATTCCGGTGTGGAGGGTCCATCATAAAATATGGTGAGATTTATTCATCCAACGGCTCTCATATCTCTCTCACCATGAGAGATATTAAGCACTAGCTCACGCTAGCCAGCGCCCATAAGACATACGAAACTACAATCTTCTACTTTCACTTTAACCCATATATATTAAGTAGAAATTCAGTCTCATACTGATACAACCATCAAATTGAAAGGAATGAGCAATTTGTCTTCAATTCAACGTGCAGGTAATTAAATGACAGATTACTCGTGCAACTCTGAAGAATGACAAATCTAATATGTTTGTGATGTCGTTCATACAATTATTTGCCACACCAACTAAAAACCATCTAAATAATTTTAATCATTTTGAAAAAAAAAAAAAAAAAGAAAGAAAAGGGAAAAGCTTGACAAGCAACAGAACTGCCGTAGTTAAAGAGCAAGTCTATGAAGCTCACATCAGAAATCGGCAAAAACAGCAAAAAGATCACCATTGATGTAATCATTCTCCACCAAGCTGACCAAGAAGTAGCTGCCACCAACCTGTGACACAATTAGAAAGAATTATCACAGCTCTAGCATCAAAGACCAAAAATAAAATACAATAAAATCAGAGCAGTGCCAAGTTGCCAACAACAAGTAGCATTTCTGTTTACAAGGCAGTTGCAAGTTTTTTTTTTTTTAGGGGTATGTCGCAAATATGTTTAGAAACTAACCTCTTCAACCAGTTTCCTGGATGCATCACCCTCAGGATACAAGGCTGCCCATCCTCTTGACCAAATTTCAAATGCCTCATCCTTCCATACCTTAAAGCTGATAGGATCTACAATGGTTGGTTGGATTATCTCCTTAGCTGGGAAGACCCCCCATGTTACAGCATTCACATCAGTTGGTCCCGCATTAGATTTCCAGGTTCCTTCTTTATTCACAGCCATATAAGTTAGAGATGACCGATCCTTGCATTTAAAGACAAGTGCATCCAGCTTTTCCTTGGAGCAGAAGAACTCTACATATGCCTTCTGATAAACATACCCACCAGGTCCACCCCAGCCTAGGTCATATATCAAAACAAAGGATTTAGTAAATCTCATATCTAGTAATGTCAATGACACAGACCAATACCCTCAATCATAATTGCACTGGATATTTTCATCAGGAAAAATCATGGATGGATATAAATCTACATCTTTTACACCCACCTACAGTAGGAGAATCAGATTTTTCCCCATTGACAGCTGGCTGGCTATTGATTGTGAGGTAGCCTTTTGAGTTAAGCTTCTCCAGCTGCTCGTTTATAATCTTTGTCTCTGGCTGAAGACCATCTAGCTCTGACCAAGGACTGCTTCTCAACTTTCCATGGCAATACAGTTTAAATCTCTGATATAGAACAATGAGCACAAATTTAGTTGATGTTCAAGTGCTGGCGATGACAATGTAGCCAATGTCCAAGTACAGTAATTCTACCTCATAAATATCTTCAATGCTTCTCAGGGGAACGGCCCAGTCTTCAACAAGCTTCTTGTCCTTTGAACGTGGCCGCATGAACTGCAAGAAAGAAATGAATTGTGTAGCACGGGATCAATTACACAGCAGCAACAGAATTACAAGACTTACAAAATTCTAAAAGCTTCAATGCAGAGTCTTTCATTCTTCTTCCTTGTTTTCTTTTGCTTATTTTATGCCTTTCAAAAAGTTATTAGGATGGTCATATAGTCTTCCTCCCAATATTCTGTTACTTTTTCCACAAACAAGAGTTTATACAGCTTCCTGATCACACTCAACACAACTTTGCTTGATTTTTCCTTGCAGGGAACCCAATAGCAGGCATGATGATAACATATTCATTGTTGGAGCATGCAAGAGTTAACACTGCTGCTTAAAAGATATATGCTTCCTATAAGAATTATCACCATAGTATTTCCGATTGGATATTGATAGGAGGCCTTTAATTTTTAGGCGTGGAATAGGTGGAATGAGTTGGATAACTGGCTTAACTGAGTTAGACAGTTATGCAGTAAGTAGTTAGGGGTAGTTAGGTAATAACAATGAGAGCTGTAACTGAATAAAGAGGAAGAAGCAGAGAGGAGGGAGGGTATTGAGAGTTTTGGAGAGTTTAGAGAGTTGGGAGACTTAGCCTCTTGAAGAGCCTAGAGAGAATTCTGGTATTCTTTCATAGACTTCAGCTATGTTGGTTGAGTCTCTGTCTGAATACTATTAGTAATATCCATTTCCTACTATTTTCTTACTATTCTTCACCAGTTCTATCAATTGGTATCAAATCTATTTGATCTCAAAGCATGTACATGATGCTTACGAGGATGGAGGGTGGAGTCGATGCTATCGAAAAGAATCTTAAAGCTTTGCGAACGAAGTTGGGAAGAAGAGCATAGGGTAACCCATCGCGAGTGAAAGGAGAGGCGTGAGCACAGAGAGGTAACGAAGCACGGCCGAGACACGATGGTGAATCGGTTAAACGTCCATGAAGCTCGAATGAGAAAGATAGAAGAAATGATGGAGGTGTTCATGTGTGGTGCACAAGGAGGGGTGCAAAACGGGGGTGAAGCACAAAGTGAAGGGCGAGGTGAGCAAGCAGAGAGCGATCACCAAGGAACAGAAACAGCTATACCAATTGGGGCGGTAGACAAGTGGAGGAAGTTGGAAATACCTTGTTGTAGGATGCGTATGGCCGGGTGACTTGGTTTGAAGGGTGTTTCCAATTAAAAGGTGTTATGGAGGAAGAAAGATTGCAAGCAGTCATGGTGGCAATTGAGGGTCGAACATTGAGTCGGTATTAATGGTGGGATTCTTGCACTTCAAAGCAATCATGGGAGATATTCAAGACATCAGTGACTAGATGATTTCAGTCGGCAATGGCGCAAAATCAATATGAAGTGCTGTTAAACTTGAAGCAGGGGAAGTTGGTAGAGAAGTTCATAGAGCAATTTGAGTTGTATTCAGGGCCATTAAGGTGCATCCAGTATATCTGAAAGGTATATTCTTGAGTGTCTTTAAGGAAGATATAAGGGCTGAATTGAAATTGCTTAGGGTGGAAGATTTAGCAGAGATGATGGATTTAGCTCAGCTAATAGATGATAGTAATCAAGTTTTAAAGAGAGGAGGTACAATAGTGCAGGGAAGAGGAGTGAAGTCATACACAGTGTTCCCTTCAGCCAGAAGGGTAATATGAGGAAAAAATGGCAGAGTTCAAATACAAAAGAATTCTTTTTTTTTTCTGGGGGGGGGATGTTCAAAAGGAAAATCCCTTGGGAGTGCAGAATGAAGGGGCAGAATTGGGGGAGTGAAGAGACTGACTGAAGCAGAAATGCAAGATAGGAGGGAGAAGGGACTATGCTTCAGATGTATGGTGAAAAATATAGTAGAGAACATGTCTGTAAAAGCAACCAGCTTCCAGTATTACTGCTCCAAGAAGCAGAGGGTGAAGATGAAGAGGAACAAGGTGAGTTACCGGAATTGGATAGCAAAGCTCTTCAACTGTCTTTAGACAGCATTATTGGGCTTACATCCAAGAAATCACTCAAGTTCTGGGGCAAGATAAAAGGGAGAAGAGAAGAGTGTCGGTGTTGGTGGATTGTGGGGCATCTCACAATTTTATTAACACAAAGGTTGCCCAAGAATTACAGTTGAAGATGCAGCAAGACCAACTTACCAAGTGGAGGTAGGTGGTGGCCACAAGGTGAGTCAAGGAGTATGTTCAGGGGTGCTATTGCAAATACAAAGAATGAGAATTCACCAAGGTTTTTTCTTGTTTGATTTAGGCGGTATGGATGCTGTGCTGGGAGTAGAATGGTTAGCTAGTTTGGGGGAGATAAGGGCTAACTTCAAAGAATTAACCTTGAAGGTTGAGGTGGGAGGTGTCACATCCAGGTTTTTAAGGTATAAGAAAAATAGAAAATTTTGATTTAATATATTATCATTGAATTTTAACAAGGCTTAGTCTTCATCTACGGAAAAATTCTAAGTGTTATATGGAGAAAATAATTTTTCTTCTATAATACTTAAAGTAGCTCATTAGAGTGATTTTTTTAGTAATTAGAAAAGATATAGCTAACTTTAAATAATCAAGTAAGCTTAAAATGAGTCAATGTTTAATTATGAAGCTAGCATATAAAGTCCTAATTAGTAAAATAATTGAAGTTTTAATGATATAAAATCTAAAAGAAATAAAGAAAGAATAATGCCTAAATATAAATGGCCTTCTTTTTCTTCTAAACTTCCATTTAACTAAAAAGACAAAAATCTAAACCCTTTTGTGGAGGTACCCAGCATGAACAAGAGAGAAAGGGAGAGACAAGGTAAGTCCTCTCCTTCCATGGCTTGCACAAAACCCTTTCCCCTCATCCTTTCCTTTCACACTCTTCCTAACTTTTGTTTCTCTCATCAAGGAGAACAAAATCCTAAGCTTAAATTTATGAAAGAAAACAAGAAGTGTAAAATCCAACAATTAAAATCTGTAAGAAATCATGTGCACCTGATAATCAGTTAATGCGCCATATGATGGACTAGAGGAATCACCCCAACGGCCATGTGGGTATTGATCCCATCCTATTGTCCTCGATATGTAGCTTTTCGGACGATTTGCCCTATGATGGTTGAATAAAGAAAGTAAGAAATACTTCAAACAAACACCCTTATTTTTTAAGAACAGGACATAGCAATTACAAAGCAAGTATACCAAAAGATTGGACGAACATCTTCTTTAACACGGAAAACATTTGCAGGGCGTCTCCAAGGTAAGGACCTATAAATTTTGGACTCTTCAATTAAGCCAAGATTCTGCCAGAATTAACAGTAATAGCAACTATCAATTAAGTGAAATCTTGAAAAACAACATTAAAAACATGCATATCACAGCCAGAATGCACGAGATAGGAGTGGAGAGACAACCCTTAGTATTGCTAATGCTGATTTCTCCATATTTAGCGTATAAAGATGCAAGTTCCTAATTCCATGAGCTAAAATCTTTCTGCACATTTCAGTTCCCAGGTGAATTCCATAAGCCTTGACAGCTTCTTCATTGTCCTTGATAGGCTCTAAAGCGGCAATGACATCAGCAGGTATCTATAATATTTTATTAAAAAAGAAAGATTCTATTAGAGCCCAAGGCAGTTGACTAATGTGACAAAATGGCAAAAAATTAAAAATTCACAAACTTGTTCTAATTTCAAGTACTGGCTGGAATTGGTCTTCAGTTTGAAAAGTATTAAATTGTGCAAGATATAACATTTTCAAAAATGGCAATTATGATTTCCCAGTGATTATTGCCCGCCCAAGTATCTGACAGTCCATTTGGTTGCAGATTATTCTGTCAACTGAAAACAAAAAGAAGAAACCTCTTCCAAAAATGACATAGCCTGCCTTGCAGCTTGCAAAAATCAAAAGATCATAGAATGACATTGTATTTATTTTAAAATCAATGATCTTCACCAATAGCAATAGAAATGCATGAAAGCAGACAATATGGCATTTATAACAAATCAATGGAACTCCTTCACCAGAATGAGCAATCAAGTGCAAGTGTGCAACTAATATAATGGCATTAGGCCATGGTCAAAGTGTGGCTATTTGAGCTTAGAACAAAGGGGGGAGCAAAATAGGTCTTAAAAGGAGGGGACAGATAAGAGCGAGAATCTTCACGTTTAAAAAATAATACAGAAAGACACAAAAAATTAAATAAAAAAGGGATGCTCAATGCACGAAGCTCCCACCTAATCGTGTCTGGTGAGAGTAGATGTATGCAGTCGTAGCAGAGTCACAATCAAAAGAAAGAAAAGTCTATGAGTCAAAACTTATTTTCAGATTTAACATAACTCCTTCAAGTAACCTATGTAGTCACAATGAAAGAGAGAATTCAAAACATTAAGAACCAACCAAAAAAGTTAGAAATTTATGATATAGCTGTTTGCATTTTCCAAAATGTGTTCTCAGAAATATATTCTATTTATCGGAAACTGGTATACTGGCTCCCTTCAAACATATACCAAGCCCAATGGTGAATGCTCTGTGCTGTTTATGTCAAATGAAATTCTACACATAGGTGAACCATGTCTATTATTTGTCAGATCTGTACTGAAGTCATTGCTGGCATCAAAATTTTAATTGACCTGCACCGCTTCTTGAGGCCGGGCACATTTTCTATAAGATAGTTTTAACTTGTACATTTTCCATAAATGAATATATACTCAGCAGCGGCTTACTAACATATCAAATCTTTTAGGGTTCTTCAACAAAGGGTGCTTTTGTTCATATGGTCCTCTAATAAGTTCCTTTTTTTCTCTGAACTTCAGAAATGACAGATATTTTCACTACTAATTAAGTACAATTGTTTTCCTAAAGAAAACACTCAAATAAGAGAGCTGTTCAGTTTCCAATAAGCATTGCAATAGTTAATCACTACCCTAATTGTAAATTTAAATCTTCTTCACAAGAAGAAAGGCAACAGCACTGAATAAAAAGCATTTAAATCAGAAAAAAGGCTCCAGAGAGCACCTTTTATGTTAATTCATACAACTTAAATAGAAGATGCATGTCAGTAATCTAATCCCTAGCAAGCAAGCTACAGGTAAGACATGCACGATTGAAAATAAAAAACTCATAGTTTTGAAGTATCACCTGCATGCATAAGAGACAATCGATGCATGGGTTAATACTCTAGCAGTTAACTATTAATTTTGCACTTATTTATCAAATTGCAAGTACACTTTTATCTAGCAGCGTGATTTTATACACTTGTGCAGATACTTACTGATGTTGATTGTTATTAATGTTTTCAAGTTCCAAAGAGGCAACTAGGATTTCCTCTAATACATTGAGATAGAGATATTGATATTAATATTCAACACATTCAAGATAACATCCTTGTGACTGTGTACACCTTCTTTGAGGCATGCCTTGGTCCATGAGATTAATAAACATTTAGAATATTTAATACCGGAAGGTCTATTCAACAACTTTTGCATACCTTTGTTTTACAAAAACCAGTCATGCGGACAAAACCGTTGTAATTATTGATGATCATAATTCCTGGCACAATGGGACAAGCTATTCCAATTTGGCGACAGTCATTCACAAATTTGAGGAATATATCCGTATCATAAAATAATTGAGTGACGATCAGATCTGCTCCAGCATCAACCTACAAAAAGAGCACAAACTCAGAATAGGAGGTCAAATAAAAGGTGAGAATGATTAACAACTTCCCTGTAACATCCCCCTTCTGCCACCTGTTTTCTTTCCTTTTCATTTCATTTTAAAAGAGGAGAGTAGCCATGTTTGTCAATTAATGCAGCATTTCTCACGAATCTTTTCTTCTACTTTTTTAAGCATGCTAGTCGCAGACAAAAAAGAATTCTCTAAAACTGTATAAGTAGAACTGATAATGAATAAAGCTTTTAAGGCAAAAGATGGGTGCATTTTAATTTAGTTACAAAACCTTGCTCTTCAGGTAAGCAAGGTCACTTTGATAACCTTCCAGTGGAGCTACACCATCAGTTGCTATAACATCTGGATGTGCCTCTGAAGAGAAAGACAAACTGAATATAAGAGAAAATGATAGTGGAATAAACAAAAAAACATGACTGGTGAAAATAATGAAAACAAAAGCAAGAAACCTGGATAACCAGCAACTGTGATGCCAAAATAGTCGCCATATTCGTCTCTAATATGTTTCACCTGCAAAAACAACAGCATCCACGCAATCAGAACTCAGGACCAGGCAAGTGGCCTAGCAGCATCAACAGCTACTTGTACTAGCAGACAACAAATCCTTTCATGAAACTAAGCTTCAAGTTGTATCATCAGCTAGAATGCAATATCACCGCAACAGGTTTTTCTGAATTTTGAAAGTTTGGAAAAGGTTGTGTTTCGGGTTTATTATTCTCCTGTGTTGGACTGTTGGTTTGAAAATATCCTTCAACAATAACCAAAATCTTTTCCTATTAGGTGGGATCGGCTACATAGATCAAACGACACCATTGTATTTTGTCAACCATATTAGCTCTAGCCTCTAAGTCCTTTTTAATGGTTTCCCCATTCCCTTATAGTTTTACTTGGTCTTCCTCTATCTATAACTATTAGGCTATCCTTCATCTAATCTACACATCTTATTGAGACTTCTAATAGTCCCTCTCCTAACATGGCCAAAAAGGCAAGATTATGTGCACTTTTCCTCAAAAGGTGCTAATCCTACTTCTCTTTAATGCATTCATTCCTAACCCTGTCTCGACTTGTATGCCCATTAATCCAACGCAACATCCTCATCTTTGCAACACTAAGCTTATACTCTGATTAGCCCTTTACGGCCCAACATTCGGTACCATAGACGATTTTCAATCTTATAGTTGTGAGGGTGAAATTTCCCTTTAAACATGAGAGCCACCTTCCGATCAAAATAATACCCGAAGCACTTCGCCATTTCATTCACCCCACTTGATTCCTACCATTTACACCTCCCTTTATTTCACCCTTTTTTATATGATAGACCCTAGATACCTAAAGCCTGTGACAATTTAAAAGTATTATCCAATGAAATTTAGAACATCTCCTCAATAAGAGGAAAATAGTATCCCCTTTCTAGAAGAAGTCACGTTGCAAAAGGAATCAAACACTCAAAAGTCATACGAGAGTATTTCTGTTTACAATTGAAATATTTGTCTTAAAAATAATGGCCTTCAAGAAAACATGTTCCAAAATAATAGCGGGAACAGTAAGTATGTGTGTGAGTGTGTGTACACCAAAAGCATGCCATTCTCAATAAAATAAATGGGGCCTAAGAGTTAAAGACTTGTTCAACTCCAATTTTTCTTTGGTACATAATGAACCAAAGAAATGGCAGAGGTGTAAAATAGAGCATGTGTAAAGACCTGATATCTGGCGCTTGCAACTAATTCTTGAAACAAGTTATCTAATATGAATATGGACAAAAATCCAAACTCTAGGAAGAACAGATACAACAAGGTACAAGGATACATCAAACTTTAGAAAGTATAGGAGGCAACATGGCTATCGTATTAACATACAAAATTAGTATCACTTATCTAATTATTGTGCATTCCCATCAGTATTGGCATAAATTTATAAAAAGAGACAAATAAAAAATGTTATTTGGCATAAAAATGGGACCACAATCGACAACTGGTTAATGACATTCAAAATCAACTTGGTTAATGGGTATAGCTATAGTAGACGAGGTGACTCGTTAATCGATGACTTAATTAATGATGTACAAAATATTAGTTAATGCAGCTAAGTGGATGGTTAATAAGTACACATCTTTTTAATTAACCAAGTTCAACTTGTCATCAACCACGATTTTAAACATCATTAACTCCACATGGATTGTTGTCCCATTTTGTATGTCCCAAATAACAGAACTAGAAAAAAAACATAACTGAAAATAAAACTTAGTATGATGCAGGACAGCAATTACTTTAAAGTGACGGTGCTTTGTAGCTAAAAACTGCAAGAGAGAGATATGAGACAGCATACCAGGTCCCTTGCACAGGAGAATCCACCTTCAGTCTGGACGAATTTATCCTGACCATGGGGCGGATCACCGCGGAGGGCAAGCACATTCTGGAGGCCATTGGCCTTTATTGTCTTGAGAGCGTGGTCAATCTTTTCAACAGGCATGTTAGTGCAAGTGAGGTGCATCATGGTCTCGACGCATATCATGTTCTGCATCTTATTCGCAATCTCCAATGTCAGATCAGCGGTTGATCCACCCGCACCCCAAGTGATGTCGCAGAAGGCGGGATTGTGCGCCACCATACGTTCCATCCTCTCGAACAGGTTGTCTACACCATCTTCGGTCTTTGGTGGGAAGAACTCGAACGAAAAGGTTACCTTTTCTGGATCTTCAGCTGCAGCTCGTATCTTCTCTATCACCTTCATTTTCACCTCTCTTTTTTTTTCTGAACTATAAGATTGGAGTATATAACATATATCAGTATCAGCTAGATCCAACAATTAACATAACAGAAAGGTTAATTATATGTCATTAGCAAAATAGAAAGTGCTTATTTGTCTGCAGATCTCAGCGGAGAAGAGTTAATAGGGACAAATTTGGGGAGGTTCTAATCTAGATCAGATTTGTTAACATTTTTAACTGTAAATAAATCGTACTTTTGATAAAGTTAAAAAAAAAAAAATTAAATAAGCAGAATGTAGAGGGGAACTTGAAAGGATAATGAGAGTAATGAGACCAATAATTGGGGTCGGAAATGAACGAAAGAGAGGGACGGGAGGAGGTGTGTCGTACCTTACGAATTCAGGTCGTGAGGTAGTGGGTAGGGAAAGAGAATGGAGCAGATGGCAAGTGCGCAGTGGAAAAAGGCGGTTTTCTGGTTAATTTATAGACAGAATGTTGGTAGATCTGATGACTGAGATGACGATGATCTTGGTTGGTGGCTCACCACCAACCGCTCCGATTCAAATTTTCATATTGTAGGATAAAAAAATAGAGAATATATTTAGGATAAAAAAGTAATAATTTACTTTGTCCACAAAAAATAAAATTAATATAAAAAAGAGCACGCCGAGATCTCATATTTGATATGTTGCAGGTTCGAGTACCAACTAATAAATATTGAATGAGCTTGTCAGTTTATCAGATATTATATAAGATAACTAAAGGTAAATAATAGGTAAGTTAGCAAATTGGATTTAAAGTATTTAAAAAATTAACAATTAAACTTGATGATAAATATAAAATGATACAAAAGAATATGTTTATACCTTTTTAAATATAAATTTTATTTATATATATTATTTATTTTAAAATAATTATCACTGTTTTGTGCTTAAATAATTATCACTTTTAATACTTTTAAATTTTTTAAATTATTTATCAACTAAAAAATTAAAAATTTATTTTTTAATAAATAAAATGAGATAATAAAAATACAATTACATGTTGATATGATTTTTTATATAAATTTTTTATAGACAAAATATGTTTTCTATTATTGTTTTATCCTAAATATATATCTAATCAATAAAATTTATCCTTAACATAGTGTTTGGTTTGAGGAATTTGGAGGGGATGAGAAGAGAGATGAGGGATTTTTTTCAAATCTTTCATGTTTGGTTCAATTTTTGGAGGGGAGAGGAGAAATCCTTTCTTAAGTCAATTTTGGCTCCCCTCTAATATTGGGGTGATTTGGAGGGGGGATTTTAAAATATTTTATATGTATTGACTAAAATATCCTCACTTGCCTATTTTTAAATAAGTAATTATAAGAGTTAAAAAGTAAAGTTGTTTTAAAATCCCCCTCATCCTAAACCAAACATGAAAGTGTTATTTCTCATTCCCTCCCCTCCCCTCCCCTCCCCTCCCCTCCCCTCAATTAAAATCTCTCTCCTCTCTTCCGTTCATTTGAACCAAACAGACCCTAAATATATCAGGATTAATATTTTCTATTTTATTTATCAAAGGATAGACGAGTGATTGAATTAAATAGTAAGGATAAAAAAAGAGTAAAATGATAAATTAGAAACTATAAGTTCAAATATTACTTTAATTAGCATATGAATAAAATGGTATAAGCTATTGAGAAAAATATTTATCAAACAAAGTTACAATAACATTCGCTATAAGCTGTCTACTATAAGCTAGAGGATTGACTTTGCGAAACATAGTGTTTATTTTTTTTCTCTTTAACTGGATATCAGTGGCTTTTTCTTTGTTTTCAGTTTTTTTCTTTTAATTAATAATTACAAAAAATGTCATTTTATTTTTAGTTTGTTTTTTATTTTTAAAAATTTCTACAGAAAACATTAAAAATGACAAAAAGTTGTTTGCTATATTTCTTGTACAAATATTCTCATAAAAATAATGTAACATTTTTTATTTATTTCTAAAAATATGAAAATAAAAATATACCAATCAGCCCTTAATTTTCCTTAGTTTAGTTTTATACCTACGTGAGGCTTGTTGGAAAATTTATTTCAAAATAATTTGTTTTGAAAATGAAAGGTTTAAAATTTCTCCTTTATTATATTTAATTTTGTGTAACATTTCTGTTAATAATTTGATTTAATTTTATTACCTTTTAATGCTTTTTATTTGCTTTGTCCTCCATATTAAAATATTTCTGTTATATTATATTTTATGGCTTTTTATTTTCTTTGAAAGCTAGTAAATTGTGTTACTAAATTGTGCTTTGTTTCTCTATATTACCAACGGTACAGTGGCTATCATATATAATAATATAGATATAGATTTGAGCATTCATCAAGGGGTATGGTGCTAGTTAGATGGTGGGTGTATGTTTTACCGAAAAACAATTGGAGAGAGCCTTTTGGGAGAGATTGAGAAAGAGAGAAAATCTTTTTTTTATTCTAGTTTCAATCTTTATTATATCTTTTTATATATTGTCTAAAGGAGTTTTCTGAATTTGATCTCTTTTCATCCCCACATTTTCTTTTCTTCTTTCATTGTCAGAGTTGATGTAATTCTTGCTGTTCTGACACCCAGGATAATATTGTTATTCTGGAAGAGACTGTTAAATTCTGGAGGAGTTTCGCAATTTGATAGACACAATTTATTTGTGGGTGGGCAAAATAATCCTTAAGGACAGTATCATTTGACACGTCTCAGACTATAAACATTTTATTGATGTTGTTCATCTTTTTCTTTATTTATTTTATTTATCTCATTTTATTTATTATTTTTTTACAACAAGGCTAACACTTCCATATTCCTAGTGTGGCTAACACTTCCAGATAGACGGGGATACTTTTTCAGCCATATATAATTCTTTCACGTGTGGAAATGATGTTCAAATTTAATATTTTATTTGAATTATTTTATATTTTATATTTTTGGTACTCATATAATAGGTGTGAAATATCCACCCTCATTAACAATGACTAATCTTCATCGAAGAACATAAAGGCACATGAGGTGGATAATCTCCTCACAACTAGGTTTTTTCCATTCACAAAAACAATTATTAGAAACACCGATAATTTGCTTAAAAGACACAAGCCCTTATCACTTGAATCAACCTAACTTGTTCCGTTTAAATTATTTAAATTTCTCATCACTAATTCTTTGTTAACCGCAACATATTATTGGTTTTTTTTTCTTTTCTGATAGTCAAAAATTATATCAATAAAAAACACAACCAAACAACAGTACAAGGAGTACCTACTACCAAAAACAAGATTGGCCAGATAACAAAAGAAGGGCTGCTAAAACAAGTAAAGCAGAGAAAGACCTGTCAGAACAAGAACCACCTCCCAAAACAGACCAAAAAAAAAAACACAACACAACACCTGTGTCAAACAATTACAGATGATTTTTGAACACCTGATTAGTGTCTCTTTTATTTTTATGGTGTATTCTCGAGTTACATGTATATAAAAAATAATTAAAAATAAGTGAGAGATAGAATTAAACACATACGATATCAAATATGATATTTAAATTTTGATGTTCAAATAACACAACTCAACAATTAAAACAAGCATCATTATATGGATTTAATTATAATGTATAATGTCAACTAATTTATTATTATATATATTATTAATATATTTGTTTTTTTAATAGTAGTTAGTTTAAAAGTCACATGATGTATAATTGATAATGTAAAAATCTTTTTTAATAACGATGTACTAATAGGTCCCAAAAACATGTACTAATAGTTTTTTTTTTAATCTTCATATGTATTAAGTGTTATTTATAATGTGTTTGGTAAACAGAATCATTTTATAATTTCTATAGGGCGTGTAATTTTCATTTTTTTATAAAAAAATTTATTGACATTATATTTTTTGAAATATCATTTAAAACTGTATCTTTAAAATTACAAATCTTTATACAGAATATATTATGACATTTTTTAAATGATAGGTATTTATATATTATTTTATTAATATGAATGTTTTAAATATAACTTATTTAATAATTTCTTCAAAATATGAAAGTTAAGAATGACGTTACGAGCAGTCAAAAAAAAAAAAAAAAGAATGACGCTACGAGACTTACGGTTACAAATATTTTTATTTGAACAATTAAAATGGTACAAATTTCGATAATGGTTAACAACGTTTAAAATTGTGGTTAATGCAATTCTGTGGATGGTTAATGAGTTACTCATCTCGATATACTCATTAATCAAGTTCGACACATCATTAATCATAATTTTGAATATCATTAACCGTTATCACCGATATGGGTAACTCATTAATCATTCACTGAGCTCTATTAACCATAATTTTGAATGAGATTAATCGTTATCATTAAGGCACTGTTTGGTTTGCCAAAACCGCTAGCGTTTAGCGGATAGCATATAGCGGATGGAAAAGTAGCCCCGTTTGGTAGTCGTTTTTAAAATTAGCGTATAGCGTTTTTTCACTAGCGTATAGCGTTTTTCCCATACGCTACTTGAAGTAGCGTTTGAGCTTATAGCGTATAGCGTTTCATTTTTTCTTCCATTTTTATCCCTACCATCTTAATTAAATTCCTCACTTATCCTTGATTATAAAATAAAATACTAATCATTTAACATAGTATTTTTTTTGGTTACACATCATTTAACATAGTATATAAATAAGAATTAATTTTGTTATTTAGATTTATATTTAAGATAAAAAAAAAAAGTGGAAAATATATTTTTTATCTATAAAAAATAAAACTTATATAAAAATCAAATCAATATATAATTTTATTTTTATTATTTCATTTTATTTATTAAAAATAATTAAAACTAAATTAATATTAAAATTTAAAATTAATGAGTGAATTTTTTAAACGATAAATAATTTTTTTTTGACGTGATAAACGATAAATAATTTAGAATAAAATAAATTATTACAAGTGATAATTATTTTAAAATAAATAATATAAATAATATATATACATATAATTTACATAAAAAAAAGGCAAACATATCCTTTTATGTCATTTTACATTTATCAGCTAGTTCAACGGCTAATTTTACCAAACACTTCAAATCCAATCCGCTAGCTAATCAGCTATCCGCTATCAGCTAGCTTATCCGCTACCCGCTATCCGCTAGTTTATCCGCTAGCATATCCGCTATCCGCTAGTTTTTACCAAACAGAGCCTAAGATGTGTAACTCATTAACCATCCACTGAGCTATATTAACTAAGCTTTTGTATCATTAATCAAGTTATCAATCAACGAGTTACCTATCTACTACATGTGTATCTATTAATCAAGTTCAACATATCATTAATCACAATTTTGAACATCATTAACCATCATCGAAAAGTTGTCCCATTTAGGTTATACAAATATATTACGCCAAAAAAAAAAAAATTCATTTATGTATGGCAATGGTGATACGAAGGTTCATTGTATAATACTTTTTATTGGTCACTGTATTATTTGTATGATACTTTTTTTTAGTTTTTTTTTTATCAAGACTTACTTTACTTTTGTAGTTTAATTTTCATATATGATTAGTATAAAATTTTTTACACTATCAACCTACTGCAAATCATCTCATGTGTCACTTTGACTTTCAAGGTGATTATAATAAGAGTCAAATATTTTTAGTTATATAGAACTAGAAACTTATGATTGATTGATTGATCGTGTAAATTTTTTATATTAATAATGCATACCAATTAAATCCTATTTTTTAAGTATTTTATTATGGAAAAGAAACTTTTTTTTTTACACTGAACTTTATCCATAAAAAATATTTGTGAATTATAATTTTTCTAATTTCATATACATCAATTATCTAGTTCCTAAATCCTAATAAAGGACTCCCACAATTTGCTGACACAATTATAAACGAGAAGTGGTTAGGTAAAATCTTCTTCAGAGTAAGGACTTCACTTCTATTGCAATCAACTACTTCGAATTTTAAAATTCTCAATTAACTAACCAATAGCTCGTGCATAGCATGAAAAATATTTTAATTATAATGCACAGATAATAAATGATTTTGATTATATCTGAGATATGTAAAGAACAAATACTTAATAGATGTTGAACTTGAAAGTATGAGGTTGAAGATTTTATTCTTGAAGAGATTTGATATAGATTGGAGATTGGTTTGATAGATGCTGAACATACTTCGTTTCTCCCGAGAGCTCCACCCCGAACCAATAATTTTTAGAGATCCATGTTAGAATCATGTAGCTGTTAGCTTGGGGAACAGTCTAGGTGTGCCTTGTTATATGATTTCGGAAGGAGAGAGCTATCTGTTAGAAAGAGTCGCTAGTGCAAGAGAGGTCTATCAACGAGATGGAGTCACCTCCGATGAGATATGATATAATTAATATGACTTGAACGAGGAGAGAGCTATCCATTATATGGAGCCACCCCTCCGTCAGTCAAAGCGCCTTGACCACCGTTAAGTGTGTGACGTGTCATATTAATTGCCAAGATGTACTGTTAGCATTTTCCAGCTTAGAATTGTTTTTAAAAAAACCGAAATTAGAGGGCCATTTTGGTCCTCAATAAATTTTAAGTGACCCATTTTAGTCCCTGACAATTTCGTCGTGACCCATTTTGGTCCCTCACCAACACATGTCAACACAGATACACAGCCATACAGATACACAGCTAAAAAACAGATACACTGATACACTAATATGAACTATACCAGCAACACATGTCACAAAAGCTAGCTATGGTTGGGTGGCGAAGAAATTGGAACAAAAGCTAATTACCCAACCTGACCTTAGAAGGAGGCAAGCCTTTGAGATCATGAAGGAGGACTTCATGGTTCATTTAAACGACAAGAAACTATATCAAAGGCATTGAAAAAGGCATGACAGAGAAGGATCAATATGGTAGGTTATGGGACTACATGTGACATGTTCTGTTGATGACTGCAGCTGGCTTGCTTCTATTTAATCTTTGAACCCATTATATGCAGGATAGGGCTAGTTCCTTTTCCATTAGTTAAGATTTGATCAGGATTTGTGCTATCTAAAATTAATGTTTTGTCCAATACTGATGATTATAGTAATTATAGAATGTCATTGTTTACAATGACTACTTCCATACTGCAAATGAGGATGGCCTTAAAGCAGGACTTAAAGCAAGTCATTATGCATGTTTGTTACAATCTGCCCCTTCTAATGGACGCTAATTTTACATATGGTTCATATAGGTATGGTTCTGTCGTGACATGTGTTACTGGTATGGTTCATATGGTTCTTATAAGTATATCAGTGTATCTATTTTTTAGCTGTGTATCTGTGTTGACATGTGTCAGTGAGGGACCAAAATGGGTCATGACAAAAATGTCAGGGACTAAAATGGCTCACTTAAAATTTATTGAGGACCAAAATGGCCCTCTAATTTTGGTTTTTTTAAAGCCAATTCTAAGTTGGAAAATGCTAACAGTACACCTTGGCAATTAACATGACACGTCACACACTTAATGGTGGTCAACGCGCTTTGACTAACGGAGGGACTAAAAGGTCTCACAGAATGAAATTTGGGGGATTACTGAAGAGTTCTTATTTTTCAGGGACTAAAATGGGATCAGCCAAAATTTTCAGGGACCAAAAAGGGTATTCACTCAAAATAAAATTTATATAGAAAAGAGCATGATGGGACCTAGCATTTTACAGGTTGCGGGTTCGAGCCCACACTAGTGAATATTGAATGAGCTTGGCAGTCTATCAGATATCATATAAGATAACTGATGGTAGTGATAGGCTCCGAAAAGTGTACCGGATCGAAGTAAGTAATAATTAAAACGGTAAGTATTTACCGAGTATCTAACATAAGGATTGGGTGACCAACTTATCTAAATTTGAAGAAGATAACTAATATTTGACCAAGTCAAAGATGAGAGAGAAAGTTGTTGGGATAAAATCAATTATCTAAAACAAATATCTAAATTAAAGCAAGATAAAAAGCGTTATCTAATCAATTATCTAGGTTATGATAGTGAGCTCTAAGTTCACAAATTCACCTACTCAATCAAGCAATAGATCCAAGTTATTATTCCTACCCCTAAGTTCAATTACATGCCAACCGGGAACCCTCAATTATCATAATGTCAATCCGCTATTCAAGAGGAAATACATACACATGCAAGTTGACAATCTGCCGATCCGAACAACCCACAATTAGATTCATTAAGTTCTTGGCTCCCTATCGTGATTGCACCGATCTCCTATTCTATCCCTAGATATACTCAATCGATGTTCTTAACCCAAGTCCTAAGCACGAATCCCCTGCCGGTTTCAACGCACTAGACTAGTTAACCACGCATGCTTTTGATTAACGCAAACAAAACATAATTAAGAAACAAGAATTGAGATTAGGAGTAAGAAAACAAACATCACATTGAGACTACGCCGTCATGAGCGGCTTCATCGATCCTTCAAAAAAGAGGATTAGCACCTCATCACATTCATAATCAACATCAAATAATTGAAAAGAAAACAGAAAATAAACCTAAAACTAAGGGAGAAGCAGCTCCAAGAAAACTAGGATTAGGTCCCAAAACTGCTATATGCTACTTGTTTTTCTAATTCGCACTAAACAAGTTATAAATAGGAAACTGGATCTGCGCTCGCTCGCGGGGCGAACAGGTGCTCGCGAGGCGAGCACTTAAGTTTGGCTCCAATCTGATTTTGAATTCTCGCGGGGCGAGGACTGTCTCGTGGGGCGAGGCAGAATAGTCTCGGATTTCCTGTGTCTGGCTCGCGGGGCGAGGCCTTGCTCGCGAGGCGAGACTGAAAGACTCCAATTCCTTGCTTAGCATCAGCTCTGACTCGCGGGGCGAGACCTTGAAATTCTTCTTTTAGCTTGTTTTCTTTAATTCTCCATGTTTCCTTGAGCTTCACTTTTAACTTGAAAATAAAGAGTAGCATTAAATGCTTTATTTGACTCAAAATGAACCAAAATATACTAAAAACTACTTAAGAGACTCAAAATGTTGCTCGATGACAATTAAAGCCAAATTTGGGGGAAAGTGAGATTAAACTCGAACATTTAGCACAAAAGCCATGGCATCACTAGCTATAAAACTAGATAAGCCAGAGGCTTATCAGGTAGATAGTAAATAAGTTAGCAAATTGGATTGAAGTATTTAGAAAAATTAACGATTGAACTTGCTGGTAAATATAAAATGATATAAAAGGACATGTTTATATACATTTTTAAATATAAATTTTATTTATATATATTATTTATTTTAAAATAATTATCACTGTTTTGTGCTTAAATAATTATCACTTTTAATTTTTTTTAATTATTTATCAACTAAAAAATTATAATTAAATTTTATTTTTTTAATAAATAAAATGAGATAATAAAAATACAATGACATGTTGATATGATTTTTTATATAAATTTTTTATAGACAAAAATATGTTTTATATTATTGTTTTATCCTAAATATATATCTAGTCAATAAAATTAATCCTTAACATAGTGTTTGTTTGGAGGGATTTGGAGGGGAGGGGAGGGGAGAGATTTTTTTTTTAAATCTTTCATGTTTGGTTCAATTTTTGGAGGAGAAGAAAGGGGAGCAAAATCCCTCCTTAAGTTAATTTTGGCCCCCCTCTAATATTAGGGATTTGGAGGGGAGGTTAGATATTTTAAAATATTTTATATGTATTGACTAAAATATCATTATATGGGTTAAAAAGTGAAGTTGTTTTAAAATCCCTCCCCTCTACTCCCCTCTTAAACCAAACATGAAAGTGTTATTTGTCCCCCCTCAATTAAAATCCCTCCCCTCCCCTCCCCTCCCCTCCCCACCCCACATTTGAACCAAACACACTATAAATATATCAGGATTAATATTTTCTATTTTATTTAGCAAAGGATAGACGAGTGATTGAATTAAATAGTAAGGATAAAAAAAGAGAAAAATGATAAATTAGAAACCGTAAGTTCAAATATTACTTTAATTAGCATATGAATAAAATGATATAAGCTATTGAGAAAAATATTTACCAAACAGAGTTACAATAGCATCAACTATAAACTATCTAGGCTAAATTACACTTTTGGTCCCCAAATTGTTATTAAATGTTCAATTTGGTCCCCAAGTTTTTAAAATGTTCATTTTGGCCCCCTAATTCCTTAAACTTGTTCAAATAGGTCCTTCCGTCAAGTTGACTGACGGCGACGTCAAACCTAATGATACGTGGCATTAAGTTTAATATTTTAATGTTCATTTTGGTCCCCAAATTATTTTAAAATGTTCATTTTGGTCCCCCAAATTATTTTAAGATGTTCAATTTGGTCCCCAAATTGTTTTAAAATATTCAATTTGGTCCTCATGTTTTTAAAATGTTCATTGTCGTCCCTTGGTCAACTTGACGTCGCCGTTAGTCAACTTGATGGAAGGACCTATTTAAACAAGTTTAAGGAATTAGGGGACCAAAATGAACATTTTAAAAACTTGGGGACCAAATTGAACATTTAATAACAATTTGGGGACCAAAAGGGTAATTTAGCCAACTATCTACTACAAGAGGATTGACTTTATGAAACAGAGTGTTTATTATTTTTCTCTTTAACCGGATATCAGGGGCCTTTTTCTTTGTTTTCAGTTTTTTTTTTTTTTTATTAATAATTATGAAAAATGTCATTTTATTTTTATTTTGTTTTCTATTTTTAAAAATTTCTACAGAAAACGTTGAAAATAACAAAAAATTGTTTGCTATATTTCCTATACAAATATTCTCATAAAAATAATGTGTAACATTTTTTATTTTCTTTCACGTGTGGAAATGATGTTTAAATTTAATATTTCATTTGAATTATTTTATATTTTATATTTTTGGTACCCATTTAATAGGTGTGAAGTATCAACATCGTTAACAATGATTAATCTTCATCGAGGAACATGAAGGCATATAAGGTGGATAGTCCCCTCCCAACTATATTTTTTCCATTCACAAGAACAATGGTTCGAAACGCTGATAATTTGCTTAAAGGGCACAAGCCCTTACTACTTGAATCAACCTAAGTTGGTTCCGTTTAAATTATTTAAATTTCTCATCACTAATTCTTTGTTAACCGCATCATTATATTGATTTGATTTTTTTTCTAATAGTAAAAAATTATATCAATAAAAAACACAACCAAACAACGGTACAAGGAGTACCAACTACCAAAAGCAAGATTGGCCAGATAATACCAGAAGGGCTGCTAAAACAAGTACAGCAGAGAAAGACCTATTAGGAAAAGAACCACCTCCAAAAAAAAAATGCCACCTATGTCAAACAATTACATAGAGCTGTTAAAATGAGCTGGAACCTGTGAGCCAACCCGACTCAACCCAGCTCGTTGGTGGGTTGGGTTGAGCTGGTATGGCTCATAGGTTGTACTTTATTTTATTTTAAAAAAAATATACATATTGGTGTGAACACTTAACACAGGCCCAACCCAAATTCAGGTGACTAAAGAGTGATAGTCAAAAAGTGAAAAACTCATTTTTGAGTAAAAAATGCACGCTGGTGACTGTGAACCTTAGGTAGCCGCCGATCGAAATCCCTGCTCTTGAACAATGAATCCACTTCTTGGCAGTGAAGCTCCCTTCATCTCGCGTTTGTGTTGCTCACTGGCAGCCAAGAAAGGCACAACTGGTTCTCTAGTCCGCATGTCAGTCTTGAATACCAAAGGAAGATGCAAGTGGTGTGACTTATTCTAGATCTTTCTTTTTTCTTGTCTATTTGCTTTTTGTTTTCTTCATAGCAGTATAGCATAAAAAAGAGGAATGGGGTAGTGCTTGTTAGTCCTTTACGCATAGGGGTAAACTAGTACTGATTGTTAGTCATTGTTTTTTGCTATATTTTAATTTTTTTATTTTTTTAATATAAAGTGAGTCAACCCGTTTAACCCACCAACCCAAGGTGGGTCGAGCTGGGTTGGCAATTTATTGGCTCACCAAAAAAGTGAGCCGGGTTGGGTTGACACACTTTTTGACCAACCCGTGGTGGGTCAACCCGGGTGAGCCGGGTTGGCCCGTTTTGACAGCTCTACAATTACATATATGATTTTTGAACATCTTATTGGTGTCCCTTTTGTTTTTTATGGTGTTTTCTCGAGTTGCGTGTATTAACGACTAAGAGTAAGTGAGAGACAGAATTAAACACGAATGGTATCATATACGGTGTCTAAATTTTGATGTTCAAATAACACAACTCAACAATTAAAACCAAGCTTCATTATATGGATTTAATTATAATGTTTAATGTCAACTAATTATATATTATTATATTAATACTATATTTGTTTTTTTAATATTATTTAGCGTAAAAGTCACATGATGTATAATTGATAATGTAAAATTCTTTTTTTAATAACAATGTACTAATAGGTTTTTGTACCCAAAAACTGAAATGAGCGGATTAAAACACGAGAATGGGGGTTGAATTGTGATTTAGTTTACTTTTTCACAAAAGAATGTTTTCTCCAGTAAATGGATGGATCAGACACAAGGATCCATCTGATATAAAAAGCGTTTGATGCAAACTTAGCACTATCAACCCAATTAGCACAAAAAAATATAAAGCAAACTTAAATAAAGAAGGAAAGAGAGTTGACACAGATTTATACTGGTTCATCCCAAACCTTGAGCTACGTCCAGTCCTTGGTTTCACCAAGTATTAACACTATAACTGATCAGGTTATAGACAGGTATTGTTTGCACACCTAGCCTCCACAGGCTCAACTAGCAAGTATTGTTTGCAGTCCTAGCCTCTCCAGGCTCAAACAAGTATTCTTTCAGTAAGCCTCTTCAGGCTCTACAAATGGTAAGAGTTGAATGAAGCAGCAGCTTCACGATTTACAACTTTGCAAGTCAACCAAATAACACTCAATGAGTGAATAAATAGTTTGCTTGGTATCACCGCAGTAATGACTTCTCAATAAATACAAATGATTGAGCAGAGAAGTATTCTAAGAAGAACGTAGAGAGCTTTGAATGGGAAGAGAGTATTGAATGCTTGAGTGATTAAGTTCAGGTGTGTGTCTTCAATAGTCTTCAAAGTCTTCTATTTTATACTCATCAGTAATAAATCCGTTGAGAAGAGTTCTCCAGATGAGTAAAACTTTTGTTCTTCATCAATTAATGCCAAAGAGTCGTTCTGAGCTTTCATTTAATGTTTATGATCGTTGGAGAGCTTCAAGATAAGTTGAACGTATTAGTTGACATTGCTTTATAGAGTGCAGCTTTATTCAGAGCAGTGTTTGTGCTACACGATTCTGCGACCGAGTAAAGGTTATTTTGCCTTTTGTAACAAAAGGAATTTCAAACACGGATTGATGCTTTAAGCTTCAAATGCAAGGGAATATTCTTGACTTTCGAATATAAGAGGAGTAAAGGACTTCCAATCAAGTTGTAGGGTCAGATGCATTTTCATAGCTTGTAGATACTGAGTCTTCCTTCAGACGCATTGTGTTATCAAAACACAGGAGCATCTCTGAGACTTGTTGTTTAGCCAAAATGCTTTTGCTTTACGATCCGCACACTTAATACACATATTAGCAAATTTCAAAAGGTTCAATTAAAATCATTCTTTGTTTGGATTCAGGTACATCTAACTACAAAATTCTCGGTAAACTTTGGAAGTTCTCGGTAGACTTACTACAAAATCCATCGATATGTTATCCCACTTCCACTCAGGTACATCTAACGATGTAAGCATTCCACTAAGTCATTGATGTTCTACCTTTGCTTTCTGACAAGTCAGACATGATGCAACGTACTCCGCGACTTGCTTTTCATGCCTGGCCACCAAAACCTTTGTTTTAGATCTTGACACATCTTAGTTGATCGAGGATGAATACTTAATTTACTCTTGTGTGATTCTTCGAGAATCATCTTCTTCGTCTCAAGATTGTCAGGTACACAGACTCGTCCATTGCACCTTAAGATGTGATCTGGTCCCAAACTAAATTCTGTAGCTTTATCTTGTTCAACTAACTCTTTCTTCTCTTGAAGATACGCAAAGAAAGATTACACATCAACAACTTGTTGTTTCTCGGATCTCTTCCATTTATCCACCAGAGATCTTGATCATTCCCAGGTTGATTTTCTTTTGACTTACTTCCATAATCAAATTGAGATCACAGAACTTTTCAATCAATTCGAGTTCCTGTACCATCATAGCTGATATATGAATGGCCTTCTGGCTCAGTGCATCCACTACAACGTTCGCCTTTCCAGGATGATATTGCAAAGTGAAGTCGTAATCCTTCAGGAACTCCATCCATGGTCTCTGTCTCATGTTGAGCTCCTTTTGATCAAACAGGTATTTCAGACTCTTGTAGTCACTAAAGACATCAAAGTTAGCTGCATACAAGTGGTGTCTCCATATATTTAGTGCAAAAACCACAACAGCTAACTCCAGATCATGCGTCAGATAATTTCTCTCGTGAGTCTTTAGCTGACGCGACTCGTATGCTACAACTTTTCGGTATTGCATTAACACACAACCTAAACCTTGATGCGAAGCATCACAATATACTTCATTAAGGCTCATTTGGTTCAGGAAGTATTAGCCTCCGTCCTTCTTTCTCACCAAAAGAACCGGTGCTCCCCATGGGGAAACACTCGGTCGTATAAACTATTTCGACAAAAGGTCCTCCAGTTGAGCTTTCAACTCAGCAAGTTCTGTAGGTGACATCCGGTACGGAGCGATAGAAATTGAACCAGCTCCTGAAACTAAGTCGATAGAGAACTCAATATCTCTGACTGGTGGCAAACCCGGAACATTATTCGGAAACACGTCTAGAAACTTTCTCACATAGGCATTGTACTCAAGTCGATCTCCCCCTCGGCTTCTAAGCTAGATAGAAGCAAGTATCCTAGAGCTCCTTCTTTAAAAGAAGTTCTTACTTGGTTGGCAGATAAAAATCCAAAAATCTCAGGATCGGGAAAAACTAAGGTCTTATGTGCGCAATCTAAAAGGATGTCATTGGAAAGATAAACCAATCCATGCCTAGAATTGCATCTAATTGTATTAAAGGCAAGCATATTAGATTAACAAGAAAATGTCTATCCTGAATAACAATAGGACATTTTAGACATATAGAATTCACAATAACCGGTTCAGCAGTTGGAGTTGAAGCAATCAAATCATACGACAAGGAAGAAATAGGTAAGTTCAAATGTCTCACACAATCCATCGAAATAAAAGAATGCATTGCACCCGAATCGAAAAGTACAGTTAAAAGATTACCAGTTATGTCGCAACTACCTTGTATGAGATCATCGGATTTTGAAGCTTCAGCACCACTCATGGTGTAAACTCTTCCTGTTAAGTCTCTAAAATGTCTGTGTGCATTTCCCTAAGTTTTGATGAAAACTAAACATTGGTTAATGATTTAATTAACCTATTTTGTGGTTGCTAACCTGTCTACTTAGTGTAGAGATCAGAAATAACAAAACTCACCTGTCTGTCTACCTAAGTACCAACCTGTCTGGATAAGCAAAAGTCAACCTGTCTGCTGACTGGGATTGTTGACTTTGTACAAACTGGTTTCAACCTGTCTCTGCTCTGCTCTCAAACTCGTCTAAGGTTCTTTGTTAAGAACTCGAAGTACAGGAAGCTTTTGGAAGCTGTCCCCTCATGCAGAAGACTCTGAATCTCTCTCTCACGCTTATCAAGAAATTCAGAGGTGCTCTCTCTCAAGCAACCTAGGAAGTCAGAGACAAACTTCCAGTTAAAGAATGTTTCCAACATGCTTTATTCCCCAGTACTTTCGGTTATTACACAAGAAGGGAAATGTACTCTGCAAAAGTACAAAAGCATTCTGCACAACTCTGATTTGGCTACAACACGATGCATAAAGCCATTATCCTTCATGTTAGAGTACAACCAACGTCTCCATTCCATTAATGGCTGCCTAGAACGACTATATTACATTTAATGAAGCTCTGCTTGAAGCCATCGTTGCAAGGAATGTCTCTAACGGATATTAAATATTTGAAGGCTATAAATACAGAAGTCATTAAAGATGAACACATCAGAGATTACAAAGCATTAAAGAGCCATTACTCTATTCATTTATTCACTCTGTATTCTTCAATCATTTGAAGTTATTACGCAGACTTTCCTAAGTCTTACATTTAAACCACTCTCTGAGTGTTAGTGAAAGATCTGTCTGTCTGTAATTGTATTTATTACAAACCAAACTCTCAAACAAATCTGAGTGAGCCTGAAGAGGCTAGGTGTGCAAAGAATACTTGTCTTGGAGCCTGAAGAGGCTAGGTGTGCAAACAATACTTGGAGTCTATAACCTGATCAGTTATAGTGGATAAATCTTGGTGCTGCCAAGGACTGGACGTAGCTCTTAGTGTTAAAGAGTGAACCAGGATAAATCACTGTGTTAATCTCTCTTTCCTTAATCTCTTTAGTTGTTTTGATTATATATCATCTGCATTCTAACTAAGGGGTTAAAACTGTCTTTATCAAGCTTGTTTTCACCTGTATGCTTGTGTTGTTTTCTGAGAAAAATATAACAGACAGGTGACCTGTCTGTGTAACCGTTTACACCTGTCCGAACTTAGCTTCTGTGTGCGAAAAGTTTTCAACTTTATTTTAATTTCTGATAAACACAATTCAACCCCCCTTCTCGTGTTTATAGTTGTCTATTTCAGTTGGTATCAGAGCTCAGCCTCTGGGTTGAGCATCTAACAGTGTAGAGGTAAAAGATCCTGAAGAATAGACATGACTGCTGGAATTAGTGGAAGTCATCAAACTGAAGGAGCCTCCTTAACCAGACCTCCATTCTTCAATGGAGAAAACTACAACTATTGGAAAGATAGATTTCAATGGTTCATTCTATCTACAAACTCTGATCTCTGGGATGTCATCACAGATGGTCCTTTCATTCCTAAAAATGATGACAACACTGACAAGCCAAAAGCTCAGTGGACCCCTGCAGAAAAGCCAAAGTGGGAGCTGAATCACAAAGCCAGATACAATATTATTTGTGCTCTCAGTCCTGATGAGTTTGAAAATGTCTGTGCCTGTGATTCTGCCAAAGAAATATGGGACACCTTAGCTGTCACACATGAAGGAACAGCCAAAGTCAAAGAATCAAAAATTGCCATACTTGTCAGAAAGTATGAACTGTTTCTCATGGAGGAAGGAGAATCTGTTGCTCAGATGATAGGAAGATTCCAAACTATCATCAATGGCCTAAAGTCTCTTGGCAAAGTTTACTCTAATGCTGAGAAGGTTGGAAAGATACTAAGGAGCCTGCCTAAGCAGTGGAGACCCTTGGTAACTGCTATCTCTCAAGCCAAAGATCTTACCACCTTGACTATGGATGAACTTCTTGGTACACTCACTGTTCATGAGCAAGAACTTGGAGATGAAATCTCAACAAAGAAGGGCAAGTCAATTGCTCTGAAGGCTGATCAAAAGTCTTCAAAAGCTTCTAAAGCTTTGAAGGCAAACGAGTCATCCAGTGATGCTGACCTGTCTGAACCCGAGGATTCTGAAAGTGATGAAGAATTATCTCTCCTGACCAGAAAGATAAAGCTTCTCTTACAGAAAAAGAAGTTCAGAAAAGAAAAGCCATTCATAAGGTTCAACAAGGACAAGAACTTCAAAGAATCCACTTCAACAGACAAGAACTCAATTGTCTGCTATGAGTGCAAGAAGCCAGGTCACATCAAAGCAGAATGTCCTCAACTCAAGAAAGCCCCTTTTAAGAAGTTCTTCAAAAAGAAGAAGAAAGGAATGATGGCTACTTGGGAAGATCTAGAGTCAACATCTTCTGATGAAGAGACAGAGGAAGAAGCAAATCTCTGTCTAATGGCTAACACTGACTTAGATTCAGATAATGAGGTAAATTCTGATTATGAGGAATTACTTGATGCCTATGAGGAATTGCTGGAGGAATCCAACTGCTTATCTAAGGCTTTCAAATCTCTCAAGAGAGATCATGTTAAGCTCCTCAGTGAGCATAAACAGAAATCTCTAGAGTGTGAGAAATTTGCCAAGGAGAACAGTGAGCTGAAGACTGAAAAGTCTAATGAAGCTAAGATCTCTAGTGATACATCACAGTCTGAAGAAGTTGAAAAACTTCAACAGAAAGTGGAAGAGCTCACTTCTGATCTTGCCAAATTTGTTAATGGTAGAGAAAAACTGACCAAGCTGCTTGGCTGTCAGAGGCACTCCCTTAACAAAGAAGGTATTGGATATGTCCATCAGACACATCATGAAGTATCAACTAAACACTCTAAAGTGTCTACTACATCTACTTCTATTAAATCCATACCTGTCTATAATTTCTATGGAAAGACTGGACATGTTATGTCTAAGTGTCTTCATAAGAAAAGAAGGAAGTCTTCACAGACTCCTAGAACTAACAGAAAAGGACCCAGAAAACTATAAGTACCTAAAGATCAAATAATCTTTGTTGCAGATGTCCTCAACAGCACAAAGAAAACACCACTGCTGGTACCTGGATAGTGGCTGCTCGCGACATATGACAGGAGAAAGGTCTATGTTCCTAGACCTCCAACTTAAGAAAGGAGGACATGTGGCATTTGGTGGAAATCAAAAAGGGAAAGTTATAGGAATTGGTACTATTGGTGGTAAACCTCCTCTTCCCTCTATATCAAATGTTCTTATAGTTAAGGGATTAAAACACAATTTGCTTAGCATAAGTCAATTATATGACAGTGGATTTGATGTCTCCTTTACCAAGGATTTTTGTATAGTTAAAGATCTAAGTGGCAAAACCCTCTTTTCAGCTAAAAGGCAACAAAATCTGTATAAGATTGAACTGACTGATCTCTCAGATCAAAGTGTAACCTGTCTGATGTCTAAAGAGGATGAAAGATGGTTATGGCATAAGAAACTAGGACATGCTAGTATGAAACTAATTTCAAAACTAAAAAGGGATAACCTTGTGAGAGGATTGCCTGATATTAGTTTTAAGAAAGATGTTTTGTGAGATCCATGTCAGAGAGGTAAACAAATAAAATCAAGTTTCAAATCTAAAAACCAAGTATCAACCTCTAGACCTCTTCAGTTGTTACACATGGATCTGTTTGGACCAGTTAGTGTTGCCAGCTTAGCTGAAAGGAAATATGGATTTGTCATAGTTGATGACTATTCTAGATATACATGGGTACTCTTCTTAACCCACAAGGATGAGTCTTTTAAGGCTTTCTCAGTATTCTGTAAAAGAGTACAAAATGAGCAGGGTTTCTGCATTTCTACTCTTAGAAGTAACCATGGGGGAGAATTTGATAATGAGTAGTTTAGTCAGTTCTGTGAGGAGAATGGGATCTCTCACAATTTCTCTGCACCTAGAACTCCTCAACAAAATGGAGTGGTTGAGAGAAAGAACAGATCTCTGCAAGAGATGGCTAGATCTATGCTCAATGAGAATAATCTCCCTAAGTACTTCTGGGCAGAAGCAGTAAACACAGCCTGTTATGTACAAAACAGAATACTCATTAGGCCTTTTCTAAAGAAGACACCTTATGAACTGTGGAAAGGAAAAAGACCCAACATTTCTTACTTCCATGCATTTGGTTGTGAATGCTTCATCTTAAATACTAAGGATCAACTTGGAAAGTTTGACTCTAAGACAGACAAAGGTATCTTTTTGGGATACTCTGAAATGTCTAAAGCTTTTAGAATTTACAATTCTAGAACATCTGTTATTGAAGAATCTGTTCATGTCAAATTTAATGATAGCTTAAAGACTGATAAGGAATTATCAGATCTAGAAGATGATCTTGCAGGTCTTGATATAAACAAGTCAGAAGATCAACAACCTGACTTAACCAAATCAGAACCTGAAGCAGAACCAGACAGACAAGTGGAGCAAACAAGTCAACAGACAAGTCAAGATCCTCTTGAAAGAGACTGGAAATTCAAAACTCATCATCCTAAGGATCTCATTATTGGAAATCCCTCAGAAGGAGTGAGAACCAGATCTACTTTAAGAGAATCAAGCAATGTGGCCTTTATGTCAGAAATAGAGCCAAAACACATTCAAGAAGCTCTTGATGATGAAAGCTGGATTCTTGCTATGCAAGAGGAACTCAACCAGTTCACCAGAAATGATGTCTGGACACTTGTCTCCAAGCCCAAAAACAAGTCTGTCATTGGAACAAGATGGGTCTTCAGAAACAAGTTAGATGAAGATGGCAAAGTTGTCAGAAACAAGGCAAGGTTAGTAGCTCAAGGCTATAACCAACAAGAAGGTATTGACTATACTGAAGCCTTTGCACCTGTAGCTAGAATAGAAGCTATTCGCATTCTAATGTCATATGCTGCACAACATCAAATCACTCTTTTTCAAATGGATGTGAAAAGTGCTTTTCTCAATGGAATAATTGAAGAAGAAGTTTATGTTAAACAACCCCCTGGTTTTGAAGATACTGATAAACCAGATCATGTTTTTAAACTTAAAAAGGCATTATATGGTTTAAAGCAAGCACCTAGGGCATGGTATGATAGACTAAGTTCTTTTCTCATGCATAATGGTTTTACAAGAAGACAAGTAGATACTACTCTGTTTAAGAAAAGCTCTAAATAGAACTTCATTATAGTCCAAATATATGTTGATGATATTATTTTTGGAGCAACTAATGAAAAGCTGTGCAAGGATTTTTCAAAGCTGATGCAAGCAGAATTTGAGATGAGCATGATGGGAGAATTGAAGTTCTTCCTTGGTTTACAAATCAAACAGACAAGTGATGGAATCTACATCCATCAACAAAAGTATATCAAGGAAATGCTTAAGAAGTACAAAATGGAAAGTGCTAAACTTATGAAAACTCCCATGGAAACCAATGCAAAACTAAGTAAAGATGATGAAGGTAAAAAGGTAGACCAAACTGTTTACAGAGGTATGATTGGATCTCTACTGTACTTAACTTTAAGTAGACCTGATATTCAATTTAGTGTCTGCATGTGTGCTAGATTTCAATCTGACCCAAGAGAATCTCATCTTAAAGCTGTTAAGAGAATATTTAGATATTTGCTTGGTACTACTAATCTTGGTTTGCTATATTTAAGAACTAAAGAATACAGATTAGTGGGATTCTGTGATGCTGACTTTGCTGGAGACAGAATAGAAAGAAAAAGCACCAGTGGAGGATGCCATTTCATTGGAGCACATTTAGTCTCTTGGTCAAGCAAAAGGCAGACAACTATTGCTCTATCTACTGCTGAAGCAGAATATATTTCAGCTGCTAGTTGTTGCTCTCAACCCTTATGGGTAAAACATCAACTTGAGGATTACTCTATTTTTGAGCATAATATATCTGTATGGTGTGATAATTCCAGTGCTATCTGCTTAACTAAAAATCCAATTCAGCATTCTAAGGCTAAGCATATAGAAATCAAACATCACTTCATAAGAGATTATGTTCAGAAAGGTATCTTTGATACTAAGTTTGTTAAAACTGAAAATCAATGGGCTGATATCTTCACTAAACCTTTAGCAGAAGCAATATTCTTATTTATTAGAGATAATTTAAACATGCATTGCATTGTTGAATGAAATGTCTGAGTTTTTGAACTGTCTATGCTACCTGTCTTATAGCTTTATATCACCTGTCTGTGATTACCTGTCTGACTCTGCTGAGTCACTATGCTGAAACCCAACAGTTTCATTAAAATGGTTATTATTTATTTAATACCATTTGTTAATCTGAAGCTAATCATGGGCACGACAGTTTTTATCTCGAAACCATGTTTTCATTATGTCTTAAGTGGGCACTACAGTTCCCCACATAAATCGTGCTGTTTTGAATTAAAAATGTCTAATTTCTCTCTCCTGCTTTTATTGCTTTAAAAGGCAATTTTTCAGAAAGATTCAAACTTTATCCTTCTTAAAATCCCTAAGTCTTTCTATCTTCGTCTTTCTCTCGTTCAAACTCTTCTCTCTTCCAAAACCCTCTTCTCTAAAAAATGGCATCTTCAAAGCGTCTGTCCCCAAAAGAAATTGCTGAGCAATACGAAATGAGAGTAGCTGATGTTGAGAAGATTCTCCCTGGTAAGACTGTTGATCTTCAACAAATGAAGAAATGGGGACAGCCTTCTTCGATATCAAGGAGCTTGTTCATCCCAAGCTTGTCAGAGACTTCTGGAGGAATGTTGTGGTCATCACCAGTGTGATTGATGGAACCAAGAGTTTCAAGGCTCAAATGTCATCTGATGTAACCCTCCAGTTCCCTATAGGATCTTTGGAGTTGGCAACAAGATGTCCAAGGATTGGAACTGCCTTCAGACCTGACTGGGAAGATCAGGTAGGAACTAAAAATGTGAATATTGCTGTGTATGGAGTTCCCAACCCTGAGAACAAGAAGCCTGTCTGCATGGTGCCCAAGTGCAGGTTCTTGCACAAGTTGCTGCTGGAGTGTGTGATGCCAAGAAAAGGATCACGAGACAATGTGACCAAGATGGACAGATTTGCTCTGTACCACTTGATTCACAAAATCAAGATAAACATCAATGACATCATCTACATGTATCTTGAGTCTCTGATCAGAAGGACAAACATGCCTACCTACCCTTATGGAATGCTGCTGACAAGGGTGTTCAGGAACAAGTTGTTTGTTCCAACTGATGTCCATTTTGTGGACATGGCTCTTCCTATAGACAAGAAGGTCCTGTCTATGATGGGGATTGAAGGAATCCCTCTGGAGGATGAAGAAGAAGACAAGAAGAAGAAGAAGAAGAAGCCTGCTGCTGAGCAGAAGCAGAAGGAGAAAGCAGAAGATTCCACTGGTGAATCAGAGGTTCCAATCTCTGAGAGAATCTGGAAACCTGCTAGAAAGGTGGCCAGACAAGACCAGAGCCCTGAGGAACCCACAGCTTCTGAAGAATCTGCTTGTTGAGCCTCTCAGGTTCAAGCTGAAGAAACCCTCTCCCATGAGGAAGACCAGTGAGGTTGAGAAATCTGGTGTGGCTTCTGCACAACCCACCAAGAAGAGAAGACTGGTGAAGACCTTTACCAAGGTCAGACAAGTGGAGTCTGAACCTAGTAAAGAGGAAGCATCTACTCAGGGGGAGCAGACATCTCCACCCTTACAGGAGCCAAGGGAGATCAAACCTCTTGATCTGGGAATCATTCCCAGAAAAAGAAGGTCAGGCTACCCTATGCCTGTGATGGCCATTGTTGGAAGGGAAGAAATCCCTGCAGAAGAACCTGCTATTGTTGCTGCTACTGCAACCTCTGCTGACCTGTCTGATGGGACTCAGACAGTTGATCATCCTGAAGCTACAGCTCTGTCCCCTTCAAGGAAGAAGACAAGACTCTTTGAAGATCAGTTTTTCACCTTTCCTTCTGCACCGTCCTCTCCCCTTCACCAAGGTATTCCAAGTTCTGTCGTTTCCTCCCCCTCTGCCCTCTTTGTTAATCCTTTGTCTGTTGCCTCCCCTTTCCATTCTCCTGTCTCTTCTCACCCCACCCAAACATCTTTTGATGTTGTGTCTGATATATGTCAGTTCACAGGGACTCAACTCCCAAAGAACAATCTGGCATATCATCTAGACTGTTTGTGAGTGATCTGCAATCTCTGATGACTGCAAGTGTCTCTCACTTATCTGTCATTCCTTCTCCTCCACCTCATATTCTTAACTTTTGTAGGGAAATTTTCTTTTGTCCCCCTACTGTTGTGTTCATTAGAACATTGGAAGGATCTCATTATCCTGCCTCTGTTGTAATGTTACCTTCTAGGTCTAGGTATTTCTTTCTTTTGATTACAGGGTCAAATTCGTTTTTCTGCCATATAGACTCTCTTTTACCCTTACCTCCATCTGTCTTAGCCAATCAACCTCTTCCCCCTCCTATTCAAATTAGAATCACTCGTCAGTCTCTATGTGAAAGACTCTCCTGTGTCTTTCCCTCTCCTGATTTTGACCTAGTCAGAATCAAACCTTTGTTTAAGTTAGCTTTTCTTCCTTTGTTTTATTTCAGAACCATTCATCAGTATTTCTTTCCTCGTGTCTCCTCACCCTTCTCTGTACCTAAGGCACCCCCTGTTTTAGCCTTACCCTGGTATCCAAACCCGTCTGCTGCTTCAACCAGCCTGTCTACAGAAGCCTCCTCCTCTCAGATGGTGGATTTAAATAGTTTCAATCTTCTTAAGGCTGAGCTAGAAGAAGTCAGAAGGCAATTGGATGTAGAAAGGCATGCTAGGCTGCTGTTAGAAAAGAAAGTTGATTCCTTGTATCTTCTTTTTAATCAGTCTAGGTAGATGTCTGTAGAAATTGCCTTGTAAATGAGAAGCTTATGATGAATAAAAATCCACTTTATCTCTTTACTGTCTCTTTTCTCTCTACTGTTATCTGTTTGTCCCTTTTTGTTGCTGACAAAAGGGGGAGAAAAATGTAAGATGATTGGAGAAAAATATGTGATGGTTAAATGCTAAGTGTTCTGGAGAAAATATAAATTGGTTAAAATTGAAAGTTCAATTTCTGTTACTCTGATATTTTGAACTTAAGACTGCTGCATATTGCTCTGATACTGTTAATTGAACTCAAATGCACCTGTCTGCGCAGATAGAAAATCTCAACCTGTCTACTTTCTATTATTCTTTAAGTTGATATTTTCTAAGGTTCATTAAATCATCTGAATGTTTGTCATCATCAAAAAGGGGGAGATTGTTAAGTCTCTAAAATGTCTGTGTGCATTTCCCTAAGTTTTGATGAAAACTAAACATTGGTTAATGATTTAATTAACCTATTTTGTGGTTGCTAACCTGTCTACTTAGTGTACAGATCAGAAAATAACAAAACTCACCTGTCTATCTACCTAAGTACCAACCTGTCTGGATAAGCAAAAAGTCAACCTGTCTGCTGACTGGGATTGTTGACTTTGTACAAACTGGTTTCAACCTGTCTCTGCGCTGCTCTCAAACTAGTCTAAGGTTCTTTGTTAAGAACTCGAAGTACAGGAAGCTTTTGGAAGCTGTCCCCTCATGCAGAAGACTCTGAATCTCTCTCTCACGCTTATCAAGAAATTCAGAGGTGCTCTCTCTCAAGCAACCTAGGAAGTCAGAGACAAACTTCCAGTTAAAGAATGTTTTCCAACATGCTTTATTCCCCAGTACTTTCAGTTATTACACAAGAAGGGAAATGTACTCTGCAAAAGTACAAAAGCATTCTGCACAACTCTGATTTGGCTACTACACGATGCATAAAGCCATTATCCTTCATGTTAGAGTACAACCAACGTCTCCATTGCATTAATGGCTACCCAGAACGACTATATTGCATTTAATGAAGCTCTGCTTGAAGCCATCGTTGCAAGGAATGTCTCTAACGGATATTAAATGTTTGAAGGCTATAAATACAGAAGTCATTGAAGATGAACACATCAGAGATTACAAAGCATTAAAGAGCCATTACTCTGTTCATTTATTCACTCTGTATTCTTCAATCATTTGAAGTTATTACGCAGACTTTCCTAAGCCTTACATTTAAACCACTCTCTGAGTGTTAGTGAAAGATCTGTCTATCTGTAATTGTATTTATTACAAACCAAACTCTCAAACAAATCTGAGTGAGCCTGAAGAGGCTAGGTGTGCAAAGAATACTTGTCTTGGAGCCTGAAGAGGCTAGGTGTGCAAACAATACTTGGAGTCTGTAACCTGATCAGTTATAGTGGATAAATCTTGGTGCTGCCAAGGACTGGACGTAGCTCTTTGTGTTAAAGAGTGAACTAGGATAAATCACTGTGTTAATCTCTCTTCCCTTAATCTCTTTAGTTGTTTTGATTATATATCATCTGCATTCTAACTAAGGGGTTAAAACTGTCTTTATCAAGCTTGTTTTCACCTGTATGCTTGTGTTGTTTTCTGAGAAAAATATAACAGACAGGTGACCTGTCTGTGTAACCGTTTACACCTGTCCGAACTTAGCTTCTGTGTGCGAAAAGTTTTCAACTTTATTTTAATTTCTGATAAACAAAATTCAACCCCCTTCTCGTGTTTATAGTTGTCTATTTCACTTCCCTTATTCACCGGTCTTTTTGTCTTTGAGTTGTTGGCAACAAGTCCAAGTCTCAAGTAAAACATTTCACTCCCTTCAATTGGCAGGTATCAGCCATGTGATTCGGATCACCACACTTGAAACATCTCTGGAATTGACCTTGATTTTGGTTCTTCTGACCTCCACTACCAGATGCAAAAGCGACAAGACGGTATGATTGTTGGTTATGATTGTTTCCTGGTGGTCGAAAATATGGCTTCCTCTGAGCTTGTTTTCCTTTCTGATTCTAAAACTGACTCTTGAATCGAGATGGTCCTCCGACATTACCTTGGTTATCTCTCGCTTTTCTCATCTGCTCCACTTTCCGAAACTTTTCGACGGAAGCTTGAAAGTTGCAGATTTCAAGTGGTAACACAAACTCCTTAATTTCATATCGTAAACCTATTGGTGTAAGGCCTAGAGGCCAATGTTTTTCCTCTGGACTTACATTTTGTATCTTGCTATTATATATCATATGAGGCATTTCAATTTATTATGTTATTTGTTTAAACATAATAAAGTCCTTAGAATAGAAAGTTTTATTTAATAGAATATCAAGTATACGACTTGATAGTGAGACACTATTAATCAAGAGAACTTCATTCTTAAATATCCATAGTCAAGTATTATTATTAATAAGGACAATAATAATACATCGAGACTATTATGTGTGTGGACCGATGACTGTTGAGACCTCATAAGTCTAAAACACATTCAATATGTAAATTCTCTAAGTTTTGATGATTCCAAATAGTTCAAGTATGATAATGTTGAACCAAATGAAATTACTGATATATTTGATAAGTGTGCAGGAAAATAGACTTAAGGTCACTCGTCTATTTTATGACCCGTCTAATTTTCAGTAGAAGCTCAATACTGACACGTCTAAAGTTTCCACTCGTCTAAAAGTTAGTCAAAGATCAAGTCAACGCTCAGGAAAGACTAAGTTCACTTGATGACGTGGCAAGAAGCATGCGTCTAAGTTTGGCTCAGTTGATCACCCGTCTAACTTTTGAATGATCAGCACCCGTCTAATTTTTGAATGATCATCACCCGTCTATATTTTTTTTTGGATGACTTTCACACGTCTAAAAATTCTCATTACTGATACCAAGTCAGTATGTCAGAAATCAAGTCCAAGTCACCTTATTCAAAATATATGCCATCCTTTAAGGATCTCGAAGACCTCTGGACAATAGCTCAAAGGACAAAGAATAAAGAACGTTGTTTCAAGGTTTTAAGGAATAAAACACGCAATCTCTGCACCACTGTAGTAACCTTTTGCCTATTTTGGTACAAATTAAAAGTGCTTTCTGGAAAGTAAACTGATGTTGCACTGAAAGAGGAAAGCTCTCTGCAACAAGTACAAGAAGCCTGCTGCCATATACTCTGAAAGAACAGCTGCTCAGTCTAAAGTGTACTCTTGGACACCCTTGTCAAAGCTCAACATTTCCAAGCATTTAATGAATATTCAGAACGACTCTTTGGCATTAAATGGTGTCTCAGAAAGCTCAAGTCAGAAGTAAACACTTTCTGAAGCTGTGTCAAAACGGATCTCTTGATTGAAGTCTTTAAATAGATCAAACAATGAAGATGAAGCTAAGAAGTTGAATATCAAAAAGAACACTGCGCAGAAGCATTTACTCTCTTCATTAACTTCTTCATTCCTTCATTGAATATACATTCAATCATTTGATATAAATTCGCAGTCTTTCATACTTCATATTTATTCCACTCTCTGAGTGTAATCTGAAAGATTTGCAAGTTGTATTAACTACACAAAACCTTTTATCCTTTACTGTTTTGAGCCTGAAGAGGCTAGGTGAGAAAAGAATACTTGTTTGAGTGTTGAGCCTGAAGAGGCTAGGTGTGCAAAGAATACTTGTACTGTAATTTACTCAGTTATAGTGGAAACTTGGTGCTGCCAAGAAACTGGACGTAGCCCTGTGGATTTTGGGTGAACCAGTATAAATCTCTTGAGTGATATCTCTACTCCTTTTATCTTTTAATTTGCTTAAAGTATTGTTTTTGTTCTAGCTTTTAACTTGGGGAGTTAATACTGTGATTATCAAACTCTATTTTAACCTTCTCTGTTTGTGTGTGATATTCTGTTTCAAATATTAGACGTGTCACTCGTCTAACTTTCTCTTATCTAAACTTTGCTTGCTGTGCTTGCGAAAATATTTTTAAAGTAACCAAAAAAGTTGGTAAACACAATTCAACCCCCCTTCTTGTGTTCACTTTGGTTATTTCAGTTGGTATCAGAGCTCAGCCTCTGGGTTGAGCACTTAACAGTGTAGAGGAATAGATCTTGGAAATGGCAGGAGAAACCAGTGGAAGCAAGAACCATGCTGGAGAAGGATCCTCAATGTCGAGACCTCCTTTCTTCAATGGAGAGGACTATATCTACTGGAAAGAAAAGATGAAGTGGTTTTTACAATCCACTAATTCTGATCTTTGGGATATCATTGATGAAGGTCCCTTTGTTCCTAAAGATGACAAAGGAGATGAAATTCCTAAAGCAAACATGACCACTGATCAAAGAACAAAATGGCAGCTGAATGCCAAAGCTAGATATGCAATCATGTGTGCTTTGAGCAGAGAAGAATTTGAAAAAGTCTGTGCTTGTGAGTCTGCAAAGGAAATGTGGGACTCACTAGCTGTTGCTCATGAAGAACCAGCAAAGTCAAAGAAACCAAAGTCAGCATGCTTGTCAGAAAGTATGAGCTGTTTAAAATGGAGGAAGGAGAAACTATTGGCCAAATGTATGGAAGGTTTCAAACCATAACCAATGGATTGAAATCTCTGGGAAAAAATTACAAGACTGAGGAACACATTCAAAAGATTCTCAGAAGTCTTCCAAAACAATGGAGACCACTTGTAACTGCTGTGTCTCAGGCCAAGGATTTAACAACAATGAAGCTTGATGAGCTTCTTGGCACTCTTCAGATTCGTGAACAAGAACTGATTGAAGAGAACAATGGAAAGAAAAACAAGTCCATTGCACTCAAAGCTGACAAGAAGTCATCTAAGGGAGCAAGTTCAAAAGCTCTCAAAGTAGATGAATCTTCAGAAGAATCTGGAGAATCAAATGAGGATGACTCTGATGATGAAGATGATGAACTGTCTCTTTTCACCAGAAAAATGAAGAAGCTGTGGAAGAAAAGTAACTTCAGAAAAGACAAACCCTTCAGGCGCTTCAACAAAGAAAAGCACAACAAGGATGGTGGATCTAATGACAGAAATGTCATTGTATGTTATGAATGCAAAAAGCCTGGTCACATCAAGGCAGAATGCCCTCAACTCAAAAAGCAATCTTCCAATAAATTCTTCAACAAAAAGAAGAAAGGGATGATGGTTACTTGGGAAGATCTTGATGAAAGCTCCACTGAAAATGAAGGAGAGGAGCTTGAAGCAAACCTCTGTCTTATGGCAGATACAGATTCAGAATCAGAAACTGAGGTACATTCTGAACTTGAAAAATTGAATGATGCCTATGATGAACTATTGGAAGAATCTAACTATATATCTAAAGCTTTCAGATCCCTCAAGAGACAGTATGCTAAACTCTCAAATAAGTATACACAGAAATCTCTAGAGTGTGTGAAGTTAGCTGAAGAGAATAGTAAACTTAAGACTGAAAAGCCTGAAGTTGAGATCTTAGTTGAAACTCTACCATCTAAAGAAGTAACTAAACTTCAACAGAAAGTAGAAGAGCTCACCTCAGATCTTGCCAAGTTTGTTAATGGTAGAGATAATCTGACTAAACTCTTAGGAAGTCAGAGGCAATCCCTTAACAAAGAAGGTATAGGATATTCCAATCAAGAACATCATAAAGGATCAACAAAGTTTTCAAATGTAGCTGTTAAATCTATATTAGATAGCTCAAATAGATCTATATGTTCCTACTGTGGAAAAGCTGGACATATTATGTCCAAGTGTATTCACAAAAAGAGAAGGAAGTCTTCACAGACTCCTCACACTAACAAAAAAGGACCCAAGAAAATATGGGTACCTAAGGTCATGATCATTCCTGTTGCAGACATTCTCAACAGAATGAAGCAAACACCTGTCATGGTATCTGGACAGTGGATGCTCGCGACACATGACAGGCGAAAGGTCTATGTTCCTAGACCTCCAACCTAAGAAAGGTGGACATGTAACTTTTGGTGGCAACCAGAAAGGAAAAGTTGTTGGTTTAGGTAAAATTGGTGGTAAACCTCCCTTACCTATTATTCATGATGTTTTATATGTGAAAGGATTAAAACATAATCTGCTTAGCATAAGTCAATTATGTGACAGTGGATTTTCTGTATCTTTTTCTAAGGATGCATGCATAGTCAATGACTGTAGTAGAAAAACCCTCTTTTCTGCCAAAAGGCAAAACAATCTGTATAAGATTGACATGACTCAACTTTCAGATCAAAGTGTAACATGCTTTATGTCTAAAGAGGATGAAAAATGGCTGTGGCATAAGAAACTAGGACATGTTAGTATGAAACAAATTTCTAAATTAAAGAAGCATAACCTTGTGAGAGGATTGCCTGACATTTCTTTTTAGAAAGATATTTTGTGTGATGCATGTCAGAGAGGTAAACAAGTAAAATCAAGTTTCAAATCCAAGAAAGAAGTCACATCCTCTAGACCCTTGCAACTATTACACATGGATCTATTTGGACCAGTCAGTGTGGCTAGCTTAGGTGGAAAGAAATATGGTTTTGTCATAGTTGATGACTATTCTAGATTTACATGGGTACTCTTCTTAACCCACAAGGATGAATCTTATAAGGCATTTTCAATAATCAGTAAAAGAGTACAAAATGAGCAAGGTTTTTGTATCTCTGCTATAAGAAGTGACCATGGAGGAGAATTTGAAAATGAGCAGTTCAAACTGTTCTGTGAGGAAAATGGTATTTCTCACAATTTCTCTGCACCTAGAACTCCACAGCAAAATGGAGTAGTTGAGAGAAAGAACAGATCTCTTCAAGAGATGGGAAGAACAATGCTTAATGAAAATAATCTTCCTAAGTACTTATGGGCAGAAGCAATTAACACTGCTTGTTATGTACAAAACAGAATACTGATTAGGCCTATTCTAAATAAGACTCCTTATGAATTGTGGAAAGACAGAAAACCCAACATATCATATTTTCATGCATTTGGTTGTGAATGTTATATTCTCAACACAAAAGATTATCTTGGTAAATTTGACTCTAAAGTAGATAAAAGAATATTTATTGGTTATTCTCAAATGTCTAAAGCTTTTAGAATTTTTAATTCTAGAACCTCTGTTGTAGAAGAATCAATTCATGTAAAGTTTAATGATGGTTTGAAGACTGATAGGGAACTATCAGATCTAGAGGATGATGTTGCAGGTATTGAACTCAATCCTGCAGTAGAAGAATCTTCAGACAAGTCAAAAGTAGACGTGTCTGAAATATAGACTAATGCTGATAAGTCTGAAACTCAGACTCTGAAGAAAGATTGGAAATTCAAGACCTATCATCCAGAAGATCTCATCATTGGAAGTCCATCTCAAGGAGTTAGAACCAGATCTGCTCTCAATGAAAACAACAACATGGCCTTCATATCAGACTTGGAACCTAAAAAGATTGAAGAAGCTCTGCAAGATGAAAGCTGGATTCTAGCCATGCAAGAAGAACTAAATCAGTTCAAAAGGAATGATGTCTGGACACTAGTCTCTAAACCCAAAGAGAAAACCATTATTGGAACCAGATGGGTGTTTAGAAATAAACTAGATGAAGATGGAAAAGTGGTAAGGAACAAGGCAAGACTAGTTGCCCAAGGCTACAATCAACAGGAAGGTATTGATTTCACTGAAATTTTTGCTCCTGTAGCTAGACTAGAAGCAATTAGGATTCTCATGTCATATGCTGCACAACATGATACAACTCTTTATCAAATGGATGTCAAAAGTGCATTTCTAAATGGAATAATTGAGGAGGAAGTTTATGTCAAGCAACCTCCTGGATTTGAGGACTCTGAAAATCCTTACCATGTCTATAAGCTTAAGAAAGCTTTGTATGGACTCAAACAAGCTCCTAGAGCTTGGTATGATAGATTAAGCACATACCTAATAGAAAATAACTTCATTAGAGGAAAAGTAGACACTACACTTTTCAAGAAATGCTTAAGAAAAGACTTCATAGTAATACAGCTTTATGTTGATGATATTATATTCGGTGCTACTAATGAAAAGCTCTGCAAAGAGTTCTCTGAGTTGATGCAGAATGAATTTGAGATGAGCATGATGGGAGAATTGAAGTTCTTCCTTGGTCTTCAAATAAAACAGTCAAATGATGGAATCTATATCCATCAACAGAAGTACACCAAGGAGCTTCTGAAAAAGTATAAAATGGAAAATTCAAAGCCTATGAGTACTCCTATGCATCCAACAATTGTTCTAAACAAGGATGAGGAAGGTAAAAAGGTAGATCAAACTGTCTACCGAGGTATGATTGGATCTCTGCTATATTTAACTGCTAGCAGACCTGATATTCAATTCAGTGTCTGTCTTTGTGCTAGATTTCAATCAGATCCTAAGGAATCTCATTATAAGGCTGTCAAAAGAATTTTCAGATATTTAATTGGAACCACTAACCTTGGTCTATTATATAAGAAATCTGAAGATTTCAGGTTAGCTGGATTGTGTGATGCTGATTTTGTTGGAGACAGAATTGATAGAAAAAGCACCAGTGCAGGATGCCACTTCATTAGAGCAAATATGATCTCCTGGTCAAGCAAAAGGCAAAGCACCATTGCTCTATCAACTGCTGAAGCTGAATATATATCTGCAGCTAGTTGTTGTTCACAACTACTTTGGGTAAAATATCAACTTGAAGGTTATTCAATGATTGAGCATAATATACCTGTTTGGTGTGATAATACTAGTGCTATTAATCTGTCTAAAAATCCAATACAGCATTCTAGAGCAAAGCATATAGAGATAAAGCATCATTTCATTAGAGACTATGTTCAAAAAGGTGTTTTTGAAATTAAGTTTGTAAACACTGATTATCAGTGGGCAGACATTTATACTAAACCTTTAAGTGAAGATAGATTTGTTTTTATTAGAAGAAATCTTAACATACATAATGTATCTGAATAAATGTTTTGCTGATATGTCTGAAAATTTACTTGTCTATTTTCCTATATTCTATGATTACTTGACTCGTCTAATTTAGCCAAGCGTCTAATGACGTGGCTAAAAGCACTCAATGCTAAATTCTGACTGAGACACATGTACATTGCATTTTCCCTCCTTTTCTTAAATATTTTATTATCTTCTGTTTGAAATTGATTGATTGTCATTTATGGCAACACTCTCTTTCCTTGTTCCCAATGCAAAAAGCACTCAAGCGTTTTTAACAAAAACCCCTGTCTTTTCAAAATCTACCCACTCAAAATTTCTTGCTCACAAACTCTTCGTCTTCATCTTCTCGAGACTTTCTCTGTCAAACCCTAATCCTCTTCTCTCAAAATCAAATGGCACCCAAAAGCCTTCTTGAGACGTTATCTGAGAAGACCAAGGTATCTATCGCTGAGTTGCAGAAGGTGCTCCTTGGAAGAGTTCCGAACTTTGATGAACTCAGAACCAAGGGTTCGGACGTGCTTCCAGAGCTTAACCATGCCGGATGGTTACCGTTCTTTCAACTGCAAGAACGTGTTTTCCCTGCTCTAGTTAGGGATTTCTGGACCACGGTAAAAATCACCAAGGATACTACTACCCACATGATTTCTGGGGATGTTGGTGAGGATCATATTTTTATCACTCACGAGTTACTCGTTGAAGTAACAAAATGCCCTAGGGAAGGAGCTGGGCATTATAAAGACTAGATGAAGGATCAAGGGGAAGACAATGTGAATCCGGTGCTCTATGGGACTGCAAACCCTGGTAACATGGATTCAAAGTATCTGACTCCTAAGGTAAGATTTTTACATGTCTTACTTATAAATTGTGTAATGCCTAGGACTGGGTCTAGAAACCATGTCAACCTGTTAGAAAAGTTTACTCTGTTTCATCTTGTCCAAATAATCAAGATAGACATAACTGATCTGATTTTCATACATATGGAAAAAGCTGTAAGGGGAAAAGATAAGGACTACCTTTTTGGAATGGTTATGACTAGAATCTTTAGGGCATGCAAACTGGATTTGAGAAGGGCTGTATCTGCTGATCTCTATACTGAGATTACAACAAAGAACCTAGCTTTAATGAAGATGAACTTGACCCCTACTCTTGGTCACAATGTTGAAGCCTCTACTCAGATGGAAGCAACTGTTTCCATTCCTGGTGTTAAAGCTGAAGTTGTTGAGGAACCAGCTGAGGAAATCAGGGATCAACTTCAGAGGAAGAAAAGGAAAGTCACCAAAACAACTGCTGAAACTTCTGTGACTGAAGAGACTACTCAGGTTGTTGAACCTGCTACTGCTTCTGTCTCTGAGGAAGCTGCTGCCTCTGCACCTAAGATTACTAAGGTCTTCAAGAGAAAGAGGACAGTACAAGTTGAGGGGGAGTCTTAATCAGAAGAGACTGTGATCCCTAAAAAGAAGAGGACAACAGTCACAAAGAGGAAACTTGTCTTACCTCCCTCTTCATCACCATCACCATCACCTTCACCTCAGAAGGATTCATCCCCTCCACCTCAGGAAACAGAACCTATTACCACAACAGCTCTAACTCCACAACCTTCACCTCAAAGAACACCTACACCACCACAAAGATCACCATCCCCTCAACCATCACCAAAAATCCCAACACCACCTACATCACCAAAAATTCCCACCCCACCTACTTCACCAAAAATCCAAACTCCACCACATACATCACCTAACCATCACTCTTCTGAACCTAACCCTACTATATCAGAAACTCACACGTCTGATACTCACTCACCAGTACCAACCTCACCACAAATTTCTCGCCATTCTGAAATTCCTCAAACTGAGGATGTCAATGACTTTGAGTATTTTGACAATCTTACTCCTCCTCCCTCACCAAAATCACCAATCCCTGACCATATCACTAACCAGTGCCAAGTGCCTCTGAGAATAGTCTTTCCAGACTTATTCTCTGAAACCAGACATAACCATATCCCCTTAGCCACTATATCTCCCTACAACCCATCTTCCAGAACCACCCTCTTCTCTGTCACAGATGAATCCTGTCCCTCTTATCTTGATGGAAAGACCTTGGACATGATTGCCTCTTTGGAAGCTGAAAGACAGATTGTGAGGCTGGAAAGGTCACAGAAGCCAGTAGGGAAATGGCTATTCAACCCTCACATCTTTATGAAGCCCTCAACTACAATCAGAGTAATGCTTGACTCCATGGCTCTGAAAGGAAAGCAGAAGAAAATATCCTTGCCATTGGATCAGAAGTTCTCTCTTATAAAGAGAAATGATCAGAAGCTTAAATTCAGAGAGAGGATGTTCTCCAAAGGTGGCTTCAGTTCTGGGTTGACAGAAGAAGAGAAGGCAGACATTCCCACCAGAGGTAGCCAAGCCTATGCTCTCTCTACCCTTTTTCACCCTCCATTTACACACTCCCTCCCTTCTTCATGGTCTTTCCTTTCTTTATTTTAAATTTCCATGAAACTGCCCCTTTCACACACATAAATCTCATTAGGAGATCTTATGAGTTTTCTTCTCTCTGTCATAGATTCTCCTCTACATCATGACAGAATTCATGCCTTTTTAGAGGAATTCTATCCCAATAATGATTTTGTAACCACTCTGTCAACCAATGTCTTTCTAGATCCTCACCCTGAGGATGATATTTCTGTTGAAGAGTTACCTCCTACCCCTCCTCCTTGTCCACCTCCTCCATCAACTTCTGGAACTTCTCTGGCCACTACAGATACTACCTCTCCAGTTGTTGTTGTTTTGGCTTCAAAGACTCAAGAGGGGGGGTGAATTGAGTTTCAAAAAATTCTTCCTTTTCAAAAACTTACTTTTCAAATTAGATTTGCCTCAGGATCTCTAACAGATTAAGAAAGGGGTTTTTAAGATTCAGAACAGATAATACAGGTATTAGATACAGGCCTTAATCAGTCAGCAACTGAAGTTACAATATATCAATTTCAGATTCAGTTTCAGTTTTAATCAACTCAGTTTTGAACAATTAATAACTCAAGATTGATTGCAATAATACTTCTGGTTTCAATTCAAATTGAACAGATCAAGTTCTCAACTTTAACAACCAGGTTTTATAGCATACAATTCAATCTTTAAGAAACAAGAATAGATTGTATATGATTGAGTTTTAAGCCTTGCAATTCAAGAACAGTTATATGCAATTCAGTTCAGATATTGAGCCTTAAGATCAGATTTGAACAACACAGATTAGATTGCAGTTTGCACAATGTTCAATCAGATATTTCAGATTATAACAGAAACAGTATTGTACAATGTATATCAAGAAACTCAGTTTTATGCGTAAGACAGAAATTAAAGAGCTTTGAGTTTAGGAATACCACACAACCAGATTTATCCTGGTTCAGTCACCACCACTGTGACCTACATCCAGTCCCCACTCCACATGTGGGATTTCACACACTAACACAGCAAGCTTTAGCCAGGTAGCTTGAAAAACCTTTACACCACAGAGCACTTCTTTCACTTCTAGGATACCACACCTCTTGTGAAAAAGCCTCAATGTTCTTCCTTAGGATTCCTCACCCTAATCACTCAGAGAGACTCCCTCTCTCTTACAATGTAATAGAACAGAAAAATTGACTTCTAAACTCTCAAAAGTTGAATACACAAATTGAAGCTCTAACAAGATGAAATCACTCTTTTCACAATAAGCTCAAGAAAGATGATGAATGATTTTCACAATTGATCTCTCAAATTGATTTCGTGTGTTTCTAATATGATATCAGTATTCTATTGATCCCACTTTATATAGAAAACAAGTTGTAACCATTTTGGGATCAGTCCAAACAGATTTGGGTCTGATATCAGAATCAGCTAAACTGATTCAAGTTCTTGGACAGGGGTTGAGTACAGGGATGTATTAACCATTTTGCATACTAAAAGTTTCTGTACACCTGTGTAATACATGGCTGTACGAGTTCTTTAAAAACTTGATCTTGGTTAATCCATCAGTACCATCAATACACCCATTCAGTACATCTATGTATTAATGAACATCAGATTTTTCCAGAAACTTGAATACACGAGTACATAGCATATGTACAGGCCTGTATTCAGTTAACCATTTATAACTGATCTGATTTCATGTTATTCATAGGTGTAGTACATCTATGTACTGAATATTAAGAACTTTATATTCACTTGTCAGTTACAGGAAATGGTATAAATCCATTTAATACATGGCTGTACTGACAGAGAATTTACTTAACTTCCAAAAATCATTTTCATTAAAAATTCCTTTTTAATGCAGGTTATGAAAATTGATTTTCTTCATGCATCATTTCAACTGAGCTATTTGTGAATAAGAGATTTCTTCTCTTACAAATCATCTAAGACTTAAATCTAAATCTCCTTTAAGCTCTTGTCTTGATGACTCCTTGATGTTTGTCCTTGTTTGTTGCTCCTTGAGCTCTTCAAGTTCTTCTTTGGATATTCTCCTTTTAATTGCTTACAGAACTTGATACTTTACAGCTTGATACCTGTCTTTGCAATTTGATACTAAAACACTTGCACACACATTAAATTGTATATTTGTCATATATCAAAATCTCTATGTCATTGAGTCTTACAGTTGTTGCATATGATCCTGCTGCACATCAGAGACTTGATGAAATGGCTACAAGTTTACAGACTGTCATTCAAAGACAGGATGAAGCAATTGCTCAACAGACTGCATTTCAAGCTCAGATGCTAGCTCAGCAGCAAGCAATGCAACAGATGATGGAAGCTTTTTTCAAAAGCCAAGGAGGCCCTAGTTCTTAGTTTTTAGGAATCTGTTTTTCATTTCTTTATTGAGTCATGTAGTGTACTAAGTCAGTGATGTCTATCACTTGTAACCCTTCTTAACTTTGGTTAAATGAAATGAGTTTTTCTTTTGATTTCTTTTGGCAATTTATATTCTTTATTGTTTATCTCTTTGATTGATGCCAAAAGGGAGAGAAAATAAAAGATAAATTTTCATGATTTTATATGTTATTCTCTCTAATATCATGTTTTGTTCTGATATTTGCCTTTACTTAGTGCATAAACTAAGGGGGAGCATAACATACTCTGATCAACTATATCTGTTTAGAAATTTCTACTGTTTCTTTTTTATGTTCAATAAAATCAGAAAAGATATTTGTCATCATCAAAAAGGGGGAGAATGTTGAGACCTCATAAGTCTAAAACACATTCAATGTGTAAATTCTCTAAGTTTTGATGATTCCAAATAGTTCAAGTATGATAATGTTGAACCAAATGAAATTACTGATATATTTGATAAGTGTGCAGGAAAATAGACTTAAGGTCACTCGTCTATTTTATGACCCATCTAATTTTCAGTAGAAGCTCAATACTGACTCGTCTAAAGTTTCCACTCGTCTAAAGTTAGTCAAAGATCAAGTCAACGCTCAGGAAAGACTAAGTTCACTTGATGACGTGGCAAGAAGCATGCGTCTAAGTTTGGCTCAGTTGATCACCCGTCTAACTTTTGAATGATCAGCACCTATCTAATTTTTGAATGATCATCACCCGTCTATATTTTTTTTGGATGACTTTCACCCGTCTTAAAATTCTCATTACTGATACCAAGTCAGTATGTCAGAAATCAAGTCCAAGTCACCTTATTCAAATTATATGCCATCCTTTAAGGATCTCGAAGACCTCTGGACAATAGCTCAAAGGACAAAGAATAAAGAACGCTGTTTCAAGGAATAAAACACGCAATCTCTGCACCACTGCAGTAACATTTTGCCTATTTTGGTACAAAGTAAAAGTGCTTTCTGAAAAGTGAACTGATGTTGCACTGAAAGAGGAAAGCTCTCTGCAACAAGTACAAGAAGCTTGCTGCCATATACTCTGAAAGAACAGCTGCTCAGTCTAAAGTGTACTCTTGGACACCCTTGTCAAAGCTCAACGTTTCCAAGCATTTAATGAATATTCAGAACGACTCTTTGGCATTAAATGGTGTCTCAGAAAGCTCAAGTCAGAAGTAAACACTTTCTGAAGCTGTGTCAAAATGGATCTCTTGATTGAAGTCTTTAAATAGATCAAACAATGAAGATGAAGCTAAGAAGTTGAATATCAAAAAGAACACTGCGCAGAAGCATTTACTCTCTTCATTAACTTCTTCATTCCTTCATTGAATATACATTCAATCATTTGATATAAATTCGCAGTCGTTCATACTTCATATTTATTCCACTCTCTGAGTGTGATCTGAAAGATTTGCAAGTTGTATTAACTACACAAAACCTTTTATCCTTTACTGTTTTGAGCCTGAAGAGGCTAGGTGAGAAAAGAATACTTGTTTGAGTGTTGAGCCTGAAGAGGCTAGGTGTGCAAAGAATACTTATACTGTAATTTACTCAGTTATAGTGGAAACTTGGTGCTGCCAAGAAACTGGACGTAGCCCTGTGGATTTTGGGTGAACCAGCATAAATCTCTTGAGTGATATCTCTACTCCCTTTATCTTTTAATTTGCTTAAAGTATTGTTTTTGTTCTAGCTTTTAACTTGGGGAGTTAATACTGTGATTATCAAACTCTATTTTAACCTTCTCTGTTTGTGTGTGATATTCTGTTTCAAATATTAGACGTGTCACTTGTCTAACTTTCTTTTATCTAAACTTTGCTTGCTGTGCCTGCGAAAATCTTTTTAAAGTAACCGAAAAAGTTGGTAAACACAATTCAACCCCCTTCTTGTGTTCACTTTGGTTATTTCAATGACCACGTCTCACGGGTCATGGATATGAGATATCAAGTCACATGCATAGGTACACATTAGAGTAATGATGTACCGGATTGACCAGCCGTGAGAACACTACATGGAACGTTATGTGAGTGTCATAAGTAGTTCTCACAGTGACAATGGTGTATGCAATCCTTCGACCTGAAACCACTACGATCCCTACATGAGGAGTCGTGTGCTTTAATACCGTCAAACGTTATCTGTAACAGCATGATTATAAAGTCGGTCATTGGGTACACCGCGAGTCATGCAGAGGGGTGTGAGTGATCTAGATGGGATTTGTCCCTCATACATAACAGGAGTAATATCTGTGGACCCCTTGATAGAGTGAGACTGTAAAATGCATGGGCGTGCTAAAATGAGTCAATATGAGATATTGATCTCGTTTAATATAAAGTCTACTCGGGTATCAAGGAACGTAATATTGAACTAATACAAGGGTGACACGTTCTATGTCTTGTGTTCAATATGGATATGAAGACAAAGGGATAATAATGCACATTAACATTGGTCATGGAAATGTTACGTCAAATCACTGACTTTCTCATTACTTGGGTAGTAATGATGTGTTGCTAGACACCGCTCATTGTTTATAATATTAAATGTGATTTAATATTATTGCTAACGTTATGAGAACCTATAGGGTCACACACTTAGAACAGATTAATCGGAGCTAAAAGAAAATGGGTTAGACCCAAATTCATATTGGGCCATGCTCATGATAGATGAGCCCAATAAGGCCAGGTTAAACCCTTTTGGGTTAAATGGAGCACCTACCTATATAAGGTAGAGTAAGAGTGCATGGCCGCACATACACTCCCTGGCCGCACTCAGTACTCTGTTTTGCGCGAAAAACGAAAACACTGCCGCATCTTTGATGGTACCTAGCAGTGCTTAGGCGCGCTCCGATTAAACACGTGAGACGTGTTTATCTGTTTGTGTGGATTACATAGAGGCATTGCTGGTTCGTGCAGTGCTCGTGATTTGCAGCGTCTGAAATCAAAGGTCTGCACTTCAAGAGGTAAATTTTTGAAACATGAACCATGACCATTCTCAAGGATCCTTGGTTGGAATTTTTTTGCTGTGCTTGTTTGTTGCACAAATTCCCAACAAAACCTCCCTCGAACCTCTCACATTTCCAACCCTCATTCGGTTGACCTTGGAAGAAACGGAAATACTTGGCGCGTGATTCAAACTTCACCGCATATTCCCCAACAGACAGTTCTCTCTGTTGCAGGCGTAAAAACTCTTGTTCTTTCTCGACTCTGGCGCTCTGAGGAAAATACTTATCCAGAAATGTGTTTCGGAAAACATTCCAAGTAATTTCCTGGTTGTCCGCTTCTGACAGTTGTCTAGTGCCCTTCCACCAGTACACTGCATCTCCCAAGAGCAGGAATGTAGCATATGAAACTTTTACTCCTTCAGGGCTGTGGATAAGCTCAAAAATCTTCTCCAACACTTGTATCCATAGATCAGCCTTCTCAGGATCAGCATGCCCATGAAACTGTGGCGGATTTTGACGTCGAAAGGTAGTTAAACCTCTACCCTTAGCAGCTTTGCTCGGCTCAAATTTGATCTTGTTGGTTATGTGCAGCCATAGTAGCTGTTTGTAGTGCGATGGCAGCTGCAACATTTGCCATGGCTTGTGCTGCTTGATCCATCCCACCAGCAGCATCATTGTTTTCCCCTATATTACCACGGCCGCTGGAAGACCCCGATTTTTACTGTTTCTCAATATCGGTAAAAATATAAATGTTTATATTTTTATCCGAGACTTAGAAAAATGATTTTGGATAAAACCAAAGTCATATTACTTGATAGTAGAAGCCTATAGTTAAATTTTGGGTTGAAAATTCAGACGGAACCTGGTCTGCGTTTTCACTGATAGTAAGATTTTATTGCTCAGAAAACCTAATTTTGACCTGAAAACGAAACATTTTAGATTTTTATCACCTTTCGAGTGATATGAATCTATTTCAAAACTTTTGCTCAAAAATAAAATATTTTATTTTATTCGGGCAAAGTTTCGAAGAAAATCGTGTAAGAAAAACCCTAATTTTCGGCCCGAAAACGGAAAATTTCAAAATATTGCCACTTGTTGGGGACAATTTATATTTCAAGAATTTCTACCCAAAATATATTATTTTATTTTATCGGGTGAACTTTTAGCGAAAAACGGGCGGAAAACCTAATCGGGTAAAGCGTCGGAGCCGAAAATGGATTCGCAGAGATATGCAGAGGGTCTGGGAGGTTAATATCACATGTTGGACCCACCCATGTGATTAGAAAGGTGACTCACCTTCACCATAAATGCTCACAAATGCTAGAACAAAATATCTAGATATTTATGTACTAACATAACCTATCCTTGTTAAATAGCAACCATGGTCAATGACCAAGACATCATCAATTTTGCTCCTCCTTCCTCCTTGTGGTGCACAACCAACCACACCTCCTCAACATAATCTCCACCACATAATCCTCTCCTTAAACCATGTCCACACATTTGTAAGGATGACTTTTGATAAATATCTAAGATATTTATGTTATTAAAGACCTAAATACCCCTAAGTTGGTGTGGATTGCCCTCCTTGCCATTATGACATTACTTCCCCCTCACTTCCCTCATGTACACGGCCAAGTGCTCCTCGCCACACTAAACCATTTTTCTTTTCATCATTCATCAAGAACACAAAGAGAAACTAAGAAAAACTCCATTGACTCACTGAAATCATACCAAACTCTAGCCTCTTCTGTTTTGAAACTCGAAAAGCTTTCTATATGAAAGTTGTTCCTCTTCATCGTTTATTTTCAACGAGCTAAAGATCATAAAAAACGGATAAGTATATTGGGAGATGTGCCCAAATTAACAAAATAGCTCAAAATCCTCAGCATCACACGAGAACAGCGGAAAGAAGGCTCTTTACGCCCCTGTTCTGCTCTGAATCAAACAAAACCTTCAACATAAAAGTTTTCCCTCTCCTTCTTACCTTTCCAACAAGCTAAATTTTGTAATTTGTAGATGAGTAGATTGTGAGATACACTCATAATACCACCACATCCTCAAAGCTGTCAAATTTTTAACTAAGCTTATTTTGATCATTTCTCTTCATTTCTTCATCATCTAAGATGTAAAACCTCATTTCTTATATCATTCTTGCTTTCGTCTTCATTCATTTCATTTGATTTTGTTAAGAACATCATGTTTCCAATTTCTAGGGTTTTTCTTCAAAAATTTATAGAAAACCATAGAAAAATCCTATTGATGTGAAACCAATTTCTATTAACTCTCTATGATCTCTATATTCATTATCCAAGAGCATGAAACAAAAGAAAATTTTCTTTCCTATTCTTCCTTGTTTGGCCTAAACCCTAGCTCTAGGAGGTTGATGAATTTTGTTTCAATTTTTGGAAAATGATAGTTGATTTCATCCTTCTAATACCTATGTTTGTTGAATCCAAGAGATTGAAACCAAACGAATTTCGTAGCCTATTTTTTCTAATGAAGGCCGAAACCTAGCTCTTGATGAGTTAGAGGATTTTGTTTCAATTTTTGAGTTACGATCATTGATCTTGTCTTTCTAATGTCTAAGGATCATTGATCCAAAAGATTGTGAAATTTTGACATCCCTAGCCAATTTTACTCATCATGGCCGAAACTTAGCCATAGGAATTAGATGGATTTTGTTGTTTCATTTGTTGATTTTGATTTAATTTGTTGTGAAGGATATGTGTTGATTGTCGTTGTGAGTTTCGTGGAGGAATTGGAAATTCCAAAAAGAAATTTACTGAGGAAACCGGAAAACTACAAGAGGTAAGGAGAGTTTACCCGAGGGGTTTTTGATAGCCACGTGCTATCCGTGAGTGGTCTGTATATTTGTTTGAGTTTTCATTGTGGTTGTTAATTTTATCTTACATAGTGTTTTTATCTGATTTATTATTCTCTATGATGTATGTTTATATGTGGTGTATGTGTTGTCTATGTTGTATGTTGATTTTGAATGCATGTTATAATTGTGAATATTTGTTATGACTGAGATGCATAAATCTGTTGATGTTTGGTTGTGTTGACTGATAAGCCTGACAGTGGTCAGAGCTGAAATGAAATTAAAGATAAAAGCTTCAAAAAGCTTGAGGAGAAATTTAAATAATGTAAGTTATGAAAATTTAAGAAAAGTTGAAAAAGAATATTATTTCAATAATTTATTGGTGTAAAAATGATCTATGAGCAATAGTTAGTGACGTTAATTTTTACGAAAGAAATTCTAAAATAAAATGAAAAGCTATTATAAAAAGTTAATTTTAAAAAATAACTTAATTTTCATGTTGAGAAATTATTTTAAGAAAACAAGAGTCAATTTTTGACTATTAAACGATTTTAATTGCTAAACGACAAGTAATTTGGAAAAGAATTTACGGTAAGATTTTCAAAAAACAGATTTATTTATTTGAACCAGAAATTTAGTCTTAAATGACTTCTTTTTCAAGAACTAAGGTTTTTCTGGAAAATAATTTTAAGAGAAAAATGATTTTCTCTGTGATTTGACGGTTTACAAATGAATTTCAAGCGGAAAATATTTTCTGCAAAAGAGTTTTTACTCAGCGAAATCATTTCCAACAACTTGGATAAGTTGTGGAGGTTTGTTTTGGATTTATGTTTCACCGAACGAAAATGATATCAAAGTAGAAAAGTGAACCTAGCAACCGAAGTTGGGATCTCCGGAGATTAGGAATCAAAATTAGACGTTGTATATTGAAGTGTCATGCATTTTTATAAATGACGATTGACTGTTGGGTATGAAGCCCATTGATAAACTGTTGTGTTTATGATGAGAATTTTATATGTTGTGAGTTTATATGTATGATGTTTTGTGTGTCGTGCATGTGGTTATCATGATAAAGTCATATATTGGTATCTCACTCTTGCGATCTATCTGTTTTTCTGGTTGTGCTGTTGTACCTTGGTACACGAGTACAGATGTTGCAGAGGAGTTCCCTAATTCACTCGGAGACTTAAGTCCGGATGTTTGAAGAAGTGTTTGATCATGGGGATGACCAAGGGGTCTTTCCAGGGAATGTCTTGTAGATTGACCAGCTTAGGATTTTCTTTGGGGTTGTGTATTTTTTTTTTTTGAGAAAGTTGGGCATGTGGTTGAGAATCTTTACATGTTTTTTAGTTTAGTTTTGAATAATGAAACAATTTCAGGAAAACTTACGCGCTGTGGTGGTGGTTTGATCTTGAATAAAATCAGTCTATGTGTGTTGTCAAGTATAATGTGTAACATCCCGGGTTTTAGGGTTTTGTTCTATGTAAGAGGAACATGTTTAAGACTTGGATTACATAGTTGAGATGTTGCTTGCTGCATAGAGACCTTTGCATGGCAAGTACGCAGCCTTTTCGAGTGTGTTTGAACGTAGGAACAAAGTTAGGGTTTCCCGATTAGCGTCTTTGAGACATCTGAGTGTGAAAAAGAATATTGGAGTTAGAGATGATATTAGGCATTTTTGATGATTGGGGGTTATTTATTAGGTCCTAATGAGCCTATATCTCAAATTTGAGGTCAATCGGACGTCGAACGAACCCTGAATGCAAAGAGTTGACTTTTGGTCAAAAAGTCAACACTCAAGCGTGAGTGTATCCACGCTCAAGTGCCCGAGTCAACAGACAGGGCCATGCGTTGACCTGCCACGTGTCACCAGGAGTGACGTGGCACTCCAGGAATGGTTGCATGGCACGGTGGCTTCCCACGCTCAAGCGTGGTTATTCTCACGCTCAAGCGTGGAACTTCTCACGCTCGAGCGTGGGGATGTGTTTCAGCAAAAAAATAAAATGACTTAAGTAACTTAAGTCACTTAAGTCAGTTGAGAGAAAATACGAGGCAAGAAGCAGAGCTGAGTCCAGAGAGCAAAGAAGAGAGGTTTTAGAGAGAGAGGGAGAGAAATCTAGAGAGAGAGAGATAGAGAGTGAGGAAGGAAGGCTACCAAGAGCCCTAAATCACCATTTTTGAGAGCTTTGAAGCTGGAACAGCTTCTGTAAAATCATCCCCTCGCCTTCGTCTACCGTTGGATTGTGTTAAAATTTGATATGGAGGTTCTAGACTAGTAGTTCTTCATATCCAACGGTTGGAATTTCTGTATAACCCTCTGAGTGTGAGTTATTTAACTAAGAAGAAGGAGAGCAATTCAACTCGTGTAGCTCCTGACCAGTCACCTTGGGAGGTTCGATTCAGACTCGTTCACCGTTGGATCGAGCTGAAATTTTTGGAGAAGGTAAAGGAAAGGTAGTTATTTAAACCCAACGGTCAACTTGTTAAACAGAGGTCTATATTTTGAGATATTGAGCCCGAACAGTGACGGATTTACCAATGATACTGCAGTTTTTGAGTTCCTTACCTTGTGCCTTTCAAATGTGATGTTTAGGAGGAATATCGGAGCTTTGGGGACCTGTTTCTAGGCGAGACAGAATCGAGGAGTTCGAGGACGCTTCGTTTTAGTTCGTGTCGTCTTGTTCCGTTTAGCACGCGCGACTCTCAGGTGGGGGAAAGAAACCATTTAACGTCGAAAATGTCACAGTTACATTTAGTTCGATAATGGCGTAGGGCGACCTAAACCCTACTCGAGAGCAAGTAACGGACAATGTCCATGTCACATTGAGGACTACTTTGTGGTACCAATGATGATATTGAAATTGTGCGTTTATCGTCGTTACGATAAAAATATATTATTTTATTATTTTATGACTGGCTGTTGTGACTGCTTGGATTGAATGCGTTATTATGATGATTGATGACTGATAATGAGTGTTGGTATTTCTTATTAAAATTATTATTATTATTATTATTATTATTATTATTATTATTATTATTATTATTATTATTATTATTATTATTATTATTATATTGGAAATGATGCCATGATTGATATGATGACTTGATGACATGATGTTATGATGATATAAATATAATGATTATGAGTAGAGATTGAGTAAGTGATGAGATATGATGAGTCATGATGATGTATTGGGGAAATCATACTTTATGTGTTAGTAGTGCCTAACCGAGACGATTGAAGTAATATGATGATGAGATTTTATTGAGGTTATTTATGAGGTGATGATGAGCGATTAGGGCACTAGGGGGTGACCTGAAACATGGTCTGTGATATGTGGACCTGAAACATGGTCGTTGGGGTCTATTACTCGGAGGGAGAATTCCCGGGGTCTAGGCTAATGGCGGATCGTCCCAGACATGATTTCATTTTAGTTGCAGCTATAGTTCATGCGTTGCATGAGCACCCTGGCCGGGGTCCAGAGGTGTGCACAGTATTGTGTAGCTATAGTGCCATTGCTTTGCATGGGAACCCTCCATCGGCGGACGAGGGTGTGCGCCGGGGCCTCTGGGACATGTCGATTGTTGTGGATATCCGGATATGGCTGACTACCTGTGGAGATTCATACAGCATTTGCATTGCATCATGATGGGGGTAGAGGAAAGTCCCTAGATGTGGATTGAGGATGATTGTGATATATATATATATATTGGGAGACGGATGTTTATCTTACTGTTATAGAATTAAATGTCGCTAAACCCTTTTCCACGTTTGGCGTTATATTGTTTCTTATCCCCGTTTCTTTTGTTGTGTGTTTGTTTTGTGTATATATATTGTACCTCAGACCTAGACAGAGCATATGGCACGCTGGGACCACCCATGGATGACTCAGGATCCAGAGTTCCCCCTCTCGGGGACCTGTGAGGTGGAGTGCTTAGACCCGAACGGGTGGCTTGTGGACCCGGTCACTCGTTTCGCGGTATATACGGGTCCTATGTCCATCACTACGAGATTTGGGCAAGGAGCGGCCATCGGTTTTGTTGGCACGTTTCGTTTCGGCACGACCTTTCCTTTCCTAATAGGGCAGCCCGATGGACATGTACCACCGATGCCGCCCATGTTCAAGATGGCCCCAGTACCCTTCATGGTACCTTTTGGTGCCCTGGTACCAGGACCCATACCTGCACCTGCACCGGCACCAGAACCTGGACTTGCCCCAATTCCGGAGGGGGTGGATCCCGCAGATCCAGTCTATGACCCGTTGCCCGTTCCTGAGGCCCCAGCACCACCCGAGATTAGGGCCACCGGGTCAGAGTCCTCTCGAGTATCCTCCCGACGACTATCAACCCGAGATGCCAGGGAGTACCGACGGTTGTTTCAGAGATCCACCATGGATAGGAGATCTACTAGTGGTAGTGGAGGCGAGGCAGGCCCATCGAGACCTCAAGGTTACAGCAGGGGGTAGTAGTCTGTGATAGCCTAGGCCAGGGCTATTTACATAGGTGCATGTGTGAGGCTTTTGATGTATTTAAAGAGGGGATGAGGTGTTGAGAGTTAGCGAGGCTTCTTTTCTTTAGTATTTTGATGTATTTTGTTATATTTCTAGTTTATACTTATCGGGATCCTACTGATGGGATTCCCTTGACAGTACTGTGTTAGGAGAGGATGTATATATTTGTATATATGTGATGTATGTTGATGTATCTGCATGTTAACTATTTATATTTTAAGTTTTAATTTTTCCCGCCGTTTTAATATAACCGTTTAACGCTAATAACACGAATAGGTTTCAATTTTTTTTTTTTTGGGTTTTTATTTAATGGGACGTCGGGGCGTCTCATAATGTGATTTTACTATTGTGATGTGTGCATCACCTTTTCGAAGTATTCCGAAAGAAAATTTTTATACCCAAGTTTTATGACTTAAAGTAAAATAAATTTTCGAAAGCAACCAGCGAATTCCTTTTTAATTTATTTCCGTTCGTGTTCATGAGGTAATGCCTAAGGGGGTGTTACAGCCGCCACCACGACAGCCTCTACAACCCCTTCCACAGCCACGGCCACGCCTACGTCCACCTTCTGGTTCCATAACTGACCTACAAGACAAAATTAGTTAGACTGCAACCAGAAACTGAAACGTATACTTACATGTTATAAGACATTACTTCTAAGAAGCAATTCAATCAAGTCTTAATCAGAGATCACATAACATAAACATAACAGACCTATTCCCAAGATTCCCGAAAGACTCGACCAGCTCTGATACCACTAATGTAACACCCCCTTGGCATTATATGTAAAACTCGTTGTGGAAATATAAAACTAAAATAAAAGCTGGTTACTTTCGGAAAATAAAATTTTCTAATTACTTAGCTTTACTCGAAAATGGTTATATAATTTTTCTTTTTCGATATAAACAAACATCATATATATGTATGCATCATCATCACTTTTTACATCAAGACCTTTATAAATACAGGTCATTTGCAAGAGTAATAACATAAGTAAAATAAAAACATAACTATACTGTAGCGGTGAGTCTGGAACCACGACTCAAAGAATGGCTCTTAGTAGCCAAATATACAGACTGATGGAAATACCACTACCTCAAAAATGGAAACTAGAAAATCCTACTGTTGGTCGCACTAGTGGAAATCGTTGGGAAGATAGCCATGGTCCTCTCTACACCATCATCCATAGGATGATACTCAAGAACCTCCTCATCCTCCTGCGGATCCTCTTCAATCTCCTCGTCTACCTCGGGTACAAGAAATAGAGGGGCTGGAGGTGAATGTGGTGCTGCCTCCTGAAACGGCTGAACAGGTGGAGGCTGGTGAACGAGATCTCCCTGCTCCACTAAGGCTCCCAACAACAACCACATAGGTGGTAGTGGGACTTCCACAGTCTTGGTACTGTGGGTACGTGTCTGCGGGCCTACTGCAAGTGTGCCCTCAGTAACAAACACCGGGCCAGTATACGTGGCGCTGCGGGCTCCCGGATTAATAACCCACGTGCCTCCATCATCTGTATCATCAAACATCAGGGATAAAATCCCCGAATATGATAGATCCCCCATGTGGTTCATCTGTACTCGAATATAAAATACCACAGTAGAAACCCAACAGGAATAATACAATGTGAGATACCGACAAATGAGTTTTATCATGATAACTACATGTGGTTCATTTGTAAAAATGCATGACACTTTGTTGACAGCTGTAATATTTTAGCAGCTGCAGTATTTTAATTTTAAATAAATCAGATTTCTAGGGATTAGGAAGTTAAGATCAGGATCAGAATATTCTGATCTGATCTGATTTTATTTTATTTTGTTTTCTCTCTCTTATCTTTTCATTTAAGTTTGTAATCAGGGTTGTAAAGGTATGTCCTGGCAGCCCTGCCTATTTAAGTTTTCAGTTGTAGCTCTATTGAACATATAGTGAAACATTTTTCCTCTCCTACATTTATCATCTCTTCCCTCTAAATCACATGGTATCAGAGCTTCGGCTCTGATCCTGTGCTAGCCCATCATGGTAAAAACTGCTATGACTGGAGAGAATCGTTCCACAGGAAAAGATGAGGATCAGACTACCTCAACCACGACTTCCACAAGTTCTGCTGGTCCAGAAACAGCATCATCTTCGATTGTGGTGGATGCTCTGACTGCTGGTACTGGTTTACAGCTTATAATCCACAAGCTGAATGGAAGGAATTACATTGAATGGGCCCAATCTGTGAAACTAGCCCTTGATGGCAGAGGCAGACTTGGGTACTTGACAGGAGATATTGCTCAACCAGGAAAGACTGATCCTTCCTTTCAAAAATGGAAGTCAGAAAACTCCCTCATCATTTCTTGGCTGATCAACTCGATGGAGCTAACAATTGGGAAGCCATACTTGTTCCTCCCAACAGCCAATGATGTGTGGGATGCTGTCCGCGATTGCTACTCTGATTTGGAGAACTCATCTCAAATTTATGATCTCAAGACTAGACTTTGGCAGTCCAAACAAGGGGACCGAGATGTCACAACTTATTACAACATCATGGTCACTCTTTGGAAAGAGTTGGACCAATGTTATGAGGATGATTGGAAGGATCCCAGTGATGCGACCAAATTTCAAAAAAGAGAGGAAAATGATAGAGTCTACATGTTTTTGGCAGGTCTCAATCAAGAATTAGATGAGGTTCGTGGCAGAATTTTGGGCAGAAAACCATTGCCATCAATGCGAGAAGTATTCTCTGAAGTTATGAGGGAAGAATCTAGGAGAAAAATTATGCTGCGCAATTCTGACAGTCCACGAATGCAAGAAATGGAAGGTTCTGCCCTGGCAGCAAAAGGTTACGAACCGGAAGGGGAAAAGAAGAAACGGCCGTGGTGTGATCATTGTAGAAAACCATGGCATACAAAAGAGACTTGCTGGAAACTCCATGGCAAGCCACCCAACTGGAAAAAGAAGACAAATGGAGAAGGTAGAGCATTTCAAGCCTCAAATGAAGAAAACATGGAGCAGAAGGGCACCTCTGAGCCAACCCCTTTTTCTAAGGAACAATTAGAGCACCTGTACAAGTTCCTTTCAAGCAAAATGTCAGTTAATCCTTCATCTTCTCTAGCCCAGAAAGGTATATTTTTTTCTGCTGCTTTGTTGAGTTCCAAACTAAACTCCAAAGCTCCATGGATCATTGATTCAGGAGCCACTGACCATATGACGGACTGTTCAAAATTGTTTTCTACATATAGACCTTGTGCAGGACATAAAAAGGTCAAAATTGCAGATGGGACCTTTTCTACCATAGCCGGTGTTGGTTCTATTCCAATATCTAAATCTCTAACACTTCATAATGTTCTGCATGTCCCAAATTTGTCATGTAACCTTTTATCCATTAGTAAATTGACACGTGATTTACACTGCCTGGCTGTGTTTGATTCCTCTACTTGTAAATTTCAGGAGTTGAGTTCGGGGAGGATGATTGGCAGTGCTAAAGAGGTTGATGGACTCTATCTCTTTGAGGATGAAGCTGTTTTCAAAGACAAAACTCAGAGTAACTGTCTCAATTCAGTTCTTATTCATGCAGATGAAGAAATAATGCTATGGCATTGTAGGCTAGGGCACCCAAGTTTCCTGTATTTGAAATATTTGTTTCTTGAACTATTTAAGAATAAAAATCCAAATCTGTTTTCTTGTGAAGTTTGTCAACTTGCAAAGCATCATCGTTCCTCCTATCCCCCTCAATCCTATAAAAAATCAAGTCCCTTCACTTTAATTCATAGTGATGTTTGGGGACCTAGTCGTGACCCCACATCAAATGGAAAAAAGATGGTTTGTCACCTTTATAGACGATCATACAAGGTTAACATGGGTTTACTTGATGAAAACAAAATCTGAAGTTGAGAGCATATTCAAAAACTTTTTTCATATGATAAACACTCAATTTCATGAAAAGATCAAAGTTTTTCGTAGTGATAATGGGAGGGAGTATTTTAACAAACACCTAAATGATTTTTTTCTTGCAAATGGTATTGTCCATCAAAGCACTTGTGTTGACACTCCACAACAAAATGGAGTGGCCGAAAGAAAAAATAAACACATACTTGAGGTTGCTCGGGCATTGTTGTTTCAAAATATGGTACCAAAATATCTTTGGGGTGAAGCTATCTTAACTGGAACATATTTAATTAATAGGATGCCTAGCAAAGTTTTGAACTTCAAAACCCCTTTTGATGCTTTCACAAATATTTTTCCAAATAATAGGCTTTCATGCACTCTACCCCTAAGAATATTTGGGTGTACTGTTTTTGTGCACTCCCATGAACCAAATCACAGTAAATTCGAACCCAGAGCAACAAAGTGTGTGTTTCTTGGCTATGCTCCCAACCAAAAAGGCTACAAATGCTTTGATCCCATTTCTAAGAAAACCCTTGTTTCTATGGATGTCACTTTCTTTGAAAACACACCTTTTTTTCAAAACCATCTTCAGGGGGGGAGAAAAGAGGAAGATGCTATACAATATTTACAAATACAGAATTCAGATTCTTTATTCTTAGATCCCCTAAATGAAGAAAGAAGTTCAGGACTTCAAAATGGTGAACCGGGTGAACCTAGTCTGCAAAACAGCATTCCAGAAACTGGATCAATTTCAGAACCAGTTTTAGAAACTGAAAATTCTGACATTGTTGAAACTGGAAAAGAGACAGTTACAATGGGGAACGGAATTTTAGCACCCTTTGATCAGTTTTTCGTTAGAAAAAGGAAAAAATCTCAGAGAATAGAGCCAAATGATCCTCAAGACTGCCATGCATCCGAGGACCCCTCAGGTAACAATCCTCCTAATTCTGTCCAACCTGTCCAAACTACTGTTGAACCTACCTTTAATGAGTCTGACCTTCCTATTGCTATCAGGAAGGGTGTAAGATCATGTACAAAACATCCCATTTCAAATTTTGTGTCATATGAAAATTTATCCCCTACCTTTCGGGCCTTTACTTCTGAACTGACAAAAACAGAAATTCCAAAGGATATACAGGCTGCTTTAAGGGTTCCTGAGTGGAAGGAAGCTGTCTTGGAGGAAATGAAAGCCCTAGAGAAGAGTCAGACTTGGAAGAAGGTGGACTTGCCTAGAGGAAAGACAACTGTAGGGTGTAAATGGGTGTTTACTATCAAGTATAAAGCTGATGGATCTATTGAGAGATATAAAGCCAGGTTAGTTGCTAAAGGCTTTACTCAAACTTATGGTATTGATTATTCAGAAACGTTTGCTCCTGTTGCTAAGTTAAATACCATAAGAGTTCTTCTATCATTAGCTACAAATTTAGACTGGCCATTACAGCAGCTAGATGTCAAGAATGCCTTTTTAAATGGAGACTTGGAGGAAGAAGTCTACATGGATGCACCCCCAGGTTTTGAATCACTCTTTAATCAGAAAGTTTGCAGGCTTCAGAAGTCTCTCTATGGTTTGAAACAATCACCGAGAGCGTGGTTTGAGAGATTTGCTCGGTTTGTTAAGAAGCAAGGGTATCATCAATGTCAAAGTGACCATACGATGTTTGTGAAGCATTCTTTTGAAGGAAAATTGGCTGTGTTAATTGTTTATGTGGATGACATTGTGATTACCGGAGATGATTACATTGAATTAAATAAGCTGAAAGCTTCTCTAGCAGCTGAATTTGAGATTAAAGATCTTGGACCCTTAAAATATTTTTTGGGGATGGAAGTTGCAAGATCGAAGAAGGGAATTGTAGTGTCCCAAAGTAAGTATATTCTAGATCTTCTTAACGAAACTGGAATGATGGGATGTCGGCCAGCTGAGACTCCTATCGATCCTAACCAAAAACTTGGAAGTAAAGACAAAGGAGATCCAGTAGACACAGCTCGGTACCAAAGATTAGTGGGAAGGCTAATTTATTTATCACATACTCGGCCAGATATAGCCTTTGCAGTAAGTTTAGTGAGCCAATTCATGCACTCACCACACGAAGAACACCTTGAGGCAGTTTATAGGATTTTAAGGTATTTAAAAAGTGCTCCAGGCAGGGGGCTGTTTTTTAAGAAAACTGGGCAGCAAGGCATTGAAGTGTTCACAGATGCAGATTGGGCTGGTTCCATTACTGACCGGAAATCAACATCTGGCTATTGTACTTTTGTTTGGGGAAATTTGGTTACTTGGAGGAGCAAAAAACAGAATGTGGTGGCTAGAAGTAGTGCTGAGGCTGAATACAGGGCAATGGCACAAGGAGTTTGTGAAATTCTATGGCTCAAAAGAATTCTAGAAGAATTACAGCTTCCCATGGCTATCCCTATGAAGTTGTACTGTGATAACAAAGCTGCAATTAGTATATCTCAGAATCCAGTCCAGCATGACCGAACCAAACATGTGGAGATTGACAGACATTTTATAAAAGAGAAGGTGGATGCAGGCCTGATTTGCATGCCATTTGTTCCTACTTCACAACAAGTGGCTGACATTCTTACAAAAGGACTGTTCAAAACCAATTTTGATTTTTTTGTAAGCAAGTTGGGTATGCTAGATATCTATGCACCAACTTGAGGGGGGTGTTGACAGCTGTAATATTTTAGCAGCTTCAGTATTTTAATTTTAAATAAATCAGATTTCTAGGGATTAGGAAGTTAAGATCAGGATCAGAATATTCTGATCTGATCTGATTTTATTTTATTTTGTTTTCTCTCTCTTATCTTTTCATTTAAGTTTGTAATCAGGGTTGTAAAGGTATGTCCTGGCAGCCCTGCCTATTTAAGTTTTCAGTTGTAGCTCTATTGAACATATAGTGAAACATTTTTCCTCTCCTACATTTATCATCTCTTCCCTCTAAATCACACACTTCAATGTCCACCATCTATATTGATATTTATTCTCCGGAGATCCTAACTTCCCTTCGTCGAGCAGAATAGGCCGTAATAATCCCCATATCACAATTGTTTCGCGTTGGGTCAACTCTCAATCAATTCAATTCCCCAATTGTTCTAGGGTATTATGTCTCACCTAAATAATATTGAATAATTCCTTATTGAGTACATCCGGGTAGGGTAATCGAATTTCCACGATTCGAGGTTGCAAAGTCCCGGCCGTATGTGGGTTTTTCGAACACGGATGTCCCTAAAGACCAAAAGACATCTCTTTGGTTCGTAGCTATCCAATTTGTCAATCCACCCTTTATGGATTGTGGCCCAGTAAACACAATGGCAAATCTGCCAAAATGGCACGTCTGCCAAACTATGCATGTAAAACATTTATTTTCGTTACTTTTCTTTTTCGTTCATTCTTTCTTTGTCGAGGCTCAAAGCTCACGCCTATTTTTACTCAGGCACCAAACCCATCCATGCTTAACACATGACACACAGTCCGAGTGCTCAATCACAAAACCCTAGACCGATGCACCAGTCCTAGGTTCGTAGATATGGGACACAAAGTCCACCATATCACGTCAACATACACAAGTCCCCCATTGATAACACGGATCAACGATCTACGTGTTTTTTTTTTCACAGAACACTGGAATCCCGACGTCTCGGCTACTAGGTTCACTTATCTTTTTCAACATCGTTTTCGTTCAGTGAAACAACAAATACTAAAACAAAACTCCGAAACTTATCCAAGTTTATCGGAAATATTTTCGCTGATTTAAAACCATTTTGCAGAAAACCTTTTCCGCTGAAATTCGTTTATCAAATGTTAAATCGCAATGAAATTCATTTTTCTCAAATTCATTTTATTTTGAAATTCTTTTCCGAAAACACATCAAATCCTTGAAAATCAATTCTAACATGTTTTTGTCCAAAATAATAAAACTATTTCTCATAGTTTCGCTGTAAGTCACTTTTCTAAATTATTTTTCGTTTAGAGCAAAATCATTTATGAATCAAATGGCTTTTTCTTTTCCAAAAAGTTTTTCACCATCAATATTAACATATTTTTTAAACTTAATTTATTGTAATTACTATTTATTTTTATTTTGTAAAATTTATCGAAAATGATTTTTTTTACGGTTTCATCCTCACTATCCCTCATTGATTTACTCTTCAACCAAAATATCATTAAATATTATTATTTTCAACGTTTTCTTCCACTTCCAAAAATCAAAACATTTAATTTTCTCCTCAAGCTTTTTAAAGCTTTATCCTTAATTATAATTGAGCATTGACCACCGTCGGACTTTCAGTCAATCAGCCAATCAACAATTTATCCACACACACAGATATCCATATATCACAGTTATAACATGCTTTCACAAATAAAATTAAAATCAAATAAACAATTATATAACAGTTAAATTTAATACCACATATTAATACGAATAAATTTACACATGACGGACAGATAGCATGTAGCTATCAGAACTCCTCAGGTAAGCTCTCCTTACCTTAGAATTTTCGAATTTCTTCTTGAAAGTAGCCTTTTGAATTTATTTTTTTTGTTTTCCTCTTACAAATCAACACACCAAACTATCAACCAATCCTTCACAACAAATTAGAATACAAGTTAAAAGAATGAAACAAAACTCATCTAACCCATATGTACAGGGTTCGGCCAACTTGAAAAAAAATGGCTAGGGATCTCTAAATTTTTCAAGCTCTTGGATCTATGACCCTAGAGTATTAAAGAAATACGAAAAATTGTCATACTTCAAAAATCATCATTCTATGATTTTCTAGAATTATTTGAAGAAAACCAATGAAAAAGGAAATACGATGAACTTGACATGAATGATTTGAAATAAATGATTGGAAGAGTACTCATACTCATAGACTATAAGAGTTTACCTCTTGATGATGAAAGAAATGAATAAAATTGATCAAAGTTCAAGCTTTTCAACAATGGAGTTTTTAGGTTTTTGTGAGAGAAATGGACTTGATGAAGTGAAAATGAAATGACTAAGTGTTTGTATGGGCGAGGGAGCCGTGTATGTGAGGGGCAAAATGGTCCACAAATTGTTGGGACAAGGTTGGAAATACAAGGAAAGTTCAAGGGCAAAAATGACATTTCACACATAATCATCAATACATGGTTAGTCATAACCATGACTCACCATGGTGACTCATCATACATGAGTCATCCATGACTCATTCATCTCATCTCTTAGTGGGTCTCTACAGTTCCGTATCCGACTCTGTCGTTTACCCGATTTAAATTTTCTCGCGCGTTTTCTTTGAAAATTCGCCCAAATAAAATTTAACATGTTATTTTTGAGCGAAAATTTCAAAATAACCTATATCATTGAAAATGTGATATAAATCTATCAGTAAAATTTATTGTCAGTGGAAACGCAAACCGGGTTCTGTCTGAATTTTAAACCCAAATTTTAACCGTAACCTTCTACTATAAAGTAAAGTCTAAATATGATTTTGGTTTATCCAAAATCATTTTCTAGGTTTCGGATAAAAATATAAACAGATATTATTCTACCGATATTGAAAAATAGTAAAACGGGGTGTTACAATGCTCATAACAATTATTGTTACTCTGCTTACCAGTGACAAGTGATTGGGGTGATCAGCCCCTCTTACTTGTCCATCTCAGTAACCTAAGCAATAATAATTCCATAAGTCAATCTTTTTTTTTTTTTCCACGAGGGTCTTCGATAGGGGCTTAAGTGCAATTATGTCCGCGCAACATAATTACTCTCCCGACTCTATTAAAGATCCTTCTTACAGTATAATCACCAAGCCACACATCTATTCATCTTTGACGCCTTTCCTATTAGCAATTAATCGTCTAATCCTTACTCTACTCTATCTCTTACTAGGTATAACTGCCCATGTAAAACAATGTGTTAACTCAATTGTCTCCCCTAAACTTATAACTGTACTTCCTTCCTCAAAGGTTCTCATCAAGCATTGCTAGAAAAACTCCCTCTCTCTAAGGTAGAAACTAAGGGTCTAACAACCCTCCAACTCATCTAAGAGGTGACCATGTGTCTCTACCCACACAAACATAAAACAAGCACAAGACGAATAGGTTTCCTTTGGCGAGGCGTGTACTTTGGTTCCTAAGCCTTAGCACCAACGCGATTATAAGCTTCTCCGGAGGGCAGCAGGTTGCTTCTCTAAAGCCTGACAAAATTCTGAAGTTCAACTACCTCCACATGTCAACTCTGATTTCGCTCCATTACGGCAGTCAGTCTTTTATAAGCGTGTGATAGCTCCCACTTGCCATAACTTCTTGTCCAGACAAAGCTGGAAAAATCACTTAACACCGAAGACTTCGTCGAGAGACTAGTCTGAGCTCCTACCATCCCATACCGTCATCTATACTAAGTATAGGCAATCACACAAGAGCACACAAAAGAATACACCAAAAATGCAATTCATGGCCTAAAGAACAAACCAAACACAACAATTGCAACCACACAGTCCGGTTATGACCGCACTGCTCTGATACCACTTAATATGACACCATCTACCCTGAAACGTGTGTTATATAAATAGTAAATAAAAAATATTATGTTTTTGCGGGATAAAAACGTGGATTCCTGAAAACCTTTTTTCACAAAACATAGTTGAGAGCATCACATCATAAAACTCGAATTTAACTAAAGAAGTAAATAAAACCATTATAAACAATCATGAAGTTTGTATGGAAACATAATGATAGTAAATTAATCTCCTGACCCGAAGTCACATATATCAGAGCTTTACAATTCCCATATAGTATAAATAACCAAGTTTCAAAACTGAAAACATAAAGCACTAAGACAGCGTGCAATCCAGCCGTCTCCAACCGCTACATCACGACACTCCATAGAAGGCATCCCTCCACTACACGTATATTCCTGTAGATTCCTCCATTTCTGTCACAAGACTAAAAATGTTGCATGGTGAGAGATCATGTTCAAACCATATAAAGAGAAGAGACACTAACCAAGACAACACACATACACAATTACATAACCTTAGCATACTATCCAACATACACACAAACACACAACATATCAAATTACATCATATCATATAAACAACTCATGCTATGCGATGCAGTGCTACTCCACTACTCCGTTATGCATGTGGATCCATAACTATCTCAGGAAGACAACTTTGGAGTTACATATCTACATCGACCAATAAGCACCAACACTGACAGTTCACCAAACCATGGGTGAACCCCTTGGATAGCCGATGCACCTTACTCTTTTTAAACCTTATTTTTAATTATTATAATTATAATTATAATAGTGTACAAGACTCCATGTCTTTGTTGTCTACACATCACATTTTATAGAGACCAGTGCCCAGTGATAGTGACTAGTGACTGGCGCGCGTTGAGCAATAAGAGAACAGGAAAGGAACACGTGGGCGAGAAGGGGAAATGGAAGGGCTAAAGGCAGCCACGCCCCAAAATCACAGCAGCCAATCAAAGAAGCACCTTGTACCTTGAGTGGGCCGTGTTGTGTTTCGTAACCCTCCTTCCGCTGCTTTCCTTTTCATTAAAAAAAAATCTCTCTCCTCCAGTCCTCCTTCTTTTCTTCTTCTCAAATTAAAATTAAAAACAGAATAAATCAGTTCCTTCCCTTCCTCGCCTCAAATGCAGTTCGCGGTTCAAATTCAAAACCCCTTCTTTTCTTCTCTCCCCACTTCCCCAATCAAATAAAAATATCTTTACTCAATGACCCTTATTTTTTGCTTCTGATTTTCTCAATAATGGAAACAGCTCTCACTTGCTTCCTCTGCGGTCGAATTCCCGCACCAGTAAAACTCTGCGTTTCAGCACGTCATAACAACAACAATAACGTCGTTTCTTATGTCCCCTCATTTTGCCTCTTAACTCGTAATAGTAATGCCTACACCATCAACAGCAGCAGCAGCAGTAGCAGCAAAACTAAGCCTCCCAATTACGTCAAAAAAAGAAGAAAAACTCGATTCATTAAAACTCCCTCTCTGGTGCCTCAAATAGAAGAAGAGGTAAAGCAACAAATCCAAGCCGTTGAGATCATCCATCAGAACGGTGACCCACTCGGGTGGAAGGAACTCGGAAAGAGTGTGGTGAAGTGGATTCGTCATGGCATGAGGGCTATGGCATCTGATTTTGCCGATGCTGAGTTACAGGGCGAGTTGGAATTCTCCGAGTTGAGGAATCGAATGGGACCGGGACTCACTTTTGTAATTGAAGCTCAGCCTTATCTGAATGCGGTTCCTATGCCGCTCGGACTCGAAGTTATTTGCTTGAAGGCGTGCACCCATTATCCGACTCTGTTTGATCACTTCCAGAGGGAGCTGCGTGATGTCCTTCAAGAGTTGCAGAATAAGTCGTTAGTTCAAGATTGGCGTCAAACCGAGGCGTGGAAATTGCTTAAGGAGCTCGCTAATTCCGGTTTCTCTTCTCGCCTTGTCATGAAAATTCAACTTTATAACCAACTTTGGACCCGTTTATTTAAACTTACAAAAAGTGATTTTGAGGTATTTTAAAAAAGGGATTTTTTGTTGTATAGGTTTTATATAAATTAAAAACTATTTTGTGTTTCGCTACAGTTATACAAAGTAATTTTAGTAAAATTTGTTTTCCATAAACAATGTTATTTGTACGTCTGAAATCCGACGTCTTGCAACAAAATTGTGGTTAATAACTGGTTAATGACGTTTAAAATTGTGCTTAATGGTGTATTGGACTTCAAGTGTAGCAAGGTGTTGGATTTCAGATATACAAATAACACTGCTGTTATGTAAATCATGAGTGTTTTAGAGAAGCTAATAAAAGCGCTTTTTAGTTTTTTTAAGCTTCTGTTTTTTAGTGAATGCACAACCAAACAAAAAGTGTCACAACTGATTTTTTAATTAAAAAAGTACTTTTTTTTAACAAAGGCTTAAACAAATGACCTTTAGTCCGTGAAATTAATCATGATTTTATTTGTGTCGAAGTTGGTTCTTGAATTTGTAAAACTCATGAAGTTGGTCATTCGTAGAAGTTAGGACTAAAGTGTCATACAAGAATGCTTGACGCGAGTTTTATAAATTTAGGGACAAACTCGTGTATACACGTTTAAATTGAGGACTAAACTGCGAGGGGAAAATAATTTTCCTATGGCTAAATTGCCTATTTAGTTATTATATTGAAATTTGCGTTGCTCTAAACTGAGAATGAGAAAGGTTTTTTTCACAGCTCAACATAGGGCAGTTGCGAGAAAGACAGTACAGCCGAAGACTGTCCAAGGTGTTTTAGGAATGGACATAGAAAAGGTCAAGGCAATGCAGCACAGGATTGATGAATTCACCGACAGCATGTCAGAGCTGCTCCGGATTGAAAGGGATGCTGAATTGGAGTTCACTCAGGAGGAACTGGATGCTGTTCCTAGACCAGACGACACTTCTGATTCATCAAAACCAATCGAGTTCTTGGTTAATCATAGCCAGCCCCAGCAAGAACTCTGTGACACCATTTGTAATTTAACCGCCATCAGCACCTCTACAGGTCTGGCACTGACATAACTTTCTTTCTGCAATTTACTCTATTCTTATTTATGTTCTTCTGTGAAAGAAGTTGCAGTGTTGACTTGCTTGTGAATTATGATATAATATGAGGTAGAGTACAGAAAGAAAGTTCATTACTATTTCAGGCATGCTCTATATTAAAACATCATAGTGATCTAGTATGTACTCTGCAAGAAAAATATATTAGTGTAAAATGTATGAGCTGAACTTCATTGAGATAATGCGTCGTATATGTATGTATACTATGATAAGAAGAGAAAGAAATAATTCTTCTTCATGTCTTATTCAAATGATTGGACCAGTACATAAATAGGTAAAAAAGGGAAATAAGAAAGGAAACAAATAATAGGCAATTCCTATCATTAACTAGGAATCCCTGAAAATCAGCAACAATAACAAAGAAATATTGGCCATAATCCTCTAAATTATTAGACATTATAATATCCCATAGATTTAGGGATTTTGTCCAACACTCCCCCTCAAGCTGGTGAATAGATACTAGTCATTCCCAGCTTGCTAATATTAGACTCAAAATCTGACTTCAGTAGAGCCTTTGTTAGAAGGTCTGCTTCTTGTGACTTGGTAGGAACAAAATGTAGAGAAAATGTCCCATTTTCCATTTCTGACTTGATAAAGTTTCTATCAATTCTGACATGCTTCATCCTGTCATGTTGAACTGGATTATGCACTATGTTGATGGCTGACTTACTATCACTGTAAAGTTTCACAGGTTCTTGAAAGGGAATGAATAAGTCATGTAGTAACCTTTTTATCCAGATTAGTTCACAAACTCCTTGAGCAATTGCCCTATATTCTGCCTCTGCACTACTTCTTGCAACAACTGACTGTTTTTTTGCTTCTCCATGTAACTAAGTTTCCCCATACTTTTGTACAATACCCTGTGGTGGATTTTGAATCTTCAACAGAACCTGCCCAATCAGCATCTGCAAAACACTCTACACTTCGGTGTTCACCCTTTTTGAATAACAATCCCTTTCCAGGAGTACCTTTGAGATAGCGTAGAATATGATTTACAGCATCCAGATGCCTCTTCCTTGGAGAGTGCATAAACTGACTAACCACACTAACACTATAGGTAATATCTGGTCTAGTGAGAGATAGGTAAATCAGTTTTCCAACAAGGCACTGATATCTCTCCCTCTCAACCAGAGGATCATCTTCAGGAATCTTGTGCTTCCAATTTCGGTCTAGGGGAGTTGTTGCAGGTCTACACCCTAGTTTCCCTGTTTCTCGAAGCAAATCAAGAGTGTACTTCCTTTGTGAGATGAAAATACCTTTCTTGCTTCTAGCTATTTCCATTCCAAGAAAATATTGAAGCTGTCCCAGATCTTTAACTTTGAATTCTTCCTTCAAACAACTTTTTAGGTTGTCAATTTCTTGATTGTCATCACCTGTGATTACCATGTCATCTACATAGACAATAAGAATAGACCTTCGTCCATCTTTTGATTTTTTAACAAACAGAGTGTGATCTGCCTGGCTTTGAACATAGCCAAGTTGCTTCATAGTGGTGCTGAATCTTGTGAACCAGGCCCTTGGGGACTGTTTCAGTCCATACAGGGACTTATTTAATCTGCACACAACATCATTCTTCTCTCCTTCAAATCCCGGAGGCAATTTCATATAAACTTCCTCCTCCAACTTCCCATTCAAAAAAGCATTCTTTACATCTAGTTGGTGTAGTTCCCAGTCTAGATTTGCTGCAAGAGAAATGAGGATTCTAATAGAATTAAGTTTTGCGACTGGTGCAAATGTCTCTTCATAGTCTATACCATGGGTTTGGGTATAGCCTTGGGCTACTAGTCTCGCCTTATATTTGTTTATTTTCCCATCTGCACCCATCTTTGTGGTGAATATCCATCTGCACCCAACAACTTTCTTATCATTGGGAAGAGCTACAATATCCCAAGTCTTGTTTTCTTCTAATGCAGCCATTTCCTCTAGAACAGCAGCTCTCCATTTTTCATCCTTTAGTGCTTCAAAGACAGTGTTTGGAATCTGAACACTATCCAACTCTGCAACAAAAGCTCTATATCTTGGGGACAGATTAGAATATGTGAGAAAATTTGATATAGAATGCTTTGTACAGGATCTAACTCCCTTCCTTAAAGCAATAGGCAAGTCAAGTTCATCAACAACATCATTTTCAACATTAAGATTTTCAACTGTACAATTACCTTCAATGTTACCTTCTGCTGCTTCTACATGATTTGGCTCCAGTTCCGAAGATTGACCTTGCAAAGGAACGTGATGTCTCCTGACAAAGAATTTTGGAAAGAATTGGAACTCACTTCGAGTCCTATTTTCTAATTCTCCCCCTTGACTGGTTAATTCTCCCCTTTGATTGGTTATTTGTGTAGAGATTTCTCCCCCTTGATTGGTTATTTGTGTAGGGATTTCATGGGATTCTTTTTGTATAGTATCAGATATAGGAAGGGAAATTGGAAGAGAGATGGAAGGATCCCAATGATGAGATTCAATCATATTCTCCCCCTGAAACGAATCATTGTGAAAGAAAGGTTGATTTTCAAGAAAAGTTGTATCACATGATATGTAGAACCTTTTGTATCTTGGGCAATAACATTTGTATCCTTTTTGTGTGGGAGAATATCCAAGGAATATGCATTTATGAGATTTTGGGTCCAGTTTTCCTCTTGTGGGACTTGAGTTATGAACAAAGACTGTACAACCAAATATTTTTGGTTGAAGCGACTCCAACATTCTGACCGAAGGGAAGAAACCTTTTAGACAGTTAAGAGGGGTTAAAAAATGAAGGGGTTTGGAAGGAAGACGATTTATAAGATAGGTAGCAGTTAACACAGCTTCTCCCAAAAAATTATTGGGAACATTTGTGGTGAACATGAGAGAACGAGCAACCTCTAGGATGTGCCAATTTTTTCTTTCGGCAATACCGTTTTGTTGAGGCGTATAGTTGCAAGAACTTTGATGGAGTATGCCATGTTCCTGTAGGTAACCATTAAGATTACTAGAGAAGTACTCTCGTCCTTTATCAGAACGAAGGATGTGAATTGTCGACCCAAAAATGTTGGTAACCAGTTTATGGAACTGTTTAAAGGTTGTGCTTGTTTCTGATTTTTCTTTTAAGAGGTACACCCAACAAACACGAGTATGGTCATCTATAAAGGTTATAAACCAGCGGGCTCCATTCATGTTAGTGACCCGAGAAGGCCCCCATATGTCACTGTGAATGAGGTGGAAAGGTTGTGATGGTTTGTAGGAATGAGGAGGATAATTAGAACGAGATTGTTTTGCAAGAATACAATGTTCACAATTGAACGAGGAAATGTTTTTATTGATAAATAAATCTGGATACAAATATTTCAAATAATTGAAATTAGGATGACCAAGTCGTTTGTGCCATAGAAAAACATTTGAATTTGACACAGTTGATAGGGAGATGCCTTGAGGAGAATCCAACCTTGAAGGTGAGTTAGAAACAAAGTAAAGGCCATTGTGTTCCTTAGCACTGCCAATCGTCATCCCCGAAGACAAATCCTGAAAAATGCAGTGAGAAGGGTAAAAAATGATTGCACAGTTTAGATCTTTAGTTAATTTACTGGCAGAAATGAGACTGTATTTTAATTCAGGAACATGAAGAACAGATTTCAGATCTAGTCCTGACAGTTTCAAGTTACCAGTACCAGCTACCAATGATGAATTACCATCAGCTACTGTAATAGTGATACCTCTGTCAGCTTTCTTATATGACGTAAAATCAGTATATGACCCCGTCATATGGTCAGTGGCACCGGAATCTAGGATCCATTCTCCTGTATTTTCTTGTCTAGATAAGAAAGAAAACTGACCATTACCTTTGTGGGCAATGTTTGCTGTAGAGGTTGAAGGTGTAGAAGCTTCAGGTTTTAGTTGAGAGAGTAGATTTTTCAGCATATCCATTTGATCGTCAGAAAACAAAAACAAACTTTGCCTCTTTGGATCAGCAGAAGACTCGGCAACATTAACAGAGGCAGCAACTTTGCGCTGGCTTCGAGGTTTCCAATCTGCAGGTTTTCCATGAAGGAGCCAACACGTCTCCTTGGTGTGGTATGGTTTTTGGCAATGATCACACCAAGTTTTTGCCTCTTTAGGACGAATAGTCTTTGGATCACTTTTTCTAGATACAAGGGCTGAATTCAGTTGTGCATCCTCAATTGTAGAATTGTTCTCCAACATCACTTTCCTCCGACTTTCTTCTCTTTTGACCATGGCAAAGGCTTCCTTGAGTGATGGTAGAGGTTTAAGGCCAAGGATCCGTCCCCTGACTTCATCTAATTCTTTTGTAAGGCCCTGTAGGAAATCAAATACTCTATCTTTTTCCAGCATTTGGTCATACAATAATTTATCCTCAGAACATTTCCATGAAACAGTATAGAATAAGTCTATTTCTTGCCATAACTCGACCAACATATTAAAATACTCAGTCACGGATTTGTTACCTTGTTGAGTATTACGCAAAACTGACCTGATTTCGAAGCATTGGGCAGAGTTTTGGAGGTCTGAATACATCTCTTGAACAGTGGTCCAGATTTCATGGGCAGTTTTACAGAAAAGGTATGTTCTGCCAATTTTAGGTTCCATTGAGTTGATCAACCAAGCCATGACAATGGAGTTCTCTGCATCCCAGTTGTTGTAGGAAGAATCATTTGTTGATGGTGCTTTAGAAGTCCCTGTAAGGTAGCCCATCTTCCCTTTCCCTTTGATGACAAGAAGAACGGATTGGTACCATTCTCTGAAATTTAACCCATTTAGTTTGTGCTGGGTTATTTGAATTGAGGGATTTAGGTCGATAGGTTGGAGGGATGAGGCCATATGGGCTGGGTTGTTGTTTAGGTTTCTGTTGGAAGGCTGAACATTTTCCGGTGTGGGTGGTTCATTGGGTGTGGTCGGTAAATCAGCCATGAGGCTGTATCGAGTTTTCATCTAAGATGAAGAAGACCTAGCTCTTGATACCATATGATAAGAAGAGAAAGAAATAATTCTTCTTCATGTCTTATTCAAATGATTGGACCAGTACATAAATAGGTAAAAAAGGGAAATAAGAAAGGAAACAAATAATAGGCAATTCCTATCATTAACTAGGAATCCCTGAAAATCAGCAACAATAACAAAGAAATATTGGCCATAATCCTCTAAATTATTAGACATTATAATATCCCATAGATTTAGGGATTTTGTCCAACACGTATCTAGGAAGAAGAGAAAAGATATAACTGACTGTATTGACTAGGCTAGCTCTAGGTTTAGAATGTAAATCATAATTACAATGTGATTCAATGGATATCTATGTACTCCGAGTACTATGACCCTACACCAATAAATAAGTTATATTTCAAACAGCATCTGCCTTTATGATGTATAAACTTAAAACATTTAAGCTTAACTGATGTAATTTGTGCATAGAATGCTATTCTTATCAACTTTGTTTGTTCAACATAAAAAAGCCTCCTCAGTAACAATGAGGGACTAAATCCGGCCAGTCTGGTATGATCACATTTGATTGTGTAAACAGGATTGGGGGGAATGCATTTGGTGTTATTCAAGGTTGAAGGGAACCATCGGCTACCACCTACTACTCTATCACCTGGAGACATGGTTTGTGTGAGAACATGTGACAGCAAGGGTGCAGTTACAACTTCTTGCATGCAAGGATTTGTTAACAATCTTGGGGATGATGGCTGTAGTATTAGTGTTGCTTTAGAATCACGCCACGGTGATCCTACATTCTCTAAACTATTTGGGAAGAGTGTGCGCATTGACCGTTTTCAAGGACTGGCTGATACACTTACCTATGAGGTATTTGAAATCTATCATGTGATTCTTGCACACTGCCAAAATATTTTATGGCTCCAAGACACCTTGTGAAAAAATTATATAAGGGTGCCACAAATTCTACAAATGTTCAAACTAAGAAGTTTTGTGTAGCCAAATGAGGGCTGCAATGCATATCAACTATTTTTGTTTAATCAAGAACAACAAAATAAAGTCTATGATTTCTACAAAAAGAAAAAGGAAAAGTATATGGTCAACTACTAGTTAGTTGACTTGAGTTATACTATTTTGATCTGGAAGGTGAACAAGTCTGATAATGATAAGCATATATACTAATACTATAGAGTATCAATATGCCTTTCCTAACCCCTAGAGATTGAACTATTAAAAACCAATTTTTCACTGCTAGAAAATTGATGTTACAAAGTGGCAATTGACAAACAAGAAACTCTGTCATGTGAAATTGCAGTATTAAACATCAATTCTCACGGCTTAAAGATGGTGTTAGTGTGTCAATCTGACTAACTGCAGCAAAAATTTGAGCACTTAACTTTCACAGGCTTTGCTATCTTTCTCTGCTTGACTGTGGACATTGATCAATTCTAGTTTTCCTATTTTATATTACATTGACCTTCCCCAAGCTTTAACAAAATCACATGCATCTCTGTTTTTATTTTTATAAATTATATAGACCTCTCAGTCCTTTATATTAAATTTCATACCTAAATTAATGGTCATTACTTCAGTCAGGGTTGTTAGCAAATACCTGATGTCATGTATGTATGATATTTATGTATTTTGTCTTACGACATTTATCTTCAATTATAAGGAGCACATAATAAACTCAGGGAACAGTAAGAATCTAGTAATTTTTTTGATACATACGAATACAATAAGGATTGAATTGGCAAATTCTGGTGGAGCTAATGATATCGATATATCTGTTATTAATTGTGAAGCATGTGTTGCTTTTATGATTTATCATTAAAAAGGATGGTCTTTGTAGTTTCAGGCCATATTTCATAGGTGAAGAAGACCAAGAAAAACTCTAGGTCAAACCATTAGAAAGGATTTAGATTTAAATGGCCTCAAAAGATTTGGTTTATGATAGAATATAGTACTGTTGTTTGATTCATGAAGCCAACCCTACCTAGTGGGAAAATGCTTTGGTTGCTGTTAGTGTTGTTTTTTTATTAGAATAATTGGGCCTAACTCTACCCAAAAGCTAGCTTGTAGGGGAAGGGTTGCTTAAGTCATTATAAATGGTTCTTTACTCACATACTCAATTGATGTGGGACTTCAAATTTAACACACCCCTCTTGCGCCCGATTGGACATATAGAGCGTGTAGGTTGTAGGACTAGTAGGCATCTACAGGTGGCTCAACATTGAGATAGACTTTGATACCATATTAAACAATAGTCAGTTGCTTCAAAGTTGCACATTGACCAGCTATGGTGATTCTATTTAAGTGGCCATACGTCCTTTTTGTCATGGAATGTTTTATAAATCTTTGCTCTTTGTTATAGATGACCTTTAATTTTATTATCAGTCAGTTACTTTATTTTAAGCGCTTTATCTTCTGCTGGAAAACTTGTGGCTCACAGCTACTGCCTTGTTGTTTACTTTTTTATTTGCTTTACATCATCCTATTCCTATTGCTACATAATGGATAACTACATAATAGTTACTGTCCTTTAAGTTTACGGCTAGAATACACTCTCCAAATCCTTGGTCTGGTTGCGCCTTCAGCCACGGGATCACGGCTGGGTCCATCAGTGAACTACCCACGACCTACTTTCTCCACTAAGAAATAATCTACGTTCTAGTGATCAATTTTAAACAGACAAACATAATCAGACTATGATAGCTCTGTTAATTTCATTAATATCCTACTCCTTAGCTTAGCTCACAGAATATATTTGTACATATACATCTTTTAATAAGCTTCTTATGACTTTTTCAGCGCAACTGTGAAGCCTTAATGCTGCTTCAGAAGAATGGTTTACGAAAGAAGAATCCTTCAATTTCTGTTGTGGCTACACTGTTTGGAGACAGAGAAGATGTTGAATGGCTTGAGAAGAATCATTTGGTTGACTGGGAAGACGAAAAATTCAATGGACTATTAGGAAATGAAGACTTTGATGATTCTCAGCAGAGAGCAATTACACTGGGTTTGAATAAGAGGAGGCCTGTATTGGTTATCCAAGGGCCTCCTGGTACAGGCAAGACTGGTTTACTCAAGCATCTTATAGCATGCGCTGTTCAGCAAGGAGAAAGGGTTCTTGTTACGGCGCCTACTAATGCAGCTGTTGACAACATGGTTGAAAAGCTTTCAAATGTTGGATTAAATATTGTGCGGGTTGGAAATCCAGCTCGTATATCAAAAACTGTGTCATCAAAGTCTTTGGGAGAAATTGTAAATGCTAAGCTTGCAAGTTTTCGAGAAGAGTATGAGAGGAAGAAGTCAGATCTAAGGAGAGATCTAAGATATTGTTTAAGGGATGACTCACTAGCTGCTGGCATACGCCAACTTCTGAAACAGCTAGGAAGATCGCTGAAGAAAAAGGAAAAGCAGACTATTAACGAAGTTCTATCTAGTGCTCAGGTTGTGCTTGCTACTAATACTGGAGCAGCTGATCCTTTGATTCGAAGGCTAGATACTTTTGACTTGGTTGTTATAGATGAAGCTGGACAGGCAATTGAACCCTCTTGCTGGATTCCTATATTGCAGGGAAAGCGCTGTATTCTTGCTGGTGATCAATGCCAACTTGCTCCTGTCATATTATCTAGAAAGGCCTTAGAAGGTGGTCTAGGAATATCTCTACTGGAGAGGACTACAACTTTACATGAAGGGATTCTCACCACCAGATTAACAACACAATACCGTATGAACGATACAATTGCTAGTTGGGCCTCAAAGGAGATGTATGGAGGATTGTTGAAGTCCTCTGAGACTGTCTTTTCTCATCTTCTTGTAGACTCTCCTTTTGTTAAGGTATAATACCCATAAATGATATCTCCATTTTCATTGAAGTGAAGGATTCTAAATTCTATTAAAGTGCATTACATCTTGTCCTAACCGAAGAATCCTAGACCTTCCTGTTGTCTGTTTTATCTTGACAGTCCTTAATTTTCTAAAGATGCTATTCAAAATCATCGAAGTTGTTGGAGAAAGTTCTATAAAAACAATCTTGTCGGACAATGTTATGATTTTTATTTGGTACAATGGAGGTATAAGCACTTAGGTCAGTGAGGGAGATGGGTTGCCTAGTGGAGGATCAAACCCCCTGATGTATCATACTTCTTAAAGAGGCTGATACTAGTTCAGGCAGAATTTCATTGGCAAACAATATTATGTTTGCTTATATGTGTGTGTGTGTGTGTGTGAGAGGGAGGGAGGGAGAGGGAGGGAAACGAGCAGTGCAGTTTATGACCCTAAAGCCTCCTCTGGGCAAACATCTCAGGACATATTTTTGACAACTAGTGCAGTTTATGGCAGGTTGATGCAATATTGATGGCTTAGCCTTCTTAATAGACAATATTTTTTTTTGAAAAAGCAAAATTATATTAATAGGGTACTAGTAGTACCCAAAGCCAATTACAAGAGGAGCATATTTACAAATGGACAGCTAGGTACACATTCAACCTAGGGAAAATACCAACCAGGTTGATCATCTAACTAGAGCCACATTCTCAGTATAAAACTTCCTAGCCAAACAAAATCCCAAAATCGTGACAGTCAATTCCAAACCTAGCAGAGGATCCAAGATCTGGAATTACCATTATCCTATCAATACTTTCTACACCCAAAAACAGCCCAAACAGGAATATCAAATTCTAATAATTGAACAATACAAACTACTGCAAATATAGGCAACAGATGTAGTCCATTGAACGCCATCCATGATGCAAATCTCCTTGAAAGCTTCCTTCATCTAACATCTACTTTCAAGGCATTTAATAGGATCAATACACCAATCAGAAAATGAGCAAAACCCTCCACACAATTCTGCCGAAAACCACTACCATGACAGAACTTTCACCCTGTCTACTATATAAACAAGGTCTGCAGTTTTGTTCTAAAAATTATCCCATTGCGTAACTCCCAAATACCCCACACCACCACATGCCATAACAAGACACAACCACCAGACTTCACATGTCTACTTATTCCTTCCCCAAAATAGACCAAAAGATGGTGAATAGACTCTGGAGTTATAAATTCAGTCCCCATCCACACAAAAATGCTATCCCAAATTAAGGAGGTAAAGGAGCAATTCAGAAATAAGTGAGCAACAGTTTCCTCACAACAATTACAAAAGCCACAAAGCAAAGTCGCATCTTCATCAATTGCCCTCCTATGACGAAGATTAACCTTTGTAGGAATCCTATCTAACAGTAATTGCCATGAGAAGGCCACCACTTTTAGTGGAGCCTTGCTTTTCCATAGCCAAATAGATGATTTCTCCTCCAGTTCAGAAAGTTGTACCTGCTGGTGCAGTCTATTGGAAAGCTCCACATAAGCCGATTTAACATTAAATACCCCCAAAGGATGTGGTTTCCAAACCCATTGATCCTCCCTGTTGCTAAGAGTAATCGAATTGAGCATATTGTTGAATTCCACTAACAAGTCCTCCTCCCAAGCAAAAGGTACTCTCCTCCATCTAAAATCCCACACCCAAACCCCACCCTCCCAATTACCGCATGCTGAAATTTTTTCAGTTTTCATCCTAGATAAAGCGAATAATCTTGGAAAGAGTTCTTCCATGGTAGACCCCCCAAACCAAATGTCTCTCCAAAAAGAAATTGTCTTACCGTCACCTATCTTTTTACTGACCCCTTCCACAAACCAATCCCCAGCCACCCCCCTCCTAATACCCACATTACACAAGTCTTTCCACCATACTGATTTATTTCTAGCACAACCTACAGCCACCGTGTTAGAGTTCGAACACACCACCTCCCCATATTTAGCCTTAACAACCCTACACCAGAGGGAATCTGGCTCAACCAAAAGCCTCCACCTCCATTTCCCAAGAAGACTCATGTTGAATAACGCTAGGTTTCTAATACCTAGTCCCCCTTTTTCCTTTGGTTTGCAAACGTCCGCCCATTTGACCCAAGGAACTTTTTATTTCCGGAGCAACCACCCCAAAGAAACTCTCGCTGGATTCTAACCACCTCCTTCCAAACCTTCCAGGGCATTTTTAAGTAAGACAAGAAGTAGATAGGGATGCCTGTGAGCACTGAATTAATTAGCACAATCCTACCTCCCAAAGACAGGTACTTATTCTTCCATGAAGACAATCTCCTAACAAGAGTCTCTACCATTGGTTGCCAAGTAGAACTTTTCCTAGGGTTGGCTCCAACCGGCAGCCCCAGATACTTGAATGGAAACCTTGCAACCCTACAATTCAAGAAATCAGCACCCATCTGGATAAAGGAATCAATCACATTTACTCCCATTAGACAGCTCTTATGGAAATTTATTTTCAAGCCCGAAACCAACTCGAAACAACGAAGCACCGCTTTCATTACTAACAAATTCTGCTCACTTGCTTCCCCTATCAAAATAGTATCGTCTGCATACTGTAAGTGTGATATTGTCACCCCCGTAGATCCAATCTCAAAACCAGCAAAAATGCCCAAGGAGACCGCATTCCTTACAAGCCCACTGAGTCCTTCAGCTACTAGCAGAAAAAGAAACGGCGCTAGAGGGTCTCCCTGCTTCAATCCCCTTCGAATGTTTACTTCCTCAGTCGGACTTCCATTAACCAAGATAGAAAGCTTCCCAGAAAAAATACATGCCCGAATCCATTCTCTCCACCTCTCATTAAAACCAAATCTGCATAGCATATATTCTAAGAATTGCCAGCTCACCGAATCGTAGGCCTTCTCGAAATCCACTTTAAAAATGACACAATCCTTTCCCCTTTTTCTTGCATAGTCCACCAATTCATTCATAATCACAACCCCATCCGCAATATGTCTATTTTTAATGAAAGCAGACTGATTAGGAGAGATAATCGAGTCCATTACCTTTGCCAATCTAGATGCCAGAACCTTAGAGAGAAGCTTGTAAATACTCCCGAGAAGTGAAATTGGCCGAAAATCCCTAAGTCCTTGTGGAGAGGCAGTCTTAGGAATCAATGTTAAAAAATAAGAAGTTAGACAAGTGGGCAATCTTGCGTTACTGTGGAACTCAGTGAACATTCGAAAAACTTCCTCCTTCAACACATTCCAACTTGACTTGAAGAAAGTGTAATTGAAGCCATCCGGTCCAGGGCTTTTATCTCCATCACTAGCTATAAGACTCTCCTCAATCTCCTCCAAAGAAAAAAGCCCAACAAGCATCTCATTTTGAAGTTCCGAAACCTTCTCAAATTCGACACCATCTAAACCCGGTCGTGGCCAATCAAATTCAGCAAATTGCTTTGAAAAATAATTAATCACCTCGTTTTTCACCCCAACCACATCCTCCACCCAACCACCTTGAGTCTTTAGAGCCACTATCCGGTTCATCGCCCTCCTTGAATTAACACAAGCATGGAAGAATTTCGAGTTGGCATCCCCTTCCTTAAGCCACCTATTTCTTGACTTTTGAAATTCTAGACTCTGTTTATTTTTAAGGATATCCCAGATTTCAGCCATGAGCCCCTTCCTCCTACACGCCTCTTCAGCATCAAGGTCCCCATCTTCATTTGCCAAATCAATCTGCTCAGTCGACTCTATTAATTGTTGTAATTTAGAATCCATATTCCCATAAGCTTGTCTACTCCAATCCTTTATTGCATTTTTCAATACTTTCAGTTTTCCAAACAGCACCATACCTGCCCACCCTTCAATAGATGCCTCTGACCAACATTTTTCAATCATTCCATTGAATTCCTTATGACGCAGCCAGAAATTTTTGAACCTAAATGGTTTCGGTCCCCAATTCTGTACCCCATACCTCAAAACTATAGGGCAATGGTCCGAGACATCCCTATTTAGTGCCCACTGAGACATCTCTCCCCAAAGTTGAAGCCAACTTTCAGAAACCAAGAAACGGTCTAGTCTACTCAGTGCCGACCCATTAGCCCTTACCCAAGTGAATTTCCTGCCCAAAAGAGGAAGATCGACAAGTTGCATATCTTCAATAAACTGATTAAAATCTCGTTGTAAAACAGAACCAGTTTCCCTTGATATCGAGGTTGTCCCTCTTCTTTCACTAGCATATCTGACCACATTAAAATCACCTGCCACACACCAGAGCCCCTCTCCGAAACCCCTTTTTGACATTTTCAGTGTTTCCCAAAGCAGCCTTTTATCCGTTGAGCTTCCTTGGGAATAAATATTGACAATGAAACACCTCCTGCTACTGCCATAACACTCCAAACATACTCCCACAAAACCTTTGTCTTTGAATGAGAACACTAATTTCGCCTTTTGCGAATTCCAGATAGAAAGGATACCCCCACTATTCCCTACAGATGGTATATAACAGAATTCAAAACAGTCATTCCCCCATAATTTTCGACAGAGATTGACATTAACCTCCTCCAACTTTGTCTCTTGTAGTGCAATAAAATCAAGATTTTCTTCCATAACCAACTTCCTTATCCTTTTTTTCTTCACCGGACCCCCCAAACCCCGCACATTAAAGGTGCAAATCTTCATGATAAACCCTTCTCAACCCCTTTCTCAGACATAGCCATTCTATCCCTATCTTCGAAATGCATAAGCTTCTCCACAAGAAGTTGATCCTTGTCCTTTGTGGATAAACCCAAGTCTTTCCCCAAATTCAACAATTTTTCGGCTGAAATCCTACTACTGTTTGCAATTAATATGTTATTACAGTGACCTCTATTGGATTCAGTTAAAGACAAACCTGACAACCCATTTGGAGTCAAATTCCCTAAGCGACCATCCGGAGTCTTCAACATCGAACGGTTGCCATCTGAATCCTTCGGACCCGCTTTCAAAATTCCTTTTTTCTTTTCCCCTACAACTGATTTGCCCTTCGAACCCTTCCTCGAACCACCCCTTCCAGATCGAGCAGAGGAACGACCTCTAGGGATACTTTCATGCGCAGCCGACTCTGAGAGATTGTTGGACACTACCTCTGCAGGAGAAGAGATAGACGAGCTGGATCGCACCTGCCTAAGCAAATTGAACCTTGGGGGACGATTTGAGAAAGTGTGTAACAATGAAGCAGGAAGCACACGACCCCCATTTTTCTTTTTTTGAACCTCCTTATGTTTTCTTTGGCTAATCTCTGCTTTCTCCTTAACGCCCACCTCCTTTATTTTCTTCTTCCCTTTTTTGATTGCTGCCCTCTTTTTCTTTTGCAATGCAGTAAAATAAGGCCCCAAACCTTCATCCATTGAGTCAACAGCATCTCCACCCACCTCCCTTGCCAATTTACTAGCTGAATGGGCTCCTTGATCTGTCCCCCTTCGCTGTTTCCAGATCCTGCAGAGTGGGCTCCCTGATCCGCATCCAAAGGCCCATTATGTGTTACTGAGTTGTTGCCCAAATAAGGCTGCACTGTCCCAGTAGCCTCCAAGCCCAATTGTTTTAATTGAGCATCAATATTCTGATTTTTCTGGCCCAGTCCAACAACAACATTGTCTTCTACCTCTCTATTCCCTTCATGACCCTCCCCCAACGGTCCTACACAAAATCTGGTTTCCAGCAGCAGAGAATCTGGGACATTAAATGCTTCGCTGTACGGCAAGAAAGGACTGGCAGCATTTCCTTCATCGAGACGCGCACTGGACTCTGCCATTCCAGGATTAGCCACCTGACAGCCTATCTTCGAATTTGAAAATGGAGTCTCTTTCGTGTAATCAACCTCCTCCCGGAATATGCCAACATCTCCGCCGTCCGGGTCTCCCAAAAACGTATCCTCAACATATTCACTTTCATCTGTAGAGAAACCATCTTCCGAATTCAATTGCTTCTCCATCGACGCACAAATGTGATAATCAGTAAATACCTCTTCAACCATTCTGACAGAGAAGACAACATCATTTACTTTTATCTTCAATGTTCTATTGATTGCTGCCATGGAGGTAACATTAACTAGAACCCTCCCAACATCCAGCCTAGCTTTCTTCCTTGTAGCTTCATCCACATGTACAAATTTTCCAACTAGTTGAGAAATGAATTCGAAAAAATCCTCCCCCCAAGCATGGACTGGAACCCCTGTAACTCTTAGCCATACTGCTCTAACCCTTGGTACCATATCAGGTTCCCAAGGCTCTAGAACAGAGAAGACATTTTCCAAGGACTCTTCTGCATCAGATAATAGGGAATACACGTCGGCATTGTCTTTTGCTGTAAGGAGCACCAAGTTCCCTCCCAAAGGGGTTGCCACCAGCTTAAAGAAGCCTTCTTTTATCAAGTACTTTTGCACCTGGTGTACATTTGCATGATCCAGAGTTGTTCCGACATAACTTCCTACCAACCAACTCATTTTCTCATTTGTTACATTAAAGGAAAGGCCCTTCCACTCATCAATCACCCCTGCATTAACACCTGTGGTCCCCTGTTTTTTATCACCTCCATAGAAATTTGTCTTACTTGTTTTGTTCTTTTCTGCCAAGACATCAACATAACTAACGTCACTTTTCCTGAACCTATCAACCATATTGACATTATTCCTCTTCCAGTCAACCTCTTTGGCAGGCTGAGGCTGAATATTACTCCCCCTTTCAAACCTGGGTACGTTGACTCTCAACTTAAAGGTGCCAATCCAAATTTCATTCAGCTGCTCCTCCAAAATTGCCTTGTTTTGTGCATTCTTGAATCTCACAAAACCAAACTTCTTACCTAGCTTATCCTTCTTACCAGGAATGAAAACATCAATAACGATACCCCACTTCAAGAACACTTTCCACATTTCTTTTTCGCCAAAATCCTCTGGGAAATTAGTAAAGAAGTAGGAGGATGTTCCCTCCAGAAACTTAAAGAAGGCTTGCTTGTCATTACCCTTTTGATTAAACCTATCATTTTGGTGCTGACCATGGTTACGAGGATGAACAAAAGAAGTTTTTTGGTCTCTAAAACGATCTCTCACTGAGTGCCTTTCTCTCACAGAAATTCTCTCTCTTACCATGGTTCCTATTCAACAACACAGACTGTACAAGGCAGAAATGTTTGTATCTGAAAATGGTCCTTTCAAGTCTTTGGAAGAGCTTTCGGATGGCGACCCCTGAACCTTTACAAAATCTTACTTATATAAATGAATATGATCAAATGCAGCTTTAAACTGAACTATTTCAATTTTTCTTTTCATACCCTTCCACAAAACAATGTTAAGAGCCATGTCTCAATTACATAGCAAAGTGTCAAGAACCAATCCTCCTATAGCCTTAAGCTCCTTCTTAATAGACAATATGTAATGCTGCAGATGTACAAATCACAAGACTTTTCATGAAATAGTTTTGTCAACAAATACTGTCATGAAAATAGAAAACAAAAGAATAACTGTTTGTTGACCACCATTTTATGGATTTCTAAGCTTTTCTGTTATATTTTGAGTTACCTATGCGTTTTAGTTAGGGATGTATGCGATATGTATGTGTTTTTTTTTCTGTATCTGTCCATTTACTTTTAATTCTTATTACATGATTGGAAAGCTTAACCTGGCTTTTGTTGCAGCCTACATGGATAACACAATGCCCTCTGGTATTGCTCGATACTAGAATGCCATATGGAAGTCTGTCAGTTGGTTGTGAAGAGCATCTAGACCCAGCTGGAACAGGCTCATTTTATAACGAAGGAGAAGCTGATATAGTTTTGCAGCACGTCTTTTCCTTAATTTATGCTGGTAAGTATATTTGACTCTTTCAGTTTTTTCTATTCGGTGATAGCTTTTATCATAAAACTTTTTTCCAAGCATGAATGCTTTATGGTATCAACAAGAAATGGCATGAGTATGAGCAAAGTAAAATTACCAATACTACCAACATTATGTTGGTCTGAGTGGAACTGGGCTCGGATCCTTTAAGCAAGGTCTCAAGTTCAAGCCTTGTGGATGGAAAAACCATGGTTGATAGGGGAGACCCACTAAAGGTTGCCACTCAGGTTTCCCGACGGAGATTAATCATCGGCGAAATGGGTGGATACTTCGCACCTATGTCATGGTAAAAAAAAAAAAGTAAAATTACCAAGACTGAACTGAATAGTGGCTGTCTGTTCTTTGGGGACTCCCCTAGGCCAAGTCAGTGAATGGGCCCAAGACAGCCACATACTGCTCATGAACACAGAACACTTCACAAGTGCGATCTAGTACAAATGGTGTCTCACTGTCTCGTACCTATACCATGGTGCATTAGTTGCTAGTTGGTTCTCTACATATTCCAAAATGTGATCATATAGTATAATCATTCAAGTCTTTATAGCCGCCCCCTTTAAAAATTGTGTAGTGACATGTTTGCTGCCGGTTTTAAAGTTATTATTTTATCTCGTTCCATGTACAAGTACTTGTGTGACAGGTAGTTGTAGATTTCAGCATGATAGAATTTATACTACTAAGGTCTGTTTCTTATGAGCATATAAATATGTTGCATAATTGGTGATTAAGTACAGTCAAAATAGTAATAACAATCATAAGATTTAACCATGTTCTGGTGCTGCTTTTATTATTCTTTTCTACTTCTTATGTGGAGTTATTATACTCATGGCTTGATTTTTCTACCCGTATAGATAATACTTTACAATGACCGTTGAACTATTTTCCAGACAAGCCCTGTATCATCTCTAAAAAGTTTCAAAATTCAATTAGTTTGTTATAGTTGAAAATAAAATTTCTGAATATTTGAATATTATTGCTTGATCAGTTTCGTACAAAGGAGTTTACAATATATAGCCTAATGACATTAATTGATATCCTAAAAAAGAGAGGAAAAGTCTATCCTAATAATAACTAGAATAAAAACAGATCTATACAATTAAAAGAAAATAATAGAAAAATGTCTTCCTATAATTACAATATGTTACAACACTCCCCCTCAAGCAGGTGAATTGATATCCATCATTCTCAACTTGCAAGTAAGACCTTAAAACCACTCTGTGGGAAGTCCCTTGGTAAAGACATCTGCTAATTGGAACTCTGAGGGAACGTACTCAGCAACTATAAGACCATTATCTAATTTTTCCTTGATAAAATGTCGGTCTATCTTTATTGGCTTCGTCTGATCATGCTGGACTGGGTTGTGAGCAATGCTAATGGCAGACTTGTTGTCACATAATAACCTCATAGGAGCTTCATACTTTATTGTGAGATCATTAAGTATGATTCTCATCCATAATAATTCACAAATCCCTTAGGCCATAGCTCAAAATTCTATCTCAGCACTAGATCTAGCAACCACATTTTGCTTTTTACTTCTCCAAATCACCAAATTTCCACCCAAAAACATGGAGTACCCTGAGGTGGATCTCCTGTCTATCATCGGCCTTGCATAGTCTGCATCTGTATAAGTTTCTATGGACAATTTGCCCCCCTTTTTGAACAGTAGTCTTGCTCTAGAGCTTGTCTTTAGATACTGGATGATTCTATTCACTGCTTGCATATGTCTCTCATGCGGATCATGCATAAATTAGCTAACCACACTGACAGCATTGGCTATGTCTGGTTTGGTGTGGGTTTCCCACAAATATCTGATACTTGGTTTTTTCCACCCATGGGCTCTCTTTATTGCTTCCAATCTTGTAATTTTTTTCAATAGGCGCCTCTGTGGTTTGCAACCCATACTTGTCTCTTTAAGAAGACCAAGACATATTTCCTTTGGGAAACAAAGATACCTTGTTTGGAGTAGGCAACTTCTATTCCAAGGAAATACTTCAACTTACCCAGGTTCTTCATTTCAAACTGTGCGGCTAAATTTTATCTCTGAACCTATTTTTCAACCTCATCATCACATGGAATGATCATGTCATCTACATAGACTTGAAGGAGTATGAGTTTGCCTTCCTGGAAATGTTTTATAAAGAGGGTATGACCTCCTTGGCTCTGTCTACAAAGCATGCTGCCAAGGAGAGAAGAATCCTGACTGTATTCATTTTTGTTACTGGGAAAAATGTTTCTTCATAATCAATCCTATATGTCTGGGTGTATCCCTTTGCAACCATCCTTGCCTTACAGTATAGATCTATCTGCATCCGACTATCCTCTTATCCATTGGTTCATGTCTTATTTTTCTCCAAAGCACTCGTCTCATCATATATAGCTTGAACCCAATTCTCGTCTGTCAAAGCTTCTTATACTGATATAAGAACTCTGATAGAACCCAATAAGGATCAGCAGTGATGCGGTCCTTCCCAGTTCAAAGGCCACCCGCAACATATTCCAAATTCAGTGATACCCTTCCTCTTCTCTGCACCCCTCCTATGTACCATTTGCTGCCCCCACTCCTCCTACGTCACCTGTCCATTCTATTATATTTTCTGTCTATCCTCCAATTGATTCCTCCACATCTATTCACATAAGTCAATGACCCATCACTACCCGTTAGAGGTCCATCACATATGTCCTACGAAGAAGTGCATAATTCTATTGGTGAATGAAATAACGAGAAAAAAAAAATGGATCTTGTAGTATTTCACCTTCTCCTTCCAACCCGTGAGCATATCATTTTAATCCAAAAAAAAAGGATAAGGATATTAATTCATATCAATTTATTTTATCATTGTTTTTGCCATGCAAGTTGTCTTTCAGAGTTCTGATACTGTAACACAACTTATTTGTCATTTGTGTTTGCTGATATAAGATTTTCCTTGTTAATTTGAATCTGAAATGCAGGTGTTAGCCCAACTGCTATCGTAGTGCAATCCCCTTATGTTGCTCAAGTACAACTGTTGAGGGACATGCTTGATGAGATCCCAGAGGCTGCAGGTACTGAGGTTGCAACAATTGATAGCTTTCAAGGTCGGGAAGCTGATGCAGTAATTTTATCGATGGTATGATCTGTATCCAATCTTTAGATGCTCGTTTCAACTATTTTTTATTGATAAATAAACTTATTACTTAAAATATAAATAAGTAAATGTTTGAGAGGGGACAGTAGGATATCATCTTCAGTTAACATGAGAAAGTTCAAACAGCATCACAATGCAACCCTTATATGTAATTTGAAGCCTCTCGAAGAATTCCATTCTTTTCCAATTGAAAGTTGACTTTACTGCAATCCTTTGCACAAATCCTTTGGGAATTCACCCTCCTCTCTCTTAATCATGAAATTTAGTCAGCATAGTTGATGGAGTTTTCTTTTTTGAACATCATATTTGACATTTTATACATTAATCTCCATCTCTCACTGTTTTTTTTATCTGCATACATGTATTTCAAAAATACATCAAAAAAAAAAAAACATAGGGACACTGTATAGTGTCCTATTTTGATGTTCAAGAAATAATATTCTAGTTGATGTTAAGCACCTTATTTGAAGAATGATTTTTATCTCCAATATGCCCCCTCCGGGTTTCTTGGGACTGAAGTGTGAAGATACTTTTTAATTTTACTATTATGAAGGGGTAACAAGAAGCAAACTCTAGACCACTTGATCAAAGACACACTCATGTCATTTTGATTCTGTAAATGAAGCATTGATAACTCTGTTAATACTCTCACTAGATTGCTTGCACCATGGCTCATCATCTCTCATCTTTACTTGTTTATGACTACTGCAATTGGGAGAATATGTAACCTTTCTTCCTAAATGTTTGTTGAGATGCATGAACTAAAACACCCAGTTTTTTTTTTTGAAAAATAAGGTACGATCTAATACTTTGGGAGCTGTTGGATTCCTTGGGGATAGCAGAAGAATCAATGTTGCCATCACTAGAGCACGCAAACATTTAGCTGTGGTCTGTGACAGCTCAACCATATGTCACAATACCTTCCTAGCAAGACTTCTACGTCATATCAGACACTTTGGTAGGGTGAAGCATGTAGATCCAGGTAGTTTTGGAGGCTCTGGACTTGGGATGGATCCAATGTTACCTTCAATTAACTAGTGTTGCAACACTAGCATGAAACAGATTTTAAACATGGGGTACGGTAGGGGGGTGGGCTGTATTTTAAATGCTTGTCTTCCTTTTCTTGTTTCTATTTTTATATTGATTCATGCAAAGGCTGGTCTTTAGCGCGGCCAAAACATTTTACTGTATAGTGATTCATAAAATTCAATATTTGTATATGAAGTGCCACTCATACATTAAAATTATGAATGAAATTTCATTCAACCCCCAAGAATTGTACTTTAGTCAGTGTTATTAAAACCGGACTAGTCGTTGACTCGGTCAGGATACTGGGTCAATGGGTCATTGGTCTAACTGGTGAGTTATTGGTTAAACAGTATGAATCAGTATATATTAAATTTGTAAATTTTGTATTAAACTATATATATATATATATATATATATCTTCCTTGTGTATTGCGTCTACCCATGTTCGAGTTCCATGCTTATCATTATGCACAATTTTGCTTGTAAAACCTCACCTCGCATGCTAATGTCAGCACAGATTGCATAGTGACGTTAGCAACCGGACCCGGACCGCGAGTCGAGTTGCAAGTTCTTACTGTTTCACCTTCGTTCAAAGCCGAGTTGATATTGTCAGCACTGGTTTAGGTGACTTACTAATCTGACATGTTGATCGGACTCCCCATAGGTTCGATTTCCGGTCCGACCGACGGTATGGTTCGATTTTAATAACAATGATTTTAGTACCATTATGTAAATTGTGAACCCAACTACAATTGATAGTATGAATATAAAGTAATATTATTTGAACATCCGAAAAATTGACACCTGAGGCACCTGGTTAACGAGGCTTAAAATTGTGGTTGATGACATGTTGAATTTGGTTAATGGATATACATGTGGTAGATGAATAATTCGTCAATGAACAAATTAGTTAATGATGTAGAAAATCTTGGTTAATGAAGTTCGGTGAATGAGTAATGAGTTACTCAATCTTGATGTATCGGTTAATCAAACTCAACACGACATTAACTACAATTTTGAACATTATTAACTAACAGAAATGTTTTTAGCACACCCGAGTGCGACACCTCCAGCCGACACTCGGGTACTGTAGCACTATTTTTTTTTTTTTTTAATAACAAATTTTGACTTTTTCTTATAAAAATAAAATTTTAGTTTTTTTTAATACTAACATTTTTGGTTAATTACGCGCAAATATCTGGTTAATGGGTCATCCTGAAACTTATAATCATTTTTCACAACCATGTAAATATTTTGTTAATCACGTGCAAATATTTGGTTAATTCAGTTCATTACATGGTTAATGGGTCATCCTGAAGCTTACAATAATTTTGCACAACCATGTAAATATTTGGTATAAATATTTGGTTAATTCAGTTCATTATATGGTAAATTTGTGTGAAAAATTATTGTAAGTTTCAGGATGACCCATTAACCATATAATAAACTGAATTAACAAGATATTTGTACGTTATTAACCAAATTTACATGCTTGTGAAAACTGATTGTAAGCTTCAGGATGATCTATTAACCATATAATGAACTGAATTAACCAGATATTTGTACGTAATTAACCAAAAATATTAATATTCAAAAAAGCTACTTTTTTTTTTTTAAAAGTCAATAAACAGGACATTATCAATGTTTAGCCATTTTGGAAACAAAAGTTATTTGGACATCACAATTTGACAACATACAACAATTGATTAATAACATTCAAAATCATGATTAATGATGTATTAAATTTGATTGATTGGTACATTTGTACTAAATGGATAACTTGGTTAATGATATAAAAAAATCTTTAGTTTACGAAGCTTAGTGAATAATTAATAATTTATCCATTTTAATGTATCCATTAACGATTTCTAACACATCATTAACAACGATTTTACCTATTAATCAGATCTCGTCAAGTTGTCAAATATTTAATGATCAAATAACATTACAGTTTTGAAATCAGACCGGGAAATATATTTGAAGCACAGTATCTGGAGCATCAATATAAAATGGTGCAAATAGGCCATAACATTTGGACTATACACATTTAATATAAGATCAAAGAGACGGGAAATCAATTGCCCGCACCAACTAAAGCCATCTTAATAAACACCAGAAGGGATACCGTGGTACAGAAAAAAGACAATTACTAACCATATCCATTAAATTATTTTCTTTCTCATCATTACAAATGATAGTGCCATATGAAATAAGTGAGAAGAATGAATTATGGAACACCAAGCTGGTTCAAGTCAAGTGCATCCTTTGGCAGATTAATGAACATACTGTAATTGTAGTTTAAGATTAGGAATTCATTCCAAGACATCATCAGCACAAAAATGATCAAGAGCGCAAGTACTTCTAGTTCACTTCCATACATGACCAAACAATGTATATTCTCATGATCTTTTATTTATCCTTTTTTGCGGCTGCTTCAGCAGGAGTGCTGGTAGTCATCTGATCAACTGCATGAACTGTAGTCTGAAGCTCCTCCCATATGGCTTTATAGACCATTCTTTGCCTATTTACAGCTGACTGTCCCTCAAAGGAAGCAGATACAACGTCAATGCTGCAAAACCAAACAACACATCAAAGCTATGTTCCAGCCAAGTTATACAGAAGTATCAAATGAAACTGTTAATACATAACATGGCATCTTCCTGAAGGACAACTTTTATCAAAGAGGATATATGCAAAATTGTGTTAAAAAATGTTTCAATTTACACCTTGCCCCTTGGTAGGCACCTAGACTATAGGCTGGGAGAAATCTGGCATAACCAAGGCTGGTGTTGTCACCATGCACTGCTTGAGTTTTTGGAAAGCTTGTTCAGCATGCCAATTAAAGTTTCCCTATCTGTGAGAGGCCTTGCAATGTTGCCATATTCCCTCACAAAGCTCCTATTGTATCCCGTTAAACCAAGAAACCCTCTCAACCTTTACTGAAGTGCCCGGGATGGACATTGCAAAATTGACTTGATCTTTGCTTCTTCCATGGCCATACCTCTCTTGGAAATAATATGCCCCAAATAATCAACCAGAGTTCTCCCAAAACTGCACTTCTTTTGATTAGCAAAAAATTGAGACCTGTCCAAAGTAACAAGGACTAGTTGCAAATGCTGCAAATGATCTGACCATGTTTGCTACAGACCAGAACGGCAGAATGTCATCAAAGAAAACCAAGATGAACTTGCGCAAGAAGGGTTGCAAGATGGAGTTCATGGAATACTAGAATGTGGCTGGCGTGTTAGTGAGTCCAAATGGCATCTAAGAACTCAAAATGTCCTTGGTGAGTTCTGAATGCTGTCTTATGAACATCTGCTTCGTGCATTCTGATTTGGTGGTACCGAACCGAGCCCTCAACTATATCTTGGAAAAATACCCTGCCCCATGTAATTTATCCAGTAACTCTTCAATCACTAGAATTGGGAATTTATCAGGAATGTAGCCTTGTTCAAAGCACGGTAATCCACACAAAATCTCCAACTGTCATCCTTCTTTTTTACCAAAATAACCGGCCTTGAAAAAGGACTAAAGCTGGGACGAATAATCCCTTAAGTCAACATTTCCTTGGCCAATTTCTCCATCTCATTCTTTTGAGCATGTGGATAATGGTATGGCCTCACATTTATGGGATCTACTCCTGCCTTAAGCACAATCTTATGGTCCCATCCCTGGTTAGAGGTAACCCTTCCGGAATAGCAAATACCCCCAACAAACTGCTCCAAAACCCCCTGCAACTGTTTCTGCTGTGCTGTAGATATAGCCTCCTCACTTGCACTTCCCCCCAACATTTCCAAATTCCAACCAAGCTACTCCCAAAATTACATCTGCTCCCCCAAATCAAACAAATAGAAGTCAATAGTGAAATTCTATTTAGCAATAACAATTGTAAATCTCTACAGCATCCTTGCGATAATTTCCTACAACCATCACCCAGCCTTACCCCAAAAGGACACATACCTGCATTCCAGCCTACGCACAGTCTCCTTAGCAATAAAATTGTGGTTAGCTCCACGGTAATCAGTACCAGAATTGGACTCCTACGTATTTCTCCATACAGCTTCATTGCCTTGGGCTGAGTCAAGCCACCTGCTGAAAATGAAGACAGGTGCAGCACTTGGCAGTCGACATTTTCCGATTCACCTTAACCACCTCCTCTGCTCCCCTAACTTCGTCAGCAACTTTAATTTCTCGATCATCTATGCTCTCATCTTCCGCTAAAATAGTCACCCTTAAACTCTTTTCAGGGCACTAATAAGCCAGGGGTAAAGGGAAGACCGCACTGAAAACATCTCCCTTCCTCCACTCTCTTAAGATACTCCTGATAGGGTAGATGCTTGGCTCCTCTACTTCTGTTATTTTGATGCTGTTGTGATCATATCCCCAACCTATCAAACCCCGCCACAGGGTTGTTAGAGCCTGCTGAAGATGAACCTGATGAGGATGACCCCTGCTTCCAACCCCCCCTCAAAACAAAACAAAAACCCCACCCAATGGATGTACTTTCTCTCTAGAAACCAATGCAGCATTCAAAGGTTGCTTGAAAACTTGCTCTTATTCTGCGAGTAAGGATCCATCCACCCTTGATTAGGTTGCAGTTCCTCTTCAATGTTTCTTGATAGCTTCATGGCTTGGGTGACACCCCCCGGATCATGAGTTCTCACCCTGCAGTTAACCTCTAGAAACCTCCAAAAAAAAAAAACCAGCAATTGATCATCCGTCACCATTGGAGCTTATATTGGGTACCTTCTTCCTCAAGAAACAAAACCAATTCTCAGCTACACTATCCATGCTGATAAAGACTAGTTGCATCTTCTGCATAGGCTTCACTTGTACCTCAGAAAACTTCTCAGCCTTCGGATTCCATCCAATGGATCAACAACACCTTCAAAAACCGGTAATTCCTCCCTTCCACCCCAAAATGGACCAAAATCATTGCTTCCCCTTCAGGCTATCCTCACCTTTGCTCGTCTTATTGGACAAGAAAGGAGTCAAATTCCCTAATATATCCGTTCCCTCCTTCCTCCTCCACAACAATCCTTTATTTTCGCATCCACATCCACGATTTCGCTAGCCCAAATCATATTGATATCCCCAATTCCTTCCATGTTCTCAATTGCCGCTAAACACACCCCTTGATCCCCAGTTACCTTCGTCAAAAGGTCCACTTGTTCGCTATTCACTTTCTTTAACACCTCCACTGATTTTTCCAGCACCTCCATGCATGCCTCCATCTTCTTCCTTCCCGTTTTTGGATCTAACAGGTCGGACCAAACTGTTAGGCACCTAGACTAGGATTCTTGGTTGAGGGTTGAGAGAGAAAGAAAAGAGAGAGAGAGAGATTATGTTTTGCATTCAGGAGACGAATCTCCCCATAGGGCTTTCCCCTTTAACTGAGCTAACCGCTCAAGGTTACAATTCTGGTAATTGACTAACTGACTAACATAGTTACAACAATCTCCTATTCTCCTTATATACAGAATTAACTAACTGTTTATATGGGCTTTGACCCTTAAAGTGTTATTCCTATTGAGCAGGGCCCTAACTCCCGTAGAAATTTTTCCCCAAGTAGTAGTCAATTCCATTCCCAAACTTTGGAGAAGTATGACATATGCAGGTGAATTATGTTGCTGTTGAATTGGAAGGTTTTAGGCAGGGAAGGAGGAAAAGAGAGAAATAAACTAACAAGTAATAACACTGATATTGATTTGAAGTAGTGATGATGTTATTACAAAAGACAACCCTAATAGTCCTATTTATACTAAAAGTAGAATCCTAGTCTTGATCAAATAGAGAATCAAATCATAAAATATAAATAAGAAATAAATCATAAGATATCATCTAAGATACTCTAAAATATTTTAAGATATGAAAAGATATTATCAGATATTTCTCTGATTTTCCAACACTCCCCCTCAAGCTAAAGCTTACTGAGCTTTAAGCTTGTTACACGAAAACAATGCATCTCCCCTCAAATTAAAATTTAAAATAAAAACATAAACTGAGCTCCATGAAAAATAATGGTTGGAAGGCAACTCAAGGATGATGGAAAGGCCGGAGAGAGTTGCTGGAAAGATAACTTAGCAAGATAGCTGGAATGATCATCAGCCTCACTGAAATTTCTTGGCAAACAATCTAGCAGCAAGGTCCGAACTTCTAAAAACCACATTTGGAAGCTTCAACAACAATATCGGAGACCCGAATTATTTAAAATTGAAATTAAGGTGGACAACTACTTCCGGGACTAAGACGTGGCCAGTGCATCTGGGACAAGGGGCCAAGGCTAGTGCATCTGGGAGAAAGACGGGCCAGTGCATCTAGGAAAAAGTGTCGAGCCAGAGCATCTGGGGCAATGAGTTGGGCTAGTGTGAGTCATAGCCAACATAAGTCAATCATCGATGGAAATATAAGTCACCACTAATCTGATTCAACTGTGGGAAAGGAGTAACCACCGGAATGATCGTCGATAGGAAGAGAAGCCACTGGTATGATCCATTAGTTGATAAGAATTGCATTACAAACACTGTTAGACCCCATATCACTAAAACATATGTTCGAAGAACGTTCATGCAGCCCAAAACAGTGGGCCAACCGTAAGCTAGATGATTGAGTCCCATTGTAACTAATAAACACCAGCATGTAGCTTAGCTGAGCTGGGTTAGGAATTCAAATAAATTGGGAGGTTAAGGTTAGGAGGGAAAGGAGGTTAGACGGTTATTTGGTAGAATTTGGGAGGGAGAGGCCAAGCTCTCGAATATTCTTAGTGAGGGACCTTTTCTTGTAGTTCTCTTTCTTCTCTATCTTATATTCTCTCTGTAACATTCCTTCTACCTCTGATTTGGGAGCATTTCCCTAGAGAAATTGCAATATACACACATAAATTTAGTAAACCTAGCATTTCTATTGATCCAGTTATTAAAGCTCTTCGATTCTGGAAGAGATTCATGGCTTCTACGCGGGGAATGGAAGCACAATTGGAGTTTCATGAGCGTGGATTTGAAAGCTTCATCGCGACTCGTGATGAATTGCAAGAGCTACGAAGAGTTGTGGACGAAGAAAGGCTCGAGAGGATTGAGACTCGAAGACAACTCGGAGAACTCATCGAGACGGTGAGAGGATTATCGATTCGCAATCAGAATTCGTCAAACGGCGGTGGCGGTTCTGGTAACGGAAGAGGAAATGGAAACCTCAACAACTCGCAGATCCGTGACGAGCGATGGCGTCATCTCGAGATTCCAATCTTCGGAGGTGAAGACGCATATGGTTGGGCGAATCGTGTCGAGCGCTATTTTGAGGTGAAAGGTCTGAATGATATGGCAATGGAAGGGAAGGCACTAACGTGGCATCAATGGCGGGAGTATTCTGCTCAGAACCCGACTTGGGAGGAATTCAGGTCCGCTGTGATCCAAAGGTTCCAACCGTCCATGATTCAGAGTCCTTTTGAACTCTTGTTGAATTTGAAATAGACAGGGACAGTGGAAGAGTATAAAGAGCAATTTGAGTTGTACGCAGGTCCCCTTATGAGAAGTGCCCAACCAGAATATTTGAAGGGAATCTTTCTTAATGGACTGAAGGAAGTGGTGCGAGCTGAGCTGAAGCTATATAAGGCTGAAAGCTTGGCATAATTAATGGAATTTGCACAAAGGATAGATGAGAAAAATTTGTTACTTGGCAAGGGAAATTCGTGGGGACGGAGAAGTGGTACCACAGTGAGAAATGTTGCTAATACAAGAACTGTAGCTTGGGAGGCAGGGAGTAAGAGTCAACCTCAGTTAATGTTGACTGGAAGTAATTCAGGGGGTGTTTCGAATAGCCTAAAGACTACAGGATCCTTCAGAGGCAGAGGATTCAGACATTTGTCAGATGCTAAGTTGCAAGAGCAGTCTAGGAAGGGACTTTGCTTTAGGTGTGATGAGAAGTTCGATCCAGGTCATGTGTGTGCTAACAAGCAGTTGCAAGTACTATTGTTAGAGGATGGAGAGGACAGTGAACAAAATGAGGAGGAATCCGTGAATCAAGACCAGGAAATGGAATTAAAATCCTTGCAGCTATCGATGTATAGCATTTCTGGGTTGACATCTAAGAAATCTATTAAGGTATAGGGTACGTTGGCAGGCAAGCAAGTGATTGTACTAGTTGATTGTGGTGCTTCGCATAATTTCATATCCTCCGTGGTAGTGAAGGAGTGAGTTAACAGTCGAGGAGACACCATCTTATATAGTGGAAGTTGGGGATGGTAGGAGGATCCCATCTAAAGGTGCTTGTTCTAAATTGACCCTAGTGATTGAAGGGTTGGAGGTTCAGCAGAGATTCTTTATATTTGATCTAGGAGGGGTTGATATGGTGCTAGGGATGGAGTGGTTAGCAAGCCTTGGTGAGATCCGGGCTAACTTCCAAGGACCTGACACTGAAGATTCCTACTCCAGGGGGCAGTATAATATTGAGAGGGGAATCTGCTCTAGCTCGTGCAGCAGCCTCTTTCAAATCTGTCCTCAAGGCACTAGGAGATGGTCAGGTTTATGGTTGGATTATCAAAGCTTACAAGGAGAAACTGAGATGGGGATGGCACCACCCCAATGGCTAGACCCAGTATTGGCAGAGTATGAGGATATTTTCCAAGAACCTCAGGGCTTACCTCCCTCTAGGAGGCAGGACCATGCAATTGTTCTAAAGGAAGGAGCCAACATTCCAAATCTCAGGCCTTGTAGATATCCACACTACCAGAAAAATGAAATTGAAAGGTTAGTGGATGACATGCTTAATTTAGGTATAATCAGACCTAGTGTGAGTCCTTTTTCAAGCCCAATCATTTTAGTTTTAAAAAGAGATGGAGGATGGAGGTTTTGTGTGGATTATAGGGCCCTTAATAAAATTACCATGCCTGATAAATTCCCAATTCCTATCATTGATGAGCTTTTGGATGAATTAGGAGGTGCAGTAATTTTCTCTAAGTTAGACCTTAGAGCCGGATATCACCAGATACGCACGAGGGAGCAAGATATTCCAAAAACAGCATTTAGAACACACGAGCGGCATTATGAGTTTGTTGTCATGCCTTTTGGACTCACTAATGCACCCTCTACATTCCAATCTCTCATGAATGACATGCTTAGGCCATATCTCAGGAAGTTTTTCTTGGTCTTTTTTGATGATATACTAGTGCACAGCAAGTGTGAAGGGGGCCACAAAAGGCACTTACAAGCAGTTTTGGCTTTATTAAAGGAGCATCAGCTTTTTGCTAATAGAAGAAAGTGCACTTTTGGCCATAGTCAATTAGAGTACCTTGGGCATATTATTTCAGCAGAGGGTGTGGCAGCAAACCCCAAGAAGCTTGAGGTGATGTTGGACTGGCCAGTTCCTAAGGATATAAAAGCCTTGAGAGGTTTCTTGGGCCTCACCGGCTACTACCGCAGGTTTGTGAAAGACTATGGGAAGATAGCTAGACTCTTGACCCAATTATTGCAGAAAGATGGTTTTCAATGGAATTCAGAATCCCGGGAAGCTCTTGACAGGTTGAAAAAAGCTATGGCAGAACTACCTATACTCACTGTTCCTGATTTCACTAAGGTCATTACAATAGAAACTGATGCCTCTAATGAGGGTCTCGGGGCTGTACTGTTACAAGAGGGCCGACCCGTGGCCTTTATCAGTCAAACGTTGCCAGAAACGGGGCAAGCTAAATCAGTTTATGAGAGAGAATTGATGGCCATTGCGATGGCTCTCCAGAAATGGCGTCATTACTTGCTGGCAGGCACTTTATCATTCTTACAGATCAGAAAAGCCTTAAGTTCCTTACTGACCAGCGTGTACTGGGCGAAGAACAGTTCAAATGGACCTCGAAACTGGTTTGACTTTGAAATACAATACAGCCCGGGTAACGAAAACCGGGCAGCAGATGCATTGTCTAAAAAGATGACTTATGCAGCCCTTTCCACAGTTCAGTTTTCTGATTTAGATGAGTGGGAAACAGAAGTCCAAAATGATCCTAAGTTACAAGGTATTGTCCAGGACTTAATTCAGAATTCTGGGACCCATCCGGGGTACTCATCCCAGGATCGTACGCTACTATATCATGGCAGGCTAGTTCTTCCTCAACAATCATCTAAAAATCCTATTCTCCTTAAGGAATTCCATCACTCAGTTGTGGGTGGTCATTCCGGATTCTTTCGAACATATAAGCGCATCTCGGCTTTGGTTTATTGGGAGGGCATGAGAAAGGATATCCAACAGTATGTGGCTTCTTGTGAGGTCTGTCAATTGAATAAATATCAGACTCTCTCCCCTGCGGGTTTATTGCAGCCTCTACCTATTCCTACTCAGGTTTGGGCCGATGTGTCCATGGATTTTATAGAGGGCCTTCCTAAGGTACAGGGTAAGGATGTCATTTTAGTGGTAGTTGATCGGTTGACTAAATATGCACATTTTCTTCCCCTCAGTCACCCTTTTACGGCTAGGGATGTGGCTGAAGTGTTCATCAAGGAAGTGGTTCGGCTCCATGGTTTTCCCTCTACAATTGTCTCTGACCAGGACAAGATTTTTCTAAGCCATTTATGGTCCGAGCTCTTCAGATTAGCAGGTACTAAGCTGAAATTCAGCTCTGCCTATCATCCTCAAACGGATGGGCAGGCGGAGGTTGTGAATCGCTGTTTGGAGACTTACTTGAGGTGTCTCACTGGTTTCAAGCCTAAGCAGTGGCCTAAGTAACCTAGTTGGGCTGAGTTTTGGTTTAATACCAATTATAATAGTTCTACTAAGCTTACCCCATTCAAGGCCTTATATGGGAGAGACCCCCCCACCTCTTAAAAGGTACTACTATCCCTTCGGTTGTGGGAGAGGTGAATCTTATGACTGCGGAACGGGACCAGATCCTTCTTGATTTGAAAGGCAATCTCCTAATAGCTCAAAGTCAGATGAAGTCCTATGCTGATAAGTCTAGGCGCCCCATCAACTTTGGCCTTGGGGACTGGGTATACTTGAAGCTTCAACCTTATAGATTGAAGTCTCTTGCTAAGAAGCGGAATGAGAAATTGAGCCTCGTTTTTATGGCCCATATCAGATCAGTAAGCAAGTGGGGCCAGTGGTTTTTCAGTTGGATCTCCCACCAGAGAGCAAGATCGACCCTGTTTTTCATGCTTCCCTGCTTAAGAAGGCCTTGTCTCCTTCTGTCACCCCCCAGCCCCTTCCTCGAATGCTCTCTGATGACTTGGAACTGCAAGTTGTCCCAGCTGAAGTGTGTGCTGTCAAGAATTCTTCATCAGGGTCAGCAGAGGTCCTCATTAAATGGCAAGATTTACCTGATTTTGAAGCAACTTGGGAATCAACTGAGACCATTATGGAACAGTTTCCCTCTTTTCACCTTGAGGACAAGGTGGATCTTTTGGGGGGGGAGTATTGTTAGACCCCATATCACTAAAACATATGTTCGAAGAAGGTTCAGGCAGCCCAAAACAGTGGGCCAACCGTAAGCTAGATGATTGAGTCCCATTGTAACTAATAAACACCAGCATGTAGCTTAGCTGAGCTGGGTTAGGAATTCAAATAAATAGGGAGGTTAGGAGGGAAAGGAGGTTAGACGGTTAATTTGGGAGGGAGAGGCCAAGCTCTCGAACATTCTTGGTGAGGGACCTTTTCCTGTAGTTCTCTTTCTTCTCTATCTTCTATTCTCTCTGTAACATTCCTTCTACCTCTGATTTGGGAGCATTTCCCTAGAGGATTTGCAATATACACGTATAAATTCAGTAAACCTAGCATTTCTATTGATCCAGTTCTATCACGTACACAACAAAACATAACCTAAGAGAGCCAAACACATCGAGGTGGTTGCTGAAAAGTGGTCCATAGAGGGAGGTGAGAACAGATCCGAAAAGAGCAAAGGCCGGCGAGTTCAACGCTAAAAACGGCAGCCTAAAAGGATGCCGGAAACTGCCTCACACGCGGCTGGAAGGGAGGCGCGTGTGAGGAAGTAGCAAGGACTCGATCGGCGCGTGGAGGCGCGTCTGACAGTGGTTGGGGGGCGAGGTTTGGACGGTTGTGTAGATCAGCGGCTGACGATTCTAACCGTGGTGTCGTTCGCCGGAAACGACAACGGACTAACGGCGAACGACTAGCAGTAAGGTACTTGACGGGAGGGGATGCCGAAAGGAGAACACGACAACCAAAGATGGTGCAAAATCAGAGAGAGAGACACTGTTTTGCTGGAAAACAAGAGACATGGGAATAGCCCTTTGAAACAAAGGAGTTGGAGTTTAACAAATAGAATCCTAAATAAAATTATTGGAATCGTCCCAAACTTTTGGGGACTCGGCAGAATAGTGACGGGACCAGGTCAAGAAGGATGGTACTGCTCTGATATCATGTTGAATTAGAAGGTTTTAGGTAGGGAAGGAGGAAAAGAGAGAAATAAACTAAATAGTAATAACACTGATATTGATTTGATGTAGTGATGATGTTATTACAAAAGACAACCCTAATAGTCCTATTTATACTAAAAGTAGAATTCTGGTCTTGATCAAATAGAGAATTAAATCATAAAATCATAAAATATAAATAAGAAATAAATCCTAAGAGATCATCTAGGATACTCTAAAATATTTTAAGACATGAAAAGATATTATCAGATATCAGTTACTAAGCAACACATAGCCTCCGATCTATTTGTCAAGTGAGGACCAAATACATTAGGTGAATATTATTTTGAGAGAGAGGGTACTTTTAAGAGATAATGCTCCTAGCTTTAACAATTCAAATGACCAGCTAGAAAACATATTCATTAAACCCCTTAGAGATCCTCCAATTAGTTGTGTATGAGTCTGAATAATATAAATATCATATGTAATGTGCAACCTAAGCTGTAGTTTGGTGCATCTGGTGGGATGTAATCCTGGTATTTTTAAGGATGTTTTAATGACTCATGATTTGTGATAAGATTACATGATTGGCTTCTTTAGTGTAAAGCAAGTGGTTTTCTTCTTAATGAATTTCATCTTTTATTTAATAAAAATTAAAAACAGTACGTGTAAATAGCTAAACTACTAGCTGTAGAACAGATGCACTCTCAATGTAAATATGGTACCAACCGTATAAATACAGATACCACATAAGTCCAACTCTTTTTTTATAGAAAAACATTTATTACGGAAGAAGAGAAAAGTACAAAGATAGAGGATAAGTCATCATCAAAAGGAAACAACAAAACAGTCAAAACCTATGAGACTGAAACATCAAACATGCATTGGAGTCTGCCAAACAGTGTTATTATTATCAATGGCGAATGGCGGATTATGGCAGCCAGCCAAAAATCCGCCATATAAATGTGGGGTTGCAGCCTCTGGTGGAAACATGGCGGATATAATAGGCGTTGCGGCCCATGATGGCTAGCATAGAATCCGCCATGCCATAAGGACATGGTGCAGCCATGGCGACAATTTGACAACACTGCTGCCAATCCCTCTAAATGTCTGACAAAGAGACCTAGGGTGCGTTTGATTTGCAAAAGGTATCAGGACGGCATAGGACAGACAGTATAGCACAGGACAAATCATTGAGTCACAGGACAATTCTTTGTCTTGTACATTATTTGATCGATAATGGACAACATAAACAAAATAATATTAAATTTACTGAAATACCCTTTATAATATATATTGTTTAATATATAAATATACACGAGGAGAGAGAGAGGAGAGAGAGGGAGAAAGGGGGAGAGGAGAGAGAGAGAGGAAAGAGAGTGAGAGAGGGGGGAGGAGAGAGTAGAGAGAGAGGGAGAGAGGGAGGAGAGAGGGAGAGGGGGAGAGGAGAGAGGGAGAGATGAGAGGAGAAAGTGGAGGAGAGAGACTGAGGGGAGAGAGGGGGAGAGAGAGAGAAAGAGGAGAGAGAGGGAGAGGGGAGAGAGAGAGGAGAGAGATATGTAACGATAATTTTGTTTTTTATTAGTCTGTCCATGGGACAAAAAGTTGTCCAATGGTTTGATGGGGGACAAAATTTTGGGTTTTTATCCTGTCCCTCACCCCCTTTTTGTCCTGTCCCCTGACCACTTTTCAAATCAAACAGGGGACACAAATTTTCGTGAAAACAAAACGAATTTGAAGTCAGTTGATAACTTGATATTAAACCAAATTTCATTTCAATGGTTATTAAAAAAATCTTATCCACACTCCAGTCTCCATAGACTATCTCTTTTATTCCTTTTCCCCCCTCTTTCCAGTGTTCTTCAGTTCCTAGAGTACCTTTGTATGCTCTTGTGAACCTATTTTTCCTATCAATGTTTGCTCCCAAGTAGAAACAGCAACCAACAGAAAAATAAAAAATAAAGTCCGTTGATATTTAACCAAATTTCATTTCAATGGTTATAGTTTATTAAAAAAAAATTGCTCACCTAACATGCCGACCATCACCATAAGCATCTTTTACAGTGACTGATTCTGCATTGAGCTGCTCTTTTATCTGTCGGAGCACGTTGCAAATTTACATTAAAAAAAATATATATCAAAACAGCAAAAGAAAATACAAAATAAAAATAAAAAACAAAAAACTGTTCTTCTACGCATGACAATACCTTTTTCTCCATAGATTGCATGAGTGGCAAGTCGATAGAGCCAGCATCGTTGACGTGTGTGGCGCGTGTAGTAAACTTGCGAACAGAGCTCGTGGAGACTAATCTGTGATGTTTAGGAAGAGCGCTATTGCGTACGATAACATGTGAAATAGAGGAGGATCTAAGGAGCAACATAGGATTAGGAGGAGTACGAGAGAGAATGGATTTGTGTGGTTGAACCAGAACTGGAAGAGCTTGTCGCAGTAAACTAGTGTTGGCTGAGAGTGAGAACACGTGAGCACGCATTTTTTATTTTATGGTATTGATGATTTGGTAATTATGTTGATGCTGCTGCTGCTTCTTCTTCACCGATTTTCAGTGTTCAGTTTCCACACGCTTTTTTCTTCCTTCTTACTTGTTGGGGATGGATAGGGTTTCCGTGCGGTGCGGACGCCCCTGGCAAGACTTCATTTTGTTCCGGCAAATGGTTCATTATATATTAATATTAATTAATATATTAAATTATGATTTAATTGACTAACAGTTTAAAGATTTTTTATACTATCGATCAATCAGAAATTGACAAATCATTAAAAAAATTGATTCTTATTTTAATCACATTAAAAATTATTTATAACATGATTTCTGATTGGTTAACGGTGTAAAAAACTTTATACTGATGTAATTAAACTCATTAATATATTATACTAAGTTATATTTTTTATTTCTTATCTTTATTTTAAGTTTCAATTTGATACAAGTTTAATTTTTTATTTTTTTTATCTCTAATCTTTATTTTAGGTTTTAATGTGATCATTTATGTTCAAATTGTAGTACAAATAGGATCATATGGTATAACTTTTGCGAAATAAGAGACCATTTCTAAGGAAAAAAATAAAAGAGGGGTCATTTCATAAAAAAAAAAATAAAAGGGACCACATTAGTTTAACATTTACAAAATAAGGGATCATTTCAGAACAACAAATAAAAGAGGGATCACATTGGCATAATTTTGTAAATAAGAGACCATTTTAGAACAAAAAAAAAAAAGACAAAATTGAAACCTAAAATAAAGATAAGGGTCCAAAAGTATAATTTAGCCTAAATTTTATAAATTACTAGTTTATTTATACTTTTGGTTAAGGGCATGTTTGGTTTGCATTTTCATTTCCTATTTCTTGTTTTCGTTTAAAAATTTTGGAAAAATTGAAAACATTTTTGTTTTGCCTCCAAATTTCTATTTTCATTTCCAATTTTCAAAAATTTTGGAAAGAAACATTGAAAACAACTTTTTTCTGTTTTTAGAATTGAGTTCAATTCAAGAAATGTTTTCAGTGAAAATATTTTCATTAAACTCAACCAAACATATTTTCAAACTCATTTTCAATTTTCACTAAAAATGAAAATAACAAATGATAGGAAATGGCCAAACCAACAGACAATTATATTTTTGGTCTTTTATATTTTAGATTCATTTTGGTTACATATTAACATCCCTGACTGCTTTATGGATTGACGACTGTTCTCACAAACCAACATAGGACTTTTCAGCATGTTTTGTCATCACTCACACACTTCCTGGGAAAACTTCCCAGGGGGTCACCCAGCTCATAATTGCTCCAAGTCAAGCACGCTTAACTGTGGAGTTCTTAAGTGATGGCTATCGAAAAGAAGATGCATATTGTTGTCAATTCATATAAGCTTTCCTCAACTGTATAGTCTCATACCTACACCGTATCAGGATCCCTCTCATTCCGGTGTGTAATTAGTTCATTCATGTGTCCCCCCGCCTAGAAGCCTGCTAGGAATCGCTCCTTGTCCGTGCTCTCTTTTCACCGGCGACCACTCCCCGCCCTCGTCAGCCCCGGGTGTCACATGTCCACCAGCTTCCCCTTGGTTCGTCCCCGAACCACATCGTATTGGGAGAGATGCCGCTCTGATACCATTTCTAACATCCTTGGCTGCTCTATGGATTGACGACTGTCCCCACAAACCAACACAAGTCTTTTCAGCATGTTTTGTCCTCACTCATACACTTCCTGGGAAAACTTCACAGGAGGTCACCCATCCCATAATTGCTCCAAGTCAAGTACGCTTAACTGTTGAGTTCTTAAGTGATGGACTACCGAAAACAAGATGCATATTGTTTGTATAGGTAGTATTAATCAATTCATATAAGCCTTCCTCAACTGTATAGTCCTATACCTACATAGCATCAGGATCCCTCTCATTCCGATGTGTAATTGGTTCATTCATGTGTCCCTCCGCCTAGAAGTCTGCTAGGAGTCGCACCTTTTCTGTGCTCTCTTCGCACCGGCGACCACTCCTCGCCCTCGTCAGCCCTGAATGTCACATGTAACGCCCTGATTCCTAATAAGATATTACTTAACACTTCTATGATTCCTTATAATTGAACAAGGGGAGACAATAATAAATAAAATACTTATTTGGACGGGTTCCATAAATTTCTTTTTCTTAAAACATTATCTAGTGTAGCATAAATAAGTGTCTAATTGCTTGAATCATATGAATACATATTTTCATATAGGACTCTGTAGACAATACGCATGCAAAAATAAAAGGCTACTCAATTTTAGTACATAATAGAACTTTGACCAAGACACGAAACTAGACTTTGATCTGGCATGGACTATTGATCAACTCTTGCTATTATTGGACTAGCTGTCAAGCATTCTGGAAATGCTATCGAGCTCCCAACGCCACATCTTCTACCTGGAAATGTCAGCCCCAAAGCTTAGTGAGTTATAAAACTCAGTGACAAAGACATAATATGAAAACATTTTTATGTACTTAGACATTTCCTGTCATAACTGGTGTGAAAGATATGGAAACCCTCTCTTAACAATGAAATAATAAGAAGAGTCATCAAAAGAAATAAAATCACTTAATAATCATAATATTAAGGATAGTATCAAATAAGAGCTATCCGTTGGTCAATATCTCATCCTACTTATCTGAGAAATACAAAACTAGTAGGATTAAATCTCTGTAAGTACTTCTAAAACATATGCACATAACAAATTAAATCATTCATCTATAACTCACATACAAACTCGTATAGCATTCAACCATTTACTATTGTCGTGACATTTGGACCACTTACATATTCTCTTTGGTACTAAACCACTTGCATCTCATCTATGACACCCAGGTCATGTCATTATTTGACTATTTACTAACTTTAGATTATAGAACCTCTGCATCATGAATTCTTACTTATGAATACCATTCAACTATCATTCCAATTATCCACTTAATATTTATGGGCCTTTAAAGTCGTATATTATATTCTTAGTTGTTATTACTTTCATTTTATAACATACTTCTATGACCTCTTTACTGTTCAAAAGCTATTTTTAGAGTTATATCAATCCAATCAAAATGATATTTATGTTATTGGAAATATAAGAAGAATATCTACAATTTCTATGTTAACATCGAGACTTATCTTAGTCTCTTTCTAGGTGAAAATTCTCAATGAAGAAAACTCTGAGTACTAATCTTGACAGCTTGACCCTTGGTCAGTTTTTTTAGCATAACTTGAGCTACAAAAGTCTAATTGAGATTAAACTAACTCCATTAATTAGCTAACATCCATTGTTACATTTCATATGAAGACATCGGGACCTAATTCCTACATTTTCAAGGGCGTCCAGCACCTAAAAGCGTCCCAGCGTCCCTGTACCGGGCAGAAAACGAAATTATCCATTAAAACACTCAATCTTCAACCCTAGTCACCAACATACAACCCAAATCAAAGCATTCCAAGAACATACATGTATATACCTCAATACATAACACTCTTGCAGCAAAGGAAAACACCCATACTCATCTAGGGGTGATCATAAACCGACGACCCGTCCGAACCCGAACTATCCGTTTTGAAATTGGGTGAAACGGTCGAGTTCAAATGGGTGGCGGGTTCAAACGGGTGAAAATGATGGATTAAGATGGATAAAAGAGGGCGGGCTCAGTTTTGCAAAATTCAACCCACCGATTACCGAACCCGACCGAATATGGCTAATTTAAATATAACAAAAACCATTTTTATTGGGCCTAATGAATTGAGTAATATGTTTCTGACCCATCCATTAAGAGTTTAGCCCATTTTGTCTTGTTGGGCCTGATGAATTTATCTCACCAGTCAGTGACATTAGCGCTTATCTTCCTCCCAACCCTACCATCAGCAGCGGCACTGATCTTCCTACGCGGCGCTGATCTTACTCCGCGGCTAGCCAGCGGCGCTTCTTGCTCCTCCTCTCTTGCTTCTTGTTGCTCTCTTTCTTCCTCTTCTTAGTGACAGTGACGGTCCGCAGAGGAGCTTCTGACAAAATCGAGACGACGACGGTGACTTGGCTTCTTCTACTTCCTGCCGCCACGTCGAGACGGCGATAATGACTCAGTCTCTTCCACTTCCGGCCGCCACGTCGAGACACGACGATGAAGAAGAAGATAGTGGAAGTGGGTATCTCATGTGGGCTTTTCCACTTTTCTTTGATTGTTGATAGGAATCTTTGGATTTAGGGCAAAGATGATGGTGCTACTCTCTTCCTCACGGCCTGTCTTCAAGCTAGAGGTTTCATATCAAGAAGAATCAGAAGATGTTTATTTAGCGTTGTTGAAGTTTATTTGTTTCTGCCTGGTTTCTTTGATAGTCTGATTCTGTTATTGGGTTTTTTGATTCAAAACCGTGTTAACCCGCCCTCCGATCTGCCGACCCGCCATCTACCCAAACCGATGGTATGATCGAACAGGAATGGGTCTGCTATTCTCCTCTTCGGTTTGGTTCTGATTGACCCTTTTGGTCCTGAATCCGGCAAAACCCGATCGTTGCTCAGCCCTATACTCATCAAAGCATGTAAATCATCATTTTTAAGCACATACAATTCATCAATTTGGGGATTAAATCTAAAAATCCCAAGTACTACACTATGATACATTTTCATTCAAAATCAACATGTAAATCATATAAATCACACCCAAGAGAGGTTTTGGGGCTGTCAAATGTCACCTCATATGCTTTGAGAAAGAGATGAAGCAACTCTTGTTCTTGGGTCCTCCTCCATGGTTGAAAACCTAGCTTTTCATCTCCTTGCTCCGTTGAAGTCCCATTCATTTCCTTCCTTTGCTTCTCCTCTTCTTCTCCCATGGAGCTTCCTCTTCTTCCCTTCTCTCTCTCTCTCTCTCTCTCTCTCTCTCTTCTCTTCTTATGCCTTCTCTCTTCTTTCTCTTTTCTCTATTTTCTTCTTTTCTGCTATTCTCTCCTTCTCTCACTATCTCCCATTCCCCTTATCCCTTTCTTTTCTTTTTATTTTCTTTATCTTTTTCTTTAATAAAAAAAACTCAACTTACTATCTACACCCCTTCAACTACTAAATACACACCTACCTTAATTCTAACATTTTTCCTTCACTAATCTATAACATTTATTCTTAACTACCCTTAAAACACTTCTCCCTAGAAGATAGTCTCCGTCTATTTATTAGGTAATACTATTTAGCCAACTAGGAAATTCGGGATGTTACAATATATCTTTAAAAGGATTCATTTTAGTCCTCTAACTAAACTATGAAATGTTAACCAAAGTTATCCTTTTCATTGACTCTATTAGTAATGTTGTTAATTTTAGCATGTGTGACAATTAAGGGTGCGTTTGTTTTGCATTGATATACACGACAAGGAGAACAGAACAGGACAACTTGTAAGTTACTGGACAACTTTTTGTTTTATATGGTGTTTGATGAACAATGGACAATACAAAAAAAATAATGTTAAATTTACTACAATACCCTTTGTGATAATATATATATAATAAGTATTGTATATATAATATATAAAATTATTTTATAATATAATATATTATAGTGTAATATAATATATTATTATAAATTATAATATTATATATTATGGTATTTTATAATATAAGTATTATAAATATAATTTATAAGATTAATTACATACTCCCTCTGGTCCTTATTATAAGAGACAAATGACTATTTTTTTTAGTCCAAAATATAAGAGACAAGCATATATTTTGACAAATATTAAATGCTCATTTCTAATTTTACCCTTATTTATAATAGGGTTTATATTTACGAGACAGTGCAACTTTCAATACAAGTAGGTTTGTTCATTAATTATTGAAGGGTTAAATTTGTAAATTTATATGAATATTAATTACAAATAGCTTATTTCAATGCATTTTCTTGGTCTGTGTGTTTTAGGGTTTTGCCTCTTATATATAGGACCAGAGGGAGTAATATATATTATAATACGATATAATATTATATAATATAAGTATTTTGGGATTCTGTCCAGTCCCATGACCACTTTTCAAATCAAACATGGTACAAATATTTTTGTGTTGTCCAGTCCCTTAGTTTCTTGCGAATGAAATGCACCCTAAGTGGGCAGTGCAAAGGGGAACAAATTTGGTTACCCTTATGGTAGCTGCTCAACGAAATACGGTAGAACGTGGTGACTTTGGGCAAATAGGTCTTAAACAGGAAGGAGAGAAAACCGCAAGAAGAAAGAAAAGATATATAGGGTGATGGTGAATGGAGAAAATGGAAATAGAAAGAAAGGACGATTTCTGCTAAGGAAAATGCTTCCCTTATTCTCTACCCAGAACTTCAATGAAGAAAGGCTCCAAGGTGACTTTTCGGGTGAGTTTCAACTACTAATTGATGGAAAAAATGAGTTTCGGGTGATTTTACTTATGCAAAATTGTATTGGAATCATCCATGGCTGCTGCAACCCTCGGGGAATAAGACACATTGGGTTAGAAGGACTAAAAATTCTATTTAACCCTTTATCTTTTTATTGGATTCACTTTGGTCTTCCACCTGGCTCCAACACATACTGCCACGTGAGGATCTGCTACCTCAGCTGCCCAAATTACCACTTAACAGTCATGAATACTAAAACTAATGACGTTACTAAAAGATGTATCAAAAAGGGAAAATCTGACTAATGTTTGAAATTTAAGAGACCGAAACAGATGTTTTTAAAAATAGATGACCAAATCGAATATAAAAATAATATAAATGACCAAAAATCTAATTTAACTTATGCTTTTTATGACTTCTAAGTAGTTAATTAGAATTAACTTAACATTATAACATGGAAGGATACTCTCATCCTTTTTATGATGACAATCATTTTATATGAATTTAATGAATATGATAAGATAAAGCAAATATATTTTGAAACAAATTCAAATAAGATTCATATGCTTATTCAGACAATTCATTTAGACGTGTGAATAGTATCATAAGTGGAAGATATATGCTAGACGCGTCCAAAATTCAAAATTAATTATCAAACATCATCAATATAAAGATAATCATATACATACATACATACATACATATATACATACATACATACATACATACATACATACTTTCTTATGTTCATATTCAAAAAGAACATATTCATAAAAATATCATAGTCATATTCCCCCTTTTATCATTATCAAAACGGAATAGAAATAGAGAGTAATGAAGCTAAATAATACAAATTTTGTTGATTAACATCACTGATTATGTATGTCGGTCGCCGTTCAAAGAAAAAGAAGTACAAATTTATTGGGTAGCACCCTTCCTATTTAATGCAGCTATCAACATCTCTTTGATTTCTTTGAACTTAGTTTCCAGATGAGGGAGTCGTCTGTAACATCCCTGGCTACTCTATGGATTGACGATTGTCCCCCACAAACCAAAATGGGTGTTTTTCAACTTGCTTTGTCCTCACTCACATGCTGTTGTTTTGGCTTCAAAGACTCAAGAGGGGGGTGAATTGAGTTTTCAAAAATTCTTCCTTTTCAAAAAATTACTTTTCAGAACAGATTTGCCTCAGGATCTTTAACAGATTAAGAAAGAGCTTTTTAAGATTCAGAACAGGTAATACAGGTATTAGATACCGGCCTTAATCAGTCAACAACTGAAGTTACAATATATCAGTTTCAGTTTCAGTTTCAGTGATCAAGAACAGTTTTAATTAACTCAGTTTTGAATCAATTAATAACTCAAGATTGATTGCAATAATACTTCTGGTTTCAATTCAAATTAAACAGATCAAGTTCTCAACTTTAACAATCAGGTTTTATAGCATACAATTTAATCTTTAAGAAACAGAAACAGTTTGTATATGATTGAGTTTTAAGCCTTGCAATTCAAGAACATGTTATGCGCAATTCAGTTCAGAGAGTAAGCCTTTAAGATTAGATTTGAACAACACAGATTAGATTGCAGTTTGTACAAAGTTCAATCAGGTATTTCAGATCTTTACAGAAATAATATTGAACAATGTATATCAAGAACTCAGTTATATGCGCAATACAGAAATTAAAGAGCTTTGAGTTTAGAAATACCACACAACCAGATTTATCCTGGTTCAGTCATCACCACTGTGACCTACATCCAGTCCCCACTCCACATGTGGGATTTCACACACTAACACAGCAAGCTTTAGCTAGGTAGCTTGAAAAACCTTTACACCACAGAGCACTTCTTTCACTTCTAGGATACCACACCTCTTGTGAAAAAGCCTCAATGTTCTTCCTTAGGATTTCTTACCCTAATCACACAGAGAGACTCCCTCTCTCTTACAATGTAATAGAACAAAAAGATTGATTTCTAACTCTCAAAAGTTGAATACACAAATTGAAGCTCTAACAAGATGAAACACTCTTTTTACAATAAGCTCAAGAAAGATGATGAATGATTTTCACAATTGATCTCTCAAATTGATTTCGTGTGTTTCTGATATGATTTCAGTATTCTATTGATCCCACTTTATATAGAAAACAAGTTGTAACAGTTTGGGATCAGTCCAAACAGATTTGGGTCTGATATCAGAATCAGTTGTACTGATTCAAGTTCTTGGACAGGGGTTGAGTACAGAGATGTATTAACCATTTTACATACTAAAAGTTTCTGTACACCTGTGTAATACATGGCTGTACGAGTTCTTTAAAAACTTGATCTTGGTTAATCCATCAATACCATCAGTACACCCATTCAGTACATCTATGTATTAATGAACATCAGATTTTTCCAGAAACTTGAATACACGAGTACATAGCATATGTACAGGCCTGTATTCAGTTAACCATTTATAACTGATCTGATTTCATGTTATTCATAGGTGTAGTACATCTATGTACTGAATATTAAGAACTTTATTTTCATTTGTCAGTTACAGGAAATGGTATAAATCCATTTAATACATGACTGTACTGACAGAGAATTTACTTAACTTCCAAAAATCATTTTCATTAAAACTTATTCCTTTTTAATGCAGGTTATGAAAAATGATTTTCTTCATGCATCATTTCAACTGAGCTATTTGTGAATAAGAGATTTTTTCTCTTACAAATCATCTAAGACTTAAATCTAAATCTTCTTTAAGCTCTTGTCTTGATGACTTCTTGATGTTTGTCCTTGCTTGTTGCTCCTTGAGCTCTTCAAGTTCTTCTTTGAATAGTCTCCTTTAATTGCTTACAGAACTTGATAGATTCAGCTTGATACCTGTCTTTGCAATTTGATACTAAAACACTTGCACACACATTAAATTGTATATTTGTCATATATCAAAATCTCTATGTCATTGAGTCTTACACATGCTTCCTGGGAAAACTTCGTAGGAGGTCACCCATCCCAGAATTGGACCAAGTCAAGCACGCTTAATTGTGGAGTTCTTAAGTGATGGGCTCCCGAAAAGAAGATGTATCTTATTGGCATAGGTAGTACCAATCAATTCATATAAGCCCGGACCAAACTGAAACCAAACAAAATGTTCAAGGACCAAATTAAAATTTTAGTCACTCCCTAATGTGTCTTCACCCCCAATGAGTATTTTTCCCCAAGGATTGCAGTCAGCCATGGTTGATCCTTCACCAATCCAGTGACTGGTGCAGTGCGAAGGGGAACAAATTTGGTTACCCTTATGGTAGCTGCTCGACGAAATACGGTAGAACGTGGTGACTTTTGGCAAATAGGTCTTAAACAGGAAAGAGAGAAAATCGCAAGAAGAAAGAAAAGATATATAGGGTGATGGTGAATGGAGAAAATGGAAATAGAAAGAAAGGACAATTTCTGCTAAGGAAAATGCTTCCCTTATTCTCTACCCAGAACTTCAATGAAGAAAGGCTCCAAGGTGATTTTTCGGGTGAGTTTCAACTACTCATTGATGGAGAAAATAAGTTTCGAGTGATTTTTCTTATGCAAAATTGTACTGGAATCATCCATGGCTGCTGCAACCCTCGGGGAATAAGACACATTGGGTAAGAAGGACTAAAAATTCTATTTAACACTTTATCTTTTTATTGGATTCACTTTGGTCCTCCACCTGGCTCCAACACATACTGCCACGTGAGGATCTGCTACCTCAGTTGCCCAAATTACCACTTAATGGTCATGAATGCTAAAACTAATGACGTTACTAAAAGATGTGTCAAAAAGGGAAACTTTGACTAATGTTTGAAAATTAAGCAACCGAAACATATCCTTTTAAAAATAGATGACCAAATCGAATATAAAAATAATATAAATGACCAAAAATCTAATTTAACTTAGGCTTTTTAGGACTTCTAAGTAGTTAATTAGAATTAACTTAACATTATAACATGGAAGGATACTCTCATCCTTTTTATGATGACAATCATTTTATATGAATTTAATGAATATGATAAGATAAAGCAAATATATTTTGAAACAAATTCAAATAAGATTCATATGCTTATTCAGACAATTCATTTCAGTGGAAGATATATGCCAGACGCGTCCAAAATTCAAAATAAATTATCAAACATCATCAATATAAAGATAATCATATACATATACATGCATACATACATGCATACATACATACATACATACATACTTTCTTATGTTCATATTCAAAAAGAACATATTCATAAAAATATCATAGTCATACTCCCCCTTTTATCATCATCAAAACAGAATAGAAATGGAGAGTAATGAAGCTAAATAATACAAATTTTATTGATTAACATCACTGATTATGTATGTTGGTCGTCGTTCAAAGAAAAAGAAGTACAAATTTATTGGGTAGCACCCTTCCTATTTAATGCACCTATCAACATCTCTTTGATTTCTTTGAACTTAGTTTCCAGACGAGGGAGTTGTCTGTAACATCCCTGACTGCTCTATGAATTGACGACTGTCCCCCACAAACCAAACTGGGTGTTTTTCAGCTTGCTTTGTCCTCACTCACATGCTTCCTGGGAAAACTTCGCAAGAGGTCACCCATCCCAGAATTGCTCCAAGTCAAGCACGCTTAACTGTGGAGTTCTTAAGTGATGGGCTCCCGAAAAGAAGATGCATCTTGTTAGTATAGGTAGTACCGATCAATTCATATAAGCCTGGACCAAATTGAATCCAAACAAAATGTTCAAGGACCAAATCATAATTTAGTCACTCCCTAATTTGTCTTCACCCCTAATGAGTATTTTTTCCGCAAGGATTGCAGTCAGCCATGGTTGATCCTTTACCAATCCAGTGACTGGTGCAGTGCGAAGGGGAACAAATTTGGTTACCCTTATGGTAGCTGCCCGACGAAACACGGTAGAACGTGGTGACTTTTCGCAAATAGGTCTTAAACAGGAAGGAGAGAAAATCGCAAGAAGAAAGAAAAGATATATAGGGTGATGGTGAATGGAGAAAATGGAAATAGAAAGAAAGGACAGTTTCTGCTACGGAAAATGCTTCCCTTATTCTCTACCCAGAACTTTAATGAAGAAAGGCTCCAAGGTGATTTTTCGGGTGAGTTTCAACTACTAATTGATGGAGAAAATGAGTTTCGGGTGATTTTTCTTATGCAAAATTCTACTGGAATCAATCATGGCTGCTGCAACCCTTGGGGAATAAGACACATTGGGTTAGAAGGACTAAAATTCTATTTAACCCTTTATCTTTTTTTATTGGATTCACTTTGGTCCTTCACTGGCTCCAACACATATTGCCATGTGAGGATCTGCTACCTCAGCTGCCCAAATTACCACTTAACGGTCATGAATGCTAAAACTAACGACGTTACTAAAAGATGTGTCAAAAAGGGAAACTTTGACTAATGTTTGAAATTTAAGGGACCGAAACAGATGTTTTTAAAAATAGATGACCAAATCGAATATAAAAATAATATAAATGACCAAAAATCTAATTTAACTTATGCTTTTTATGACTTCTAAGTAGTTAATTAGAATTAACTTAACATTATAACATGGAAGGATACTCTCATCCTTTTTATGATGACAATCATTTTATATGAATTTAATGAATATGATAAGATAAAGCAAATATATTTTGAAACAAATTCAAATAAGATTCATATGCTTATTCAGACAATTCATTTAGACGTGTGAATAGTATCATAAGTGGAAGATATATGCTAGACGCGTCCAAAATTCAAAATTAATTATCAAACATCATCAATATAAAGATAATCATATACATACATACATACATACATACATACATACATACATACATACATACATACATACATACATACTTTCTTATGTTCATATTCAAAAAGAACATATTCATAAAAATATCATAGTCATATTCCCCCTTTTATCATTATCAAAACGGAATAGAAATAGAGAGTAATGAAGCTAAATAATACAAATTTTGTTGATTAACATCACTGATTATGTATGTCGGTCGCCGTTCAAAGAAAAAGAAGTACAAATTTATTGGGTAGCACCCTTCCTATTTAATGCAGCTATCAACATCTCTTTGATTTCTTTGAACTTAGTTTCCAGATGAGGGAGTCGTCTGTAACATCCCTGGCTACTCTATGGATTGACGATTGTCCCCCACAAACCAAAATGGGTGTTTTTCAACTTGCTTTGTCCTCACTCACATGCTGTTGTTTTGGCTTCAAAGACTCAAGAGGGGGGTGAATTGAGTTTTCAAAAATTCTTCCTTTTCAAAAAATTACTTTTCAGAACAGATTTGCCTCAGGATCTTTAACAGATTAAGAAAGAGCTTTTTAAGATTCAGAACAGGTAATACAGGTATTAGATACCGGCCTTAATCAGTCAACAACTGAAGTTACAATATATCAGTTTCAGTTTCAGTTTCAGTGATCAAGAACAGTTTTAATTAACTCAGTTTTGAATCAATTAATAACTCAAGATTGATTGCAATAATACTTCTGGTTTCAATTCAAATTAAACAGATCAAGTTCTCAACTTTAACAATCAGGTTTTATAGCATACAATTTAATCTTTAAGAAACAGAAACAGTTTGTATATGATTGAGTTTTAAGCCTTGCAATTCAAGAACATGTTATGCGCAATTCAGTTCAGAGAGTAAGCCTTTAAGATTAGATTTGAACAACACAGATTAGATTGCAGTTTGTACAAAGTTCAATCAGGTATTTCAGATCTTTACAGAAATAATATTGAACAATGTATATCAAGAACTCAGTTATATGCGCAATACAGAAATTAAAGAGCTTTGAGTTTAGAAATACCACACAACCAGATTTATCCTGGTTCAGTCATCACCACTGTGACCTACATCCAGTCCCCACTCCACATGTGGGATTTCACACACTAACACAGCAAGCTTTAGCTAGGTAGCTTGAAAAACCTTTACACCACAGAGCACTTCTTTCACTTCTAGGATACCACACCTCTTGTGAAAAAGCCTCAATGTTCTTCCTTAGGATTTCTTACCCTAATCACACAGAGAGACTCCCTCTCTCTTACAATGTAATAGAACAAAAAGATTGATTTCTAACTCTCAAAAGTTGAATACACAAATTGAAGCTCTAACAAGATGAAACACTCTTTTTACAATAAGCTCAAGAAAGATGATGAATGATTTTCACAATTGATCTCTCAAATTGATTTCGTGTGTTTCTGATATGATTTCAGTATTCTATTGATCCCACTTTATATAGAAAACAAGTTGTAACAGTTTGGGATCAGTCCAAACAGATTTGGGTCTGATATCAGAATCAGTTGTACTGATTCAAGTTCTTGGACAGGGGTTGAGTACAGAGATGTATTAACCATTTTACATACTAAAAGTTTATGTACACCTGTGTAATACATGGCTGTACGAGTTCTTTAAAAACTTGATCTTGGTTAATCCATCAATACCATCAGTACACCCATTCAGTACATCTATGTATTAATGAACATCAGATTTTTCCAGAAACTTGAATACACGAGTACATAGCATATGTACAGGCCTGTATTCAGTTAACCATTTATAACTGATCTGATTTCATGTTATTCATAGGTGTAGTACATCTATGTACTGAATATTAAGAACTTTATTTTCATTTGTCAGTTACAGGAAATGGTATAAATCCATTTAATACATGACTGTACTGACAGAGAATTTACTTAACTTCCAAAAATCATTTTCATTAAAACTTATTCCTTTTTAATGCAGGTTATGAAAAATGATTTTCTTCATGCATCATTTCAACTGAGCTATTTGTGAATAAGAGATTTTTTCTCTTACAAATCATCTAAGACTTAAATCTAAATCTTCTTTAAGCTCTTGTCTTGATGACTTCTTGATGTTTGTCCTTGCTTGTTGCTCCTTGAGCTCTTCAAGTTCTTCTTTGAATAGTCTCCTTTAATTGCTTACAGAACTTGATAGATTCAGCTTGATACCTGTCTTTGCAATTTGATACTAAAACACTTGCACACACATTAAATTGTATATTTGTCATATATCAAAATCTCTATGTCATTGAGTCTTACACATGCTTCCTGGGAAAACTTCGTAGGAGGTCACCCATCCCAGAATTGGACCAAGTCAAGCACGCTTAATTGTGGAGTTCTTAAGTGATGGGCTCCCGAAAAGAAGATGTATCTTATTGGCATAGGTAGTACCAATCAATTCATATAAGCCCGGACCAAACTGAAACCAAACAAAATGTTCAAGGACCAAATTAAAATTTTAGTCACTCCCTAATGTGTCTTCACCCCCAATGAGTATTTTTCCCCAAGGATTGCAGTCAGCCATGGTTGATCCTTCACCAATCCAGTGACTGGTGCAGTGCGAAGGGGAACAAATTTGGTTACCCTTATGGTAGCTGCTCGACGAAATACGGTAGAACGTGGTGACTTTTGGCAAATAGGTCTTAAACAGGAAAGAGAGAAAATCGCAAGAAGAAAGAAAAGATATATAGGGTGATGGTGAATGGAGAAAATGGAAATAGAAAGAAAGGACAATTTCTGCTAAGGAAAATGCTTCCCTTATTCTCTACCCAGAACTTCAATGAAGAAAGGCTCCAAGGTGATTTTTCGGGTGAGTTTCAACTACTCATTGATGGAGAAAATAAGTTTCGAGTGATTTTTCTTATGCAAAATTGTACTGGAATCATCCATGGCTGCTGCAACCCTCGGGGAATAAGACACATTGGGTAAGAAGGACTAAAAATTCTATTTAACACTTTATCTTTTTATTGGATTCACTTTGGTCCTCCACCTGGCTCCAACACATACTGCCACGTGAGGATCTGCTACCTCAGTTGCCCAAATTACCACTTAATGGTCATGAATGCTAAAACTAATGACGTTACTAAAAGATGTGTCAAAAAGGGAAACTTTGACTAATGTTTGAAAATTAAGCAACCGAAACATATCCTTTTAAAAATAGATGACCAAATCGAATATAAAAATAATATAAATGACCAAAAATCTAATTTAACTTAGGCTTTTTAGGACTTCTAAGTAGTTAATTAGAATTAACTTAACATTATAACATGGAAGGATACTCTCATCCTTTTTATGATGACAATCATTTTATATGAATTTAATGAATATGATAAGATAAAGCAAATATATTTTGAAACAAATTCAAATAAGATTCATATGCTTATTCAGACAATTCATTTCAGTGGAAGATATATGCCAGACGCGTCCAAAATTCAAAATAAATTATCAAACATCATCAATATAAAGATAATCATATACATATACATGCATACATACATGCATACATACATACATACATACATACATACATACTTTCTTATGTTCATATTCAAAAAGAACATATTCATAAAAATATCATAGTCATACTCCCCCTTTTATCATCATCAAAACAGAATAGAAATGGAGAGTAATGAAGCTAAATAATACAAATTTTATTGATTAACATCACTGATTATGTATGTTGGTCGTCGTTCAAAGAAAAAGAAGTACAAATTTATTGGGTAGCACCCTTCCTATTTAATGCACCTATCAACATCTCTTTGATTTCTTTGAACTTAGTTTCCAGACGAGGGAGTTGTCTGTAACATCCCTGACTGCTCTATGAATTGACGACTGTCCCCCACAAACCAAACTGGGTGTTTTTCAGCTTGCTTTGTCCTCACTCACATGCTTCCTGGGAAAACTTCGCAAGAGGTCACCCATCCCAGAATTGCTCCAAGTCAAGCACGCTTAACTGTGGAGTTCTTAAGTGATGGGCTCCCGAAAAGAAGATGCATCTTGTTAGTATAGGTAGTACCGATCAATTCATATAAGCCTGGACCAAATTGAATCCAAACAAAATGTTCAAGGACCAAATCATAATTTAGTCACTCCCTAATTTGTCTTCACCCCTAATGAGTATTTTTTCCGCAAGGATTGCAGTCAGCCATGGTTGATCCTTTACCAATCCAGTGACTGGTGCAGTGCGAAGGGGAACAAATTTGGTTACCCTTATGGTAGCTGCCCGACGAAACACGGTAGAACGTGGTGACTTTTCGCAAATAGGTCTTAAACAGGAAGGAGAGAAAATCGCAAGAAGAAAGAAAAGATATATAGGGTGATGGTGAATGGAGAAAATGGAAATAGAAAGAAAGGACAGTTTCTGCTACGGAAAATGCTTCCCTTATTCTCTACCCAGAACTTTAATGAAGAAAGGCTCCAAGGTGATTTTTCGGGTGAGTTTCAACTACTAATTGATGGAGAAAATGAGTTTCGGGTGATTTTTCTTATGCAAAATTCTACTGGAATCAATCATGGCTGCTGCAACCCTTGGGGAATAAGACACATTGGGTAAGAAGGACTAAAATTCTATTTAACCCTTTATTTTTTTTTTATTGGATTCACTTTGGTCCTTCACTGGCTCCAACACATATTGCCATGTGAGGATCTGCTACCTCAGCTGCCCAAATTACCACTTAACGGTCATGAATGCTAAAACTAACGACGTTACTAAAAGATGTGTCAAAAAGGGAAACTTTGACTAATGTTTGAAATTTAAGGGACCGAAACAGATCTTTTTAAAAATAGATGACCAAATCGAATATAAAAATAATATAAATGACCAAAAATCTAATTTAACTTATGCTTTTTATGACTTCTAAGTAGTTAATTAGAATTAACTTAACATTATAACATGGGAGGATACTCTCATCCTTTTTATGATGACAATCATTTTATATGATTTTAATGAATATGATAGGATAAAGCAAATATATTTTGAAACAAATTCAAATAAGATTCATATGCTTATTCATACAATTCATTTAGACGTGTGAATAGTATCATAAGTGGAAGATATATGCTAGACGCGTCCAAAATTAAAAATTAATTATCAAACTTCATCAATATAAAGATAATCATTTACGTATACATACATACATACATACATACATACATACATACATACATACATACATACATACATACATACATACATACATACATACATACATACATACATACATACATACATAAATACTTTCTTATGTTCATATTCAAAAAGAACATATTCATAAAAATATCATAGTCATACTCCCCCTTTTATCATCATCAAAACGGAATAGAAATAGAGAGTAATGAAGCTAAATAATACAAATTTTATTGATTAACATCACTGATTATGTATGTTGGTCGTCGTTCAAAGAAAAAGAAATACAAATTTATTGGGTAGCACCCTTCCTATTTAATGCAGCTATCAACATCTCTTTGATTTCTTTGAACTTAGTTTCCAGACGAGGGAGTCGTCTGTAACATTCCTGGCTGCTCTATGGATTGACGGCTGTCCCCCACAAACCAAAAAGGGTGTTTTTCAGCTTGCTTTGTCCTCACTCACATGTTTCCTGGGAAAACTTCGCAGGAGGTCACCCATCCCAGAATTGCTCCAAGTCAAGCACGCTTAACTGTGGAGTTCTTAAGTGATGGACTCCCGAAAAGAAGATGCATCTTGTTGGCATAGGTAGTACCAGTCAATTCATATAAGCCATCCTCAACTATATATAGTCCCATACCTACACAGTCTCCAGCTTCCGCTTGGTTCGAACCACACTGTACTGGGAGAGGTGCCGCTCTGATACCATTTGTAACATCCATGGCTGCTCTATGGATTGACGACTGTCCCCACAAACCAACATGGGTCTTTTCATCGTGCTTTGTCCTTACTCACATGCTTCATGGGAAAACTTCTTAGGTGGTCACCCATCCTAGAATTGCTCCATGTCAAGTACGCTTAACTTTGGAGTTCTTAAGTGATGGGCTCCCGAAAAGAAGATGCATCTTGTTGGTATAGGTAATACCAATCAATTCATAAAGCCATCATCAACTATACATAGTCCCATACTTACACAGTCTCAAGATCGCTCTAATTCGAGTGTGTAATTGGTTCATTCATGTGTCTTTCCGCCTAGAAGCCTGCCAGGAGCTGCTCCTTGTTCGTGCCTTCTTGCACCGGCGACCACCCCCTTCCCTCGTCAGCCCCGGGTGTCACATCGTCTATGGGAAACTTGATCACAAACTAGTTGAGCAGCAGTAAGGGGAGGAGAAGAAGGTGGAGAAACAATTGTTGTGGTTTCTGGAGGGGAAGAAACAGAGGTAGACTCAGGAGGTTGATAAACAAGCATCTCAAGACAATACAAGGGTAAAGAGGATGAGCAAAATAGTATATTGCGATTAAGCTAAAAGCACAAGGTTGAAAGAAGAAAGTAAAAAGGTGAAGAAAAAATGCTTAGACTGTTTGAATGAAGAAAATAAGGAGATGAAGTAACGCCACGATTTCTGGATTAGTGTGCAGGACAAGGATTAAGCATGCTTATAGGCTTGATCTTGTTCCTTGGGTGTTGATGAGCTTGTGAATTAAATTTAAGGTCAATCGGACTTGAAATGGGCTCAGAATGCATTGAAACGCACGAAACTCGAGTACCGACATCATGTTCCACGCTTGATCGTGGAACAGCCCAACGTTTGAGCATACCAACACTCAGATGTGGGGTAGGTGGATGTCCAAGCGTTGAGTGGTCCAAGACACGTGTGGGACACGTGGCAGTGAGGAGACGATGCGTGACACAGACGTAGCAGAATGGACTCCATGCTCTAGCGTGGAAAGACCCCATGCTAAAGCATGGGCACACTTGAGCATGCAAGTCCATCACGCTTGAGCATGCACATCAGAAAAGGATTACCCAAGTTCTTTTCTTCATCTTTTCTCTTGATCTCTACTTCATTTGCATGCACGATCCAGAAATGTAGAGATAGAGATGCATTGATTCTAGAGAGAGAAAATTAAGTTTGAGGTCCGTTCGTCCGTCTGATCGCAATCCTAACTATGTTTATGTGATCAGGGCAACGAGCAGGTACCATAATTGGAATCGGTTCTTTGATCTGCTGAGGTAATGCTCCAATCCCTAACACGTCGTCATGTCGACATTGTCAACATTAAGTGTTTTTAGTCATTTTCCCTAATTTCTTTGTCGCTTCTTGCTTCGATTATGCTCTTCGAGCAAGATTAGGGTTTATGACTATGTCTGGATGTTGTTTATGTGTTAGGGCAAATTTTGGAGCAACAAGGAGCCCCGAAGGACACTTGGCAGTGGCTATGTGGTGGTGAAAGGCATGATTTTTGAAGCTTAGTTCAAGTATACGCAATTGTACAAGGGTGGGGAGAAAGTATCTAACTCGTTGGGAAGACAAGCATAATATTGCATGTTAATTTGTGTGTTTAACGTGCCCCAGACCCTACTAGTTGCTGGATAGTCAATAATGGCTAAACCCTCATTAAAAATGGTTTGGAACGTTGGTTAGGGTTTGGATGTTGTAGACTTACCTGCATTAGGGTAAAACTCTATGTTAGACGAATACTGATTGATTATGTTGTGCTTGACTGTTTGGTTGATATGTGATAGTTGATATGATGCCCTGGTTGATATATGTGATAATTGATATAATGTGTATGTATACATGTTGTTAATGAGGTTGGTTGAATTGTATGTTAGAAACCCTAGTTGACACCCTAAGGGTACTATTTGTGAGGATATTACAAAGAGAAGCTCTAGACCAATATAAGCTTTATAATGAAGGAATATGAAGGTTACTGCTTTATCAGAGTATTTGAATAATAATGAGCTCTTGAATATATTTCGTCAACTACAAATTCTTACTCTCCATTCTTTATATAGGCTCTTCATCTTCTTCTTTGAAGAGTAATAAATATGTTCATTTAGACACATTTATTTTACGTTAGACACATCTTCCATGCTAGTTGTCCACCGTGCATATGTGTCCTTTTTTTGCAAGGGCAACACACATATTCACTTTTTGGTATAGCAGTGGTAGCAGGTGTAGCAGGGTGCAGCAGAAGGTTGACATGCTTTTGGCTGCTATTGCTTTTGATTTACGAGGTTTGATGTGTACTATGTTGTACTTTGTTTTGTCTTTTACCTAGAGGATATTTCATTTGAATCAGGGGATATTAATTAAAGAGCCATGTCCTCATTATCTGCAAAATAAAGTTAGTGGATGAAAACACAATATGAAAACATTGGATGGACGCACAACAATTTTGTCCTTATCAAGACAAAGGTTGGACGGATGCAAATTGGTTGTGAGCATGTTTGGTCCAGTAACTGTTGATGGTTGTCCTTGAGATACTTATGGTTCTGTCCATCCATATCCTGTGACAACAATTTATTGGACGGACGTAAGGCTTATGATCATGAGTTGATTCTGTCCGCAGTCAAACACAAAATAAAGGTCTTTTGACCTTGAAAGTTAGTGACCACTGACATAATAATTTTCAAATAAAGTCAATAGAAAATTTGTTAATCATTAAAACTTTGAGGGGTTGAACATTATAAATGTTTTGGTACTAACAATCTCCCAATTTTTTTATGATGGCAAACATTATTTAAATTTGTTTGAAAAATGTTTTCTAAGGAGCAGGGCTCCTCCTAAGTACTTGCATCAGAAAAACATACGTCCAATTTTAACTTAGACAAAACAGATTAAGCATAGTCATCATGTCTTAGAAAAGTAAACATACATATGCACAAGGAAAAGACATAAACATTCCATTTTCATTTCATGCTAAGTCAAACAAAATAATTACATTCCAACTGTTCTCCCCCTATTTGTCATCAGACAAAAAGGTGAGCAAAGAAAGGGCATCATAGTCAGACTTAGACAAAAGAAAAGAAAAGAAACTACAGACTCATGAAGTGGGATGGTGTTAGGTGGAAAAACATCAAGAAAATCTCTCTGAAGGGAGGCACGCAGCTCTGCTATTTCTAGATGGATAGTTGCAGAAACGGTAGCGGTAACCCTAGCTGTGATCCTTTCAACAGGATAATCAGCCAACTCTTGAGTCAATCTTGGTGGCAAAGGGATTTCTTATTTTTGATCTCTAACTGGATGGTTGGTCTCAATGGTTGTGTCATCATCACTAAAATGTAATTCCACTGTGTGTTCTGATGCAACTTGAGCAGAAGTATCTCCAACAGTGTGCTCAACTGTTCTGGTTTGATCTTCGGCATGAATTTCATTGTGAACTTCCTTGGTGACTTGAATAGATTTAGTCATGAGGGCTTCAGCTTCAGCTTCTTCAGTCTGTCTTGCATCTACTTGTGCTTCAGCAGATTCAGCTGCAAGTTCTTCAGTAGAAGGATACTAGGGTAAAAAGAGTACTGCTTCCCTGGCATACTAGGAGAAGAGAGGAAGAATAAAGCTGTTGAAGGCTTGGGATAGCTTACTAATAGGAGGGACCTATGATGAGGAGGAGAGGTGAGTTGGTGAACTGTTTGGTGGTGGTTGGATGGTTTGAGTCTGAGGTGGAGAGGGAGGAGAAGTTTCTAGTTGAGATATATGGTCTGGCAAAGTGGAGGTGTGTGTTTGGGTAGGTGAGGATGGTGTATCAGAAATGGTGTGAGACACATCTGATGTTTCATTTTGGTTTGGTCTGTCTCGAATTTTGGTAAATGGTCTTCTATTAGCCATATGCTTGATACGCATACCACTAGGAGAGAAGGGTGTGGATGTAGTGGCAGAGGTAGGTTGAGGAGGTGGTGGTTGAGGTGGAGGTGTTGGAGTGACTGTAGGGTTAGGGTTTGGTTCAGACATAGGGATAGGATATGGAGAAGATGTAGGTAAGGTAGAAGGGGTAGGTAAGCTAGAGGTGGTAGAAAGCTTACTTTTCTTTAGAAGAAGAGCTATGGGAATGACATCTTCATCATCCTCTTCATTTTCCCTTGTTGCAGCAGCAGCAACTTCTTTCCGAGCTTTCCTCTTTCCATTTCTGGACGATTCAACTTCCTGATGTTGAGTCTGAGCAGGTGGAGGTGCAGGTGCAGTAACTTGCTCATTTCGGCAACCCCTTAGTCTTTGCCTATAGTTTGGACCATCCATGATGTGATCTAACATTGATAACTAAATTGATAGGGTCTTTCTTTGGTCAAATTGTTTAAGAATTCAAGATCAACAACAAAACAAGAACACAATTGAATGAAGCTTGATCCTCAAGTGACAATCAAGAGAAACAATTGTTATATGAATTGCATTCAAGAACAAGAAAATAGATCTAAACCATGAAATATAAATTGCAAGAATTAAAGAAGCAAATGAAGTGGAAAATGGAAGAGGCAGAAGGGGAAGGGAATGGCGCCACATTCAACTTGTGAATGCAAGATTGAAAGATAAGCCAATAATGATTCATCACTTGAGTAAGGATACTCAAGATAAGAATCTATGGTTCAATTCATGAACCTCTAGGAGGAGAACTCTCTCAACTCACTCTAGCTCTCATGTATAAGAAACTTTGCAAATGTATTCAATCTTTTAAAAATGAGTACAAGACACCTATTTATAGGTGTGACGTGTGAGTGTCAGCTCATGCACCTGTGACACCATCTACCCCGCATGCATTCAAAAATGATAACACAAATATAAAAAGAGAGAGAACACATGCAAATATATATAATGTTAAAAATCGGGCAGAGACTGCTGTAATAGCCTGTTTTTAATTACGCTGTTTATATGACTTGGTGTTATCTTTCATTATTGGTCAAATTTTAATTCCTTCGCATTTTCGATTTATAATCAATGTTAATCACACGAGGAATCTAAATAAATAAATAATGGCACAAGGGGCACAGCGGGGTGTCTCATTTTGTGATAGCGAGGAACGTCAAGTTCGTGATTTCGGTGCTAACTCAGGTGGGGGAAAGAACCAATCTACCATCGGAAACGGATAAGTAGTATTTAAATTATAATAATTGTGTAGGGCGACCTAAACCCTACTAGTGGTCGAGTAATCGACAAGACCAAAATCACATTGGAAGCTTTTTCGTGAAACCAATGATGATTTGGGGATTGTGGGTTTAGCACCTTTAGGATAATCTTATGATATTCGAGGTTGATTGAATTTATTGATTATTGAATTATGTTGTGATAAATTGTTTATTATTATGTCTTGTGATACTTGAGTAGTTGATTGATAATATAGTATGTATGATCTGTCAGGGATGATAAACTGTTTAGTTAATGTTAGGGCACGAGATGTGTGATTTAAGAGATGTATTTGGGTGAGTGAATTATGATGCATTAGTGATGCTTAGCCTTAGTGTATAGATGAGATGAGATATTGAATGAGTATTGAGACTTGTGGTGGAAGGTTGAGGCATTAGGCTATAATGAATGCGGGTTGATGAGATTCATAATATAGATGCGTTAAGGTTCATGGCCGTGTGTGATGAAACACACGAGGTCGGGATAGTCCTTGAGTCCCTGAGGGATCGCGTTACGCAAAAGTTACTAAAATGGTGTATGGGCACCATGGCACTAATTGCGTAATGGCATGAGTAGTTCGGGAACTACTGGGTTCTATCGCCGCACAACGGCATGAGTAGTTTGGAACTACTGTACTGGTGTATGGGCACCAGGGCACTAAGTTACTGGCACCGGACCGATCGGACTACTGACTAATGACAGGAATATAGATGGCCAAGTTTGCATGAGAGTAAGGGTAGAGGAACCATATAGTGGTGTATAGTCCCATACCTACACAGTCTCAGGATCCCTCTCATTCAGGTGTGCTATCGGTTCATTCATGTATCCCTCCGCCTAGAAGCCTGCCAGGAGCCGCTCCTTGATCATGCCTCTTGCACCGGCGACCACTCCTCGCCCTCGTTAGCCCCGGGTGTCACATGAAGGTTGATTTGGAGTTTTGAGAGATGTTGGTGTTAATGATTATTATATTTCTATACTATGTCCATTTTTCCACCTTTGATGATAGACATGTGTCTTATCCCCTATTTCTGTATTTGTATATGTTTTGCTTATATGGATATGAGAAGATTTTACAGAAGATCCGGGTGATGACTATGTGGAGGAACCAGCTGAGGACTTCACCGAGGACTTTAATGTGGAGGAGTTGGACGGGACTCCTTATGATCCAGACGCAGGAGGACGAGCTGTAGATGGTAGTAATAGCATTTAAGTAAATAGGGCCAGTGAGTCTAGAACTATGTGTTTATATTTCCGCAACTAAGGGTTTGTATAAGGATGTACCTGTTAGGGATCTCACTGAGAAGATGCCCTAGACAGTGTTTTGGTATTGTATTTAAGTGTGTATTTATATATGACTTGGTGTTATCTTTCATTATTGGTCAAATTTTAATTCCTTCGCATTTTCGATTTATAATCAATGTTAATCACACGAGGAATCTAAATAAATAAATAATGGCACAAGGGGCACAGCGGGGTGTCTCAACTGCTGCATTGTAACATAACACATAAATAACCAAAATTGTTGACAAGTTACTCCAAACACAAGAGGGGGGTAAATTGTGTTTTTCAAAAACTTTTGGCAAATAATAAAACTTTTATTTTTACTAAATTAATAAAACAACTTTGTAAATGACGCGTGTGAATAAAAGCGTTTTGCAAAAGATAAACAGAAATAAAAGATAAAGGTTTGAGAAGATGAACACAAGCGAGATATCCTGGTTCGGCCAGAAACTACCCACGTGGCCTACGTCCAGTCCCCAAGGACATACGACCAAGGGTTTCCAATCAACTCTAGTTTTTAAACAGGATCAACTAGAACCTTTACAATAGAGAGCACTCCTCACAGATCAGGACATCACCTCCCCCAGTGAAAGAGACTCAAGACAATAACCCAAGAGATATCACCTCTCGTGTCAACCACAAGGAATATCACCTCCCTTATAAACACTTGGAAATCACATCCAAGAAACACCCCAAGAGATATCACCTCTCTTGCAAAGTTGGTGTAGAAAAAGAAAGGTTTGAGTCAATCCGACTCTTACCAACAATATGCACTCTTAATAGTGCAGATAAAACAAATTGAAGAACAATTACAATAACACCTATATGGTGTATAGAATTCTCAATACAATATGGTCAAAGTGAAAGTGCAAGAGATAGAGTAAAAAAATGTTTAACAGAGTTTTAGCACAAAGAAAATGATAGCAGTGTGTTGTGTATTGAGGCAAGGCACCCCACCCTTCTATTTATAGAGAACAAGTGAAGGTTCAAAGAGAAATTAGGTCAAGCCTCTTAAAATTCATTTTTTTTTTCTGCAGTATAATTGATTATTACATTCTCATAATCGATTATTTAAAACATTTTCAGGAAGCGCTCACTTTGACAAAATAGGCATAATCGATTATACTAATCGATTACTAGTCCACTGACTTTCATATAAAAGCTATAATCAATTATATAATCGATTACAAGGTTTCTGTTTGAAGTCCATTTAGGTCAGACAGGACATAATCGATTATACAAAAACCATAATCGATTATTCTATTTCGAATTTCAAACTCAACGGCTTTAATGTCATAATTACTCATTAATACTAATTAAAGCCATTTAACCTCGACTCATAATCGATTATAGGATTACCATAATCAATTATGGTGCATATTAAATTTAATTTCAAAAACTTGACAATTTACGAAATGATTCCACATTAAGATCAATTAATTGTCAGTCTTATTTCTTTTAAGCACATATTAAATGTGTGTGTGTGAGACCAATATTAAATTGAGAACCCTTCTTATCATTTACACACTTTTCTAACACAATCAATATAAATACTGAAATTCCCATTTTGCCCCATTGTGCTTGCTTTATAATTTTCCGTTTTTTGCACTTTAGTCCTTCTGGACCTTTCCCTTTTGTCATTCATCAAAACTAAAGTACCTGTCAAGGCATATATTCACATTCTCCCCCTTTTTGATGATGACAAACATCTCATGGAGGATTTTGCTTTAAAAAATGGGTTAGAGCAGACAAATAAACAATATCATAATTCTAAGTGCAATTTTATGCTTTACTCCCCCTCACTTTATGCATACATTCAAATCCACTCCCCCTGAATCATGTAATCAGATAACTCTCCCTCTTTCGACATTACCAAAAAGTGGGAAAAGTAAATAAAGCAAGGCAAAACGTATATATGCAGGCATCAGCGTAATTCCAACTATGTATGCGGAAGCAAGTACCGGGATAGAAAAATATCATTCCAAGAGAATTTTTCCCCTTTTGCAAGAGTATGATTTTGTATTCGTATTTCCCTTAAGCATGTAAAAAATTTCTCCCCTTTTTGAAAATAATTTTTCAAATTAATATTTCATTTTTCTAAGGCATTTGAGAAAAGGGTAACCAAGCATTTAATGTCAACTAACATCAGTGATAAAATTAAAAACTAGATTGATTTGATGCAATGGAAAATTTTATGCATGACGAGCATGTATCATGATGAAGGATCCTTTTCAAAGAATTTTAAAGAGTTAATCATGTAAAAGGTTCTAACATGCAAATAGTTATTTCTCATGAGATTTATCAAGGTGTGCAATAACAAATCATATGTTGAGTGCATGACCTTTTCCTTTCGCGAAATCAGTTATATATGTTTTCAAGGTTCTTTGCATAATCGATTATGTAATCGATTTTGACTCTTATGGAATACCCACTAGCATAATCGATTATGCTAATTGATTAGAGCATTCTGACTTTTGCCTTTCTGCTCCTCATCCAAGCGTAATCGATTATGTTAATCGATTACAACCTTACTGACTTTTGATATTTGTTTCCTTTCTGCGCATAATCGATTCCTTTAACCGATTTTGGACTTTCTGACTTCTCATGATCGATTATTACTATCATATAATCGATTATGACTTGAAAAATTATGCTTTTGAACGACCATATTGAAATTCCAATTTTTGTTCTTGGTCTTCAAGCACTCCTGCAAAACAGAATCATATTTTGGCTTTTGGTACCCAAACCGTTTTGGGTCCTTGAACATTAGTCTTGGGCAATAGGCCCTTTGGAATCCATGCATTTTTAACATTTGTTTTTCCTAATGTTGCAAATAGAGGCAGTGTGACCTTTTCTACCACAATGAAAACATTTAACAAAAGGACTATTGGACATGTTGCTTGGACCAAAAAACTTTTTAAAAGATTTTTCTTGAAACCTTGGATGATAACCCAAACCGGCTTTGTCATACATTCCATTTTGATTTCCCAAAAGAACATTTAGGTTATCCCTTCCCATTGTGAATTTCGCAAGCGTGTTATATAAGTCCTCAATTTTAATTTTCAAAATGCTGCATTCATCACATTCAGAAACTTCATTCTTTTTGTTTTCACAAGATAAGATTGATGAAGTTTCATTTAAAACAACTAGTTCTTCTTTAAGGGCTTCCATCTCTTTATTTAAAACATCGGTTTTAGATTCATGAAGAAAGATGGTTTTCTTGGATGAAGAGATGATTTTTCGAAGTCTTGTAGTTTCATCATTCAATTCTTCACATGCAATAATTAATTCATCAAATGATAACTCAGTTTCAATTTCAAGGTCATTTATCTCATTTTCTTCATGGTTTGCCATGAGACATAAATTTGCCTCTTCATTATCCGACTCATCGGATGAATCCATATCATTGTCTTCCCAAGCAATATAGGCCCTTCTTTCTCTTTGGTCCTTTTGTGGCTATTTATCCGATATCTCATGCTTTCTTTGGCCTTTAGGACAGTCGGGTTTTATATGACCTTTTTTGCCGCACTGGTAGCATGTTGGGTTGAAAGAGGTTCCTTCTTCCTCATCTTTCTTTTTAGGATTGGAGACTTGTTTTGCTTTGCCTTTTCGCCTTAAGAACTTTTTAAACTTGCGGATCATTTGGCTCATCTCCTCCTCGTCTTCATCAAGGCTATCATAATCATCAAAGTCACTCTCTTCATCTTTTTCAATCATGCGTGCTTTAAGTGCATGATCTTTCTTTATCTTATTATCATTTTCCTCACTTTCCATGAGACGATATAGTTCAAGCACGTGTTCCTGCAATTTCCCAAACAAAGTAGCCAATGACATAGATGATAAATCTCTAGATTCAGATATAGCAGTTACTTTGGGTTGCCAATTTCCACTCAAACATCTAAGCACTTTATTTATCAAATCATCATTATTAAAAGATTTCCCAAGAGCCCTAAGATGATTTATAATATGGGTAAAATGTTTCTGCATATCTTGTATGCTTTCACCCTGTATCATCCTAAATAGCTCATACTCATGGGTCAATGTGTTCATCCTAGCCCTTTTGACCTCGGTAGTACCTTCATGGGTCAATTGAAGGGTGTCCCACATTTCTTTAGCGGTCTTGCAATTTGAGACCCTATAGAACTCATCGTAGCTTAAAGCTGAAGTGATGATGTTCCTAGCTTTCAAATTGTATTGGACCTTTTTCTTTTTCGCGTCGGTCTAAAGATTTTTCGGTTTATCCACTGAAGCACATTAACTTCATGCTTAGGGACAAATGGACCATTTTCCACAGCATCCCGAACATCAATATCAAAAGCTTCAAGAAATATTTACATTCTTTCTTTCCAATAACCATACCCTTCACCATTGAAAGATGGGGGTATGTTTACGGAGTTTCCCTCGTTAAAAAACACGGTTTGAAGTCATGTTACCTCTTGAGGCGATTTCACCCTTTATATTCGAGAGTTAAGCTCTGATATCACTTGTTGACAAGTGACTCTAAACACAAGAGGGGGGTGAATTGTGTTTTTCAAAAACTTTTCGCAAATAATAAACTTTTATTTTTACTAAATTAATAAAACAACTTTGTAAATGACGCGTACGAATAAAAGCATTTTGCAAAAGATAAACAGAAATACAAGATAAAGGTTTGAGAAGATGAACATAAGCGAATATCCTGGTTCGGCCACAAACTACCCACGTAGCCTACGTCCAGTCCCCAAGGCAATAAGACCAAGGGTTTCCAATCAACTCTAGTTTTTAATCATGATCAACTAGAACCTTTACAATAAAGAGCACTCCTCACAGACCATCGATATCACCTCCCTCAGTGAAAGAGCCTCAAGACAATAACCCAAGAGATATCACCTCTCTTATCAACCACAAGGAATATCACCTCCCTTGTAAACACTTGGAAATCACAAAGAAACACCCCAAGAGATATCACCTCTCTTGCAAACTTGCTGTAGAAAAAGAAAGGTTTGAGTCAATCCGACTCTTACCAATAATATGCACTCTTAATAGTGCTGATAAAACAAATTGAAGAACAATTACAATAACACCTATATGGTGTATAGAATTCTCAATATAATATGGTCAAAGTGAAAGTGCAAAAGATAGAGTAAAAAAATGTTTAACAGAGTTTTAGCACAGAGAAAATGATAGCAGTGTGTTGTGTATTGAGGCAAGGCACCCCACCCTTCTATTTATAGAGAACAAGTGAAGGTTCAAAGAGAAATTAGGTCAAGCCTCTTAAAATTCATTTTTGTCGCAATATAATCGATTATTATATTCTCATAATCGATTATTTAAAACATTTTCAGGAAGCGCTCACTTTGATAGAATAGGCATAATCGATTATACTAATCGATTACTGGTCCACTGACTTTCATATAAAAGCTATAATCGATTATATAATCGATTACAGGGTTTCTGTTTGAAGTCCATTTAGGTCAGACAGGACATAATCGATTATACAAAAACCATAATCGATTATTCTATTTCGAATTTCAAACTCAACGGCTTTAATGTCATAATTACTCATTAATACTAATTAAAGCCATTTAACCTCGACTCACAATCGATTATAGGATTACCATAATCGATTATGGTGCGTATTAAATTTAATTTCAAAAACTTGACAATTTACGAAATGATTCCACATTAAGATCAATTAATTGTCAGTCTTATTTCTTTTAAGCACATGTTAAATGTGTGTGTGTGTGACCAATATTAAATTGAGAACCCTACTTACCATTTATACACTTTTCTAACACAATCAATACAAATACTGAAATTCCCATTTTGCCCCTTTGTGCTTGCTTTATAATTTTTCTCTTTTTGCACTTTAGTCCTTTTGGACCTTTCCCTTTTGTCATTCATCAAAACTAAAGTACCTGTCAAGGCATATATTCACAAAAAAATGATTATAAAGGAAACATAACATAACTGAAACATAAACAAACCCAACCCCGATGTCACATTACAGAGCTGGTATAACCAATCCGATAAACAACTCGGATAACAACTAAACTAAACATAAACTAAACTACTAGAAGCGGCTCCTCAGAGTCACTCCTCAGCAAGCTGCACACCGACCTCTGTATAAAAGATACATGCCACAAAACAAGAAACATAGAGATAGGAAGTAAGAAACATATGTACGAATATAACGGCAAGGAAGCAGTTAGCAAGACGAGCATACATCAAACAAGCATGTTATATCAAACAGTAATATCATAACAATCATCATCATACAACATGTATGCTATGCAATGCAGTTCTGCTCCACTCCTCTATTATGCACTTGGATCCAAACTAACTCAGGATGCCAACTTTGGGGTTACATCTCCACATTGGCCATAGAAGCACCAACATCAGGCCAATCCACCAACCATGGGTGGACCTCTAGGACAGCTGATGCACCTTATTCTCGGATGTTCCACCGCGGTTGTACATGACCCCATGGTCTCGGATGAATCGCCGCGGATCGCCAGATCGTCTTACTCTCGGACAACCTCCCCTATGATGCACAACCTCCCATCAACATCTCTGATGCGTGAATGCATGGCAAACAACACACAACCACAACGACCACTTCCGCTTGGGCCCATAGGCTACCCAAGTTTTATCACCATCAACACCTCGACCACTAGACTATCGAGGATTATCGTTTAACGTTTCATCGTTAAGTCTTTTAAGCATTAACAACACTCTGGCCATTAAGCACCAGAGCTCAACACCTTGACCATCAAGCATCAAGGGCCCCTTAGAGCGGACACTAGGCTACCAAGGTATAACATCTTAGCACTTGGAGCGGACACTGGGTTATCAAGGTATAACATCTTAACACTTGTCTTTGGTCTTCATGTTCCGTTGGTATCTTATTAAGTCTTTTAAGCGTTTGGGGTGAAAACCCATATTTCATGCATTCTGGTTCTGTTCTGGTCAGGTGAGCACGGGCATGCTCACCCTCAGCACGTGCGTGCTAGACCTGCAGGCAAGCACGACCGTGCTTAAATGCGCGCCGTACTCTGGATTTCAAACTGGAGCATGGGCATGCTCCTTGTTAAGCACGGCCGTGCTCAATGGAGCTTGGCCGTACTGATCTGGGCAGAAAGGGTCAGAAACCCTTTCCCAAATCTTTGGGACATTTCACAGATTCAACCTATTGGCTTTTACTAATCCATTGATCATCAACTTCATTAATCTTAACTGTTCTTCATTAATATTCACGTCTTATCATCATGGGAATTAATCCTTTAATCATAGCTTCGTAATTAATGTTCCTAGAACACTCAATAATCAATCGTAGGGTCTTAAACTAAGCCCTATGAACATAACCTTACCTCTTACACTATATTCATGTCTTATGAACAACTGGGAGAAACATCCCTTATTTCTCATTAACTTATTTTAACGTCTTAACATCATTGTTGGCATTAACATCCTCAACAATCAACACTCATAAAGAGTACAACACAAACAACAGTCAATAGCATCATACTCATCATAATCATGGTATCACAACATTAACATATTCATAACAAACAACATCAATTAATAGTAAGAACATTAATACCAATATTATCATCACAATAGATAATCATCAAATAACAATTAATCATATAAACATATAAACATGTTAACAAGAAAAGGGTCATGGGTAACCCTTCGTCTTACGCTATCCCCAAGTCTACATACTCATACTATTTCTTCTCCCCATACCTGGTATGAAGATTCCCAAAACGATAACATTGACAAACTAGACACGTTCCCTCGAGCGGCTCGACGAGTTCCCCAAGCCTTGGCCAAACAAGAAGATGATAACCAATTAGTCTCTAGATCTAATGATAGAAAAGAAACTAATAGAGAGGGAAGACAACGTTACCTTAAATGATACTACCATGCTACTTCTCTCCAACAACTAGAGCAAGAACACCAAGAACTTCAAGGGATTCAAGGGGAGGGAAGGGAAGAGGTTTCTGTCGCACTAAGATTGCCCAAAGTGCCAAAAAGAGGGTTTGGGTCGCAACCCACATGGAATTGCTCTATTTATAGACTCTGAGACCTGAGCATGGCCTTGCTCCCTGTTGAGCACGGCCGTGCTCAATTCCTGAGCACGTGACGCTCAAAGATTGCACTGCGAGACCATCTAAACGACCGAATTAGCCAAAACACATAAAATAAGACTTGTAGATAATTCTCTTAGATTTCCAAACCCACAAAGATCACCTCGATCGGACATCTAAAATTCAAGATATGGCCAAAGCGGTGAAACATATTACTTGGACTCTAAAAGGATTGAACCTTTCTAAGGCTAAACTTTCCCAAACATGAAAGCATTATTTACGAAAAACGGGGTGTTACAGCACCTCTCTAAGTCCTAATGGGCTTGGAACACTCTTAAGTCCAATTACAAGCCTAACTAAATCAAAACCCGTCCAGAATTTTGTTCTAAACTTGTAGCCCATTTTTAGTCATTATAGACGCCGAATCTGGTCTTGAGTCATGAAATAAGATTTGTAGATAATCTTCTAAGATTTCTAACGCATCCAATATCAGTTAAGTCGGACATCTAAAACTTAAGATACAGCCAAAATAGTGAAGTGGGTTTGATTGGGATTTGTTTCAAAGTTGATTGTCCCCTTTGGCCCATTAAGGTTGTGCTTCCTAGGATCACATCATCCCTCATTCTTGAAGGAAATTAGTCCCCGAATTTTATTCCTACATTATTAAAGATAAAATTTTAGTTTTTATTCTTACAAAATTCCTAAAAAGGAAAAAGTTATTGGGAAGGAAACTCCCTTATTATTGTTGTATTTCTCAAACCCACCTCCCAGGTCAAATACCATTAGGAAGAATTCATCCATGTGGCAAGTAGGTAAGTCAAATATGCATCATTTCCATTTAACACATTGAATGTTGCAAGATAAAGTAATAGAAGTCCAAAGTGAATATGCAATTTATACCTTTTGGATTTGATAATGACCACCATTTTTACCTTTCTAGGATTTGGTATGATGACATATGACAAGGGTGATTTACTTGCAAAATGTGACAACTCATTACCATTAGTGAAATTTTCAAATTGTGGTCTATTGTGCCATTTATCAACATAATCAATTGGTGGAACTTTGGAAAGTAAATCTGCCACCATATCCATATGTGCATCACATTCAAGTTTAGAAAATTTTGCAAAAGTAGGAAAAACAAAAATGGGCGTATTGGTGATTACTTCAAACAATATCACATGCCATTTTTGAAAAATGGGTGTATTGGTGATTACTTCAAGGATTTTATTGGATTATGACGATTCTTACTTTTCAAAACAATTGTTTGATGAAGATAAGAGTTATGCATATGATTTGGAAAAATATCCATAAACTCTTTCAAAATCATGCTTTGTTTTCCAAACACTTGTTTTGATTCTTGGTTTTCATGCTCAACTTGTTGCATTATTCCACTTTTTTCCACACTTATGCACATTGATTTTTCTTTATTTTTTTGTGGCACATTCTTTCCTTCTTCATTTTGTTTTTCTTTTTCACTCTTGGCTTTTCTCTCAAGCTATCTTTTTTCTCTCATTTTCTTTTGATCCTCACTAATTTCCTTAGGAGAAAGTGGTACAAGAGTGACTCTTTTGTTGTGGTTCATAGAAGAAGTAGAATTAGAAGGTTTAGGGGTTAGGAAATGTGGTATTTGATCCATTTTTACTATAAACCTCTAGTTTCTTTGATGAGTCTCCCTCCTTCTTGGAATTGTCCTTCCAAGTTGAGTTGTTGTTATAGAAAGGCCCCTTGAAAGACTTCTTCCTCTTCAATTGTTCTTCAACTTTGATTGCATGATGCACCAAGTCTTCCAATTCCACATAGTTGTAAAGATACATTACATCATGAATTTCTTGGTTGAGTCCTCCCAAGAACCTAGACATAGTTACCTCTCTATCTTCTTTTATGTTTGCTCTAATCATTATAACCTCCAGCTCCTTGAAGTACTCTTCTACACTAATGCTCCCTTGCCTAAACCTTTGAAGCCTATGGTGTAGATCTCTAGTATAATTTGAAGGCACATATCTCTTCCTCATGACTTTCTTCATCTCTCTCCATGTATTGATTGGCTCCTCATCATACCTTCTCCTTTCCTTACATAGTTGATCCCACCAAATCAAAGCATGATCATAGAATTCCAAACTTGGTACCTTCACTTTCTTCTCATCACTATAATTGTAACAAGAGAAGATATGCTCCAATTTAGTCTCCCACTCCAAGTATGCATCCGGATCACTCTTCCCATGGAAGTTAGGAATCTTCACCTTCACATTTTGTAAATTGTCATCCTTCTCATTCCTCCTTCCTCTATGGTCATGTCTTGGCCTCCATCTATCAAACCTTTTAAACCTATCCTCATTGTTGTCTTCCGAAGTGGAGTCTCTATGTGAGTTCTCATGCTTTGATCCTTCTCTATTCTCAAGCACTTCCTTTCTTTCAAAGAGCCTTTCAATGTTTCTTGTGGCTCTATCAAGCTTTCTATTGATACCTCTTGTCCTTGGTGATGATGGTGGAGATTCTTTATAGTCATGCTCATGTTGTGAACCCATATTGCAATTACAAATTGACAATTGCAATACAAATTACAACAAATGGAAAATCACACCAACAAAATGAAGATTACACCAACAAGAGAAAATTACACCACCAAAATCAAGAGAATTAATTACAAACCAACAAGGAACAAATACACTTAAAGATCAAATGAAAGAACATGAATTACAAGTAAAGATGAAAAGTACAAGGACCTTACCACTCACTCACCATTCACTCAAAGATTATCACTCGTGTATATCAATCAAGTAGACTTTTACAATAATGATTTCACTCTTGTCTCGCACTCAAGAGTTTCCTCTTCAAGGGATCTACAAGTTGAAACAAGATTCTTAAGTATTAGTTTTCAATGTAAAAGTGAACAAATCAACCAATGACAATCAGTTCAAACGAGATCAAGAATTGAAAAACAACTAAGACAAAACCAATGAAGTTTAAGAGACAAACAAGAAAAGGTTCAACAAGAAAAGCACACTCAAATAAGATGTGAAGAAGACAACGTGGAAGTGAATCAATAATATTCAATTCAAGTGTAATCAAAGTGATTTGTGAACAATTAATGATCAAAGTAATTTGTGCTACACCAATATGTGAAGGATCAATACAAAATTAAACATGTAAAATAGTGGCAAGTCTTTTACCATTGTTGGAATTTTCGAGAAGTTGCACTTTTGCCCCAAAACTTTTGTATATTTACGATTTTGGCCAATTTTCTTCTTACACCAATTTTTTTATTTAAATTTTAGCCACTTGACTTTTACAATTACAAAAATTTCACAGCAATTACAATGAAATTTCAAATTTACAATTATATCCTTCCATCATGAACAAAATTGATGAATATTGGTGTTGTGACACCCTCTACCCCGCATGTTATATAAAGAATTTAAAGATAAGATAATAAATATAAACATGCATACTTCATTACATTAAATGAAGGGTCCATGGGACCTTTCTACCCATGGACCCTTCATTTAATTTAATGAAGTATGCATGTTTATATTTATTATCTTATCTTTAAATGCTTTATATAACATGCAGGGTATAGGGTGTCACATTTAGTGGTATCAGAGCATAGCAAGACAACATACAATATATAACATCAATATATGTATATAATCACTTCAACATGTTAAGTCAACCAATATATACTATGCGGTGCAACTCTACTTCGCTACTCTATTATGCATGTGGATCCAAACTATCCCAGGAAGGCAACTTTGGAGTTACATATCCATATTGGCCAAAAAGCACCAACGCTAGCAGTTCACCAAACCATGGGTAAACGCCTTGGATAGCCGACGCACTATACTCTCGGATGTGCCACCACGGAGGCGCATGATTCACCAAACCTTGGGTGTATCACCCGCGGATGGCTAGATCGCCGTATTCTAGGACGACCTCCCCTTTGTTGATCTTCCCCCATTAATAACTCCAATACGTGGATGCATGAACAAAACAACAAACAAACGGGCAACCGCCACCTCCGCTTAGGCCAATAAGCACCCAAGTTTATCACCATCAACATCAACACCTTAACCCATATGAGTCAAGGCACCCTTGGCCAAAAAGCGCCCAGGTTCAACTTATCAACACCTCGACCAAAAAGTATCGAGGCCACTTTGGCCAAAAAGCACCAAAGCATATCAACGTGCGGCAACCCATTGGGCACCGGCTTAACCAACTTATTATTCTTGTTTATCTTAATTAATCTTTAATTAAGTTATTTAACTTGTTATCATTCGATTAGTGTATTATTTCATCATTTGGGGCAATTAGGGGTAAAACACCCCTTAAAACCTTTAATTTCACATTCTGTCCTGATGGGGAGCATGGTCATGCTCACCCTATGCACGGGCGTGCTTTGAGACACCCCGATGTCCCATTAAAGAAAAACCTAATTATCTAATACTTAATCATAATATTAGCGTTGGACATATATATATATATATATATATATATATATATATATATATATATATATATATATATATATATATATATATATATATATATAAAATCATAAATATTAAAAACTTAAAAGTAAGAACAAAATTAAACATCACATCACACACATATAAATATAAATACAGACATACTGTGCTGATAAACTAAAGAGGGTACTCCATCAGTAGGGTCCTAAAAGATACATACTGATACAAAATGATATAAGCAACGGAAACTAAAACGTCACAAAAGACGCACTGGCCATAGACTCTAAACTCAACGGCTAGAGGTCACTGCTCGTCTTCCAGTATCTGGCTCATAAGGAGTCCCATCAAGCTCCTCTGTAGCTGGCTCATCCACAGGGTCTTCTCAAAACGAGCACATAAAAGAAACATATATATAAAAGAAGTAGGGGATAAGAAACTATCTATCATCATATATGGAAAATAGTACGTAACATATAAACAATAAAGGCACATAGACATGCATCACAGATATATATACAAGAATTATATACAATCATCCTCGAGATATATATATTATCATCCTCTACCCTTCGCACTCATGCAACTTATGCTGACGTGGCCACCACCAATCCTATCACACATCCCTTGCCCGCTGAGAGATGTTAGTCAGTCGTCCAAGCGACGCGTCCCCAAACACCGGTGCACACTCTCATCCGCGGTGAGAATGCTCATGCAAAGCAATGACACTATAGCTGCACATCTCGCTCCGGTGCACACCCTGGTTCTCTCTCGAGGGTGCTCATGCATAGCAATGACACTATAGCTGCATAGCCTAAATCTAAGTTGGGATGGTCCCGCGAGGACTCCTGACCTCGTGTGTTCCAAACACACAGCTATGATCAACAACATGCATCTATATGGATCTCACCGACATATACCAAGTCATATCCTAGTGCCTTAACCTTTCATCACTATCACATAGCATATCCCAAATAACATCACCTCATCAATCTCATCATAATAAAATATTAATTAATTAGGTTAGGCACATCTAAAATCATATATCATACACTCCCCAACATGCATCACTTAAAATATCAAATATCACAAACAACTAAGCATGTTATGGCAAATATAACATAGTATCAGCCAGTACATGTTATAAACCATAATCATATTATAATAATAATAAATTAATAAATTAAACATAATCACAATTAACATATCAATCCAAACAGCACACTACAAGCAGCTCAAAACAAAAAAATCAGACAACCTCGGATATCATAAAAATTAACCTAACTACGATAAATCTACAATCTCAATATCATCATTGGTACCACTAAGTGATCCCCAATATGATATTAAAATTGTCAATTACTCACTCACTAGTAGGGTTTAGGTCGCCCTACGCCAATATTGAATAAAATGTTACTTGGCCATTTCCGACGTTAGATGGCTTCTTTCCCCAACCTGAGGTGTCATAGGCTAGCTTAGGAGCAACGAAACGAGCCCTCTCTCTAACTCCTCAAATCTGCCACGTGAGGTTCTCCTACCTCTGGGGCTCCAAAAATTCACCTGAACACATATTCACGAAGTACACGTTACGTGTAGCTCAAATCTGAAGACGGAATTGAAAACCGATAAACGGTTTGAGAGATAACTTCAATACTATCACAGACAGTATTTCGGCATAAAAACATAGACTTACCTTAGCCTAACCAAGAAAAGAAAGGTAGGATGATGAAGTAGAAGTCGCGAGGATCACAACAATATAATCGGGTTTTCAATAGGACGAACGGATTGATCAAAATCTCCACTAGAAGTTTCTCTCTCTTTCTTTCTCTCCTCTCCCTCTCTCTCTCAATCCAATTTTTCTGCACTTTCTAAAGGGTTCCACGAAATTCCATCTTTTAAAAACTTTTTTTTTTCTGGCGCCCAGCGCTCAGCGCCTAGCACCAGCGCTCAGCGCTGGCTGGGTCGCACCGCCTCCGTCCGCCTATCGTGGCTTGACACGTGTCCAACGGCCAGCGGTCAGCGCTCCATATGCTGCGCTTAGCGATGATTGCTGTCCAGCACTACTGGTTCATACATTTTATCGCGTTCTGAGCTCGTTTGAAGTCCGATTCACCTGAAATTTGAAACATAGCCTCTTCTATACCCAAGGAATAAGACTAAGCCTTCAAAAATAACTAATCTCTTCCACAAAAATAAATTCCATATTGTGCGTTCTTAATTGTATAACGGAAATTCTAGAACACGTTCTTATTCAATTCAACGCTGGTTAATCCCGTACTTTCCATGCAAGGTTCCAAACACTAACATGCATATTAGACCTAAAATTAAAGTCTCAAATTTAGTTATCCAAGATATAAATAATTCCTGAAAACACGAATGTTACATTACTACCCCCCTTAAAGGAAATTCCGTCCCCGGAATTTTACGTACCTCAGAAAAGATGTGGATACTGCTGCTGCATATCTACCTCACGCTCCCAAGTAGCATCTCCTGTAGTGTCATCCCAAATGATCTTGACCAAAGGAATCTGTCTACCGCGAAGTTCCTTAATCATTCTATCTGCGATCCTAACCGATGAAGCCTCATACTCCAGATTCTCTCGGAGTTGTATTGACTCAGGCTCAAGTACATGAGAAGGATCAGGATAATATTTTCTCAACTGGGATACGTGAAAGACATCATGAAGGTTAGAAAGGTTAGGCGGTAAGGCAATATGGTAGGCTACTGAACTAATTCGTCGAAGAATCTGGAAAGGTCCAATGAATATAGGAGTAAGCTTTCTAGACTTGATAGCTCTGCCAATTCCAGTCTTCGGAGTGACTCTCAAAAACACGTGATCACCTTCCTGGAATTCTAAGGGTCTCCTCCTCTTATTACTGTAGCTCATTTGCCTATCCTGCGCTTCCTTCATCTTTTCCCTGATCTTTCTGACCTATTCAGTCGTCTGCTATACCACATCAGGGCCCAATATCTGGCTTTCACCAGTCTTATACCAACACAACGGAGTCCTACATTTCCTGCCATACAAAGCCTCATATGGTGCCATCCTGATACTGCTATGGAAATTGTTGTTATAAGTAAACTCAATCAACGGCAAAAACTCATCCCAATTACCAATGTGCTCTAAAACACAAGCCCTCAAAAGATCCTCCAATGACTGAATTGTCATCTCAGATTGTCCATCCATCTGAGGATGATAAGCAGAACTCATCCTCAACTTCGTCCCCAAAGCACTGTGTAACTGTCTCCAAAATCTAGATGTGAATCTAGGATCTTGGTCTGAAACAATGCTCGACGGTACACCATGTAGCCTAACAACTTCCTTGATGTAGATCTAGGTCAACTTCTCTAAGCTATAACTCTCACAAATAGGTAAGAAGTGACAACACTTCGTCAACCTATCGATGATAACCCAAATCGTATCATGCCTCTTAGGAGTTCGTGGTAATCCAACCACAAAATCCATAGCTATGCTATCCCACTTCCATTCTGGGATATCTAAGGACTGTAGCAAACCAGCAGGTTTTTGATGTTCTATCTTAGCTTTCTGACAAACCAAACAAGATAAAACATATTCTGCCACTTCCTTCTTCATTCTCGGCCACCAAAACATTTTCTTTAAATCCTGATACATCTTGGTGCTCCGGGGTGAAAACTCAACTTACTCTTATATGCCTCTTCCAAAATCATATTCCTAAACTCTAAGTCCTCTGGCACACATATCCTATCCTTAAACCTCAACACACCATCTGACCCTCTACTAAACTCTGAAATCTTACCCTCATCTATTCCTCTACTCACCTCTTGCAGGTATTGATCCTGAACCTGTTTATCCTTAAGATCCCTCAGAAACTCACTATTAATAGTGATCATACCCAAGCATATTCTATCCGCACACAACTCAATCCCTAGATTCATATCTCTAAACTGTTCAATCAACTCCATTTTATTTACCATCATCACCGACACATGTAAAGATTTCCTACTCAGAGCATCTGCTACAACATTCGCCTTCCCAGGATGGTATTGAAGGTCAAACTCATAATCCTTAATAAAATCCATCCATCTACGTTGTCTCATATTTAGTTCCTTCTGATCAAACAGATACTTCAAACTCTTATGGTCACTGTACACATTAAACCTAACTCCATAAAGGTAGTGTTACCATATCTTTAATGCGAACACTATAGCTGCCAACTCCAGATCATGGGTCGGATAATTCCTCTCATGAACTCTTAACTGTCGGGAAGCATAAGCCACAACTCTACCCTCTTGCATCAAGACACAACCCAATCCTTGGTATGACGCATCACAATATACGTCAAACTGTCCTAAAGGATCTGGCAAAGTCAGAACAGGTGATGTGGTTAAGTTTTCCTTCAACTTCTGAAAACTCTCCTCACATTCCTCCGTCCAAACAAACGCTGTACCTTTTCTTGTTAACTGCGTCATAGGCAACACAATTTTTGAAAAACCCTCGATAAACCTCCGATAATATCCAGCCAATCCCAAGAAACTCCTCACTTCACTAACTGACTTTGGTCGTTCCCACTTAAGCACTGTTTCAACTTTAGCAGGATCTACTGCTACTCCTTCTTTGTTAATCACATGACCTAGGAACTGAACCTCCTCTAACCAAAACTCGCACTTAGAAAGCTTGGCATACAATTGTCTATCCTTCAACACCTATAACACTGTTCTTAGATGTTCCTCATGCTCTTCCCATGTATGGGAATAAATAAGGATATCATCCATAAACACAACCACAAACTTATCGAGGAACGGTCTAAAGATCATGTTCATATAATCCATAAACACTGCTGGAGCATTAGTCACACCAAAAGGCATAACTAAATATTCATAGTGTCCGTACCTCGTTCTGAAAGCTGTCTTGGGTATTCCTTCTTTACTCTAATCTGGTGATACCCGGACCTCAGATCAATCTTGGAAAATACCGAAGCTCCCTTTAATTGATCCATCAGATCATCTATCCTAGGCAACAGATACTTATTCTTGATCGTCACTTTATTCAACTGCCTGTAATCTGTGCACAATCTAGCACTTCCATCCTTCTTCTTAACAAACAATATTGGAGCTCCCCACGGTGAAACACTGGGCCTGATAAATTCCTTTTTCAACATATCATACAATTGTTTCTTTAACTCGGCTAACTCTACGGGTGACATCCGATAAGGTGCTATAGATATAAGTCCTGTCCCCGGTATGAGATCTATAGTGAACTCCACTTCCCTCTCTAGGGCCAAACCCGGAACATCTGGAGGGAAAACCTCAGGAAATTCTCTCACTATAGGCATAGAATCTATACTCGGAGTCTCCTTAGATTCCACTGAGAAAAGCATCACGTACAGTCGAGAATCATCACTCCTCAGAGATACTCCTTCATTGGCAGATACCATGCTAGAAGGCTCAAGAAATGACAAGGTCTTGCTGGAACAATCTAACACTACATGGTTAGCCGAAAGCCAATCCATGCCAAGGATAACATCTATCTGTTGCATAAGTAAACAGACAGGATCCACAAGGAATGTCCTATTCTCAACAACTATAGGACACTGTAAGCAAACATACATGGTGGTCAAGGAATCATTGGTCGGGGTAGATACTGTAAGGGTATAAGGTAACTGAGAAACAGACAAATGTAAATGATCCACACACTCATGCGAAATAAATGAATGTGTAGCACCTGAGTCAAACAACACAAACGAGAGTCTACCAGATATCAAGCACATACCCTGGATAAGATATGCAGATTGAGAGGATTCAGTTCTCCTCACGGTAAACACCCTCCCTGTGGCCTGAGGTCTGGCCACCGACGGTTTTGCTATTGGGGTTCCTCTCCCAGCTCGGCAGCTCCAACTCTATAGCCTGCAGCTCCTCTACCAGCAGCTGCCTGCTGCTATATCCCTCTCTGCCTGCAATCCCGAGCCATATGGCCTGGTTTCCCACAGTGGAAACAACTCGGCCTCTCTATGCAATCTCTAACATAATGCGGACCTCCGCATCTATAACAAAATGGGCCTCTCTGCTGCTGGCCCACTCCACTAACTGGTACTGTAGCAGTTGGTCCTGATGTAGATAACTGAACATTCTGCACGGGTCTAGTATAGGGTCCCCGTTTCAACTAAGAACCACTGCCTGCTTTTCTTTGAAAACCTGATCTGATAGGGCTTCCACTCCTCTGCGATCTTTGCTCAAGAGCTTGCATCTAATCTATGCCCTCTATGGCACTGCATCTCTCAACTAGCTCCGGGAAACTCTGAATATCAAGCGGTGCTATAGCTCTCTGTAACTCAGGCCTCAAGCCATCCTCAAACCTCCTACACATCCAATCCTCATCAGGGAACCTCTGGTAAAACTCTGAGAACTGAATCAGAGCCTCAAACCGTGCGGCGTATTCCCCGACAGACATGTTACCCCGTCGAAGACTCATAAACTCTTTCTCCTTCTCGCATCTAACCAAACGTGGGAAGTATTTCTCCAGGAAGCAAGTTTTGAAAGTCTCCCAGTTAATCACACGACCCTCGGCCTCCAACAACCTTCTCTTGCCTCTCCACCATGACTCTGCTCCTCCGGTCAGCATGAAAGCAGCATAAGTCACTTTCCTATCATCTCTACATCTCATGGTGTCAAAGATCTTCTCCAGCTCTTGGATCCACCATTCTGCCCTCTCTGGGTCATAGTCACCTCTAAACTGGGGCAGCTTCCCTTTCAGGAAAGTAGCCATCCCTGCATCCTTTGCCTCAGCAGCTCTCCTCTGGTTCTCACGTTACTGCTGCTCTCTATCCTGCTGCATCATCTGAGCGTTTTGCTATGTCTGCTGCAACATGCCAGTGGCTAGATCTTTGATGGTCCGGAGAGTCTAGATGACTTTCCTCCACCCCTGGCTCCTCCTTCGGTGTGAGGAACCTCTCCATTGCCACTTCCAGCAACTCTCTCTAGGGTTCTACCACCACCTCGTCCTCATCGTCCTCTACCTCTACCTTGAGCCATGATCCTGTAAAAGAAATCATTAGCTCACATTTATATGACATATAATATTACATAATCTGATATATAAATACTATATGCCACACAAATGTTAACTATTGCGTCTGGACTCACTATCCAACTTCTAAGCATAGTCAATATCCGATGTGGATTCAACTAAAATGGCCAGTACACCTTAACCTCATAGTCTAAACAGAATCAAACTGCTCTGATACCACCAAATGAGACACCCCGATGTCCCATTAAAGAAAAACCTAATTATCTAATACTTAATCATAATATTAGCATTGGACATATATATATATATATATAGAAAATCATAAATATTAAAAACTTAAAAGTAAGAACAAAATTAAACATCACATCACACAGATATAAATACAAATACAAACATACTGTGCTGATAAACTAAAGAGGGTACTCCATCAGTAGGGTCCCAAAAGATACATACTGATACAAAATGATATAAGCAACGAAAACTAAAACGTCACAAAAGACGCACTGGCCATAGACTCTAAACTCAACGGCTAGAGGTCACTGCTCGTCCTCCAGCATCTGGCTCATAAGGAGTCCCATCAAGCTCCTCAGTAGTTGGCTTATCCACAGGGTCTTCTCAAAACGAGCATATAAAAGAAACATACATATAAAAGAAGTAGGTGATAAGAAACTATCTATCATCATATATGGAAAATGGCATGTAACATATAAACAATAAAGGCACATAGACATACATCACAGATATATATACAAGAATTATATACAATCATCCTCGAGATATATATATTATCATCCTTTACCCTTCGCACTCATGCAACTTATGCTGATATGGCCACCACCAATCCTATCACACATCCCTTGCCCGCTGAGAGATGTTAGTCAGTCGTCCAAGCGACGCGTCCCCAAACACCGGTGCACACTCTCATCCGCGGTGAGAATGCTCATGCAAAGCAATGACACTATAGCTGCACATCTCGCTCCGGTGCACACCCTGGTTCTCTCTCGAGGGTGCTCATGCATAGCAATGACACTATAGCTGCACAGCCTAAATCTAAGTTGGGACGGTCCCGCGAGGACTTCTGACCTCGTGTGTTCCAAACACACAGCTATGATCAACAACGTGCATCTATATGGATCTCGCCGACATATACCAAGTCATACCCTAGTGCCTTAACCTTTCATCACTATCTCATAGCATATCCCAAATAACATCACCTCATCAATCTCATCATAATAAAATATTAATTAATTAGGTTAGGCACATCTAAAATCATATATCATACACTCCCCAACATGCATCACTTAAAATATCAAATCTCACAAACAACTAAGCATGTTATGGCAAATATAACATATTATCAGCCAGTACATGTTATAAACCATAATCATATTATAATAATAATAAAATAATAAAATAATAAATTAAACATAATCACAATTAACATATCAATCCAAACAGCACACTACAAGCAGCTCAAAACAGAAAAATCAGTAACCTCTGATATCATAAAAATTAACCTAACTGCGATAAATCTACAATCTCAATATCATCATTGGTACCACTAAGTGATCCCCAATGTGATATTGATATTGTCAATTACTCACTCACTAGTAGGTTTTAGATTGCCCTACGCCAATATTGAATAAAATGTTACTTGACCATTTCCGACGTTAGATGAATTCTTTCCCCCACCTGAGGTGTCGTAGGCTCGCTTAGGAGCAACGAAACGAGCCTTCTCTCTAACTCCTCAAATCTGCCACGTGAGGTTCTCCTATCATTGGGGGGCTCAAAAAATTCACCTGAACACATATTCACGAAGTACACGTTACGTGTAGCTCAAATCTGAAGACGGAATTGAAAACCAATAAACGGATTGAGAGATAACTTCAATACTATCACGGACAGTATTTCGGCATAAAAACATAGACTTACCTTAGCCTAACCAAGAAAAGAAAGGTAGGATGATGAAGTAGAAGTCGCGAGGATCACAACGGTATAATCGGTTTTTCAATAGGACGAACGAATTGATCAAAATCTCCACTAGAAGTTTCTCTCTCTTTGTTCCTCTCCTCTCCCTCTCTCTCTCAATCTGAGTTTTCTGCACTTTCTGAAGGGTTCCATGAAATTCCATCATTTAAAAACTTTTTTTTCTGGCGCCAAGCGCTCAGCGCTGGCTGGGTCACACCGCCTCCGTCCGCCTATCGTGGCGTGACACGTGTCCAACGGCCAGAGGTCAGCGCTCCATATGCTGCGCTTAGCGATGATTGCTGTCCAGCACTACTGGTTCATACGTTTTATCGCGTTCTGAGCTCGTTCGAAGTCCGATTGACCTGAAATTTGAAACATAGCCTCTTCTATACCTAAGGAATAAGACTAAGCCTTCAAAAATAACTAAACTCTTCCACAAAAATAAATTCCATATTGTGCATTCTTAAGCGTTCTAAACGGTATAACGGAAATTCTAGAACACGTTCTTATTCAATTCAACGCCGGTTACTTCCGTACTTTCCATGCAAGGTTCCCAACACTAACATGCATATTAATCCTAAAATTAAAGTCTTAAATTTAGTTATCCAAGATATAAATAATTCCTGAAAACACGAATGTTACATGCTTCCACTTAAGTGAAGCATGGTCATGCTTCCTGTTATGTATGGCCGTGCTTAAAGCGGCCATCTTCCAGATTTGAACTGGGAGCACGGGCGTGCTCCCTATTAAGCACGGTCGCGCTCCTGGAGCGAGCCGTACTGTCTGAGCAGATTTAACATGCTATTTTTAGGCAAAAATCCCTAAAACACTCTTCAATCACTCCTAGAGTCTTTGACTAAACCATTTGGCACGAATCTCACCGCTAACTATTAATCCATGTTTTATGAACACATTTGGGGAAATTAATCCTTTAATCATCATGTTAATAAATAGACCTATTTTTAACCAATTAGAGTCTTATTTAACATTAGCGTCTTAGTTAACATATTCATCTTCAACCAACATACGTTCAACCAACAGGGTATAAGTAACAATACCAAACCAGTAAGCTCATGGCATAAACAACAACCACTCAGCCAATTAATCATGGCATAAGAAATATTTACCAAGCATACATGATTTGGCATAACCAACTTACCAATTAACCCAAATAAACATATAATCAAATATATCATAGGCATTAATAACAGTTAACAACAATGGGGTTATGGGAACCCCTCATCTTATGCTATCCCCTTGCCTAATGGTCATACTATCCTTCTCCCCATACCTGGTATGCAGATTCCAACAACGATAGCTAAACGCGACAACCCAACGTGTTTCCCTCAAGCGGCTCAGTCAGCTTTCCAAGCCTTGGTCAAACAATAAGGGGTAACCAATTAGTTCCCAATTCTAATAAAAGGAAAAGGAAACACTAAGAAGGAATAACCATTTCCTATAAAGACTAGCACAGACGAACTAAGCCTTCCCAAACGTCTCCAAAACTCCAACAATGCAATGGGTTTAGAGAAAATAGGGAAGAGGAAGGTTGCTGCCGCACTAGGGTGGCCAAAACTTGTCAAAATAGGGTTTAAACACAATCCTCGGTTACTGTGCAGATTTTATAGGCTCTAGACCTGAGCACGACCGTGCACCTTACTAAGCACGTGCATGCTTTCATTAGCGTCTCTGCGACGCTAATCCCTTGCATGACCGTGCTTCCTATTGAGTACGGCCGTGCTTGTGACTCAAACAGTCACAAGACACAGCCTTGAGCAAGGGCGTGCTGGACATTAGCATGGTCGTGCTCATATACCAGAAAGAGAATTTAAGCCTAGAAATCCCACTTAGCCCTTCAACAACTCTAAGCTAAGTCCTAAGGCTTTAACAAACAAACAATCATACATATAACACATAGAAGCGATTAACGAAAAACAGGTGTTACAACTCCACCCCCTTATAAAAATTTCGTCATCGAAATTTCTGCTCACCTCAATCGAAAAGTTGCGGGTATGCTTCCATCATCTTGCTTTCTAGCTCCCATGTAGCACTTTCCTCAGTAGCCCCACTGCAAACAACTTTGACTAAAGGAATCTCCTTGCCTCTTAACTGCTTCACCCTTCTATCCTCGACTCGAAGGGGTAATACTTCAAAAGTCAAGTTCTCTTATAACTGTATCGTATCAGGTACGTAGCTAGGGTCATGAATATACTTTCGGAGTTGAGACACATGAAAAACATTATGGAGGTTGGACAAGAAAGGTGGTAAGGCTATTTGGTAGGTGACTTCGCCGACTCTTTTCAGAATTTGGTAAGGACCAATGAATCTAGGAGTAAGTTTCCTTTCTTTCATAACTCTACCAACTCCAGTTGTCGGGGTAACTCTCAAGAACACATGATCACCTTCCTGAAATTCGAGCACCTTCCTCCTTTTGTGATAGTAGCTCCTTTGCCTACTTTGTGCCACTTTCATCTTTTCCTGAATCATCCTCACTTTTTTCGGTGGTTTCTTGCACTATCTATAGTCCTAGGACTACATTGTCACCAGGTTCATTCCAACATAAGGGTGTTGTAACACCCTCGTTTTTCATAAATAAGCTTAATGCTTTTATATATGTTATATATATGTTTGTATATGCTTGTTATGTTTGTTTTTTATGTCTAAGTTTATGTTTGTGGAAGTTTAGCTTTAGAAAGGTTCAACCTTTTAGAGTCCTAGTAACCTATTTAACCGTTTTGGCCATATCTTGAGTTCTAGATGTCCGATTAAGGTGATCTTTGATGCGTTGGAATGATAAGAGAATTATCTACAAGTCTTATTTGATGTGTTTTGGCCAATTCGGTCTTTTAGTTGGTCTTGCAGTGCAATATTTGAGCTCCCCATGCTCAGGTCACAAAGTCTATAAATAGAATAGTTCCGTGAGGATTGTGAGCCAAACCCTGTTTTGGCACTCCGGGCAATCCTAGTGCGACAGAAACCTCTTCCCTTTCCCTTCCCTTGAACCCCTTAGAGTTTACGAGTCCGTTTGGGTGAGAAGTTACGCGTGTAAGCATCGTTTAAGGTAACGTAGTTAGCCCTCCTTAATATCCTTTTTCCTTTATTTTGAATTGGAGATTAATTGGCTGTTCTCTTCTTGTTTGGCCAAGGCTTGAGGAACCCTTCGAGTCACTCGAGGGAAGGACACCGGTTTTATTTACACTTAGCTAAGGGGTTTGATCTTCATACCAGGCATGGGGAGAAGGAATAGTATTGACATGTAAGGGTTGGGGGTAGCGTAAGATGAAGGGTTAACCCATGACCCTGTCATATGTTGTTTGTCTATTCGATGTTAATTGATGTATGTATGATATGATTATAATGTTAATGGCATGCTTTAATTGTTGTACTGTTTGATGTTAATTATTGATGATGTATGATTGGATTTTATTGGTATGCCCAATTGAGTATGATGTTTAATGATACCATGAATGTTCATGATGATGATGATGCTATTATGATGATGATGATGTTGTTATGATAATGATGAAGATGTGGTGCTCTAAATGAGTGTTGATTGTTGTGGATGTTAATGCCAACAATGACGTTAATAAGACTCTAACCAATTAATAGGGCTTATTAATGATGTTAATACCTTAGAAGAGATGTTAATAAAGATGAATGCATTTAAGGGATGTTTTCCCAGTTTGTTAACAAGACATGAATATAGTATGAGAGGCAAGGTTATGTTCATAGGACTTAGTTAAAGACCCTAGGATTGATTAGTGAATGTTTTAGGGACGTTAGTAATGAAGCTGCAAGTAAAAGACATGGGAACAGTACGGCTACGCTCCATTGAGCACTGTCATGATTGACTTAATAGTCAGCATGCCCGTGCTGGGGGAAGCACGACCGTGCTTCCCTGTACAGATCAGAACACAAAACAGTTACAAGGGGCGTTTTACCCTAAACGCTTACAATAATGAAGAAGACACCAAACCAAGTAAAGACAAGCTAGAGTGGCCAAGGAGGCCTTGATGCTTAATGGTCAAGGTGTTGAGCTCTGGTGCCTATGGGCCAGAGTGTTAATAAATAAATGTTGTTATGTACCTTGGTAGCCGAGTGGCCAAGGGGGCCTCGATAGCCGAGTGGTCGAGGTGTTGGGCTCTGGTGCTTATTGGCCAGAGTGTTGTTGTTCTGTACCTTGGTAGCCGAGTGGCCAAGGGGGCCTTGATACATAATGTCAAGGTGTTGTTAAAAGATATTGGGCCTTGGTAGCCGAGTGGTCAAGGGGGCCTTGATGCTTAATGGTTAAGGTGTTGAGCTCTGGTGCTTTTTGGCCAGAGTGTAAGTGAAAAGATTATGTGATAAAAGATTAAAGACTAAAGATGAAAGATAACGTTGATGATGATGATTAACTTGGGTAGCCGAGTGGCCCAAGCGGAGGTGGTGATTGTTGGTTGTGCCATGTGTTGCTCATTCATGCATTGGAGTAGTGGAGTAGCGTTGCATCGCATAACATACCTTGTTTGGATACACACACACACACAGACACACACACACACACACACACACATATATATATATATATATATATTGATGTGATGAGATGGTTATGTTTGATATGCTATGTTTTTATGATGCATGTTCATCTTGCTAACTGCTTCCATGCCGTTATGTTGATACATATGTTTCTTACTCCCCGTCTTTTGTTGTTTGTTTGGATGTATCTTTTGGATATGCAGAGGATGGTGAGCAGCTTGTTGAGGAGTGACTCTGAGGAGCCGCTACTCGTAGTTTAGTTTGTTTCAGTTTTAGCTTGTTGTCCGAGTTGTTTTATCGGATTGTTATACCAGCTCTGTAATGTGACATCGGGTTGGGTTTCGTTTATGTTTCAGTTATGTTTTCATTTTAAACATGTTTATAATTCTGCGTTTAGAGAAGTTATGTTACAATGCGGCAGCCTCTGCCCGGTTTTTATTATTATGATATAATATGCATGTGTTACTTTTATCTCTTTTTTGCTTTATGAATACATGCGGGGTAGAGGGTGTCATAGGTGTCCTACATCTCCTCCCATAAAGAGCTTCATAAGGTGCCATCCCAATACCGAAATGGAAGCTATTGTTGTAGGTGAACTCTATCAGGGGCAAAAACTTGTCCCAACTACCAGACTGTTCTAGCATACAAGCTCTAAGCAACTCCTCTAAGGACTGGATGGTTCTCTCAGATAGACCATCAGTCTGTGGGTGATAAGTTGAACTTAACCTAAGCTTGGTCCCTAAAGCCTCATGCAAACTATTCCGGAACCTAGAGGTAAACCTCGGGTCTCTATCTGACACTTTGCTAGAAGGTACACCATGTAGCCTAACTATCTCTTTGATGTACAACCTGGTCAACTTTTCTAAGGGATATTCCACGTTCATAGGGATGAAATGGGCATACTTAGTCAATCAATCCACAACAACCCATATCGCTTCACAACCAGCTGGAGTCCTAGGGAGTCAGACACGAAATCCATGGAGATACTATCCCATTTCCAATCTGGGATACTCAAAGGTTGCAACTTTCCTGATGGCTTTTGGTGTTCTATCTTAGCCTTTTGACATACTAGGCATGCATAGACAAACTCAGCTACATCTTTTTTCATCCTAGGTCACCAAAACATGCGCTTAAGATCCTGGTACATCTTGGTGGCACCTGGGTGCACACTCAAACCACTCCTATGTCCTTCTTCAAGGATCAACTTCCTAAGCTCTTGGATATCTGGTATGCAAAATCTATTCTGAAACCTCAAGACTCCATCACTTTCTTCCTTGAAACTAAGGTTTCTACCCTGAGCAAGCAACTCTCTCTGGTCTAAGAGAAACCGGTCTATCTTCTGACCTTCTCTAATTTGGTCCATCAAATTGTTGGTAACCTTCAAGATTCCAAGCCTAATGCTCTTATGGGTAACTTCCCAAGCTAGACTGAGATCTCTAAATTCCTCAATCAAATCCATCTCCCTAACCATTAAAGCGGAGACATGCAAGGTTTTCCTACTTAGGGCATCTGCCACTACATTGGCCTTTCTTGGGTGGTAGGTTAGATCAAACTCGTAATCCTTAAGAAACTCCATCCACCTACGTTGCCTCATATTCAACTCTTTCTTATCAAAGAGATACTTCAAACTCTTATGATCACTAAAGACCTCAAACCTCGCTCCATAAAGGTAATGCCACCAAATCTTTAAGGCAAACACCACAGCTCCTAACTCCAGGTCATGGGTAGAGTAGTTCTTCTCATGTGTTTTCAACTGCCTAGAAGCATAAGCTACTATCTTACCATTCTGCATCAACACACCACCTAAACCTTACTTAGAAGCATCACAGTAAACTACGAAAGGTTCACTAGGATCTGGCAAAACTAACACTGGTGCTGATGTTAACCTATCCTTTAAGGTCTAGAAACTTTCCTCATACTTGGAGTCCCACACAAAGAGCTGTCCCTTCTTGGTGAACCGGGTCAAGGGCAAAGCTATCTTAGAGAAACCTTATATGAACCTCTTATAGTACCCTGCTAAACCCAAGAAACTCCTAATCTCGGTCATTGACTTTGGCGCTTCCCACCAGAGTACCGTCTCAACCTTAGCCGGATCTACGGCTATCCCACCTTTAGAGATGACATGACCTAAGAAGCTCACCTCCTCTAACCAAAACTCACACTTAGACAACTTAGCATACAACCGCTTTTCCATAAGGGTCTGCAAGACAACCCTTAAGTGTTCCTCATGTTTCTCCTTGGTATTGGAGTACACTAAGATGTCATCTATGAAAACCCCCACAAACTTATCCAAGTAAGGGTGAAAGGTCTTGTTCATGTAGTCCATGAACACAGCATGAGGATTGGTCACACCAAAGGGCATCACCAAGTACTCGTAGTGACCATAACGTGTTCTAAATGCTGTTTTCGGCCGGGATGTCTTCAAACTTAACCCGAATCTGATGGTACCCTGACCTCAAATCTATCTTGGAGAAGACACATGCTCCTATCAAATGGTCCATAAGGTCATCAATCCTAGGAAGTGGATAACGATTCTTAATGGTCACCTTGTTGGGCTGCCGATAGTAGACACACAACCTCGTACTGCCATCTTTCTTCTTTACTAGAACCACTGACGCTCCCCATGGGGATACGCTAGGCCTAATAAACTGCTTCTGTATCAGGTCCTCTATCTGTTTCTTCAGCTCAGCAAGCTCTATTGGAGACACTCTATAGGGTGCTATGGATATAGGCCCGGTGCCAGGCACTAAATCTATGGTGAACTCAACATCTCTCTCAAGGGGCAAGTTATAAACATCCTCGGGGAACACTTCAGGAAATTCCCACACAACAGGCACACTTCCAACTTCAAGAGGGTTCTCTACTTCCAGGGAAGATAGCATTATGTACACTTGGGCCTTACCTTTCATCGAAGCCTTAACTTGGTTGGCAGAGAGAAAGGTCGGATCCCTAGGTTTCTTAGGAATTCCAAAAACTAAGGTTTTATCAAAACAATTCAGAAGGACATGGTTGGAAGATAACCAGTCCATGCCAAGAATAATATCAAGTTGTTTTAAAGGTAAGCATACAAGATCAACAGTAAAAGTTCTACAATCAATGGAAATATGACAGTTCTTGCATGCATGAGAAGTGAGAACAGGCTTGTTTGTGGGTGTGGCAATAATCAAATCATACTCAAGAAAGGTAACAAGAAAATTTAAACTCTTGACCCTATCATGTGATATAAACGAGTGTATAGCACCCGAATCATACAAGACAGTTAAAGGAGTTCCATCAATTAAGCACATACCTTGGATCAAGTCCTCGGACTCAGAGGCCTCAGCTCCACTAATAGTAAAGACTCTCCTAGTGGTCTTCAGTCGATTAGCCCGAGACTGGTGACTCTTGCTAGCACTTGGAGGCTCTGACTTCGATCCTCCACACTTCCGGCTGATGTGGCCAGGCTTGCCACACCTAAAACAAATGACAACTGATTCCTTGCACTGGGTAGTGAAGTGATCTGGTGCGCCGCACTTGCCGTACTTTTTGGGCCTAGGGGCATTAGAGTTCCAACCCCTGGACCTATCATAAGAAAACTGTGGCTTCCTGTCACTCTGTTTGAAACCCGGCCGGCTGGAGCGTAACGCTGCTTGCCCTTATCCTTCTGCTCGGTCTTCCTGGACTTGTAGGCATCCTTAAAGATCTAACACTTGTTCACCAAGGTTGGGAAGACTCTGATCTCCTGGTAGCTGATTGTCTGCTTGATTTCTGGGCGAAGGCCATCCTCAGACTTTACACACTTAGAACGATCATCAGCCATAACCTGATACGGTGTGTAATACCTAGCCAAATCCTCAAACTTTGCTGCATACTCTCCTACTGACATGTTCCCTTGCTTCAGTGCCAAGAATTCCATTTCTTTCTTGCCACGGATATCTGCAGGGAAATACTTTTCTAAGAACCTCTCTCTGAACACAGCCCAAGTGACTACTATACCATCGGTCACCATCCTTTAACAACAGTTTTCCATCCAATGCTCAGCCTCCTCAGTGAGCATAAAAGTGGCAAAGATAACTCGCTGCTGATCATTACAGTCCATGGATCGGGAGATCTTCTCTATCTCTCTCAACCACAATAGGGCACCTTCAGGGTCGTAAGCTCCTCTGAAAGATGGCGGATTATTCCCCTGGAACTTGTCGAGACACTGAAACTCAGTCGATCCTTCGTTGTTGTTGTTCTAAACTTGTCCTATCGCATTGGCAAGGAGTGCCAACGCGTCAGCGATTGCCTGATCTTTTTTGCCTCTTCTTGCCATGAGTTCCTGTAAATGCCCAAATCAGTCATCAAATACAGAGAACTTAAGCAGGAAAAAGCTACATGCTCCTAAATTTAAGCATCATTGTCTATAACAAATATAGACAATTCAAACAATAGCACACAACAGACTCACAACAGACTCATACCATGACCTAATAGGACATACTTGCTCTAATACCACTAAATGTAACACCCTATACCCCGCATGTTATATAAAGCATTTAAAGATTAGATAATAAATATAAACATGCATACTTCATTAAATTAAAATGAAGGGTCCACGGGTAGAAAGGTCCCACATGAACTAGCTTAACAAACACGGAAAGGAAATTGAACTTGTTTCTTTTCCGCGTTTGTTAAGCTAGTTCATGTGGGACCTTTCTACCCGTGGACCCTTCATTTTAATTTAATGAAGTATGCATGTTTATATTTATTATCTTATCTTTAAATGCTTTATATAACATGCGGGTAGAGGGTGTCACATTTAGTATAAGAAACTTGTTTCTTTTCCACATTTGTTAAACTAGTTCATGTTGGACCTTTCTATCCATGGACCCTTCATTTTAATTTAATGAAGTATGCATGTTTATATTTATTATCTTATCTTTAAATGCTTTATATAAAATGCGGGGTAGAGGGTGTCACATTTAGTGGTATCAGAGCATAGCAAGGCAACATACAATATATAACATCAATATATGTATATAATCACATCAACATGTTAAGTCAACCAATATATGCTATGCAGTGCAACTCTACTTCGCTACTCCATTATGCATGTGGATCCAAACTATCTTAGGAAGGCAACTTTGGAGTTATATATCCACATTGGCCAAAAAGCACCAATGTCGGCAATTCACCAAACCATGGGTGAACCCCTTGGATAGCCGACGCACCATACTCTTGGATGAGCCACCATAGGGGCGCACGATTCACCAAACCTTGGGTGAATCACCCACGGACGGCCAGATCGTTGTACTCTAGGACGACCACCCCTATGTTGATCTTCTCCCATTAATAACTCGAATGTGTCGATGCATGAACACAATAACCAACAAACGGGCAACCGCCACCCCTGCTTGGGCCATCACCATCAACATCAACACCTTAACCTATATGAGTCAAGGTCCCCTTGGCCAAAAAAACGGCAAGGTTCAACTTATCAACACCTCGACCAAAAAGCACCAAAGCATATCAACGTGCGGCAACCCATTGGGCACTAGCTTAACCAACTTATTATTCTTGTTTATCTTAATTAATCTTTAATTAAGTTATCTAACTTGTCATCATTCGATTGGTGTATTATTTCATCATTTGGGGCAATTAGTGGTAAAACACCCCTTAAAACCTTTAATTTCACATTTTGTCTAGATGGGGGAGCACAGGCATGCTGCATAGGGCGTGCTTCCACTTAAGTGAAGCACGGTCGTGCTTCCTATTATGCGGCCATCTTCCATATTTGAACTGGGAACACGGGTGTGCTCCCTGTTAAGCACGGTCGTGCTCCTGGAGCTAGCCGTACTGTCTGGGCAGATATAACATGTTATTTTTAGCCAAAACTCCCTAAAGCACTCTTAAATCACTCCTAGAGTCTTTGACTAAACCATTTAGCACGAATCTCATCTCTAACTATTAATCCATGTTTTATGAACACATTTGGGAAATTACTCCTTTAATCATCATGTTAATAAAGAGCCCTATTTTTAACCAATTAGAATCTTATTTAACATATTCATCTTCAACCAACATACGTTCAACCAACAGGGTATAACTAACAATACCAAGCCAGCAAGCTCATGGCATAAACAACAACCAACTCAACCAATTAATCATGGCATAAGACATATTTACCAAGCATACATGATTTGGCATACAACATTATGAACAGTAAAGTAAGTATAACCAACAACATCAAATAACAATATTCTAGGCATAACCAACATGCCAATTAACCCAAATAAACATATAATCAAATATATCATAGGAATTAATAACAGTTAACAACAATGGGGTTATGGGAACCCCTCATCTTATGCTACCCCCTTGCCTAATGTTCATACTATCATTCTCCACATACCTGGTATGAAGATTCCAACAGCGATAGCTAAACGCGACAACCCAACGTGTCCCCTCAAGTGACTTAGTCAGCTTTCCAAGCCTTGGTCAAACAACAAGGGTTAACCAATTAGTTCCCAATTCTAATAAAAGGAAAACGAAACATAAAGAGGGGACTAGCACAGACGAACTAAGCCTTCCCAAACATCTCCAAAACTCCAACAATGCAATGGGTTTAGAGAAAATAGGGAAGAGGTGTAACATCCCTGGCTGCTTTATGTGTTGACGACTGTCCCCCTAAACAAACATGTGTCTTTTCAGCGTGCTTTGTCCTCACTCACACGCTTCTTTGGAAAACTTCCCACGAGGTCTCCCATCCCAGAATTGCTCCAAGTCAAGCACTCTTAACTATGGAGTTCTTAAGTGATTGGCTACCGAAAAGAAGATGCATCTTGTTAGTTTAGGTTGTACCAATCAATTCATAGAAGCCATCCTCAACTGCATAGTCCCACACCTACACAGTCTCAGGATCCCTCTCATTTCGGTGTGTAATCGGTTCATTCATGTGTCCCTCCGCCTATAAGCCTGCCATGAGCCACTCCTTGTCAGTGCCTTCTTGCACCGGCGACCACTCCCAGTCCTCGTCGACCCTGACTGTCACATGCCCACTAGCGTCCGCTTGGTTCGTCCCCGAACCACACCGTACTGGGAGAGGCGCCGTTCTGATACCATTTGTTACATCCCTAACTGCTTTATGGGTTGACGACTGTCCCAGCAAACCCACACGGGTCTTTTCAGCATGCTTTGTCCTCACTCACATGCTTCCTGAGAAAACATCCCAGGAGGTCTTCCATCCCAGAATTGGTCTAAGTCAAGCACGCTTAACTGGGGAGTTCTTAAGTGATTGGCTACCGAAAAGAAGATGCATCTTGTTAGTATAGGTAGTACCAATCAATTCATATAAGTCATCCTCAACTATATAGTCTCATACCTACACAGTCTCAGGATCCCTCTCATTCCAGTGTGTAATCGGTTCATTCATGTGTCCCTCAGCATAGAAGCCTGCTAGGTGCCGCTCCTTGTCAGTGCCTTCTTGCACCGACGACCACTCCCCGCCCTCGTCGGCCCCGGGTGTCACAGGAGGAAGGTTGCAGCTGCACTAGGGTGGCCAAAACTTGCCAAAACAGGGTTTAAACGCAACCCTCGGTTACTGTGTAGATTTTATAGGCTCCAGACCTGGGCACGACCGTGCACCTTACTAAGCACGGTCGTGCTTTAATTAGCGTCTCCGCGACGCCAATCCCTTGCATAGCCGTGCTTCCTATTGAGCATGGCCGTGCTTGTGACTCAAACAGTCACAAGACACAACCTTGAGCACGGGCGTGCTGGACATGAGCACGGCCATGGTCATGTACCAGAAAGGGATTTTAAGCCTAGAAATCCCACCTCGCCCTTCAACAACAACTCTAAGCTAAGTCCTAAGGCTTTAGCACACAAACAAGCATAAATATAACACATAGAAGCGCTTAATGAAAAACGGAGTGTTACAAGTGTAATACTTGGAAATATGAACAAATCAAGTAGTGTAATATAATTTTTAAGTAAAAAAGAACAAATCAAGAAATTAGAGACCTAGATCTTTCTTCCAAGTGGTTGATAAATACATGAATTCCACAAGTTGAATTTCATCAAGATCTATTAGGTTCTAATAATATGAGATCATTAAAGCACTTTTGATTAAAAACTTGAATCGCTCTTACTTTATGAATTGAAATTGAAATTGAAATTGAAATTTGAAATTGATCAAATTCACAAAGTAAGGAAAGTAGATCTTATGCTTGAATTTTCAAGATGCAACCAAAATTCACATGTAATCTATGATCACATGCAAAAAGTGGTGCCTAAAGCAAGAGGTGAAAAAGTGGAGGAAAAAATCACCAAAATTTAAGCAAGATCAATTCAAAAACATTTCAAATTCTAGATCTATGATCAAATTTGGATTCAAATTACTTTTCATCATCCAAATTTCATTGATTAATGGCACCAAATTCAAATGAATTTAGCATGACAGTGGCGCTAACTCATAGATCATCATATGATTTGAATTTTTGATCAAAACTTTTAAACAATTGAAGATCAAAGATCTAGCTCATGTACCACATGATGTGATCAACATTGATCACTAAATTGATAGGATCTTTCTTTGGTCAAATTGTTTAAGAATTCAAGATCAACAACAAAACAAGACCACAATTGAATGAAGCTTGATCCTCAAGTGAGAATCAATAGAAAACAAAAAGAGTAGAAGAGAAACAATTGTTATATGAATTGAATTCAAGAACAAGAAAACTAGACTATGAAATGTAAATTGCAAGAATTAAAGAAGCAAATGAAGTAGAAAATGGAAGAGGTAGAAGGGGAAGGGAATGGCGCCACATTCAACTTGTGAATGTAAGATTGAATGATAAGCCAAGGATGATTCACCACTTGAGTAAGGATACTCAAGATAAGAATCTATGGTTCAATTCATGAACCTCTAGGAGGAGAACTCTCTCAACTCACTCTAGTTCTCAAGTATGAGAAACTTTGCAAATGTATTCAATCTTTTAAAAATGAGTACACGACACCTATTTATAGGTGTGACGTGTGAGTATCAGCTCATGCACCTCTCTAAGTCCTAAAGGGCTTGGAACACTCTTAAGCCCAATTACAAGCCTAACTAAATCAAAACCCGTCCAGAATTTTGTTCTAAACTTATAGCCCAGTTTTTGTCATTATAGACGCCGAATATGGTCTTGAGTCATGAAATAAGATTTGTAGATAGTCTTCTAAGCTTTCCAACTCATCCACTATAACTTAAATCAGACATCTACAACTCAAGATACAGCCAAAATAGTGAAGCAGGTTTGATTGGGATTTGTTTCAAAGTTGACTTGCCCTCATTGACCCATTAAGGTTGTGCTTCCTAGGATCATATCAATCCACTTCCTCAATGTAGGGTATGACTATTCCATTTAACTTGATCACTTGTTCTCCATGGATGATGTATGGTATACCTTCAAGCATCATCTCATACTCAATCTTAGGCTTGACTTCTTATTCATCTAATATTGTCCAGTCAGGTGCCTGGTGAGTAGCTTCATGATGATCAGCTTCAAAGGCTTGATAGGTGGACTGACCAACACCAGCCCACTGAACTTCCTATTCCTGGTTCGCAGTAGCAGGTTCTCCAGCAGCTTCTACAGTAGGTTCCTCAGCTTGCTGGTTTTCGTTCCTTCTTCTCTAAAGACTTCTTGTCTTATGGCTTGAGCTCGAGTAGCTAGTTGTTTCTCAAAGGCAATGATGGAAGGCAGTTGCATCTTTGAAATATTTTCCTTGTTAAAGATAGGGCAGTTAGCAATATTGAACTCAACACGCATGTTTGGAGGGAGGTCATTCATCATCCTACGCACTCCTTGAACCTTGAAGATTCATGATTGAAGGATCGCATATGTGATGGTCTTCACATTTACCACCTCTATACAGTGTTCCTTGAATCTTACGAAGAGAAGAAAAGGAAGATTGATCTTGAGAAAATCACTTTATGGATTAAAACAAAGTCCTCGACAATGGTATAAGAAATTTGATGATTTTCTCTTGAGATTGGGATTTCTTAGGAGTAGTTATGACAACCGTGTTTACATATTGAGGAGGACTGTGTTCTTTTCTTACTCCTATATGTACATGACATTCTTGTAGCCAATTCTAGCAAGGAAGAAATAAGCAAGCTCAAGGACCTATTAAACTTTGAAATTGAGATGAAAGATCTAGGTAATGCACACAGGATTCTTGGGATGGACATAATCAGAAACAGAAAGAAAGGGGAATTGTTATTATCTCATCAAGTTTACTAAAGGAAAGTTGTAGAAAGGTATAGGATGCATCAATCCAAGTCGGTTTCTACGTCCTTGGGTAATCACACAAAGCTCTCTATTAATCAAGCTTCTAGCATTGACTTGGAAAGAAAAAGAATGAACTCTATTCCTTATGCAAGTGGAGTGAGTAGTATCATGTACGAGATGGTATGTAGCATACCGAATTTAGCATACGCTGTTAGCATTGTCAGCAGATTTATGGCTGACCCGGGGAAAGCTTATTGGGAGGCTTTGAAGTGGGTTTTGAGGTATTTGAATGGTTCTCTAAATTCTGGACTTATGTACAAGAAGGCATCTCAAGGAGAAGATGCTATTGTGGGTTATGTTTTTACAGATTATGTCGGGAATGTTGATAAAAGAAAGTCTCTTTTGGGGTATGTGTTTACCTTGTTTGGGACTGCTATCAGTTGGAAGTCTACATTACAACCTGTGGTTGCTTTGTCAACTACTCAAGCAGAGTATATAGCTTTTGCGGATGGAGTGAAGAAAGCTCCATGGTTAAAATGGATGATTGGTGAACTAGAAATTATGCAAAAGAGTGTGAATGTTCAATTTGATAGCCAAAGCGCAATTCATCTTGCTAATCATCAAGTATATCATGAGAGAACTAAGCATATCCATGTAAGGATTCATTTCATTAGAGACATGGTTGAATTAAAGGAAATTTAGATTGAGAAGGATAGCTTCTGAAGATAATCCAACCGATGCATTCACAAAGTCACTACCTAGAGCAAAGTTTAAACGTTGCTTGGACTTGATCAACTTCGTTAAAGCATAATTCCATAAGTGGGAGAGCTACCACTATAAGGTTTAACTCATTCCTTCATTTGGAGTCAAGGTGGGAGGGCATAATCGATTTTGTGGTCAGTCGTAATCGATTATGCAGCATCAGTCCTGAAGTTTGGAGTAGCCAAGCTTGTGGACAGAGATCGGTTAACCGATTAAGTTAAATGCCATAATCGATTAAGTTAATCGATTATTTGTTCCTGCTTAATCGATTATCACTCAGTTCAGATCTTTGAGGTTGTTACAATAAAATGGGTTTTAGAGATTTAGATTTATATTGGGGAATCTTGTGGCGTGAAAAATAGAATGCAAAAACGTGAGAAAAACACTTTGAATACTTTCACTTAATCTTGTATTGGTTCTATTGTGAATTGAGAGAAAACCAATAGAGGATTTGAGAGATCAAGGGTTTGATTGAAAATAGTGAGACGAAAGGCTTGGGTTTTCTTGTTTGTTCATCTTATGCATTGTGGAGTGAAGAACCAAGGGATCTCTATTGTAATCTTGATCAAAGCTCATAGTGGAAGGTGCTCTCTCATAGTGGAAGACTCTCTCTCCGGCACCAACTCCTTCACCGGACCCGGCCCGGCCCCGCCGCCTGAACAAACCCTTCCTATTGCTCTCCATAAAGGTATACGATCTACTCGTAACCCTTCTCCGCATTATATTGCTTTGAGTTATCATCGTCTTTCCCCTTTGCATTATGCTTGTCTTTATTCTTTGTCGTCTGTCTCCATTCCTAACTCTTTAGGTTAAGCTTTATCTCACACTGAATGGTGGCAAGCGATGATTGATGAGATGTGTGCTCTTCAAAGCAGTGGTATCTGGGAATTAGTCCCTCTACCTCCTAGGAAGTCTTTAGTTGGTTGTCGCTGGCTTTATACTGTGAAGGTGGGTCCTGATGGTAAGATTGATCGGTTTAAGGCCCGTTTGGTGGCCAAAGGCTACACTCAGATATTTTGGCTTGATTATGGTGATACTTTCTCTCCTGTGGCCAAAATGGCCTCTGTTCTGCTTCTCCTCTCCATTGTTGCAATTCGTCACTAGCCTGGGTTTGTTGCTCAGGGGGAGTCATCTACCATGGTCTGTCGGCTTCGCATGTCACTTTATGATCTTAAACTGTCTCCTCGTGGTTGGTTTAGTAGATTCAGTACTGTAGTGCAACAATTTGGTATGGTTCGCAGCGAAGCTGACCACTCTGTATTCTGTCGTCATTCGGCCCAAGGATGCATTCATCTGATTGTTTATGTGGACGATATTATCATAACTGGTAGGGATCAGCATGGCATACTACAAGTGAATCAACATCTCTCTCACCAGTTTCAGACTAAAGACCTTGGTAAGCACCGTTATTTCTTGGGTATCAAGGTAGCTCAATCTAAGGATGGTATAGTGATTTCACAAAGGAAATATGCTATGGATATTCTTGAAGAGACTGGACTATTGAACGCCAAGCCAGTTGACACTCCTATGGATCCAAACGTCAAACTTCTACCTAATCAGGGGGAGCCACTGTCAGATCCAGGAAGATACAGGAGATTGGTTGGGAAATTAAACTACCTCACAGTCACCTATCCAGACATTTCATTTGCAATCAGTGTGGTAAGCCAATTCTTGAACTCTCCTTGTCAGGACCATTGGGATGCCGTGATACGGATCCTGAAATACATTAAAGGTGCTCCAGGAAAAGGTCTCATTTATGAAGACAGAGGACATAGTCAGATAGTTGGTTACTGAGATGCCGATTGGGCAGGCTCACCCATTGATAGGCGATCTACTTCTGGGTATTGTGTACTTATTGGAGGAAACCTGATATCTTCGAAAAGAAGAAAAGAATGTAGTTGCAAGGTCCAGTGTAGAAGCTGAATACAGGGCCATGGCACTATTGACTTGCAAACTCATTTGGTTGAAACAGTTACTCAAAGAACTTCAATTTGAAGAAACTATGCAAATGATGCTAATATGTGATAATCAAGCATCATTGCATATTGCCTCTAATCCTGTGTTCCATGAGAGGACCAACCATTTGAGGTAGATTATCATTTTGTCAGAGAGAAGATCCAATCAGGGGACATCACCACTAGATTTGTCAACTCCAATGATCAGCTGATAGATGCCTTCACAAAATCTCTGAGAGGTCCTCGTATTAGTTATCTATGTAACAAGCTGAGTGCATATGATTTATATGACCCACCTTAAGGGGGAGTGTTGAAAATATGATTATAATCTTGTAATTAATATATAGGTTTAAGCATATCATATCATATCTTGTAAATAGGAATATAATCTCCTATATTCATTGTGTAATTATTTCATTAAACCTATATAAAACGGACTCCGTTGTGCAATTGGGACACACGTTTTCACCATCTCTATGCATCTGTTTTGTCTATTTCAACAAAACATATTCACTTTTTTTTTTCTTTGGACTAGCTGAAATCCTCTTTACAAATTATGAAGGTTTAACGAATATTTGGTCCTGCAAATAGGACAAGGTTTGGTTTTAGTCTCACCAAAAATTTTCGTTTGATTCTGATTCTCAGATGTTTTTAAGATTTTGTAATTGATCCATGTCAAATGGGAGTTTCCTTTAACTGATGACGTGGCCAAGTGTCACATCATCGATGCCACATATACCAAAAAATAATATTTAATTCTATATGTGTATTTATTATTATTATTATTATTATTATATTTTGTAAATGCAAACTAATAATAAATATTATTTGTTTGTCCAAAATAATAAATAATAAGTTACCATATTTTGTTCATTTAATTATTATTTAATACTTTGCTAATATTAAAATAATCAAATCACCTAAATTAACCCTGAATTAATTGCACTAATCAGTCCTAACTTAATTGCCATCCCTATTTAGGGACATTAGTGCAATGGCAACTTAAATACACTAATTATGGATTGTAATATAATTAGCAATAATTAGTATAATTAAATATGGATTAATTAAGTTTTTCTGATTATTTTAATATTAACAAATTAATAAATTAGTAAATCAGAATAAAATAAAATAAAATAATTTATTTTATCATCTAAAAATAAATAATATTTAGTATTAATCTATGTGGACAAGAAATAATAAAAAAATACACAATGAATTAAATATTAGTTTTTTCCTACACGTGCCATAGATGACATGGCACTCTATCTGCCACGTCTTCAGTTAACAAAAGCTCTCTATCAGGAGGGACAGATTACAAAATTGTAAACATTTGAGCATCAGAACCAAAGAAATTTTTTTGGAGGAACTAAAATCAAATATCACCCTATTTGTAGGGACCAAAATATTCATTAGACCAATTATAAAATATGAGTTTTACATTTGAGACTTTTAAAAAAAAAAAAATTAATTATACTATGATAGAAAGGCTTTTAATAGAGCTTTCGTGTGGCTTTTAATAGCGTTAATAAGTGCTATTTATGTTCCCGTTATTAAATATATTATTAAGTAAATATAGCGTTTGAGAAGCGTTATCATAAAAAAGACTTAAGATAGCACTTATTTGAAGAAACACTATCTTAAAGAACGTTTATCTAACGATCATGTGCAAATTCATATTTTATATCATTTCCACTCACAAACGCTTTTCTGGGGTAGTGTTGTGGTGCAATCAAAACCATTATTATTGGCTCATTAATTTGCATATAATTTCTGAAACCCTTTGAAAACATGTCCACAAATTAAATGAAACTAGATGCATATTTTAAGATGTCCTACGATTTTTCTTCACGTTTAGCTAGCACCTAATGATGAAAGCCTAACCTCAATGTAACCTCCTCCATTGATGTGTTGGCAATTCATAAGTTGGCACCCAATGAGATTCATAACATTGCATTTCTACAGGTAATGTGTAGTCACATTATAATTCATACTGCCAACTTAGCCACGCCCAGGAATTATATTAAATGCATTTAAAAAGGAGGGGAGAAATCCAAACAATTAATAACTCATTGTAGTTTTTTTAATCCTCTTAAGAGCATCTCCAATGAGAGTTGTTTAACAAGTTCTTAAGATTAAGGACAAGCTCTTATTGAGTTGCATAATTGGAGCAAGTTGACGTGGATGCCATATGTAAGGACGGTTGCTTCTATAAGCAACCGGTTCTTAGACAAGAACATCCGATAAGAAAAGGAGAGAGAAAAATAATAGAGAATTGTATTAATTGCCTTCATTCGAAAATTGAAATAAAAATAAATGTAAATGAAGGTATTGATAACTTGTGGGACTTATTTAGTGAACTTGTTAGAGTTGCATCATTGGAGCGAGGAGTGGCTTAAAATAATATAAAATAAAAAGTGGTGAAGTGGCATGGTAGGACCCGTAAAAAAAATGAGTCAAGCAACTCATTGGGGTTGTACCATTGAAGATCGATGCTCTAAGGTAAGTACAACTTCTGACCTTTATCATCATTTTATTTTCAGGAAACACCCCTCATAAATGAATATGAAGAAAATTGCAATAATTTGTTAAAATAAATGAAAAAAATAAATAAAAAACAGCAAACATATACATTTAAAAAAATTGAAATGTCATTATCGTAGAAAAAAAAGTTAGTATTTCATTGTTATTTATTAAATAAATACAAAATCGTATAAATTTCGTATTTATATATCTTATTAGAATTTAATATTTAAACAGATGGGAAAATTGCATGAAGATCAAGAGAGTGATGAACTTTGTTTGTTCTTATATTTTTAGAGAAAGAAACCACTGCACTAACAAACTTGCCTCTCATGGTACTAGCTTCCAGGGATTTACATGGTGGGATTTAATTCCTAATTTTATTAGGGAATATTTTTGCCATAATAGGTTTGGATTAACAAATTATAGGTTCAGATAATTTTGTTCATGGGTCAGGTTCATGGCCCCCATTTGTTTGTATTTTTTCATTTTTATTAATAAATTAGGTGTGCTGCAGATGATTGGCAATGCCTGGGGTGCTAACAAAGTTGGGATGTCTTGCATTGCAGTGATGTATTAGCATGCCTTTTTGTTTAAAAAAAGTATTTATCCTTAATGATCAATAATAAAATGTCAATATTTTTATGGAGTTATGTAAATTAATATAACAATATGGTATATGATAACCGTCATTCTATCTATTTATTTGTAGGAATTTGTGATGGAAATTACCATATTTTTAACTGTTGATACTTGTATTTCACCTATTTCCCCTTTATTCATGCGAAATTGAAAGAACAAATGGATTGGGTGTAACACCCTTGCGAGTGTCACAAGGAATTAAGCATACCTCTCTGATACCACCATTTTTAACTATTCTTTAATACGTTTAATTAGCATTAGCGAGGATATATATTCAAAAATGTTATAAGTTTGCGGAAACGTGAAAGAAAAACAAATCTTAAAACATACACGGTGGAAGAAAGATTAAACAACAGATATGTACATAGTATATATATCATATTTCCAACAGTACCATCGATCCCAACAGAGGGATCAGAAGAAACAGTAACTGGTCACATAGAAAGACACATAAAAACCTATTAGGACAGCACGTACCCGCCCGCCTCTCACAGAATACATCCAAAATCAAAAGATCAAAAGAAGACTATGGTCACAGAGGCTCTCTTTAGTAGATGCTACCGAAGAACAATATCACAGATGATATGGGCGTCTGGAACTACCCAAACCCTCAACAAAAGCATGACGATAATCTCTGGCATCCCTGGTATGAATCTGGGGCTCCCACACAAACTTATCACTGCTGATAACGATCCTACGATGCTGATAGCGGTGCAACGTCTACGTACTTGATGACAACCAAAGGATAGGTTGCCTTTGGAGATGATCTTATGGTTGAATTTTATCAAGCTAATTTCATGTAACACTTGTAACCAAAAATAAAGTGAAGAAAAGAAAGAAGATGGTGAAGATGAGAGATGGAATGGAGCCACAAACTTGTGAGTTTGATAAGCCAAGTGAGGTTCGCCACAAGAATCTTGGATTCTTGATAAGAACAAAAGTTGGCTCAACCAAGAACCAAGGAGAACAAAATTCTCACAATATGGAATTCAATCCAAAATCAACATCCAAGTTACCATTTCCAAGTGTTTAGGTCGAATTACATATAGTAGTGGCTACCACTTTTGGTTTCCAAAGACAAACCATACATAATTGGCCTAATCATAACACTAAAAGACTCACTAAAACCTATTTTAAGTCAGCCACCAAAATTAACTCACACCCCCATTATTACCCTCTCTCTCTCTCTCTCTATCATTATGTGATGGTTACACTTACTTCTCAAATTAAAAGTGTAACCCCCCATAATTGACATAAAACATTAACATAACTAATAGGAGTTTCTTTTAGCATGCAAGCTAAAGATTCCCTCCCAAGAATGCTCTAATTTCGTGTTCCACATGAGGTTAAGTGGGCTTGACCCATTTGCAATACTAACAAACTTGGATTCACTCAAATAACCCATTACACTTATTGAATTAAAACAAAACAAGTAAAATATGCTCATAACTAGTGCACGCCCCACTTAAGCATGTTCATGGGTCTTCTAGTTGAATAAGATAAGTCACCAACTTGGGCTCCTTTCCATTTGGTCTTGATCTTGGGCTTGCTTCTATCACAATAGCCACCATGTGATTAAGAGCTTGTTGGACTTTCTTGGTTCTAACTCTTCTCATAGGTTGACCAAGTCCATGTAGTGATTCTTGGTCTATGTAACTTATTTGGCTCATATCATCCCCTCCTTCTTTAAGAGAATTCGACCTCGAATTTGGTTCTTTATCACCTACATCAAAAGGAAATAATTCAGCCACATTGAAAATTGCACTAACACCATTCTTATTGACCTTGACCAACAGTTGTAATAGCCCATCTTCTATTGGTTGCATCTTGGATTTCCTCCATAAAGGAAACCTCTCATTTTTCATGTGCTCCCAATCCCCGGGATCAAATACATATCTAAAGAATTCTTCACATGTAACAAATATGTTAGAAAATTTCCAAAAATTTCCAATAATACATATATATCATCTTAAGATTTTTAAATTCAAACAATTGAGTGCAAGGTAGTAGGCAAATTATTCCTTCTTGAAATTGCATCTACCACAATATTTACCTTTCTTTGACAATGGTGCATGATATATGAAATTTTTTTATGCCATTTCAAACGCATCAACTCATTTTCATAAGTGGAATACCCAAGCATAGCCTCATTGCGCTTCTCACCAAAAGTAGATATTGGTGGTTCATCTAAAATGTTCCTCACAACCACATTGGTTGCTTCAAACTTAAGTTCAAGAGATTTTTCAAGAAAAGGTAAAACATGAATGGGTGCGAGTGAGCTTTTGGGAACTCATGCAAGTTCTCAAACCATGGGGTGCTTCCTTTAGGATTAAATCTACAAATTCTTGCAAAAGAGTTTCAACACCACTAGGCAAAGAGAGATCATTAGAAGCATTAACAATTAAATAAAAGTCCTTGCAATAAAGTATGCATTGGGGCTGCCTTGAAATCAAAGTCCTCTTCTCCTCACTTTTTGTTGCCATAGAACTCTCTTTATGCTCATTTTTCTCTCGTTCATCACTCTTCTTTTCTCTATCTTTTTCTTCTTCCTTTTGATCATCACTTTTCTTTTCACTCTCTTTTGTTTTTGCCTCATTTTCTTGTTTTGCTTTCTCTCCCTCTTTCTTCTCACCTTCTTTTTCTTTTTCCACTTGCATTTTTCTTTCTCTCAAATTAGAAGAGGCTTCCATAGGTTTCTTTACATGAGCACTTGCCACGGCCTCCTTAGAGGTTGAAGTGTTGCCCTCCTTCTTTGATTTGTTGTGAAGAACTCTATGGTATTGGTATGGAACAAATCTTCTCCTCATAATTTTTCTCATCTCGGCCCAAGTCTCAATAGGCTCCTTTTCATATCTTCTTCTCTCTTTTTACAATTGATCCCACCAAATAAGTACATAGTCCTTAAATTGAAGAAACGCTACCTTCACTTTCTGTCTCTCATCGTAATTGTTACAATGGAACACTTTCTCTATCTTCATCTCCCATTTCAAATAGGCTTGGGGATCATTCTTCCCATGAAAGGTAGGAACTTTGATCTTGATCCCTTCAATTCTATCTTCTCGGTTTTGAAGGATGACAAGTTGTCTATCATAATTTGCACTCATTTGCTCCATTTGCCTTTGAAGGTTTTGTATTTGAGTAGCCATTCTAGCATGAAAAGTTGAAGACCTTGGAGAAAATGATGGACTATCTTCATGGGCTGCCATCACTTGAACACACAATATCAAAAGATAACAAGAAATTATAAAATTCCTCACTACACTCCCTCACTTGTGCACACAAATGTATTTCACTCAATTGACTTTTTCCACACAAGATGTAATTTTCACTCTTACCTTTTCCCACTCAATTGTTCTCCTTTAGGCCTTAGAAGAGTCAAACACAAACCACACAAAAATCCAAAAAATCAAGTAGCAAACTTTCCCAAAAACTTATCAAAACAAAGGAAACAAAAGGAAAGGCTAGAAAAGAAAAAGGTTTGAGAATAATGAAAACAAGGATCAAGGGAAAGCTTTGTCAAGAACACAATTTGGAAGTTTACTTGGAGAAAATTCAAGAAATAAAAAAACTCAAGAGCTCTCTGTGAATAGATTCATGAATAGATTCACACTTTTCTGCTCTTTGTGAATCGATTCACACCTACTATGAATAGATTCACACCCTTTTGTTCTCTTTTTTTTTTTGCTTTTGAGAAACAAGGAGATAATTCACACACTAATCCCCTTCAAACATAATCAAAGTGATAATTTTTTTTGTTTTTTTTTGTTTGGGTAGAAAAGAAGAAAGGTAGAAGATGAACTAAAACGAAAAAAATGAAGAACACAACACAAAAATTCAATGAAAGCCTAAGCTTTGATACCACTTGATGACAACCAAAGAATAGGTTGCCTTTGGAGATGATCTTATGGTTGAATTTTATCAAGTTAATTTCATGTAACACTTGTAACCAAAAATAAAGTGAAGAATATAAATAAGATGGTGAAGATGAGAGATGGAATGGCGCCATAAACTTGTGAGTTTGATAAGCCAAGTGAGGTTCGCCACAAGAATCTTGGATTCTTGATAAGAACAAAAGTTGGCTCAACCAAGAACCAAGGAGAACAAAATTCTCACAATATGGAATTCAATCCAAAATCAACATCCAAGTTACCATTTCCAAGTGTTTAGGTCGAATTACATATAGTAGTGGCTACCACTTTTGGTTTCCAAAGACAAACCATAACCCCCCACATAATTGACCTAATCATAACACTAAAAGACTCACTAAAACCTATTTTAAGTCAGCCACCAAAATTAACTCACACCCCCTTTATTACCCTCTCTCTCTATCATTATATGGTGGTTACACTTACTTCTCAAATTAAAAGTGTAACCCCCCATAATTTACACAAAACATTAACATAACTAATAGGAGTTTCTTTTAGCATGCAAGCTAAAGATTCCCTCCCAAGAATGCTCTAATTTCGGGTTCCACATGAGGTTAAGTGGGCTTGACCCATTTGCAATACTAACAAACTTGGATCCACTCAAATAACCCATTACAATTATTGAATTAAAACAAAACAAGTAAAATATGCTCATAACTAGTGCACGCCCCACTTAAGCATGTTCATGGGTCTTCTAGTTGAATAAGATAAGTCACCAACTTGGCTCCATTCCATTTGGTCTTGATCTTGGCCTTGCTTCTATCACAATAGCCACCATGTGATTACGAGCTTGTTGAACTTTCTTGGTTCTAACTCTTCTCAAAGGTTGACCAAGTCCATGTAGTGCTTCTTGGTCTATGCAACTTATTTGGCTTATATCAGTACTCCTCCTCCTGCCTCTGTAGGCTCTACCAACTCTATCCTGAACCACAGACTGCTCCCTCCTATTCCACCTGTCATCCGGGAACTCACGCTGACGTGGCGGATACCACATCTCTGTGAATGGCACTCGCTGAGAGGTCCAGTAAGAACCGAGCATGGTGAAGTTAGGTCCTCCTCCGAGACGGATATAGATGCTGATCTGGCTGACGTAACACATGAAGAACTGTGAGTGGTTGACCTGCCACCCACGGTCATCATGATATACTATCTCAATGTCCCCCAGTGTCTAGACCCTCGGCGGAATCATCTGCAGGTAGTGTATTTGATGCTGCTCCGGTGTGATCGCCATCGGCGTACGGTTGCTGCTCATCTGACGAACTGATACATACACAGAAAGAGGAAGAAAAGAAGAGGAAGAAGAAGGAGGAGGAGGAGACAAGAATCTCAACACCACCATAAAACAGGGATAGGAAAACATAGTAAAGCATACTATCAAACAGTAGTCAACATATGCAGCAAATATCTCCTGAATCATATTATCACAGTCAACCTCGATTATCCAACTAGGATCAATCCTCTAAGGAGTCACACTCCTATGCATGTCGGCCTATCTCTAACACTAGGGATGCTGATCCCCCAGACATTCTCTTTCTCTCTCTCGGGCCTATCTATCGCCCAAAGAATGTCAGCTGGTTGGTCCTAGTAACAGTTCCACTCGTCGAGACCAATAAGGGTGCTTCCCCCCATGAGCTCAACTCCAACAGGGGTATATTGGTCTCCTCGGAACGTCCACCATAGACTAGAACACTCCGGACCCAGACGTAAAGATAGTAGAGTACTAGCGGAGACTACGACATAATAGGTTCAAACCATTGGCCACTGTCGGTCAATCCGAACCTGGCTACATCCCCAAAGTTCCCTGAACCATCCCGCTCGCATTCAGTACCTGCACCCGGGTACACCAACCTCGCATGACTCACAGTCACATGGCTCCCCACTTTGGCAAATATGCAATGCAATATAACCTAAGTTGGCACCGTACCGTTACTCACTTACACGTATTACGATGCACTCAGCATCCACAATCTCAACTCATAACCCATATACTACTTTCAAAATCCATTCTCATCACTAACTCGACAGCGTATCCTCAGGTGTCAACTAGGGTTTCAACTAGCACAAACAGACAATCTAGATAACCTCAACGGCATCAACGCCAACATCATAATATCATCATCCTCAACATCAATAATAACATAATTAAATAACATAGCATCAAACATCATCATGCATAAATAGCAAACAACACACTTCAACCAGCAGCAAAACCATCAACAGCAATAAACAACAAAATATACAACCTCAGCATATGCACATAAAACGATAAAGCAGTCCTAACATCGATAAGCATGCCATAATTAAATCCCGTATACAGCTTTAAAAATCAGTTTCAATAGCGATTTAATTATCGAAAGCTACTCGACAACTGGTAGGGTCTGGGGCACCCTACGCATACAGCATAATATACAATACTACGCTTGCCTCCCTGGCATGTCAGATACTTTCTCCCCATCTTAGACAATTGTAACGTCGCTTCCACACCTCGAAACTCGTGCCCCTCTCCCTGGAACAGTTCCTGCCTCACTCAAGACAAACGCCTCGGTGCTCCGAAATTCAGCCTGAACACATGGACAGAGTTCCGACAATTTCATAAACCCTAATCTTGCAACAGTTTCACAGAAAAAGCCAGAATCGAAGCAAGATTCACAAAAAAAGAAAGTAAATGACAATGTCGATGTGTCGATGAGTTAGGGACTCGAGCGTTACCTCCACTGTTTGATGAATCGAAGATATGTACTTGACGTGCTCGTCACCCTGAACGCGTATCCGAAGTCAGAATCGAAAACAGTTAAGCGAATCTCTCCAAAATGGACTTTCTCTCACTAAGATGAGCTCTGCCCTCTCTCTAAGGTTTATGGTTCGTGCTTGAAGAATGAGATAAAATGCATGCAAAGTGAGTGGAGAAGAAGAGATAGTGGGGCAGCGCCGGGCGCTCAGCGCCCAGTTCCCAGCGTTGGGCGCTGGCTCCAGCTTAGCCACATGTCATCCATTTTGACATGTTTCGCCATGTGTCACCTCACCCCGGAACGTTTGAGCATTGATCATGCAGCGTTTGAGCGTTCTTACTGATGTTGGTTACCCGATTTCACGTGTTTCGATGCAGTCTGAGTCCAGTTTAAATCTGATTGACTTCAAACTTGGTATACCGACTCACTAGCATTTAAAACACAAGATTAAGCCATCACGCACGCTTAATCCTTGTCCGATTCCTCAATCAAGAAAACAGGGTGTTACATTGGGTGTAAAAGGTGGCATTTTATGAGGATTTGGTGCCGAAAAGACTAAAATAGAGCTCCAGATGGTTAAGCATAGCCGTACATGGTTATTCACAGTCGTACATATATGTGCAGGAAGGACATCATTCAATCACTGATTTGTAGCTTCGCATCAAATTCATGTACGCCGTCTACATGGTTATGCATGGCCGTACATATTATGTACTACCTAAACATATTATGTCCCACTTGTTTCCTGTTTTGCTTCGATTTTCTGAACGCTCCGTACAGATTGATATGCAACAATGTATAACTTCTGCACGACTGTACATCACGTAGCACGACAGTACATACTATCAGAATCAGAGTTGCACTGGGATTCTTCTGTTCTGTTATAAATATCTAAAGCTATAGGTGTTGGGGGATTTTGCACACTCAGCCGTCAGAGCCCTTTTTGCTTAGTTAGAGAGAGAGCTTTAGCGGAGTTCTATAGAATTTGGAATCGCAAAGAGGATCGAGTGAAGGACCGTCTCCCGATTGATTTGACGATTGCTTTGCATCATAAGGGTGTTTCGGGTTTTGGTTTTTCTATTTCTTTTATGGATTCTTATGTGGATTTGATTTATGTATTGTTTTTCATGACTATGGGTAGCTAAATCCATAACTAGGGTATGGTGGATCTTATGGCATAATACCTTTGATGCTTACCTAATTTTAATATGATTAAGTGTTTCTCTTAATTGATTGGATTTTTCCTTGTGTTTGAATTTCTAAAAAGGTTTGATCATCCTCTATTAATTTGATCAATTGACTGGCGACCATACCACAATTAGTTAACGGAACTCTAGGATTAATTGGATTTGGGGTTGCGTGGACCAAGCGCAATCCCCATTTTTCAACCAGTTAATGAATTAATAAGCTTGCTGGTTCTTTGTGCTTCTCTTAACTGCTTGCCTTGCATGACCATTGGGGGTAACTGATTAGGGGAAGAATATTAATATTGCATGACCATTGGGTATTAATAGTTTTAGAGCAAATGATTGTTAATTAATAAGAAATAAATATCATTGAAAAATTGGGTAATATTATAGGTAGTAACATATGTGAAACCAGACACCCTAGGCTTTCCATAATTGAACCTTTGCTTGTGATTCTTTGTCTTTCATGTTTTCACTATCTTATTACTTTTAAATATTCAATTGCAACTTGAATTTGTTTGTCTAGATAACATAAGGAAATATTTAATCTAGTACTTGTCACCAATCCCTGTGGGTTCGATACTTGGAGTCCCAAATACTCCTATATTACTTGTGTGATAGGATGCACTTGCCCTCAAGTGCAATTTTAGCGCAACAGTAGACATGCTAGAATGGGACATGACAGAATATATATATATATATATATATATATATATATATATATATATATATATATATAGTGTATTAAGAGATCCTCTAGCCGAGTGAAAATGTATGTGGTGAAAGTCCCACATCGTCTGCCTCAAATTCTGGGATGCGGTTTATATACCTATTGGACAACTCCACTTAACACCAGTTGATTTTTTGATGGAATATAACATGGTGTCAGAGCCAAGAGCCCAAGTCCGTCGTTTATCGCCTGTTATGACAATCTTCCTGTGTATCGCATGTTCTTGCAGGCATCTATGGAGGAGGAGTGTTGAAAGTCCCACAACGTCTTCTCAAATCCGAGGTGCGGTTTATATACCTGTTGGGCAACTCCATTTAACACCAATAAGTTTTAGGAAGGAATCTAAAAATATTCACCCTTGATAAGTTCAATTTTATTGAGATTTCAACCATGTTTATCTAATCAAGAGTGGATGTATATACCATTAGTTTCTTACTTTATACCTTTACTCATTTTAGAGGATCCTGATCACCCTCAGTCGATAGCCAAAGAGTAATCCCTTTTGACGCATAGAGAACACCGTAGTGAGTTTTGCCTTATCTAACAAAGTGTTTTCCGCACACACGGTTGGAATAGAAACCCTTATAACATGCTTAAAGAATCAAGCTATGTACCAACTATGTTGGGCGCCAAAGACTAATCTTTTTTGAGGCGTAGAGAACACCGTAGTGAGTTTTGCCTCATCCAACAAAGTGTTTTCCGCACATACGGTTGGAATAGAAAACCTTATAACATGCTTAAAGAATCAAGCTATGTACCAACTATGTTGGGCCTTGGTTGTTTATAAGATATGAGTTTGATTATAAATTTATTCTTGCATTTTAAAAATAAAACAGAACCTAGCATGTGGTTAAAGAGTTGGATATTTTGGTTATACTAAACAGGGTGGAACCAAAAAGAATAGAACAAAACTACTCTATTAAAGATTGGCCCTTTCTTATTCTATTTCATTCTGCTCTTTTCCACTCACAAGCCAAACACTATAGAAGTCTATAAAAAGAAATTCTAAATCTTCCTATTTAATCCTGCTACTTACAAAGTAAATAAAATATTGAATGCTGTTTATATTTTTATGAAATTGAATGCATTACGTTTTAATATTTTGTTTATTTAATAGTAGGAGGATTAGTTAGAGAATTTTGCATGAATACATAGCAAAACTTAATAAAAAATAGGTTTTGGGAGAGTTTTACCCTATAAATGGCTCTTCCTGGGTCAACTCGGATTAGTCAGAATTCAATGTGATTTACGGATATCGAAGGTCTTAGAACAAAATACTCAAATAAAAAAGTTATTCATGTGTCACATCAATTAGGGTGTTCTAACCAATCAAGGTTGGTCCAAGTAGGAGTGGGAATAGGCTAGGCCGAGCTAGGCCCTGGTAAGCCTAGGCCTGGCCTGTGTTCCAATCATGAGGCCTGAGCCTGATATAGGCTAATTTCTAATGCCTGAGCCTGACCTGCTTTAAAGTCTGGCCTGGCCTGAAAGCCTACTTATCAACAAGACCTTTAAATATGCATCCATATATAAATAGGTCACAGTCCTTCACTTGTAAATAGGCTCGTAGGTATCTAATGACAAAGAAATTGATAGACATATACTAATAAATAGGTCACTAAGCATTCACAAATAAATAGGCAAGTAGGCCACTACATGATCAATAGGCCTTTACCTTTAAATATTATGAATAATGTAAATAATATATTATAGTATTATAATATATTATATTATACATATATATTTATGTGCGTATGTGTTAAATAGGCCCGCCTGATAGGCATAGTAGGCATTTTTTAAAGCCTTAGGCCTGACCTATTTAGCTATATAGGATTATTATTTTTTTTTTTAGCCTTGACCTGGCATTTTTACTAAATAGGCTAGACCTAACTAGGCCTTAAATAGGCTAGGCCATAGGCCCCCGATGACCGGTCTGACCTATTCCCACCCCTAGGTCCAAGTGATGATGGGCTTAGATCCCTTAAGCAAGTGGTCAGAGTTCGATTCCTATCTCTTGCATGTGGAAAAAACCTGGTTGATAGGGGGCATCCCATCTCGAGTGCCTTCAAATCCCCGAAGGAGATTAGTCTCGCTGAACGATCGGGGATACTCCTAGCAATCATTTGCAAATCCAAAAATAAATAAAACATTAGGGTGTTGTAAATGGTGTAATTAATTTTCACTCAAATGTGAGTCAACACAAATTAATCACACATTTGCGAGTATGCTAATTTTTTACATTAATTGCAAGAGAATTTAAGTTTTATTTATTAAATTGTTATTAATTATTAATTTGTTAATAAATTAATTGCAATATTAAATTTACGTAATTATTTGGTAAACGAAATTTCCATTCATTACATAATAATTATATAACGAGAAAAAAATTTAAAAGTATAAATTTTTTTTCCTGTAAAACACAACGAATGTAGACAAGCCTGAAGTGTATTGTGCGTTTTGACTAAATTTTGACTAAGTAATTATTTTCTCTATCATGTGATTGGTTGATTTCCTTTCGTCACATCATGAATTCGTACTAAATAGCACTGGTGTTATATAACGTTGGTACTGAAGAAGAGTGACATACAGAGGATTGCTTTCCCGCATACAGGAGGTTCTTTCTTATTCACCATCTCTCTCTTGCTAAGCCTATTAAACTATATTGATTGATGAAAACAACATCTTTACCTTCTGGTTTTCGATCTTTTTTCGAAATCATGTTTTGAGCCATATTCAAGATTTTCATATGTTCAACCATATTTTTAGGTTTTAGTATTTTCTCAAAATTGATTTTTATTTTATTAATTAGTTATTTGCATGTAGTGTGGAGATTCTTTCGCTCAATTGGAGTCTATTTTCCAGCGATGAATACAATTTCACAGTTTTTTGCAGTGATGATATTGATGCACAATATCTTATAAAAAAAAATTGAATTTAATATCAGATACGTTTTAGATGTTGCTATCATTTCTTGCAAATTTATTTTAAAATTATTGTGGTAATATAAGTCGGATTTTATAGGATATTGTGCACCAATATCATACGTGCCATACCTGTATTCGTACATCATAGCATATGTCTATAATTCTCGGACATTTGATCATGTAATTTTTTTTTCCAAATTGCAAAGCAGCTAGATCTACTCAGCAGGCTCGAAGATAAGATTATATCGGTAAGTTTCACTTCTCCTCGATCAATTAATTTCTTTTAATTTTCTCAATTGAAAAATTCAAGCTTGCAACTTAGCTCCTTTATCTACATAGTATTGAATTTATAGATATCTAGTGAAGGATTTTATATCGCGGTCGCAATGACCTTGCTGCATTGCAAGCCAATACAATATTGAATTACAATGGCTAGCGAAATCGGGAGTTGTCTATGGTTTTCTAAAGTTAAAGTGGAGGATCAATCCTGTTATGCTATTTATCTGTTGAAGCCGATTTATTAAAAACATTAAACACAAACCGCATTGGAACCAATAAATGATAAAGAAGAAACCAACCAAAGATTATGAAAATCTGTAGATTCAATTTGCACAGGTAAAAAAAAAAAAGAGTTTGAAAGTATACAAAACAGAGCTTTGGTCTAAAACCAAAACAGAGCTTCACAATGAGTTGGAGAAAGGATAGAGAACAAGAAAGAAAGAATACTGAAAACAGTCATTTTATATAGCTTAAGTCATAGATATTCGATTTGACACCTTTATAGTGTGTCTTTAAAGAGAGAAAGTATGGGTGTATATGCATTTAGATCATTTAGTGAGGTGAAGATCTCTATTCATTTTATCAAATCAAAGGTTGATACACTGTTACTTTCTCACAATAGAAACATCCTCAATTTAAAGGAGGCAAATCCTAGATATTAGAACAAAAATTGATAAATAAGAGAGATTCCTAATCTTTTTTTTTTTTTTTTGTGTTCGGAACCCACCCTAATTAGCCTTTTGGGCCAAGTGGGTCCACCGAGTATCCCCATGGCTTAGGCCCTTCGGGTCTCGCTATGGAACTAATATCTGGTTTGACTAATTAAGCAGGATTTTACACCTTGATTCTCAGCCTCCCAATGGGGTTGACTCCACAAGGATTCAAACCCGGGTTCCCCAGGTTCTCCTCCTTATATTAGTAGAATACTTTCAAAAACTTTCAAGCCTTTTCATCTCTCCATAATTTATTTCTCCATAAGATGATATTCAATGTTATATTTGATACCATTTAAATATGTATAATAGGTGATTAAGTTATTTTATTTACTTTTACATGGACAAATGACATGAAAGGTGCACAATGCACCTTACCTTACAACCATTGATTTATGTGTAAAATACATCAAGGGACAAATTTAATGATACATAACTTATACAACTGGTTACTCAAATATATGAAAATGCATTTTGTTAAATGTCAATATCTGATGGTTGGTCCTTTTAACCAATCAACCATGGATTTCAGCCACTACCGTCCATTACCACTAGGACCCTTTTCAACTATGTCAATTGGCCACTATAAGCAGGTCCTAGCCACTGCCACTCCATTTTTTCACACCTTTATTAGCCATTACGTCTTCTACCATGAACCATGCCTAACCGAGCCTAGCCATGACCTTCATCGCCAGGAGCAACTCTGCCCCAAGAAATGTGATGAGATTGACATCACCAGAGGAATGTTCCTGTGACATCACCACCATCGAGTACAAGAACGAGAACCACCAATATTCCCACGTTGACTACCTCGGCAACACCGACTACGAGAAGAGCATGATCATCGTGCTATCTTCGTGATCTTTGGTACCAAAGACCCCATGCCCTAGACCAAATAGCATGTCCTCCTCACAAAGCAAGTTGATGTTCTCAACATAGTTGTGCTCCTCAACAATAAAGATTAGATTAATGAAGTGGAGCTTCTACAACTCATGGAGCTTCAGGTTCATGAGCTTTTATCTTCTTTTGAGTCCCCTGGCATGATGTTCCTATTGTTTCTGGTTCTACACTTTTTGGTCTAGAAGCATTGATGGCTAACCCTGTATCAAACATGATGAATATGAGTGGGTTGATAAGATTTATGAGTTTATGGACTTTGTGGACTGGTACATTCCTATCCTTTAGTATCAAACATATCTTCCCTCTCTCACTGCCATTGAAGATGTATTTTCCCATCACGAGTCATGGAACTTTGGCCATCATGGGAGGGGGTACCATTAAGGTTGGAGATATGATTAGTATTTTTGGGGTGAAGTAAGTGTCCCAGAGGATTCTAGATAAGGCAACGACTATGGATAATGTTGTATTATTGCTTAGACACGTTCAAAAGACTAATATTTGTCAATCTCATCATTGCTATATTTGTTGGGAGGTGGGGTGAAGGAGAGGCATGGTTCACTCCATGATAAAAATTGTGGTGGTTGGTGGAGGTGGGAGATGATGGAGTGTTAGTGATAAGAAATGGCTCATGATGATATAGCTTCAAATTGCAGACCACATTAAGCATGTCGGGCTGCTTTCCGAATTGACGACTATCCCCACAAACCAACAAGAGTATTTTCAGTGTGCTTTCTCCTCACTCACATGTTTCCTAGAAAAATTTGCGAGAAGGTCACCCATCCCAAGGTTGCTCCAGCTCAAGCATGCTTAACCTTGGAGTTCCTAAGTAATGAGTTAACGAAAATAAGATGCGTCTTTGTGTTATCGGTAGTACCTATCAATGCTTTTAAAATTTCCTCCACAATATAGTCTCTAACCTGTACAGTCTCATAAAATCTCAACTGTAAAGTCTCATACATGCACAGTCTCAATATCCCTCTCGTTCCGCCTAGAAGCCTGTAAGGAATCACTGTTGTTCATGCTTCCTTTTTGCATCTGTGATCACTCCCAATCATCTTCAGCCCTCGGGTGTCACACATCGCTTGATGTAGCTGCAATATTGTGGTTGCGATAACCGCCAAAACTACATCACCCAGAAATTGAGGTATAGTTCCAAATCATAGTGATGCGGTCGCATGGTTGTCACATCAAGCCTCACATAACCATATCAAATTCAAAAGAAAATTTCCAATAAAAAAACTTCACATCTCAACGCCCATAATCTGCATCGTGATGACCACCATGCTCGCAATCGAAGCGATCATCGTGATTGCGATGACAATCGTGCCTGCTACCACAATTAAAAATCGTGTGGTGGTATGGTGGAAATCGTCAGAATGTGGTCCGAGGTATATGTGGTAGATAGTGGTGGTTGAAATCCATAGTTGATTGGTGAGAATCCATTACCGATAGAAGTAAAAGGTTATAGGGTAACGGAAAATAAATAATTGAAACTGGCTTGAAAGCAATGTTAGTTCTAATAGCAGATAAAACAACAAGGTGTACCACATCTACAATAAACCAAAATGGTGCATAGTAGAAATTTCCATGAAACAACACAATCATACACTAGTCCTAATCATAAAAGTCGCACCTTGAATCTAACATAAATAGAACATGCGATCAATCACCAATAATGCGAATTAGACTTCTGATCAAACCTACTAAACATACTTTACTCCAAAACCCAACCTCTACAACAAATTCAAGCCCCAAAGTTGTACCATCTTAAACCCTACAACCCAAAGCTTCTCCACATAGATAACCCTCAACCATCCCAACACCCAAATGAATTTTTTTTTATAGACATCAATCTCCATCAAACTTATCTCCACAACTAATCTATCACCACATACAACTTGAAAATTGACCCAACAATCCCATAAAGCCACTAGAAATTGTGCCTCAACTCTCAAGATTGCTTAAACCATTATAACCACTACAACCAATCACCAAATCACTAGCCCCTTAATAAAAAAAAAGTAGGAAATCATCAAACAACTCCATTCATGGTTATCTTTGTGGTGAGCCATGCATCCATCCTTTGTCACCAAAACACAAGCACCAAGCCATTGCCTTCATCCACTATGAACCCCCCATGTTGACCTTACAAGTACAAACCCAATTCCTCTGCAATTTACCGTTGAACACTGAATTTAGAATCACCATCCAACCATTGCACTTCACCAACCAACACTACTCCAATGGCGATACTCAAATTAACCAGATCGACCACAATTGCATATTGGAAAAAGAAAGGAAGAAGACAAGTAAAACGACAAAGAAGAGGGGGCAGTGCCTTCAAGGATGACACTTTAAAAATGTTTTTAGTACACCCCGAGGTCAACAACTTTGTCCACACCAATTTTTTTTTTTTAAATCTTTTTTTTTAAAGAAATTGTTATAATATAGTGGTGGGCAGAGGCTTCCAATGGCCAAGGTGGTGGTCGATTGGTGATGGCAACTGAGGCGGAGATGGCAGGGCTGATGGCGAGTCATCAGTGGCCGCCAGAGCTTGCCGAAAAGGTCACCAGGATGTTGCTTGTGATTGTCGAAATGTAGCAGATGGCAGTAGTGTTTGGCTAGTGATATCAACCAATGATAGTGGTGATGGTTGTCGACGAAGAAGAGAGAAAGCAAAGAGAAAAAAAAAACAGAATTGTTATAATTTTTCTTTAAATGCCTTCAAAATTTTTTATTTACACTAAAGGTTGAAAATGTTGTCATATTTAACACTATTTGCTCTTGATCCCAAAAGTATTAAATCTCTGACAACGCTTCTCCCAAGTAGATCGCTTGGTTGTATCCTCTTCTTCTTTAGTCCTTTTTTGTTTGGTAAAATTGTTACTTTGCTCTTAATTTACCATGGAAAAATAAGTTCACATGTATTCTCTCTGAATGTTTGTATTTTTTTTATTTGACACATAAATGTTTGTATTTTGTGTGGCGATCTCCATCAAATCAATTTCTATATATTAGAAGTGTTTGTGTATAAGAGAGAAAGCTTACTAGTTACAGCCTACATACATTTCTAGACTTGTTATATATTGGAGTATTGTTTTGAAAGATTTTCAAAACATTAATATGGTCCTTAAAAATTTAGTGACATAAAGTTGCTCCTTAAATGATTTATTTTATTATCCAATGACATCAATTTGATCCAAGTGTAAATATTTACTTTTAGACTATTTTGATGCAAAAAATTATCATTTTAGGACCAAATTGATATGCCAAAATCTTTCATGCATTAAAATAGAAGTTAACTTTGACATGTGGCTTAAGTTACTTTCTTTAGAAAAAGGAAATGTTGATAAATGATAGATAATGAGGAAAATTATTTGACTGCTCTAATTTATTATTCCTTATTATTTATTTTTCATGTATGACTCCTAGAATATACCTAACAAGATGGATTTTGTTCCAACATTATATACATGAGTTAAAAAAATATATTAAGCTTGATTTTGGAGTGAATTACTAAGCATTTTTTTCCTCTTTGTTCATGTTTTAGGAATTTTCAGCTGTTTCCTGATATCATCATGTCAACTGAACTAACTCATTCACATGAGGTATTCCCTTGCTTGATATAAGTTTGAATAAGAAACTTTGTGATGATTGAGGTTTTTTTTTGGTTTTGTATTTTGAGCTTTCAAAATTCTTATATTTTACAATAGTTTCAAGAAATATTCCTACATGTAGAGTGATTATATATATTGCTTTAATGTTGATTTTCTCAAATACCTTAAACTTTTGGTTTGGCTTTAATGCCAGCTACATGAAGGAAAGTATTGTTTATTAAGAGCAAAGATGAAATGAATAAAATGTATGCATTAATGGTCTGTTTGTTACATATAATATTTATAAATTATTCTTAAATGGTTTGGCAGGATTCACAAGTAGAAGTAGGATCCAAGATGTGGTCGTCCTCCTATAACTCTGATGGAACTAGTGAGCCAAAATCTCTACAGGATGTCATGAACCGTGCAACATCATTGGGTAAAAGGTAATGATCTCATATAACAATTTTTGTCTAAGTTTATTGGTCACTCTACTTTGAGGCACTCCAGTTAATTATATTGATATCTAATTATCCTATACATACACACATGTATATGATAGTTTGTCATCCATATCTAATATTGGTGCTGGTGACCTTCTTAGGCCCGCATACCAACAAGAAGCTGGGCCATCAACTATAAGAATAGGGCAGTTTGCCCCTCCATCTGGTGTATGTTCCAAAATTTCAATCACACATATATTTAAGATATATCTAATTTAATTTTACAATATACAAAATTTTACAAAATTGTTTGTTTAAATATATGTATATTCAATTGAAACATCCAGGGACAAGAGAGAGCTTTCAACCCCCTCAATCCTCAGCTAAGGTCAGGTTTACTATTGATATCTCAATATGTTCTCTATACTGAACAATTGTATCAATGACTCTAGCTATTTTAAAATTTACACAAATATAGAGTTATTACATTGTAAATTACTTAATGAAATATTGTATAACAAAGTTTATAATTAAGGAATAATGAGTCAATGAGACTACAATTGAATTATTATATGTAAAATGTAAAATAACTATGTCAATTGTCAAATTAAATTCAGATTTGGGAATATCGGGATAGGAAGAAATTTGGGAGATCAATTTTCTGTAGATCCCCCAATTGTCAAAAACATTGGGATTGGTTCGGGCAGTCATTACAATCTTCCAACATCAAACATGCTATCACAGTTTCTCCCGGGAAGTTCCTCAAGGCTTCAATTTCCCTCTATTCAGCAACCATACCCACATGTATGTATGAAATGAATGGCATCATATACATGCTAGCAATTAATTAAAGTTATAGTGTGTGTGTGTATATATATATATATTATTTTTAAACTTAAATATGACAAGAATAACAATTTGCACGTTGCACCTTCCTATCGTTCATATTGTTAATTCATTGTTATTGGTCCTTTAGAATCCACTTGGAGCTAGAAGTGATACGCCTCCAATATTTCCAATGATTTATGTGATGGCAAATAATCCTAATTGGCAGCCACAGAATTATCAGCTACCCTCTAGCCTGAGGTAATTACAATGAGTGCTCATTTTATTTAATTTTACTTTTTTTTCTCTCTACATTAGTGTTCTTTGCCTTTAAATCATATGGCTGAACAGGATTTACTTATCCATATTTACCAGGACAACAAATCAAGAGATACAATTCCAAGGAATAGCGGGTCCTAGAGGAGGAGCACTTTATCCTAGTGGAGGGTCTGTTACTCAATTTCAATTCCCAAACTCTCAACAAGTATGTTTTTTCTTCTTCTTTGTTTTAGTTGAGAATAAATTTTCTTTTAATTCAAAATCTTAATTATATGAAATACTGTTTCAATTAGGCATGATTGACTATATTCGTAAACTAGAGTAGGGTTCAGGTCATGTACAATAGAAATAATCATGTCATATATTAAATAATTTGACAATAACTATTCAATTTTAATAATTTTCCCTATCTCTCATTTTTTTTTCCTCGTTTGACTAAAGGAGAAGGAAAATTGTTATTTTTACTGTTGTCAATTTGCCATATATTGATGAATGAACATATGCAACTCATGTATCATATGTTTGTTGGAGTCCCAGATTGGATAGTGATATGGCCTGAAGATTGCCTACAAGTAAGGGGCAACCCTCACCTTACAAGCTAGCTTTTGGGTTTGAGTTAGGCCTAAACCCAAATTCTAAGATGGTATCAGAGCCTATCCAAGATCCGTTGGGCCACCTGCAGATGTCCAGTCCTACAAACTTCACGCTTCAGATGTTCAGTCCTGGGCGTGAGGCAGGTGTGTTGGAGTCCCACATTGGATAGTTCTATCAAATCTTTCTCATTTCTACATGGTTTCAATAAGCCACCCTCCCACTGAGTTCTTGTGCCTTAAACAATTACTCCATCTAGTTACCATTGTTGCGTGCCAATCTCGACCACCACCAGTGACTATAAAATCCGCTACATAGACTGTTAATAACTAAATTATAACACTCTTCTTAGCACTACATTGTTTGTGACGTTTTATAAGACTGAATAAAGCAAAAAATAAATGTTGGAAAATACGGGTTTACATTTTTTTTCTTTTCACAAAGGTATACACATTTATTAAATATTACTCCACTGATATCAACGTAATAACTTCATTTATAAAAAGTCATATCATTCAAGAGGTACAAAAACATAATCCAAAACAGAAACTAAAAATGGCAGAAATACAATCTCCAACAAAATACATCATGAACTAAAATAAATATAATAAACTTAGAGACGCAACTCCACAAAAACCTAGCCTCTGACAATAGGACACATACCACTGGCCTACATAGGACTATGACAAGGCATCGTCCTATTCCTCTGAGACAATCTCCTCGGGGTCGTCCGCTTTATCCTCCATCTCCTCATCTTCCTCCTCCTCGGAGTCATAAGAAATCTCAATCACCGTAGCGGCGAGGAGAGCTCCACGACGTACGTAGAGCCACGAGACAAGGAATGCTATTTGGAGCAGTCAGTCTTTAGTGCCTATGACTAGGATGTCTCACAGGGAGAATCACAAAGGGAAATTCACGTGTTATGATTGGAGGAACCACTTAAAAGGCTACATAGGTGCCACTACCACTACTGGTGGGGCCACTGGCGAGACCACTACGGGCGCCACTACTGCTGAAGCTGAGGATGAAACATCGTCAATACATGGGGTTACAACTCATGGTGCAGTTGCCACATCGAAGCTACAGGAACCATAGGAGGAAGCCTCCACACAGTCTCCTAGAGCTTGTCTCCTAGTAGAACAACTTAACTCTAGATGTGTGTACATCAAGAAAGATAACCAGATAGCCCTGCCTTGGGACTCCTGCACCTCGACAGAAGTGTTTCCCACATAGCCGGGCCACCAAGCAACTCAAGTCTTATGTGATGAGGGGATGGTGCTGCCATTGTCTTCGCATAACATGAAAATAAAGCAACAACAAACAACATAAAAATGAGGTGAAATCCCCATTCATCATACTATATATGGCAGACCTACAGAGATACATCACACGTACACATTTAATTATCAAAGTAGAATAATAATAATAATAAGTCATGTCAGAACATTCATAAATTACGAATAAACAATCACAAGGCAGAGTCAACCTAGACATGAGACATCTAGTACTTGAGGGAAGACTATGACCCCTGCACCATGGTGCTAAAGAATTGTTGTAGAGAGTGATTCAGAGGATTGTTCCTGATTGCACTAGCCTTTGGTAATAATGCTACAACATTTGTAATGTGCACATTAGGCTTTTTTGGGAACACCCTACATTAAGCAGAATATAGTAGCGTCTAGTCGAGAATATTGGTGTATTGCAAGATCACCATGACACAGGAGGAATGACCAACCAGTCCCATATGGGTATTTCATACCCTAACACCTCCAAGTATCAACCAGATCGTCACTATGGAATTCGCACCCGCATTGAAGTGTCGGCTCGATCTCCTAGGCTCAACAACCTTAACGGAACAAAGTATCAACTATGTGTGTAGGCAATAATTCTATTGAGTTTAATTTATCTATCCACTAGATAATCCTCGTGATTTTGCAAGAATCTATTCAATGTGTTTTTTCAGATGAATGATGTTCTCGGGTCCGAATCACCGACCTTTTCATCGAACCACAATTCTCAAAAAATCGCTTCATGTTTGTTTAAAGATGTCTTAAGGTTCTTGTTTCCAAAACCTAAATATATTATGGAATTCGACCAAAGGTTCAATAATCACTTTCTTTGCACTTTTCAATGTTGAGCCTTATGCTTGGCTTATAAGTAAACAAAAGGCTAAATTACATTTTTGGTCCCCAATTATTTTTCAATGTTCAATTTGGTCCCCAAGTTATTAAAATGTTCATTTTGGTCCATAAGTTCCTAAAACGTATTCAATCGAGTCCTTCCGTCAAGTTGACTAATGGACATGGACGTTGACCCCAAAATAATAGTCCCCAAATTGTTTTTCAATGTTCAATTTGGTCCCCAAAATTTTTTTCCCCAAGTTTTTTTTTTTCAATGTTCAATTTGATCCCCAACTACGGCGGGTCAGACAGGGTCAACATCCATGTCCCTTAGTCAACTTGACGGAAGGACTCGATTGAATAAGTTTTAGGAACTTAGGGACCAAAATGAACATTTTAAAAACTTGGGGACCAAATTGAACATTGAAAAATAATTTGGGGACCAAAAGTATAATTTAGCCTAAACAAAAATACTCTTTATTCCATTAAATTTTATGGAGGTATGGATGATTAAATCATCCACACTTTATGACATATGGCCCTGTTTCACCATGAGTCACAATTATTGAGCCCATGTCTTTCTCTAAGTCATCCTTGACTTAGGTTTTATGTTTTAGCTTAAAATACAAGTCTTGGATACCAAATCACTCAATAAATCCTTGAAAATACTTGAAAGATTTATAAGATGGTTTTCCCCTTTTACATTATTTTGGACCTAATACCCTATACTTACAAAATATGATTCTTTTGGCCAAATCCTATTAAAACACTAAGTTGAGACTTTGCATAATATTTGATGCAAAACCCTAAAATTTGGCCAAAAGCCTCTAAATTCAAAAATCGGATAATTCATTTTCATTGATTCTTTAATACTAAAGGTTCATGACTCATGTTGGAGTCTTAGAACACTTAATTAAGTATCAAAAATATTTTCTAACCCTCAAAAATAGTCTTGGTTGAAATGTGCATTATTGGTCCCCTTTGCAAGTTTAAACTCATGAAAACTTAATTCCTTTGACTACTAAAACAAGATTTAATTCCTCTATGACCCAAACTAGGATCAAAATTATTTTAAAAGCTTTTAAACAATATATGTCATATTTGGCTACCACAAAAACTTTTGATATACAACATTTTTTTTTCTTGGTTTCATTAGTCCTCAAAACCCATGATTAAGCATAAAATCAATTAGGTTTTAAAGTTGAAACTTGTTCATCTTTTTTCCCCTAGCTTGGCCGAAACCCTAATATAATCTAAGTGAAGATTTGTGCTTCACCAAACATGCTCATATTCAAGTATATGCATCAATATATCAATAAGAACAATAAAAGCACATACTTTCTTATTTTCAAGCATAAAAATCCAATCTTTGATCCAAAGATGCTATTTTTCCTCAAACCAAACTATTTTCAATCATGTATAAACACATCAACTGACCACAACCAAACACCAAATAAATATTACAAACATGTTCTCGAAGAGAACCAAATGAATATAATGAAAAACTTTTAAGCTTAGGGTATTCAAGAAAACATCAAAGTAAAGAAACCATCCACACTTAGTCTCCCCCATTATCTCTTGTAGACACTCTTAGATGAAGGTGATGAAGTTGGTTTCAAGAAAAGATTGATGAGCTTGAAGGACTTTGAAGAAAACCTAAGATGAACATAAAGGTTAAAACTTTGTATTTTGAAAAACCATGAACTAAAAGAGTTGTATTCATGATTCTAAACATAAAAATGGGAGGTAGGATTGTAAATAAGACTTACCAAGTTGGAAAAGGATGAACTTGACAAGTGTTCTTGAGTTCATTTGAAGATGAAGAACAAAAGTCCTCCAAATAAAAATCTTAGTGAAATAGGAAGTGTTTAGATGGTCAAGACAATTAAGGATATGAACTTAGAATTTGGAAAAAAAAAATGGGTGATTGTGAATATGGGTTGGCCGAATATTGAAGGAAGAATGATAAGAGAGAGAGTTTTGTGTGTGTTATTGAATATTTGAACTTTGATTAAAGTGAGTGAAATAAAATGAAGTGTGATGTGTTAAGTGAGTGTCTATGCTCGAGTATTTGGAGCCAATATAGGGAGAAAATTAAATCAAAATGTAGGAAATAGGTGTGTAAGTGAAAGGAGGGTTGGTGATAAAAAAAAGACTATGTGTTGCCTAAATTTTGGCATAAGGTAGAAGATTAACCATTTATAGAAATGTGACTTTATCCAATTATGGTAAAATTTACATGTGATCATCTAGTTGGTCTAGTTACTCTAGCTAGGTGAGGTAATGACCTAGTTAGAATTAGCGGATCCAATTAAAATAATAATATTTTCACTTGCTATGCTAAAAAATAACACAATGAGACTCAAACAATTATTTATTATTTATCTTCCTCAAATGTATACCGGGTCTTAATGGATTACAATTCACAGTGTAAATCCGTACCGGGGTGTCAAAAACTCAGTCTGTTTCTAATGTTTCTGTGCAATTTTTCCCTTTGTCCAAATATCATAATTGAACAAAAGATATAGAACGTGTCATCCTTGTATGGTTCAGTATTGTGTTCCTTGATACTTGCTCAGACATAGTAATAACAAATGAGGTCAATATCTTATATTGACTCATTTCAACATGGCTATGCACTTTACAGTCTCACTCTATGAAGGGGCCCAAAGATATCACTCTTGTTTTGTATGAGGGATGAATTCCATCGAGGTCACTCACATCCTTGTACATTATTTGCTATATTCCTAATAACTGAATTTATAATCTCCTTATTATAAATGATGTCTAACAACATTAGAACATAACTCTTCATGTAGGGATTTTAGTGATTTGAAGTCAAAATCTTCATGTAGGGATTTTAGTGATTTTAAGTCAAAAGACTACAAACATCATTGTCACTACAAGAGCCGCTTATGACACTCACATAATTTTCCATGTAGCATTCTCATGTTGGGTCAATTCAGTACATCATTACTCTAATGTATTCCTATATAGAGACTTGATATCTTATATCCACAACCCGTAAGATATGGTGATCGATCTACACACATACTAGTCTTAGCATATGTTAAAACACCTTTTTGATCCTTTATCTTTTGGGTAAAATTCATTTTGGTCCTTTATCTTTAAAAAGATTCATTTTCGGCGTCCGTTATGTTTCAAAAGTCATCCAAAATGATCCTTTCCGTAAGCTCTGTTACTTTTTCCGTTAATCATAGCCTATGTGAAAGGACTATTTTGAGTCACTTTTGAAACATAAAGGACTAAAATGAATCTTTTTAACGGCCACATCACCAATTTCTAATGGGGTTTAGGTGGGAGATGACGGAAAGAGCCATTTTGGGTCACTTTTGAAACATAAAGGACTAAAATGAATCTTTTTAAAGATAAAGGACCAAAATGAATTTTACCCAAAAGATAAAGGACCAAAAATGTATTTTAGCCTCTTAGCATACTATTATTTTCTTTATTAACAAAACGCAAAAATGGCATGCAGAGGCATCACAATAGAGAGAGACATCCCAACTATATTGGCACCCCTCCCACTATCAATCATCTGCAGCACACCAAAATTTATTCATCAAATAATAATAATAATAAAGAATACAAGAATTTATGTGGGGACAACACCAAACCCATGGAAAAAATCATCTAAACCTATAGTTCGGTAGACCAAATCTATTACGGAAAAAGTCTACAGTTAAAAAACTAGGAATCAAATCCCACCAAGAATAACATTTGGAGATCACTCCAAAAGAAGCTAATTTATCTGCACAATGATTCCCTTCCTTAAAAATATGAGAAATTCTAAAATGCATAGAGGAAATAAGAAGCAGACAATTCTTCCAATGATATCTTAGGCACCAGGGAACACTGTCTGGATTAGAAAAAGCCTACACTACCAAAGCAGAGTCACATTCCAACCAAATATGATTCCATCCTTTAAAGGAGGCTAACTCAATAGCATACAAAGCTACGGATAGCTCAACAAACAGAGATGAGGCAATCCCATAGTAATCAGAGAAGCAACCAATAATAACCCCACTACTATCTCTGAAAATTCCACCTCCACCTGCATGACCTGGGGCTCCTCTAGCAGCACCATCAGTATTAACTTTGAACCACCCACAAGGAGGAAACCAATCAACCTGGATGATTTTAGGAGCTTTATCCGGATGTCCCTCAATTTTGAAGGCTTTCAAAATACAGAACTCCTCAATAGAAGAAAACATGTGACTAGCTGAGAGAGATCCAGAAAGAGAAGTTTGAGCAATAACAATGCTAATGGCTGAATTCAAAGAAACCATCTTATTGTTAAACTTCACTTGATTTCTGCAATACCAAATTACATTCAGAATGTTGATAATTGCAGCAGAGAGAACCTCCTTGACTTGTTTACTCCATTTCCTGTCACAAATTTGAAAGATAGCAAGCAAGGATGACAAGTCTAATTGCAGTCTTGTAACAGAACATAACCAAGACCAAATGGAGACAGCAAACTTGCAGTGGAAAAAGAAGTGGGAGGAGGAATCCTCATTCTGATAGCAGACGCTGCAAATTGTGACTACAGTGCATTCTCTATGTCTCATGTTCTCCTCAGTAGGCATTCGGTTGTGTACGAGTCTCCAAGCTATAAAGGATTTTGATGGAGGAATTAATGAGGACCAAATTAATTTGCTCCAAGAGCAGGGCTGCCTAGGAGGATTTAAATGCAAGAATGCCTCTTTAAGAGATAATCTACCCGAATCAGTACCTTGCCAAATTAGATGATCAGCTGCTTCAAACTTGGGAATGGCCATTTTAGCAATTTCTGAAACAACTGAGGGACAAAAGGAATTCAACTCTGCAGGCAAATCCCATGACTGGTTATGAATAAAATCAGAAACTAATGACTTTAACAACTGGTTCCAAGCTGCAGGAATGTTAAGAACAGATGCAAGAGGTTTAGAGAGCCAGTTATCTAACCAAAAGTTTATGTTTTGACCATCTCCCAGCTGCCATATAGAATTAGACTTAATAATCTCAACATTTGACTTAATCCCTGGCCATAAAGAAGACTTCACATAGTTAACAATAGGTAACTTATGCTTGCAAAATCTAGATCTCAGAAAGCAAGCCCACTCCTTAGAGGAAGACCACATGTCCCAGCTGAGATTCAAAAAGGCTGATTTATTAAGGGACCTAAGAGATTTCAAACCAAGACCCCCTTCTTGAAGAGGAGTGCAAAGTTTATTCCATGCCACAGTAACCACCTTCTTAACAGAAACATCACCTGCCCATATAAAGTTTTTGACACATCTATCCAACAACTTGAGAAGAGAGACAGAATGCCATGAATAACATTCTTAACCAGCTCAACTCTACCCATAATGGACAAGAGAGAGCCCTTCCAAGAAGCTAATTTAACTATGATTCTGTCTGTAATTGGACTTAGATGAATTGTTCTATTATCGTCTTTATTAACAATAATACTTGTTTAGGGATACTCAAGAATATTGTTCTATCAACCAATAGCGAGACACCCCAATGTCCCATTAAATAAAACCTAATTAACTAAACATTAATCACGGTACAAGCCTTAACCAGACATAAGAGAAAAGCGAAGATATTAAAAATGTAAAACATAAAACATTTGATCAGAACACCACACACTATATATATATAAACGCATACATATACTGTCAAGGGTACCCCGTCAGTAGGGTTCCACAGGATACAAACTCATAAAAGAAAGAAAATACATGAAAAGTTTCGAAACAGAAACTATCTCACCGCACTCCACACCATCCCAGCTCTCGCTCAAAATACATCAAAAATGGGCTCACCACACATACTAACTATATACAATAGGCGCTCCAGCCTCCATGATCCCTACCGTGGATATATAGTGCTACCCTGACTCTCCCCATGCGTGCGTCTGTAAGCCCTCCACGGTGGCCTCTGCGGTGGTCATGATGTTGTCGCTTCGCTGCTATTGGATACGAGAACACGGCGGTGCTGGTGCATCTACTGATACTGGAGACTCCCGTGGGCACTGCCTCTCGGGACCACTCCAACTGGTCTTATGACCTCAGAACTATAGGCTTCCTACGGGTGTGGCTGTGGTCTGGGGGTGGATGTCAAAACAGATCAAAAGGAAGACACTGACCCAGACGAAAAACTCCAATGAAGCAAGAGTATGGCGCCTCCCCGAACCTCATATATACAATAAATGGGCCCGTATACAAAGAGAGATAAGTGGTTGGGTCCACTCTCCACCCTCTCTCATAGTGGAACTCTAGTTCAATGGTCCCCATCATTGGGACCCTGGTAGGCTCCGTCATCCATGGGTGATGGTGCAACATCTCTTTCGACTGACTCTGCTTCATGTACCGATACAAAACATACAGAGAAGGGGATAAGGAGATAAGAAACTATAATATCATCATATACGGAAAGGATACATAGCATAAAATACAATAATAAACAAAGACATGCATCACATACAGATACCAATCGTCCTCAAGTCAAAGTGTAAGCCTCTACCCTTTACGCTCATACAACTAAGCCTGAATGCTGACGTGGCCAACTACAATCCTATTACCATCCCACATTCGCGTTAGAGATGTTAGTCAGTCGTCCAAGCGGCTCGTCCATAGACGCCGGTGCACACCCCCATTTTCGTTAGGCCGCTCATTCAAAGAATGATACTATTCCCCCATTCTCGTTAGGGAATAACTGCATGTTATAAAAGTATCCCATTAACGTTAGGATATGGGACGACTCGGCTAGAACCACAAGAGTATCACGGTAGTTTCCCCTACTCTCGTTAGGGAACTGACCCGTGAGATCCGGCTTCCATAATCGGATACTCTGACTCGTATCGGGTCATAACCTAATGCCTTAACCTTTCACCGCAAACTCATATAATTCCTCAGATCACATCACATAAGCTCATCACATATATAATCATATTTTAATAGGTTAGGCATATCTAAGTTATATGTCATACTCTCCCCAACATGTATCTCTCCGAAACAGCATATATCATTGCCTAGAGACCAACTAAGCAGATAATAGCAGATATAACATGTTATCATACAGAGCATGTTATATACATTAAAATTTTAATAAAATATTCATATAATCATGATCAATCAAATAGAGCATGTTAAACATGTTATGACAATCAACACCCATCAAGCAGCTCAACGATGATAAAATCAGACATCCTTGAGTATCGTAAAAATTAACCTAATTGCGATAAACCTACAATCCCCAAATCATCAGTGGTACTACTGGGTAGTTGCCAATGTAATTTTGGTATTGTCGATTACTCGCTTACTAGTAGGGTTTAGATCACCCTACAATTATTATTGTACGTTACGCTACTTAACTGTTTCTGACGATAGAATGCTTCTTTCTCCCACATGAGATGTATGTACCTAGCTCCGAGACCACGAAACGAACACTCCCACTATCACTATGAATCTGCCACGTGCAATTCTAGCACCTCTGGTGCTCCAAAAATTCACCTGGATACATGTACACGGAGCAGACAACGTCGGTAACACTAGTTTGAAAACGGAACGTAAAACCTATAACCAAACGAAGATAAACCCTCAATACCGTCACCGGCGGCATGTCGGCATGTCGGCATGAAAAGATCATAGGCTTACCTTAGCCCTAGCAAGAAAAGGTAGATAGGTTAAGAAGCTATTGTCACCACAAACTTGACAGGATATACGGTTTTGAGTTTCACTAATTGGATTGGAAGAACCGAGCTTCGGAAGTTTCCGTACCTTAACTGACCTCTCTCTTTCTCACTTCTTCTTTGTCTTCCTTTTACATGACTTTCAAAACTTTTATTTTTCACTTTCCTGGTACCCACACTAGAGCATGGTACACCCATGCTTGAGTGCTGGAGTGCTCTAGCGTGCTACTTTCGAAGCTTGAGCATGGAAGTTGGTCAAAGCTTTCAATGTGAAGTCTTCGATGCCACTAGTCGTTCTTCCTTGTTCCCTGCTTGACACGTGTTATACACATCATTGGTCTTCACAAACACTCTTGCATGCACCAAGGCCACGCTTGAGCGTGCTCCACGCTTGAGGGTGTAGTCACTACACGCTTGAGCATGCTGCCTAGTCCAGAAACCCTAATTTACGCGTATTCATCCGATTCAAAGCCAACTGATCCCAGATCTATCAAACAAGCTTTCAAACACTTAAACATACATCTTAAACACATAACCAAGGTTCTAAAACACATATGTTAAAAAAAGGATCTCATGATCAAATCATGTAGCTAATGTCCTATTATCTTGAACGTACTATTCTAAGGACTTTATTGTATTTAAAAGAAACAACATAATAAATGAAATGCCTCATATATTATTTAAACAAAAAGCAAGATACGATGTACACAATTAGTATGGTCAAAATACATTGGCCTTTAGGGCATACACCAAACAACATATCTCATGTTAATTTTCTTGAGCCTATATAGGCATTAGTGTATAGGAAATAACTTCACTAACTAAGCCTTGTGAATTTTATCACTCATGTGTATAAGTATATGTATTGAGTGCGACTGAAAAGATTTCATCAAATCCTTTCTCAATAGAGATAAATGTTTCCTTTAAAATTGTTTTTTTCATCACATAGTTATTTTACAATTAATTAGGATGGAAGTTCATTCAAACCTATCACTAGGCAGCAACTCATTATAGTATGTTCTAATTGGATTCTCTCCTTACATATTACTAGTAAGTATCGATATATGAACCAAAAGAGTGAGTATCTTAAGCATTGCATGAATAAATAAATTTAGATATAATTTAAGAAAAGTATATATTGAGTAATTTGTTATTTGATATTACTACATCAGAACATCTCCTTTCCTTACTCTCTATGTATCACATAGATTAGAAGACATTAGTGATGTATTTGCTATAACATCATTACAAGCAAAATAGTTTTTTAACAATATTTTTTGCTAGATGAAAGAATAAATATTTTCATTAGAAATATTAATCCAAAAGAAAGAAGTACACACACACACATATATATATGTATGCATGTTGTCTACCTTCAAGCTATCGTTAGTTGAATGATTCTAAAATATGTTTGTTCCCTCTTTTGTCTCATTCTCTACAGCAAGGATTTTCGAACCTTCATCTTAATCCTCGTGAAGTGGGAGAGACATCAACGAGGAATGTTCGGGTACTATATATTATGTCTGTTTTTAGTAGTATTGATTCTAATTTTTATCTTTCATCCTTTAAATGATGTGATAAAATTTTCATAACAATTTTTTTTAATATAGATTAAAATGACTTTGCCAAATACTAGTGATCCATCAACAGAGCTTCGACTGAATAACTTGTTTAATCCAACTGGTCTGGGCATTGGAATCATTCAACCACCAAGGTACAATTTTCACAATTATAATAATATGATATTAGAAAATATTAAATTATGATGAATGCAAATGTGTGGTAGGATTATAGAGTAAATATAAAAATAGAAAATAAATTTCTTATTATCTTTGGGGTCATACTTTGTTATTCATACAATACCTCCACATTAGGGGTGTAATCGGGTCGGTTCAGATCAGAATCGATGTGTCTCATCGTCCGAACTGATCAAATTTGATCAGTTCGAGTTTGGTCAATTTTAAGTAGCATATCTAAATTGATCCGATCCGGCTACATGTCTAAGAAAAGTTTCAAGTTATGTAAGAACAAACATGTGTAATTCCAAAATCTAAGCCAACCCTAATAGTCATCACTTTTGGACCCTAATACTTTGAGTGAAGAATCAAGTTGGCGTGGTTGGTAGTGAGATGGTGTGAAGCATCAATGTTTACCACACACTTATGCGGAGCAGGCAAGAAAGGAGACAAAAACTAACATGTGAGGGGAGGTTTGTAACCATAGTTTTGAGGCCAATTAGTCGACATCCTCATTCGTCATTGACATTAATACCCATTCGAGGAGAATTGTTCCCGTACTGAGGTCAATAATTTCACCCATAAAGTTACAATTGGTGGGTCGATTAAAGACTACTTCATAGACAGATTTTTTTTGGTTTCCAGGATTACTAGGAATGATGGTTCATGAGAATGCTAAAAATGTGTTTGATAGGCCTTAAACATTTCTAAAAACGTTACTTAGGAATTTTGATTCCCTTGTTTGGTTTAAGGACATCTTTCTTGGGAATGTTAACATTATTTTCAAAAGTACCCTTAATATATATTAATTGAAAATGAAAAAAATAAATAAAAAATTTAATAAAAATGTTAAATATTATAATTATTTAAAAGAAGGTTTAATAAACTTTATATTTTATAATATTAATTATATTTTTTATAATTTATAATTATATTTATTATGCATATGGATCATCAATAGTTAGTTAGTTAGTTAGTTCTAGCCTTGTACTTGTAATAGCTGCGTGATGCCTATTGTAATTATTGTAATTAAAGTTCTACTTGTAGAATTTGTATAGATATATGAGTCTAAGATGATGTAATTGGAGATATATAGGATTTTATTCATTTAATTGTTCAAAGAAACACCAAGTTCAAGTGAGGAGAGGTACTGTAAAATCACCTAGAAATTATTGTTGTTGTGAGTCTGTAAAAGTTGTGATCAAGTAGCAATAAAATTGGCCAGAGTGTGGATGTAGGGGTAAGGTTTTTGGCCTTAAACCACGATGATTCTTTGTGCCTTGCTATTTTTTTTGCTATTGTTCTTTAATCAGTAAACGTGTGTGAGTGAGTTTGATCTTCTGGATTCAGCAATCAAAGCTGAATTCAAAACAATTGGTATCTAGAGCCTATTGTGGGGAGACTCCGCTATGGGTACAAAGTTTGATGTGGAGAATTTTACAAGGGACAATGGCTTCAGCCTTTGGAGGATCAAGATGAAAGCTTTTCTTATCCATCAAGGGCTTGAAGATGCCCTGCAAGGAGTCTCCAAACTTCCATCTACACTTACAGAATAGGAGAAAAAATTTACTTAGTAAAGCACATCATACAATCATTCTTTCCCTTGCTGATTTTGCCCTTCGAGATGACGTTGAGGAAACAACTGCAGCAGGATTTGGCTCAAATCGGACAAGTTGTATCAGAAGAAAAGATTACATCAGCAAAAGATGAGAAAGGTTCTTCGATCAATGAACACATTTCTTTGTTTACAAAAGCAGTTCTTGATTTATAAAGTGTAGATGTAAAGATAGATGAAGAGGATCAGATCGTAATGTCGCTATGTTCTCTTCCCTCATCCTTTGATAATTTAGTAGATACAATGTTGTTTGGAAGTGAAATCCTCACCTTGCAAGAAGTTAAAGCTACTCTAAATTCTCGAGAATTAAAGAAGAAAATAACAAATAATAAAGGTGAAGGTGGAGATTCTAAAGCCCTACTAGCCAGAGAAAGATCAGAAAAAAGGGATTCAAAGGGCAAGAACAATAAGAACTGAAATTCTAAGTCAAATAAAACTTGCTAGCACTACCACAACGAAGGTCATTTCATAAAGGAATGTCATAAAAGAAAGAGGAAGAAAAATAGAAAATACAAATATGAGACTGATATAACGGTGGTGGCTGATGGATATGAAAGTAAAAAGGTTCTGTTTATTTCAACTAAGAATCACAATGAGGAATGGATTCTTGATTAGGGGTGTTCTTTCCACATGACTCCCAATCAAGATTAGTTAATCTCTTACAAGGAAATAGATGGAGGAAAAGTTCTCATAGGAAACAATATGGTATACGAGGTCATTGGTATTGGGACTGTAAAACTTAAAATGGAGGATGGATCTATGAAATTGCTCTCAGATATGAGACATGTTCCCGAGCTTAAGAGGAATTTGCTCTCATTAGGAATGTTAGATCAAGCCTGCTGTTTATTCAAAGGAGAAGGTGGACTCTTGAAGATATTCAAGGATTCATTGCAAATAATGAAGGGTACCAAGAAGAATGGTCTCTACAAATTACAAGGTAACATAATCTTAAACTTGGATAGCCTAGTTTCTATTTCTAGATCAAATGCTACTAAGCATTGGCATTATATATTAGGTCATGAGTGAAAGAGGGTTATAAGAACTACATAAACAGGGTCTGATTGGCAGTGGGAATTATGAAAAGCTAGGCTTGTGTGAACATTGTGTATATTCAAAACAAAAGAGGGTTAATTTTCATAATGCTACTCACTCAACCCAAGGCAGTCTAGACTATGTACATTCTGATGTTTGGGGACAGCTAGGGTACCTTCATTAGGAGGAGTTAGATACTTCATAACTTTCATTGATTATTGGTCTAGGAAACTTTGGATTTATCTTTTGAAACAAAAAAATCATACTTTTAAATGCTTTAAACAGTGGAAAATGCTTGTTGAAAACCAGATAGGAAGGCACTTAAAAGTGTAGAGAACCGATAATGGCCTAAAATACTTGAATGGGGAGTTCAGTGAGTTTTGCAAAGACAATGGAATTAAAAGGCACAAAACTAAAATATTAACCCCTTCACAAAATGGTCTTGTTGAAAGAATGAATAGGACCATTTTAGAGAGGGTGAGATGTATGTTGTGAAATGAAAAATTGTCCATGAATTTTTGGGGAGAGGCTATAAATACAATATGTTATTTGATAAATAGATGCCCCTTAGCTGCCATTGAATTCAATACACAAGAAGAAAAATGGACAGGAAAGGCTCCAAGTTATGAGAACTTGAGGATTTTCGGGTTCATTGAATATATTCATTTAAATGATGGGAAGCTTGAACCTAGAGTTAAGAAGGATTGAAAGGGTACAAGGTGTGGTTATTAGACCTTGCAGGCTCTAAATCAGTTGTTATCAGGGATGTTCTTTTCAGAGAAGAAGACATGATTGAAAGTGATGCAAATAAGGTTCACTCAGCTCAGAAAAATGAGCAAGTTGAGAAGAATGAACAAATTAATCAAGGAATTCAGTTGGAAATGGAGAAACATGCAAAAAAGTCACGTTTTGCAGAGGACTCAGTAGCAACACCTCAACATGAGTCAATGGACTCACATACTCCCGAACCTTCTGAGACCTCTTACAACCTAGTCAGAGATAAATAGAGGAGACAAATTAAAGATCTACATATATTTGGCTATGCAGACCTCATAACCTATGCCCTAAGTGTTGAAGTTGATGATCAAGGCTCTGATCCAATTTCATATAAAGATGCAATCCTCTAGAAATGATAGTGAGCATTGGAGGTTAGCTATGCAAGAGGAGATTGGTTCTTTAATAAAGAACGACACTTGGGAACTTGTAGGAAAACTAGCAAAGAAAAAGTATGGATGGTGCAAATGGATTCTCAAAAGGAAAGCAGAGGTATTATGAGTTGAGAAAAGCATATAAAAATCTATGCTAGTGGAAAAGGGATTCACACAAAAAAGGGAATAGATTACAATGAGTTTTTGTTCTCCAGTTGTAAAGAATACAGTATATGAATCATCTTGTTTCTTGCTGCAGTACACAATCTATAATTAGAGAAAATGGATGCAAAAAATAAAAACATTGTTACATGGAAAGTTAGAAGAAACAATCTACTTGAACCAGCCTTAGAGGTATCAAGTAAAAGGAAAAGATGAGATGGTTTTGTTACTGAAAAAATCATTGTCTGAAGTTAGACAGTCACCAAGAAAGTGGTACAAAAGATTTGATTATTTTGTAGTTTCTAATGGTTACAATACTTTAGAAGGATAAAGTTTGATTGCTCCATCTACTTGCTACACTATTTAGATGACATGCTGATTGCAAGTGCAGATATAACTGCTATTAAAAATCTGAAAAATTTGTTGCAATCTAAATCTGAAATGAAAGATTTGGGGGTTGCAAGGAGAATTTTGGGTATGGATATTGTCAGGAAAAGAGATGAAGGCCTGTTATTCCTATCTCAGTCAAACTACATGCAGAAGATGCAAAGAAGATTCAATATGGATGATGCCAAGCCTGTGACAACACATTGCCGGACATTTTAAATTATCAATATATCATTCTCCACAAATAGATGAAGAGATCAGATATATGAGTAATGTACATTACTCAAATGCTACAGGTATCTTGATGTATGCTGTAACATCCCAGGCTGCTTTACGGATTAACGACTATTCCCACAGACCAACAAGGGTCTTTTTAGCATTCTTTATCCTCACTCACATGCTTCCTTGGAAAACTTCCCAGAAGGTCACCCATCCTATAATTGCTCTAAGTCAAACACGTTAACTGTGGAATTCTTAAATGATGGGTTTCCGGAAGAAGATACATCTTTGTTGATATAAGTAGTATCAATCAATTCTTATAAGCCATCCTCAACTGTATAGTCCCACACCTATACAGTCTCAGGATCCCTCTCGCTCTGATGTGTAATCGATTCATTTATGTTTCCCTCTGCCTAGGAGCCTGCCAGGAGCCACTCCTTGACCGTGCTTCATGCACCGGCGACCACTCCCCGTCCTCGTCAGCCCCAGGTACCACATATGCTATGGTCTGTATAGGACCTAATTTAGCATACTCAGCTAACACTGTGAGCAGATTTATGGCTAATCCAGGAAAGGAACACTGGTGTGCAGTAAAATGGATCTTCAGATATCCAAAAGGCTCCAAATCTGTCGGTCTTATATATGGGAGAAATGCAGAAAGGACCAATGGTGTATCTGGTTTTGTTTATGCTAATTTTGTAGGGTGTATTGATAAGAGAAGGTCCTTAACCTGGTACTTGTTCACTTTGTAAGGTAGTGTGATAAGCTGGAAGTCTAATTTCAAGTCGGTTGTGGCTCTATCTGTAATATCCCTAACTACTCTATGGATTGACGACTGTCCCCACAGACCAACACGAGTCTTTTCATCGTGCTTTGTCCTCACTCACACGCTTCCTGGGAAAACTTCTCAGGAGGTCACCAATCCCAGAATTGCTCTAATTCAAGCAGGCTTAACTTTTGAGTTCTTAAGTGATGGGCTCTCAAAAAGAAGATGCATCTTGTTGGTATAGGTAGTATCAATCAATTCATACAAGTCATCCTCAACTGTATAGTCTCATACCTACACAATCTCAGGATTCCTTGTAATCGGTTCATTTATGCATCCCTCTGCCAAGAAGCCTGCCAGGAGCCGCTCCTTGTCCGTCAGCCCTGGGTGTCACACTATCCACCACTGAAGCAGAGTTTATAGCTCTCATTGAAGCTAAAAAGGAAGTTATATGGCTTAAAGGTCTTGTTGATGAACTTGAAGGTAAAACTGGTCCTATTGTAGTATGGTGTGATAGTCAAAGTGCAATTTGTCTCTCTAAGAATTAGGTATTCTATGAGAGGACAAAAACATTGATATTAGGATGCATTACATCCGAGACATCATTTCTAGAGGTGAAGTTGAAGTGAGAAAAGTGGCTGGTTAAGACAATAATGTAGATATGCTAACTAAAGTTGTTCCAGTAATAAGTTTACTCACTATTTAAACCTTGGAACATGTGATACTTGAAGTTTCTGCAATTGACTATGTGAAGGAGAGCTGACTGGTCCTAGTATTGAAGAACCAAGGTGGAGATTGTTATGCATATAGATCATCAATAATTAGTTAGTTACTTAGTTCTAGTCTTGTACTTGTATTAGTCATGTGATGCTTATTGTAACTACAATTAGTTATGAAAGTTAGTTACAAATTGTTGTTGTTGTAACTAAAGTTCTATTTGTAGAATTTGTATAAGTATATAAGTCTCAACTGATGTAATTGTAGATAGGATATTCATTTTGTTGATCAAAGAAATACTGAGTGCAAGTGAGGAGAGATAATGCAAGCTCACTTGGAAATTCTTGCTGCTACGAGTCTGCAAAGGCTGTGATCAAAAAGCAATAAAATCGACTACAATGTGGATGTAGGGTTTAAATTTTTTTCCATGAACCACTATAATTCTGTTTCTTGCTATTTATTTATTTGGTAGTTCTTTAACTGGTAAACATATGTGTGTGAGTTTGATCTTCTGGATTCAGCAATCAAAGCTGAATTCAAAACAAAGTTAATTATTTTTTTTTATAATGTATAATTACTATTTATTGTATATAAATATTACAATATTTTGTATTAATTACAATATAATTATTATTTTGGAAACTGTTTTTATTCTAAAATAATAATCATATTTTAATAAATTCAAAAAAAATTAAATAATAATAATTATATTATAGTAAAATAACAAATTATTTAATATTTATAAATAATAATAATAATATTATTATTATTATTATTATTATTATTATTATTATTATTAATATTGTCAAATAATAATCTTTTCAAATAATAAAAATTTTCTCATATCCATGGGAAATTTGGATTCCCACCCATCCCATGGAAGTCTTTTGGGGGAATCCTAGTTTATCGAGAATGTGTTTTTTTATTAAAAGAAATATCAAATATGAGAATTTATAGGATTCCTGGGTAACTAAAAAGAATCCCTCTACGAAACACCCCCAATGTGAGAGTGCTTCAAATATCATCTCTAATAGTGCACTCCATTAAAGTTGCATCACTTTACCTTTTATGCCCCAACCATGCTAACTAACTACTTTTTACTTTACACTAGTTTAAGAAACTCTATACTTTAATGATGCAACTCTTAAAAGTTCAATAACGGGTCCCACAAGTTATGTTACATATTTATTTACATTTATTTTTGTTTCAATCTAAATTATTAATTCTTTTGTGATTAAGCTACTGAATATTGTGGTTCTCTATTTTTTCTATTGGTAGTCCTTATATAAGAACCGGTTGCTTATAGAAGCAACTGTCCTTACATGTGGCATCCACATCATATTGCTCCAATGCTACCCACTAAGAACTTTTCCTTAACTTTAAGAACCTAATAAGCAACTCCCATTGGAGTTGCTTTAAGGAGCATAGACATATTTTGATATGGTAATAATAACTATATTAATAGTAGATTGTCGTAGCCTATCTATAACTTTTTATCTAACAAAATGAACTTAATACCAATGCAGGCCTGTAAAAAACTCAATTTATGATCCATTATATGAAGTAATGGGCTTGCCTGTGGACCCTTATTTGAGGTTGAGTCGTATGGCCCCCAATAGGCCTGTAACAAACTCAATTTATGATCCAGCATATGAAGCAATGGGCTTGCCTGTGGACCCCCATTTAAGGATACTGCATTGGGCCAAGCATAATGAAGGTAAGTTTTTGATCATAGTGTCTATCATATTGCTAATTCTTTTAGACTTTTGTTGTATATGTATATTAACAATGATATTCTCATACTAATTCTTTTTAACATTTTTTTACCTACTTTATAACCATTGATAAAATCCATTTTGCCTTGGAAAAACCAATTAGTAAATAACATATGCATAAGATATAGGTATAACAGAATGGTCTAATAAAGAAAGTTGTGAGATGAATATTTTCTATATGCACATAGAGTGGAAGGCCTTGCTAGATCTATGTTCTTATGTGTTTATATTCATGTTAGCAGGCAACAATGACGAGCAAGATTTGAATTGATCACATGAAAGGACTTCCTCTTGCTAGGAGTGTATCCAACCACATATGCTACATATGTGCTATGAAAATTTAAACAAACTTTAGTTTTCTTTGAATATTTTAGTAAGCTTTTGAAGCTGATATTTGGTAATCAACTTTGAAATTGGTACTGTGGTTTATATGTTCGGAGATTTGCTTTGGTCTTAAAACTTGTAGACTTGCTTCGTGGTTTGTTTTGTATTGATTATTGGAACTATTTTGAACCTTAAGTTCATATGTTATTTATTTCCCATTTTACTAGACCTCATTCGATGGCTTTGTTTATTGAAATGTTTAGCAACCTATGGTATTCAAATTTATTTTTATTATTTTGTTTCGCATTGAAAGAGGATATGTAGTAGGAGATGAAATTCTTTAATGGTACAATTCCAACCCAACCTAATATTAACCAATGTGTCAAACCTTCCGACATCGAGTAGCGATCGCCTCAGTCTATCTACTACCTTCGCTTCAGCTCAGACATACCAACCGTTTAGACCAAAAGCCCTAACTTCTCACTAAACTAAGTAGTAGTGCCAATTAGCCGCCCCAACCATTATCTTAGTCTTAGCCCACATTTTCGACATGCCACAAACATTCCGCACAGCCCTCTGGGTTCATAACTAACCTTAACATAACAGATAAAACGACACCTAGATTAACCCTATCAAGCAAACTAGAGGATTCGCCTCCCCTTACTTCAAATATGTTGGTTCTTTAATTGATCTATACTCTTTGGAGACTCTTTTAATCATGTGATCAAATCTAGCTTAGATTGAACTGTTTCAAATTGTTCTTCTATATGTCATAAAACTCATAATAGTAAGAAAAAAACATGTTTATGCTTCAAATAGAGAAGTAATTAGGAAGATGCCATAATTTTTGTAGAAAAAATATCGTGGTTAAGACATGTAGGTTCAAGGACTTCAAGTTAGTCGGACATTGGTATTGTTTGTCAACACTGAAAGAATAATTAACAGAATGAACAAAAGGAGCACCAATTTATCTACAAGTAAAGAAATATCATTATCACACCATTATAGTTTTTAAAGTGTATACCAAGTCTTGCCAATAACATGGCTACAAAATAATGAAAAATACAACTCTGCTGGGAAAGAACCAAACTAGGAATAAATGTTAATCTTTTGTGCGCTAGTGTATATATTGATTCAATTTCAGCATGTTTTTCCAAAGGTTGGTTTGGTGGTGCTCTAATAACAAACAGGCAATGCATACCTACAACAAGAACTGTGTTCCCTAGGATGGTCCCTATAAAAGATAAGGAAGTATATAATAGAGAAGAAGAATTACATTTGCATATGTGACCATATTTAATTATTTGTTGTTTAGGGGTTTCTTCTTGTCATTTCATGTGTGGACTTAGTACCAGTGTTTTTGTTAATAATGGATGAGACTACATATTATTTTTGTTGTGACTTCAAATTCAAGAAAGGGTAAATTGAGTTTTCAAAACTTTTCAAAAACTATTTACAAAATCAATTTCAATAACAAACTTCATTTAGGCTATGTAATGAATATGAAATAATGTGTGTTTAACAACGACAATAATAATGTTTCAAAAAAAACAACAACAAAAATAATAGGAATTAATTCAATGATTATGAAAGAAAGCACACAAAATTAGAAAATAAAAGTTTAAGAGAGAGAGAGAGAGAGAGAGAGAGAGAGAAAATAACACATAAACCTATTTATCCTGGTTCAACCACCAAATCATGGTGAGCTACATCCAGTCTCCAAGAACCTCTTCTTAGGATTTGTCTACTAATAATCAATAAGATTCAACCAATTGTTTGTGACCTTTACATGAAAGAGCTCACTCTTCACCTTTTGGGATTCTCCACCTTATTTGGATGAGTGTAGCTCATGATATGACATATTTTGCATTTGAAGATTGATTTCTTGTTGATCTTCGTAGCATGTTCCCTTGTAATTGTTGCATATAACCTTTAGTCTTCTTCATCAATCTTGTTGATAAGAAACCGTTAGTCTTGGATGCTTAATCTTGAGAGACGCTTTGTACTTCTTCAAGATGTCTATTGATGTCATGGATTAGACTCTTGATCTTTTTTCCATTTCTTTTTCTTCATGACGCATCTTGTATAATTTAATAACTCTTAAGCACACTTAATGAACACATTAGCAAAATTGTGACAATTATAGCATTTCAAACCACCACATCGACATTCATTCATATACAACCCTTTGTTGTTTTTCAATATCGTCATTACAATAATTCACAACACTTGGAAGCTAATCATTAAAAACATTTTCTGTTCAATTTCTTAATATAAATTCAATCATTCATGATCATGTATGCATGCATGTGTTGCCATCAGCATCACCATAGACAGTGTTTTCAATGTCATTATGTGGTCACCACCACAAACTTATTCTCATTCTTGCAACCTATTTGGACCACAAAGGTCTTATTTCACACATTTAATTCTCATTACTCTGTCATCATGACATGCTAAACACTCATTGCTCTATCGTTGGTTCTAGACTTGTTTCATAGACTATTCCTATATTTATTTAGGTGTATTGGTTACAATTATTTATTATTTAATTGATTAATAATTATTATAATTTTATTTATTTGTTTCGGAATTTATTATTATTTATTGATATATTTGTGAATGAATTATTATTAAATTATTTATTTATTTATAATTAATTTAATTAGTATTTGTTTATTAAAAATTCATATATTTCAAATTAATTAATTAATTTCAGATTTAATTAATTAGTTATTTATTGAAGAATTACATATTTAACGTTTGTCATCACTCCATGAAAATATGAAGGAATCTTCCTGATAAATCGTATCTTCCAAAATCTTTTCAAGATTCTATGACTTCATTTTAAATCTAAGGTCATCATGACCTATTCCTAGCTTGTCAAGTGTCTTTACAGGCAAGACTATCAGAGTGCCATGTGTCCAACAGGCACTTGGTCTAGGCTTACATCCATTTAATTTTTATTTATTTAATTTTCAAAAACACCTGAAATTTACTAAGTCTTATGGATTTCGGATCAAAGATCCAGCTTTTTTATATTCTTTTTTTAGGACACTAAAGTACAATGATGATGCTCATCCAACTCAAAATTTTCACTTTCATAATCTTAATTCGTTTTGGTTGAATCTTCTACGTTTTATGATTCTTTGACGAATTTTATCCCAATTTCTCAAATTAATGGTTCAAAAAGAACAAACTACTCTGATCCATTGGATCATGATAGTTTCAGCCATGGCCATATGAATACGATGAGGAAGGTGAGTAGGGAAGGACACAACCCAATCATGGAGATACCACAACCAGATAACCAACCAGTCACTCTTACCTCTTCTATTTCTCTTCCCAGTTCCTGTACAAAAATTCTTTCCAATAAAATAGAAAATCTCATAGAATACTTCTATGTTCCTCATGATGCTAGAATTGCTGAAACTGTTCCTCCACTTCTCAGTCCCTACAATATCTTCAAAAGGCAGAGATCTATCACTTGTTCAATCACGAGGTTCATCTCCTCCAATAGACCTAATGTGAAGGAATATGTTCGATCATCTCGACTGGACCAGTGTACTCTTAAAGCCACAAGCCAAGAACAATATGTAGACTTGGAGATTCTTTTAAGTCTTATCAACTCTTGGAAGAATGAAGGATACACAGCTTTACTGGGAGAAAAAGTCTTCTTGTTTCTGCCAGATTAGCTCTACTTGATTCAAGCTATCTTCACTATGAGAATACTGTGATTGGAACAGTCCTCACCACTCTCCATGCTGGAAGTGTGGTTTTTTTTACCATATTTCCCAATTACAACGTGAGTCTTAAAGACAGTACCTTGTCCACAAGACTGAAGGTTCAAGTTCAACTTACTGGCGCTAATCAAGTTCCGGAAGCCATATCTGCCACTCTACATCACTAGATAATATATCGCCTCCAGAATCGTTCCATTGATTTGTCAATTCCTGGATGCTCCTCTAATGCCTTGTTGGTAGTAACCAACAGAGAAGATGAAGTACCATCAATTGTTCAAATTCCCAGGAGAATTCCCCAAGAAGATCTCATAAAGCTCATTCCTCTTGAATGGGTAACCAACTACGAAAAGCATCACCTTGATAAAAGGCCAATTCAAACCCAAGATGCTACTTTTTGTAGATCTGCAGATGGAACCATCAAAACAGTTTTCAAGAATCCTAAAAAGGATTCTAGCTCTACTTCTCCTCCAATTTTCTAGACCATGATGCTAACTCCTGTTATGACTGAAAATTGGTGTCCTATTTATGTTGTCAGAACATATTGAACTCTCATCTATACTGATAAGATTGATGATCATTTCCTCTGGGATCCTAGTATATGTGATCCAGGATGTGATTGTTGGATGCATGATGATGATAGTGACCTCCTCCAACCTGAAGGAGATTAGATCCAGATAATGGTCCATAGGTAGGAATCCACAAGAAAAAAGAACCTCTTCCATGTTATGAAAAAGCTCTCAATATTCTCCGAAAGGAAGCAACTTTGTATTCTCAAAAGACTTCTGATGACCCAACTCTGGTCACCTGGCCTCCTCCTAAATCCTATAAATCATCAATCCCTTTGAAGCCTGTTGAACCAATTCCTTGTTTCATGTTCTCAGGCACACCTTCAGATTATAAGCAACACTTTCCTGCCTTGAAAGGAAAATTGATCCAATTTCAAACAGGTCCTCTAAACCTTTCATTCAGCCAAATGAAGTTCAATCTGATGGAAAGCTTAAGGATCTGGCGCAAGCTAAAGAAGTTCTTAATTGGCAAACAGAAAATATGGTGGTGCAGAATGATATACTGCAAAACCTCAACAAAAAGGTGGAAAAGATTGCAAATTAGGTGGAAGAAACTGATGAAAATCTTAAAGTTCTCTCCCAAAAGATGCAGAAGCATTACAAAAACCTGAAAGCTCATGTTGCACTATTAGATTATGATTTGAGAAAGATGTTGAATGAAAGAACCTTTGGCAAAGACTTTGATCATAAAGAAAAGGAGATTAGAAGGCTACAAAGTCAAGTCAAAAAGATAGATGATTTCTTGCATGCTCACAAAGAACATGCTCACAAAAAACTAACCATTGATGATGACGCTTTCTTTAATCCTCCATCATTTCCTACTTATTATACTCAGCCAGTTGGTCCCTCTCCATTTTATCCATCATACACTTCTCCTCTTGATTATAATCGTTATATACCCTCAGCCTATAGACCCAGAGTTTCTCAAACACCCCAAGCCACAGCCTCAAGACAAAGAACCAAAACTGGTCAACTAAGTGTCTCATCTTCTGATTCTAGGGATCTTCTTGAGATTCCTCCACCTAAAGTTCAAAAGGAAGCTGAATCCACTAGTCAGCCATCTCAAGCCATGACAATCACTTATGAAGAGAGCACCATAATAGAAACTTCCCCTAGAGAAGAAGTCTTGGCCCAACAAAAAAAAAAATAAAGCAGCTAAGTTAATTAATTCCTTACATCCATTGGAAGGAGACCTGGAATCCTTATACTCAGAACAAAGCTCTGCAGATGAAGAAACTGCTTTCACTCTACAAAATTCCTCTTCCAGTGAAGAGTCTATCACTGAGTCTGAAGATGAGTATTTTCCTGTGTACTCATTTGAGGAGATAGATAACTCTTTATCCACTCCTCTATAACCTTGCGTTGAAGTCCACATTTTACCTTCAAAATTTTCTCATCCCAAAAAAGTCATAGCCTATATGGATACCGGTGCCCAGAAAACAATGATGAATCCAAAAATACTTCCCATAGAAGCATGGGTGAAACATGCCGCATTCTTTATAGCAGCTGATGGCAAAGTATTCAGAACTGATCTGATTTCTAAGAACAAGATTGGAATCAGATTTTTTCCTGAATGCATAGTTTGGACAAAGGTTATTGGCAGCAGTCTCCCCAACAAAGACATTCTCATTAGGATGGATGTCTATTCAGCAGCTAATAAACTCCAGATTTTACCAAACCGGGATAAAATTCAAAAGGGAATTCAAGCCATATTCAGAAACTTTGAAATTATATTCCCTCTCTGATGTTCCAACAGGGTATGATGAAATTAAGGCAGATTTGCTCAAGTTATGTGCAAATAGTCATGAAAAGTTTTCTTATCAACATCCCTTATGGGAAAATGAAGACTTCTTTGTTCAATTGCCTTTCAAGCTCAATGAAGACGTCGATCCCACAGAAGCTACTCATTCCGGTATGAGTCCATCTGATTTAGCAAAAGCACGAGAAGAATGTGCTAAATTACTCAAATAAGGATTGATTGAGCCCACGAAGTCTGAGTGGGCTTGCCAAGCATTCTATGTTGAAAAAAGGTCTAAAAAGTTAAGAGGAAAAAAAAGGTTGGTGATTGATTATAGGCCTCTTAATCATTTTCTCAAAGATGATAAATTTCCAATTCCAAAGACCTCATCACTCAATGTCCTCATTAAAGAGGCCCAGATCTATTCCAAATTTGATATGAAGTCAAGATTTTGGCAATTGGGTGTTGACCCTCCTGATCGTTACAAAACAACCTTCTGCATTCCTAATGCCCAATACCAATGGAAGGTTTTACCATTCGGGCTCAAGGTGGCTCCATCACTGTTCCAGAAGGCCATGACTAGAATTTTTGAACCCATTTTGGACAGTTTCTCATCTACATTGATGATGTATTACTATTCTCAAAAGATGAAGAATCCCACAAACAGTTATTGGGCCAATTTTTCCAGTTAGCCCAAAAATATGGGATCATGCTCTCTGAAAATAAAAGTCAATTGGGCCAAACTGAAATTGAGTTTTTGGGAATGCATTTTTCCCAAGTAAAGTATCAGCCTCAGCCACACGTTGCTGAAGAACTGTTGAATTTTCCTGATGAAAATCTCACTATGAAACTGTTGGAATTAACACTTGTTGGAATTAGTAGCAATTAATTTAGATTCATGAAGCTAACAATTCATGTACCTAGTTTGTATCTATGCATGTTCTTAGGAAATAGCTATCATTATTATCATTGTAAACATAAGTTGTATTTATGATCAAGTGTATATAAATATATATGTGCTGAGTGGGTTTTCACTCAAGCATTTCACAAATCCCTCAGTCTAAAATTACTTTCAAGTCTTTCAATAGAAACAAATACAACAGTTTCTTGGAATTGTCAACTATATTAGGGATTTTATTCCTCAAGTTGCCAGATATACCAGCCAGTTGTCAAAGTTACTCAAGAAACATCCTCCTCCATGGGGATCACAATAGACTGGTGCTGTCAAAATTTAAAGCAAATCGCTCAGTCACCCCCAGCATTGAAAATTCCTTGTGATGGAAAAAGGATCTTGGAGATGGAAACTGATGCCAGTGATTTATGCTGGGGTGCAGTTTTGATTGAAGAAATCAATAATGTTAAGCACTACTGTGGTCATGCAAGTGGACAATTCAAAGACTCTGAGATGCGCTGCCATACCACCTATAAAGAAGCTCTTGCGGTTAAGTATGGTATTCAAAAATTTGATTTCCATCTGAGAGGTTATCATTTTGGAGTTCAAATGGATAATTCCTCCTTTCCCAGAATTCTTGAGTTCAAGAATAAAATGCCTCCAGATCCTCAAGCTCTAAGATTAAAGGATTGGTTTTCTAGATATGATTTCTATGTCAAACATATCAAAGGAAATCAAAACTTGATCTCTGACCTGCTTTCAAGACCAATGAAACCTATCCAGATCATTACTGAAACCCATATTTTTCCTTTGATCTACATGTTCCACCCATTACCATCTGCCTCAGTCAACAAAATATTTCCTCCCAGTGTTGACTCATCATTTTCTCCTACCAAACTCAAAAGGTTTACTAGAAACCATCTCTACCATTTCATGTCCAGAGCCCTGAGAAGAACCAGTAATGTTCCTGAAAAAAACATATTCTTTCCTGATACTCCATTTTTCGTTCCTTTCTTGGTTAATCCAAATACCAATTTCTCAGAAGTTCATTTGTGGTATTTGTGGTGTGCAACTGTACTATACAGTATGTCAGTTCTCTTACCAACAGAGGACATGTTCTTATTCCTTACAAATACCAAGAAACATGATTCCTTGATATGGACTGCATTAGAATGGTTCCCTCCATTAGAATGGTGGAGAAATGAATTAAACATTGTTCTCAAGGAAGCAAGAAGAAGAAACTTAAAGTCTGAAACAGTTAAAAAATGGAAGTCTGTGTTCATATTACGCTGACCCTACTATCAAGATTCTCAGACTAAACTCCTTTGTTCTAACAATTAAGCATATCTATGGGGGACCCTTGATGATTATCCTCCTGATTCAAGACTTAAAAAGGAATTAATGAATCTTGTCTGTCAAGAAAATTGTTATGAACTTAAAGAGGAGATAGTTACTTCAACATTTAGCAGCCATGGAAAATTTGTCAACAATCCTCCACCCAGTCAATGGCAACCAGTAGGAAACCAAGCTTCGACCAATCAACAGCCAAGCAATGATCAACAGATAAACATAAATCATCAAATGATTATTAACAATCTTGCCAGCTTAGAACCATATCTTGACCAAGATATGAACCTACCATACAACCCAGATCTGAATCTGCCAGAAGATCCAAACTCAGAGATTATGGAAGAAATCATGGAAGAAAAATTAAATACAGATAACACTACTTAGCAATACTGGATGTATGGAAGTGTCACATCAGAAAAATGGAGAGACTACAATCTCTCTCCTCGCCAGAATTCAAGATAAGATGACTCGGCAAGTGTATCATATATGTCTATAAAATATGTCTGTAAGATAATAATATAATAAGTAATAAGTCAAAAAGGCTATATATTAGGTAGCTAAAAGTCCTTGTTAGGCTACTAGATTAGGATTTGTCTTTTCCCAAGCTCCATCTATATATAAGGAGCAGTCTTGTAACATCTTGAGGCAGAGACAAACCAAGACAGAAATAAACTTGTGTGTTCTATAAACATGTATTGCTAAACTCCTTCTCTTCTTCCTAAAAACCAGAATTATCATGTTCATATCATAAGCACTTCCATAGAGATGTTAGTATGCTCTACACTTGCCTCAGCAATGAGGATCCTGTGTATCAGAATGCTTCTGACTATTGATCCAAGCTACGGCCTCTCTATCATGAAATGATAGTCGTAGTGGCAAGTCTGTGCTTGAGACGATTGAATGCCTGTGGTAGGCTAGTTTATGTCTCGCTTGACTCTGCAACTATGTCTAGTTTCATGATATGTGTCAGAATAATGTCCCACATATCTCCCTTAAAAGATTAAGGTTATCAGAGAACTAAGCCATGAGAAAAGTTCTACAAAATAAAAGAAACATAGATAAGGTTCCATGACGGCCGCAAAATGAAAGCATAGAAATAAGTTCGAGGAAACAAATCCTTATTCAAAACATGAAAGTGGCTAAATGACATGAACCCATTCTTCATCGGCAGGTGCTTCAGCAGCTCGGACCTCACCATCATTCCCATCGTCTTCGATGTGGATCTTCACCCGCATCCATCCAGTCATCCAAAACGGATCGTACCTTACCCCTACTCCAGCGGTGACTTTAAGATCCACTAATCGCCAGAAGGTAAGTAAATTATTGTTGCGGTCTATCTCCCATTGGCCTGCCAGCAGGGTTACCTCCACTCGTTCCTCCGATTCCCCATCCATGATGATTGTCTAAGAAGAGAAGAGGAGAAGGGAAACATAAAAGCAGGGGTGAGAAATCTCTTATTTCTCAATAGGATAGGAGCCCACTAACAAACGTGCTTTGTCCTCACTCGCACGCCATCAAACACAAACAAGGTTCACATAGACATTCAATATGGTATCATAATCATACAGTCAATCAGACATATCAGACAATTCCTAGACTTCTATATGATGTATGCTCAACTATAGAAAGACTCATGCACCTAAATGCAATGCATCGCTACCTATGCGACATCGCAACCCAGTTGCGGGACTTGACACACCATCACAGGTGGCCACTCTGCAATTCATCGCAGCATCGATTCCCATGCAGCATCGCAACCTAGTTGCGGGACCTGGTACTCACCATCATCACAGGCAGCCACTTCGTAGCCATGTGTCCACACAACTCTAGTGCAGACACACAACTCACGCCATTACATGCAGCCGAGGCTGCAGGCACACGGCTCACGCCATCTCATGAGGCCGAGACTCAGAACTACGGCATCGCTTCCCATGCGACATCGCAACCCAGTTGCGGGACCTAGCACACCATCAACACAGGTGGCCACTTCGCAGATCATTGCGGCATCGCACCCAGTGCAGGACATGCATATGTATTATGTATGCAAAACCAACATCAACACAACCATTCTTATAAAGTCTTTGTGAGAATTATTCTTAGCCACTCAGGCTCATATTCTTTAGCCACACAGGCTCATTATGCAACATTCAGTTGCATTCATCTCTTTCTCACATTTAATTCTTCTTTACAACGGTTAGCCAACATACATTACACACTTATTAATTTTTAATGACCAAACAGTCTTTTAAATAAATTTTTAAAATTATTTTTCTTGAATATTTATTTATTACTTAATTAATTATTATTATTATTATAATAATTAATTATTATTTAGTTAATAATTAATTATCATTTAATTGAATATTATTTATTATTTATTATTTTATTTAATTATTTATTATCAAAACCACCTACCATTTTTCCAAAAAGTCACATAGTTTTATAAACCATGGTTTTCATTCAGAAATTGGGATCTGAAAAGTTCCCTGGTGATCTCTGTTCCTTCAGCTTCCAGGATTCTCCGAGTTCCTTCCCACCAGTGTTCAGCTTCTCCAGCCAAGATGTAAGTAGCAAAAACCAGCTTATGCTCATCACTGCAGCCCATAGCTCAAAATCTTCTCTATGTCCTTCAACCATGCTTCTACAGTAGCTGGATCATATTCTCCCTTGAACTTCAGGGGTTTGTTCTTCCTAAACTCAAAGAGAACTCGGAATTCGAGTTCCTCTCCGCGTGGCTCTTACTATCCCTCGTGCAAATGTTGTAGAGCAGTAGCCATGTCACGTAATGCTCTAGCAATCCCAACCATCTCGGGGTTAGCTCCCGGAGTGGTAGGTGATCCAGGGTTTTACCTTGATCGCGCTATTGACTTCTGTAGATCACAGATAGGTTAGAAACATTATTGGGTTGATCAATCCCAATAATGCAAAATCTGTGCAACAAATAATCAGTAGATACATATCATAGGCATGTCATGCATATCAAAATCCTAAAATTCTCACTGCAGAGAAAGAAAACATGGCAACAAGCAGAGCAGTCACAGACAAAAACATAGCAGTCCATACCCTAGGCTCAAATCAGGATGAACTGCTCTGATACCAACTAATGTGGCTCCCCTAAATCCCGAACCATTATATTTTAATTATTTTATTATTATTTATGTTATTCATGATTATACTAGTCGGAAGCAGTAAATAAAAAGACCAAAAATGCAAAAAAATTAAAAACATACACGCGACAATGGTTCAGAATAAAGTCCCACATATCTCCATTAAAAGATTAAGGTTATCAGAGAACGGAGCCATAAGAAAAGTTCTACAAAATAAAAGAAACACGGATAGGGTTCCATGATGGCCGCAAAATGAAAGCATACAAATAAGTTTGAGGAAACAAATCCTCATACAAAACATGAAAGCGGCTAAACGACATGAACCCATTCTTCATCGGTAGGTGCTTCGGCAGCTCGGACCTCACCATCATTCCCACCGTATCCAATGTGGATCTTCACCTGCATCTATACAGTCATCCGAAACGGATCGTACCTTACCCCTACTCCAGCGGTGACTTTAAGATCCACTAATCCCCAGAAGGTAAATAAATTATTGTCGCGGTCTGTCTCCCACTAGCTCGCCAGCAGGGTTACCTCCACTAGTTCCTCCGGTTCCCCGTCCATGATGATTGTCTAAGAAGAGAGAGAAGAGAATAGGAGAAGTGAAATCAAGGGTGAGAAATCACTTATTCCTCAATAGGATATGAGCCCACAAACAACGTTCTTTGTCCTCACTTGCATGCCATTAAACACAAACAAGGTTCACATAGACATTCAAAACGGTATCATAATCATACAATCAATCAGATGGATCAGACAATTCCTAGACTTCTATATGATGTATGCTCAACTCTATAAAGACTCATGCACCTAAGTGCAATGCATGTCGGACCCAAATCCATCGCTTCCTATGCGGCATCACAACACAATTGTGGGACTTGACACATCATCACAGGTGGCCACTTTTCAATTCACTGCGGCATCGTGTGACACCCGAGGCTGACGAGGGCGGGGAGTGGTCGCTGGTGCAAAAGGGCACGGACAAGGAGCGGCTCCTGGCAGGCTTCTAGATGGAGGGGTACATGAATGAGCCGATTGCACACCGGAATGAGAGGGATCTTGAGACTGCATATGTATGGGACTATACAGTTAAGGATGACTTATATGATTTGATTGATACTACCTATACTAACAAGATGCATCTTCTTTTCGGGAGCCCATCAGTTAAACGTGCTTGACTAAAGTAATTCTGGGATGGGTGACCTCCTAGGAAGTTTTTCGAGGAAGCGTGTGAGTGAGGGCAAAGCACGTTGAAAAGACTCGTGATGGTATGTTGGCACAGTCGTCAATCCATATAGCAGCCAAGGATGTTAAAAATGGTATCAGAGCGGCACCTCTCTCAGTACGGTGTGGTTCGGGGATGAACCAGGTGGAAGCTAGTGGGCATGTGACACCCGGGGATGACGAGGGCAGGGAGTGGTCGCCGGTGCAAGAAGGCACGGACAAGGAGTGGCTCTTGGCAGACTTCTAGGCGGAGGGGTACATGAATGAACCGATTGCACACCAGAATGAGAGGGATCCTAAGACTGTAGGTATGAGACTATAAAGTTGAGGATGGCTTATATGAATTGATTGATACTACCTATACTAACAAGATGCATCTTCTTTTCGGGAGCCCATCACTTAAGAACTCCATAGTTAAGTGTGCTTGACTTGGAGCAATTATGGGATGGGTGACCTCCTGGGAAGTTTTCCCAGGAATTGTGTGAGTGAGAACAAAGCACGTTGAAAAAACTCGTGTTGGTCTGTGGGGACAGTCGTCAATCCATAGAGCAGCCAGGGATGTTATACATCACAACCCATTTGTGGCACCTGGCACTCACCATGATCACAGGCGGCCACTTCGTAGTCCAGTGTCCACACAACTCTAGTGCGGACACACGGCTCACGCCATCACATGCGGCGGAGGCTGCAGGCACATGGATCACGCCATCTCAGGCGGCCAAGACTTAGAACTACGACATCACTTCCCATGCGGCATCGCAACCCAGTTGCGAGACCTGGCACACCATCAACACAGGTGGTACTTTGCATATAAATGCAGCATCACACCCAGTGGGGGACATGCATATGTATGTATGTATGTATGTATGTATGTATGTATGTATGTATGTATGTATGTATGTAAGACCAACATCAATACAATCATTCTTATCAAGTCTTTGTGAGAATTATTCTTACCCACACAGGCTCTTTATCCACACAGGCTCATTATGCAACACTCAGTTGAATTCATCTCTTTCTCACATTTAATTCTTCTTTATAAGAGTTGGCCTACAAACATTACACACTTATTAATTTTTAAGGACCAAACTGTCTTTTAAATTATTTTTTAAAATTATTTTTCTTGAATATTTAATTATTATTTAATTATTTATTTTTTAATTATTTATTATTTATTATCATTTAATTGAATTATTATTTATTATTTATTATATTATTGAATTATTTATTATCAAAACCACTTACCCTTTTTTCCAAAAAGTCACACGGTTTTACAAACGAGTAATGTTATTTTGAAACCCAGATTGGACACCATGGGGGACATGTCCCCTAGTGTTTTAGTAGGCTATGAACCAATTAAATTAAGAGAGAGAAAGAGTAAAGTGATTCATAGCCTACTAAAACACTAGAGTGTCCCCATGGTGTCCAATTTGGGTGTCAAAATAACATTACTCTTTACAAACCATGGTTTTCATTCCTCCAAGTCGTTTTTTCCAAAACCATCAAACTTATTTTTTTTTTAGAAGCCCTTGAACACATGGCATGCTTATTCTAATAGTAAAAATGTCATTTTGTCCTTTATGCCATTGGTTCTGCCACATGGCATCTTAGCATTTGGTTGACTTAGATTTCATCCTTAAGCTTATCCTTAGTGACACATGGCAATGGTGCTAAAGTCACTTTAGGATTACTTTATCTTAATTAAAAAAAAATTAAGTATTACCTTTAGACGGATTACACATGCCACTTGGCATCAAAACAAAAGTTAACTAGATTTTCTTATCTTACTTAGGATTTCGTTATCTAATTGGATATTAGTTTTATATTTAGGATATATTACACATGCCACTTGGCAAGCAATATTTCTTGGATTACACTATCTAATTAAATATTAGGGTTTATTCTAGGGTAGATTACACATGCCATTTGGCATTTCCACACAACCAACTTAGATTACTTTATCCATCCATTTTAAAATTAGTCTTTTCTTAACATCTTGGACTTAACAACTTGAGTTTGAAAGGATCAAACTCTAACTTTTACAAGTTCTTACCAAGAACATATCAAGAACACTATGAATGTGTTCTTGATGTTCATCAAGCCAAATTAATCCATTTTTGTCCAAGACTAACTTCTTATGTACACTTTAATCCAACACTTTTAAATCTTAACATTAAAACTTGTTTATGGTCCTTAAATCAACTAAAAATCCTCTCTCTTCCTTTGTGTTGCTTACGGCCAAGTGGCCAAAAATTACAAGTTCATGGATTTTATGGTTTATCCTATTTTCACTTGTTCATTCAAGCAAAATAACTTAGATTCATGAAGCCACAAATATGCGCACAATTCGGCCAAGCATCAAACCATACATATTCAAGCATCATTCATTTTCATATCATCAAAAACATATAATCATACATCCATATATGTGGGTAATTCGGCCAACACCACGTTTTAATGCAAACAACATTTCATTCATAAATTCAAGCATAGATATTAACATGGAAGCAAGTCATACATCAAAAATCAACTTCAAACCCAAAAATCCTTATATGGCCGAATTTACCCCTTTTGAAAAAGGTGAGATTTTCAACATGCAACATCAAGGATCACAACTTTAATCCCATCCCCAAACATATAGGCTCATGCAAAGAGGTTTAGGCTTTCTCCCCCTACCTTGGCTAGTGATAACTTTGAGATTCTTGTCCAAGATGAGGTCATTAACTTCAAGCTCCAAGGTTGAACCTTTAGGTTAGGATCTAAAGAGAAAATGACATATTAACTCACATGCATTGAAGGAAATAACTAGGAATGGACATGCATGTGAAGTTCTTACCTTTAGCTTTGAAGATTGGTGGTGTGTTTGATATGCATTAAGGCAAAGGACATGCAGGACAGCACAATACAACCCCTTGAGTCACATGACAACGTTTTGTCTTGTACATCATTTGATAGATAATGAACATCACAAGTAAAATAATATTAATTTTACTATGATACCCTTTGTAATATATATTATTATATATTATATATTAATATATGTAAGTATTAGGCAATAAATAATATATTTTTATAATATTTAGTATATATGATAATATATTATTACTATCATAATAATATTATAGATATTATTAATATGTATTATATATAACATTAACACTTGAAAAAAATTAAATAATGTTAACATGGGGGGGGGGGGGGGGGGGGGGGTTGGAGAGAGAGATTAGGGGGAGGGGAGACAGAGTGTGTGAGATGTAAGGATAATTTTGTCTTTTTATGGTAGTCTATCCATTGGACAGAAAGTTGTCTCATGGTTTAGTGGGAGATAAAATTTTGGGTTATTGTCCTGTCCCTCTCCCCCTTTTTTGTCCTGTCCCCTGACCACATTTCAAATCAAACAGGGACAAAATTTTTTGTGCTGTCCAGTCCCCTGAATTTTTGCAAATCAAATGCACCCTAGGTGTTCTTGGAGTGTAGATGACAAAAAGACTCCTCCTTGCACTATGATGATAGTTCGACCAAGAGAAGAAGCGAAGGGTGGAGATGTTTGTTGATGATTTCAAGTAGAGAATGTGGTTTATCTAGGTGAGTAGATTCATTTTGATATAAAATTTGATAATGAAAAGTGGTGGTTGATGGTGGTGGTGAAGGTGATAAGTTCTAGAGAGAAGGTGGAGAGAATTAGAGTTAGAGAGATGAAGAAGTTGAAGAAATGGCTTGTAAAGTGAAGCCAATGTGTGGTGGTGTCCTTATATAGGCATTTGTGGAAATTACCACAATGCCATTAATGAAGGCTCCCCTCCTTATTTCCTCTATGCCAGTTTTGGTAATTTCACACTAATTTTATTCATTAATTCCTTTTATTTTTTTACACTAATATATATACAATTTTGGGGTCGTGACATTTCTGCCCCCCTTAAAAGGAATTTCGTCCCCGAAATTCAGGGACCTTCCCGAACAACTGAGGATACGATTCTCTCATCTGCTCTTCCAACTCACAAGTTGCTCCTTCTCTTCCTGCTTCATCCCATACAACCTTGACCGAAGGTATTTGCATCCCTCTCAACTCCTTCACACGTCTATCCTCCAATCTCAACGGAGTAGTCTTATAGGTGGTCATCTCTCACTTGAATTGACTCTGACTCAAGAACGTGTGACGGATCAGGGATGTACTTTTGAAGTTGTGACACATGAATGACATCGTGGAGATTAGAAAGATTTAGAGGTAAAGAAATTTGATAGGCAACGTGTAAGACCCCGTTTTTCGTAAGTGCTTTTCCTTTAAGCTTGTTTGGTTGTTAAGTTGTTGGTTGAGGGCTTAGTGAGATTTTTGGCTTAAAAGTCCCTTTCTTACATGAGCACGCCCGTGCTCATTAGCCAGCACGCCCGTGCTTAAAGTCAGAAGCGTGTCTCTGATTTTAAGTTGAGCACGCCCGTGCTCAATATGCTGACCGTGTCTCGGTGACGCTAAGTTGAGCACGACCGTGCTCAGGTCCAGGCTATATATTCTTGGCACAGAATTCGAGGGTCACGTTTTAACCCTATTTTCAGACGTCAGCTGTCACCTAATGCAGCCAGAGCAATCTTCTTCCCTGTTTCCACTAAACTCAACCGTTTCTGGAGTTTTGGAAGCCGTTGGGAGCCTCTTGTGAGTCTGTGTTGGTTTAGAGGTAATGGTCCCCTTTCTCTTTTCAATTTCCTTCTTGTTTTTGTTAGAGAAATTGACCAAGGATGTTTTTGGTTAACTAAGGCTTAGCTTCGGAGTGAGCTTCTTGAGGATTCGGGACCGGTTTACCGTTGGGAACTGTTGCTAGAGCGACCTTCAATCCAGGGATAGGGAGAAGGGTATTGTACTCATTAGGCAGTGGGGGGTAGTGTGAGGTAAAGGGGTTCCCATGACCCCGGTTGGTTATATGTGATTGTATGATTTACATGTTAGTTTGATTAATGGTTGTGATAATATGTTCTTGGTATATATATCATTACTGATTTGGGTTGTTTATAAAGTTGATGCCATGATTATCCTTGTTGGTATGCTTTGATTGGATGATTGACTTATGACTGTTGTGATGATGAGTTTTGACCCTTAAAACATGTTGTTAACTGACCTAGGATTAATGGATTAAGAACCTAAGATTTTGGCTATGAATTCGGTACTAGTTTCTGCCCAGAACAGTACTATCGTGCATTGAGCACGATCGTGCTAAACAGGGAGCACGACCGTACCGAATAGGAAGCACGACCATGCTTCACTTAAGTGGCAGCACGCCCTTCACATGTTAAGCACGACCGTGCTGGGGTTTAAGCACGACCATGCTCACCCCTCCTGGTCAGAAACATAATTAAAGGACTTTAAGGGGTTTCAAACCCCATTTCCCTAATGATGATGGATGATACAACTAATCAGTGTTATGGATTAGATAACTCGGTTTATAATTAATAAAGATGATTAAAAAGATGAGATGGTGAGATGTCAAAGATGATTAAGCCGGTATCCGTTGGATTACCGCACGTTGACAGCTTTGGTTCTTATTGGCCAAAGTGACCTCGATGCTTATTGGTCGAGGTGTTGATGACTGAACCTTGGTGCTTATTGGCTAACGGAGCCTTAACCCATGGTTTGGGTCTAAGGTTACGTTGATGTTGATGTTGAAGTCTTGGGACCTTCATGGCCCGAGCAAGGAGGTGGTTGAGATTGTTTGTTGTTGTGCCATTTGCATAGAGCATTGGAGTTGATGATTGAGGGGGAGGTTCGACATAGGGGAGATCGCCCGAGAGTACGGTGGTCTGGCCATCCACGGTAGGTCACCCGATGGTTTGGTGACCGCAGCCCCCCGTGATGAGGCATCCATGGTTTGATGTGTTGGTTATCCATGGGGTTCACCCAAGGTTTGGTGAACTGCCGGTGTTGGTGCTTTTATGGCCAATACGGATATTTAACTCCAAAGTCGTTCATCCTGAGTTAGTTGGATCCACATGCATAGTTGGAGTAGTGGCGTAGTTGATGCATTGCATACTCGATTGATATGATAGTGTTGTATGTTGTGATATCGATATGATGTTGTATGCTAGTTATTGCCATGCTGTATGTTTACCTTATTTCCTATCTCCATGCTGTATATGTTTACATGAATCTTACTCCCCGTTATTTGTTTGTGTTTGGCCTGATCGGCATTTTGCAGAGGATGACGAGCAGCCCGGAGAGGAGTGACTCTGAGGAGCCACAACTCTTAGTTAGGGCTTGTTTTTATGTTTAGTTAGTTTATTTCAGTTGTACTCGGAGGATATGTTTCCCGGAACGGTTATGCCAGCTCTGAGTTGTGACATCGGGGTTGGGTTGTTTATTGGTTATGCTTTATTTTGTTTTTAAACTTGTTTTTAATTTCCGCGTTTGTGAACTGGTTTATGTGGGACTTTTCTACCCATGGACAAATGTTTTATTTTATTCAGTAAAATGCATGTTTTTATTTAATTGCTTTTATATTGAATGCCTTATAACATGCGGGGTAGAAGGGTGTCACACAACGGGCCCAACCCGTCTCAAGATCTGGAAAGGTCCGACATAACGAGGAATTAACTTTCTAGTTTTCGGAGCTATGCATATGCCAATTACAGGTGTAACTTTAAGGAACACATGCTTGTCCTGCTCAAACTCCAAAGGCCTTCTCCACCTATCTGCATAACTCTTCTACCTGCTTTGCACCATTTTCAACTTTTCCCTAATTGATTTCACCATTCATTGGCTTGGTGCACTAATTCAAGTCCGTCTATGGCACTTTCTCCAGTCTCAAACCATCCTAAGGGTGATCTACACTTCCTTCCGTATAAAGCCTCATAGGGTGACATCCCTATATTGGAGTGGTAACTATTGTTATAGGTGAATTCTATCAAAGGCAAATGCCTATCCCAGCTCTCAGGCTGTTCTAACACACACACTCGCAACAAATCCTGTAAGGATTGGATAGTTCTTTCCGTTTGTCCATCAGTTTGAGGATGATAAGTTGTGCTAAACCTAAGCCGTGTCCCTAAGGCTTTTTGTAATTGTCCCCAAAATCTAGAAGTAGAGCGGGGATCTCTATCGGATACAATACTTGATGGTACTCCGTGAAATCGCTTTGGCATACAACTCAGCTAACTTCTCTAAGGTAGTCCGCTCATTTATCAGCAAGAAATGTGCTGACTTAGTGAGTCTGTCCACTATTACCCATATGCCATCATGTTGGGTAGGTTTCCTAGGTAATCCTACCACAACGTCCATTGCACACTGTCCCATTTTCATTCAGGGATATCTAAAGGTTGTAACAAACCTGAGGGTCGTTGGTGTTCTACCTTTACCTTTTGACATGTCAAACAAGCTCTTACATACTGAGCTATTTCCCTTTTCATCTTAGACCACCAAAACAGCTTCATTAAGTCTTGATACATCTTAGTGGCACCAGGATGAATGCTATATCTACTCTTATGGCTCTCTTTCAGAATCTTGTTCTTAATAGCTGTCTCATTTTGTACACACAATCTATTTCTAAACCTAAGGATACCATAGGATCCTTCTTGGAAATCTCTTATCTTTCCAACTTTCATCAATGCTTTAATCTTTTCTGATTCCTCATCCTTCTTTTATGTCTCTTTAATTTGGTCAATCAAGTCACTTTCTATCCTCATCATGTTCAACTTAATATTATTTGGGTTTATAAGGGTATTGATATTCAAATTCCTAAAGTCCTCTATAAACCTCAATTCCTTGATCAATATAGCAGACACATGTAGAGACTTTCTACTAAAGGCGTCCGCTACAACATTTGTCTTTCCAGGATGGTACTTCAATTCGAAGTTACATTCCTTCAAGAATTCATCCATCTTCTTTGCCTCATATTCTGTTCTTTTTTATCAAACAAGTACCTCAAACTCTTGTAATCACTAAAAACTTGAAACTTAGCCCCATACAGGTAGTGTCGCCATATCTTCATAACGAACACTATGGCTGCTAACTCTAGGTCATGGGTAGGGTAATTTTCCTCATGCGGTCTCAACTGACGAGATGCATAGGCAACTACTTGTCTTTATTGCATCAACACACAACCTAGTCCTTGTTTAGAGGCATCAGAATATACCTCAAAGGATCCAGAAGGGTATGGTATAATCAAAACTGGGGAGGTGGTTAGTCTATGCTTAAGCTCTTGGAAACTTCTCTCACAGGTTGAAGCCCACTCAGAAGGTTGCCCTTTCCTCGTGAGACGAGTTAGGGGTAAAGCTAAACGATAAAAAAAAAAAAAAAAACCTTCTATGAATTTGCGGTAGTAACCCGCAAGTCCTAAGAAACTACGAATATCCGTAATTGTCCTAGGTTGTTCCCATTGCAATACTGCTTCCACCTTACTAGGATCTACTGATACTCCTTCCTTTGAGATCACATGTTGATGCAAACCAAGAATGATGTTCAATCTCATGCCAAATTGATTTTTGATGAAAATCTTATTTTCATTAGTGATGAACCTGCTGACTTGTTTTGATTGTATCTTGAGCTACGGATCTCCGGTTGATGCATTCTTGGAAAGCTAAGGAAATTTCCTACAAAACGTATTTCATGCATTTTGACCAGATTCCGCTTCTATCATGGTGAAAATAATGGTGGAAGTTATGAACGAATTTTACACAAGTTTGTTAGTCTTGTTGGGAGGGAATCTTTTGGCTTGCATGCCTAAAGTAACTCATTTTTAGTTATGAGTCATTTTATTATTTGGTTTAAGTAGGAGAGTTAATATTAGGCAGCCACATAATTGTTTGTAGTAAAAGCATCTATTACACAAATTAGTGGTTTTAGTTATGTGAGTTAATAAGAGGGGTTATGGTATCTTTTTGGAAGCCAAAAGTTGGGAACCACAAAGCTATATGTAACACACCATTTTGATATGAATGATAACTTTGATGTTTAATTTGGTTTTTACCAATTGTGAGAGTGTTCTCTCTTGGGTTCTTCATTGAGCCAACCCATTTGATCTTATCAAGAGTCCAAGACCCTTGTGGCGATCCTCACCTTGGGATATCAATTCCCCTTGGAATTGTGGTGCCTACCTTCCATTTCTAATCTTATCCATTTTTGTATTCATCTTCTTCTATAATTTTGGTTGTCACTCAAGGATAGATCCGAAAATCTACATGCTCCTTTGAGATCACATGTCCTATAAACTTTACTTCCTCCATCCAGAACTCACACTTCTCATACTTGGCATACAGTTCTTTTTCCCTAAGTATTTGTAACACAATCCGCAAATGTTCTGCATGCTCCTCAAGACTTCTTGAATAGATTAGGATGTCATCAATAAACACGACGACAAACTGATCCAGGAAGGGTTGGAAAATCCTATTCATATAATCCATGAATACTGTCAGTGCATTAGTCAAACCAAAAGGCATGACTAGGAATTCATAGTGTCCATATCTAGTCCTAAAGGAAGTATTAGATATATCCGTCTCTCGAACCTTTATCTAATGATAACCTGACTTCAAGTCCATCTTTGAAAAGACAGACGCTCCCTTGAGTTGGTCTATAAGGTCATCTATCCTAGGTAACAGATATTTATTCTTTACTGTCACCTTATTGAGTTGACGATAGTCAACACACAACCTCATACTCTCATCTTTCTTTTTCACCATCAACAAAGGTGCTCCCCCAAGGTGAAGTACTAGATCTCACTAGTTGTTTTCCTATGAGCTCTTCTAGTTGCTTCTTTAGCTCACTTAGCTCTTTTGGGACATCCTATAGGGTGCTACTGATACCGGTCCAGCTCCCGATATCAGGTCTATGGTGAATTCTACGTCTCTTTAAGGTGGTAATTCCGGTACATCTTTTGAAAATACATCAGGATACTCCCTCACTACAGGTAGGGTATTCACATCAATTTCATTATTTACTTCCATTGAAGAAACGAGCATGTATCCTTGGGCTCCTTGTGACGACTATGCCCTAATCTGATTGACAGAGATGAATCTAGATTATAGCCAAGGTTCAGAAAAATAGGTTCAAGTCCCAATAGACAAAGTCTTTTTGGAACAATCTAAAATGACCTGGTTGATAGATAACCAGTCCATTCCAAAAATAATACCCATTTCAGTTGAAGGCAGACAAATCAAATTCACTCTGTAGCATATATCACGAATGAAGATATGACAATCTACACAAACTCTAGCAGTGGTCATAGGTGCATCTGTAGGTGTATACACAACAAGATCACATGGCATCAAAGAAACTGAAAACCCCAAACGAATCACACAATCATGAGAAATGAAAAAGTGGGTAGCCCAAGAGTCAAATAGCACAGTTAACAAATTCCCATTCAAGAGACACTTACCCTCAATGAGATTGGTGGATTGAGCGGCATTGATTCCTCTAAGAGAGAAAGATCTTCCTTTAGCTTGGTTGCTGGGTGTAGTACTAGCCTTAGATGAGGTAGCATGCTTATGAGTCGGACAGTTCCTCGATTTATTCCCCGTCTTCTGCCAAGTAAAACAGACAACACTTGGGCAATATTTTGGGTCATTCACTTTCTTGCATCACCAACACTCCATTGCTGACCCCACAGATCGGGTATGAAAGGCTTGCGGTGCAGATCGAAGTCGAGAATCAAACATCTTACCACGCGCATCATACGGTTTCTTGCCTCGAGTTTTTCGCTTGAGGAAGAAGGCCCATAAGGCTTCAACCTTGAATCACTAGTCTGTCCATAGCCCTCGATGAGTCGGCATCGGCTCACCAATGAATAGAATTCTCTTAGTTGTAGAGGTCCAACAGCATGCTTGATTTCTTGTTACAGTCCAGTTTCAAACTCGGTACACTTCCAGTGCTCATCAGGGTGTAGCTGATAGTACATAGAGTACTTTAACAACTCTTCAAATTTTGCAGCATACTGTCCTATTGTCATATCTCCTTTCTTGAGATCCAGAAATTCCAGCTCCTTAGTATGTTGCAGGTCTTCAGAGAAATACTTATCCATAATTGGGTTTTGAAAAGTTCCCAGGTGATCCCTGTTCCTTCAGCTTCCAGGATTCTCTGAGTTCTTTCCCACCAGTATTCAGTGTAACACCCCGTTTTTCGTTAAGTGGTTTTATGTATGCTTGTTTGTTTGTTTAAACCGTAGGACTTAGCTTAGAAATGTCGTTGAAGGGCTAAGTGGGATTTCTAGGCTTAAAATCCCTTTCTGGTACACGAGCACGGCCTTGCTCATGTCCAGCACGCCTGTACTTGATGCACGTGTCTTGTGACTATCTGAGTCACAAGCACGGTCGTGCTCAATGGGGAAGACCGCGCCTTGGAGACGCTGATGTAAGCACGCCCGTGCTCAATGAGGAGCACGATCGTGCTCATGTCTGGAATCTATATAAATGGCACAGAAATCGAGGGTTGCATTTAAACCCTATTTTACCATAAAAAGAAACCCTATTAAGGCTACAACTACTCTTTTCCCTATTTTCTCTAAACCCAGTTCATTGCTGGAGTTTTGGAGACGTTTGGGAAGGCTTAGTTCGTCTGTGCTAATCCGTATAGGTAATGGTTCCTCCCTCTTAATGTTTCCATTCTTTTATTTAGAATTGGGAACTAATTGGTTGACCCTTTTGTTTGACCAAGGCTTGGAAAGCTAACTAAGCCGCTCGAGAGAACATGTTGGGTTTATTGTTTGGTCTACCGCTCAGCCGTTGTTGGAATCTTCATACCAGGTATGGGGAGAAGGATAGTATGAACATTAGGCAAAGGGGTAGCATAAGATGAGGGGTTCCCATAACCCATTGTCATTTATTGCTATTAATGCCCATCACATGATCAATTATATGTTTGTTTGATTATGAGTATGCTAATCCTGAAGGCCTACTTGTTATAACTGTTTATTGACTCATGAGATGTATGCCAAATTGTATGTTTGATGATATACTGTTTGTGCTATGAATGTTGATTGGTTTAATGATAATGATATGACATGACTGAATATTGTTGACTGATAATGTTGTTATGTTTGTTAGTTGAATGTATGATGGTCGAGGATGAACATGTTAAGTAAGACCCTAATTGGCTAAAATTGGACTCTTTATTAACATGATGATTAAATGAATAATTTCCCAAAAATGTTCATAAAACATGGATTCAATAGTGAGAGGTGAGTTTATGCCAAATGGTTTACTCAAAGGACCCTGGGATCTGGTTAGAGAATTTAGGGAGTTTTTGGCTCCAAGAACACCATAATGATTCTGCCCAGAACAATACGGCCAGCTCCAGGAGCACGGCCGTGTTGAGGGTGTGCTCCCAGTTTGAATCTAGCAGATGGTCAAGCATTGAGCACGGTCATGCAGGACAGTGAGCACGATCGTGCTCCACTTAATTGGCAGCACGACCGTGCAAGGGGTAAGCACGACCACACTCCCCCTACTGGTCAGAACGTGAATTATAGGAATTTAAGTGTTGTTTCACCCCAATTGTACCCAAATGATGAAATAATACACCAATCGAATGATAACTAGTTAGATAACTTAATTAAAGATTAATTAAGATAAACAAGAATAATGAGTTAGTTAAGACAGTGCCCAATGGGTTGCCGCACGTTGTTATACTTTGGTGCTTTTTGACCAAAGTGGCCTTGATGTTTTTTAGTCGAGGTGTTGATAAGTTAAACCTTGGTGCTTTTTGGCCAAGGGGGCCTGGACTCATATGGGTTAAGGTGTTGATGTTGATGGTGATAAACTTGGGTGCTTATTGGCCTAAGTGGAGGTGGCGGTTACCCGTTTGTTTGTTGTTGTGCTCATGCATGCAAGCATTGGAGTTGTTATTGGGGGGGAGACCAACATAGGGGAGGTCATCCTAGAGTATGGCGATCTGGCCGTCCGCGGATGGTTCACCCAAGGTTTGGTGGACCGTGAGCCCCTGTGGTGGCACATCCTAGAGTATGGTGCGTCGACTATCCAAGGGGTTCACCCATGGTTTGGTGAACTGTCGGCATTGGTGCTTTTTGGCCAATGTGGATATGTAACTCCGAAGTTGACTCTATGAGATAGTTTGGATCCACATGCATAATGGAGTAGCGGAGTAGTGTTGCACCGCATAGCATATATTGGTTGAATAACATATTGATTTGATGTGATTATATATACATATTGATGTTATATATTGTATGTTGCTTTGTTATGTATATGATGCATGTTCATCTTGCTTCCTATCTCCATGCCGATGTGTTTATATGTTTTCTTACTCCCTGTTTTCTCTGTTTCTTGTCTGGCATTTATCTTTATGCAGAGGACGGTGAGCAGCCAGGAGAGGAGTGATTCTGAGGAGCCGCGACTCTAGTTAGTATATCCTAGTTGTTTTAGTTGTTTAGTTTGTTTTTAGTTTCTATTGTGTTCCGAGGATTTATTCCGGAACAGTTATACCAGTTCTGTATGAGACATCGGGGTTGGGTTATGTTTATGTTTATGTTTTACGTTTTATTTATTTTAAAACTATGTTTCTTTTCCTCATCTGTGAACTAGTTTATGTGGGACCTTTCTACCCATGGACCTTTTCATTTCAATTAAATGAATATACATGTTTATATCTATTATCTCTATCTTTAAATGCTTTATATAACATGCGGGGTAGAGGGTGTCAGATTCAGCTTCTCCAGCTACGATGTAAGTAGCAAAAACCAGCTTCTCCTCATCAATGCAACCTATAACTCGGAAAATCTTCTCTATGTCCTTCAACCATGCTTCTGCAACAACCGGATCATATTCTCCCTTGAATTTTAGAGGTTTGTTCTTCCTAAACTCAGAGAGACCTCGAAATTCGGGTACCTCTCGGTGTGGCTCTTACTGTCCCTCGCGCATATGTTGTAGCACTTGGGCAGTAACGGTAGCCATCTTGGGGTTAGCTCCCTGAGTGGTAGGTGATCCAGGGTTTTGCCTTGATCGCGCCATTGACTTCTGCAGATCACAGATTGGTTAGAAACATTATTGGGTTGATCAATCCCAATAATGCACAATCTGTGCAACAGATAATAAACATATACATATCATAGGCGGGCCATGCATAACAAAATCCTAAAATTCTCACAGCAGAGAAAGAAAACATGGCAACAAGCAAAGCAGTCATAGACAAAAACATAGCAGTCCATACCCTAGGCTTAAATCAAGATGAACTGCTCTGATACCAACTAATGTGGCGCCCCAAATCCCGAACCATTATATTTTTTTTAATATTATTATTTATGTTATTCCTGATTATACTAGTCAGAAGCAGTAAACAAAAAGACCAAAAATGAGGAAAATTAAAAACATACACGTAGCAATGGTTCAAATTAAGGTCCCACATATCTCCCTTAAAAGATTAAGGTTATCAGAGAATGGAGCCATAAGAAAAGTTCTACAAAATAAAAGAAACATAGATAGGGTTCCATGACGGCCACAAAATGAAAGCATACAAATAAGTTCGAGGAAACAAATCCTCACACAAAACATGAAAGCGGCTAAACGACATGAACCCATTCTTCATCGGAAGGTGCTTCGGCAGCTCGGACCTCACCATCATTCTCATCGTCTCCGATGTGGTTCTTCACCCGCATCCATCCGGTCATCCGAAACGGATCGTACCTTATGTAACAGTCCGTTTTAATTTACGTCGTATTACCGATAAAGATATATTTAATTATATTTTTATCCGAGATCAAGAAAATAATTTTGAATAAAACAAAATCATATTCATACTCTACCTTATGGTAAAGGGTTACAGTGAAAATTTGGGTTGAAAATTCAAACGGAAACCAGTCTGTATTTTCACTGACAATAAGATTTTACTGAGCAGAAAACCTATTTTTGACTCGTGAACGAAACGGTTTAGGTTTAAATCATATTTCCAACGACTTTGGTTATTTTGAAAATTTTCGACCGGAAATGAAATATTATGTTTTATTCGGGCATAAAACCTAAATCGGGTAAACGACGGAGCTAAATACGGGATTTTCGGGACCCACTAATGGATGGAGACAACGAGTCATGGATGACTCATGGGGGGTGAGTCACCTAGTGAGTCATGGTGTGACTCACCATATAATAAATAATGTTAAGGTGTGAAAAGACCAAAATGTCTTAAGCTTAACCTAACCTGTTCTAGTTAGATTTTAAGCATGGTTAAGGCAAGTCATGTACAAATTGACTTCTTATTCCTATTCTTGTGGTCCAAAATCAGCCACAACACCCCTTCATTCTTCACCACACAAATTTCCTATGTCATGATTACACTTGGTGTGAAAAGTCCTTTATGTCCCTAGTCTTTTCTGAAATGACAAATTGGTCCCTAAGTGCAATTACCATGATGTCCTTAAGTGAATTTGACAAAAATACCCCCCTCACTTCAGCATAGGTGCGCTGTCCCCTCCCAACTCCCACACTTCACCATTTTCTTCATCATCTTCATCTTTCTCTCTAACTTTTCAAGAACACCATAAACCAATTTTGTGAATAACTTGCTTCATTCTTTTCAATTTCTCAATATCCAAGAGGTATACCTTACTCTCCTTGATCAATAAACATCATTGTCTTTATTAATTTCCTTGTTTCGAAGCCACGATCATCAAGTTTTCATGAATTTCCATTCTTAGATATCAAATAATTCTAGAAAATTGTAGAAAAATCATTTTAATGTAAAACCAATTTCTATGATCTTCATATGACTTCTACTTTCATCATCTAAGAGCATGCAAGCAAAAAAAATTTCTTTCCTATTTTTCTTAATATAGCCGAACCTATGCTTGAATGAGCAAAGGAGATTTTGTTCAATTTTTAACTTTGATGTGGTAGGTTGTAAGCTAGGTTTCTATACTCTTAATCTTCATCTAATTTCAATTTTCATCAAGTTTTTCTATTTAAAGTCTTAGATCTATCTCTTCAAAAATCATGCAAAAATACTTAGAAAAATGTTTGATGAGTTATGACTTTTGTTTTCATCTCTCTTATACCTATATTTTCCTTATCCAAGAGCTTGAAATCAAAAGAAATTCCTAGCCTTACTTTACTCTTTTGACCGAAACCCTAACCCTAGAGGTTAGAGGATTTTGTTTCATACTTTTAACTTATAACAATTTATCTATGATAGTTAATACTATAGTAACTAGAATCCAAAAGATGGAGTTGAGAAAATAACCCTAGCCTATTTTTGATATCATGGCCGAAACTAGCATAAATTGGTCATAATTGGATTTTGTTTGATTTAATTATGTTATGTTGGTTTGGTTGAAGGTTAACCATTAACCGTGGTAGAGTAACGAGGATCGGAAAGTTCGGGATTTCGGTGATAAGACAGGTGGGGGAAAGAGTCAACCTATCGTCGGAATGGATAAGTAGTATATTTTATAATTATGGTGTAGGGCGACCTAAACCCTATTAGTGGTCGAGTAATCGACAAGATCAAAATCTCATTGGAAACTTTTTCATAATACCAATGATGATTTGGGGATTGTAGGTTTATTGACGTTAGGATAATCTTATAATATTTGAGGATGTCTGACTTTATTATTGTTGATTGTTTGTGATACGTTGGTTGAGGTATTCTACTGCTTGGGAAATTTATTTTGATATTTGAATATTTTATGATGATTGTGTTATGCATGATCTGCCTGGTTTGATAGTGTGCTTAGTTGTCTTTCAAGTAAAGATATATGTTGTTCGGGAGATGTTCATGTGGGTGAGAGAATGAATTGACTTAGAGGTGCCTAGCCTAAATTAATTATTTTATAGATGAGAGGTGACACAAAACATGTGTTGAGGCTATGATGGAAGGTTGAGGCACTAGGTTGTAACCGATGCAAGTCAGTGATATATATATATATATATATATGCATTGTTGTTCACGGTCGTGTGAGTGGAAACACGAGGTCAGGATATCCTATTTTGGATATCAGATATTGCGGGTGAGTAACCTACGGATATTGATGTCGAAGTAGACTACCGTAATACTCTTTTAGTCCTTAACGCATTGTTCTGATTATCCTATCGAAGATAGAGTTACCATGTCTTTGTGCTTATTGTGCTATTTCCAATGGGGGATTAGTGACGCACACCGTGCTTAATGCCCTATTTCCTATTAGAGATTAGGGAATAGGGGCACACTCAGTTACTAGGTATTTTATGCTTATTGTGTATTTCCAATAAGGGATAGTGACGCACACTATGCTTAATGCATTATTCCCTACAAGAGATAAGGGAATATGGGCACGCTGAGTTACTAGGTATTTTGTGCTTATTGTGTATTTCCAATAAGGGATAGTGACGCACACTATGCTTAATGCATTATTCCCTACAAGAGATAAGGGAATATGGGCATGCTGAGTTACTAGGTATTTTGTGCTTATTGTGCTATTTCCAATGGGGGATAATGACGCACACTGTGCTTAATGCACTATTCCCTACTAGAGATAAGGGAATAGGGGCGCACCGAGTTCTTGACCCCAGACCGTTCTAGACTACTGACTAACGTGACAGGAGTAGAGATGGCCATGTCAGCATAAAGGTTTAGTTGCATAAGATTGAGGGTAGAGGATGATATCGTGAATTAAGGATGATGGTTGATTATGAGTGATGATTGTCTGTGACTATTGTTATATTATATGCTATGTATTCTTTTCCACTTTTGATGATAGAATTGTTTCTTATCCCCTATATTTTTTGTATTGTGTATCTATTTTATTATGTGATCGTACGAGAAGACCCTGTGGAAGAGCTTAATGCTGAGGAGTTGGATGGTACCTCTTATAAACCAGAAGATGGAGGAACTAGTTGCCGAGGAACTAGACGAAACTCCGTATGAACCAGATGCGGGAGGACGAGCTGTTAATTCGGGTGGTAGAGTTTAAGAAGTTATGGCCAGTGTGTCTTAAGAAGTTTTATATTTCCGCAAATATTAGTTTGTTTAAATATGCACCTGCAAGGGATCCTATTGCTGGGATACCCTAGACAGTGTTTGTGTACTATGATGCATAAACATATGGTTTGTATGTATGTTTATAATTAAGTATTAATTTTTATGGATTTCGGTATATATGTTTAACGTTTAGCGTGCGAATTTAATAATTAGTTCATGAGGTTTTAATTTAATAATACAATGGGGCACAACGGGGTGTCTCACCTTACCCTTACTCTAGTGGTGACTTTAAGATCCACTAATCCCCCGAAGGTAAATAAATTATCGTCGCGGTCTATCTCCCATTGGTCTACCAGTAGGATTACCCCCATCCATGATGATTGCCTAAGAAGAGAGAGGAAAGAAGAGGATAAGGGAAACATAAAGCAAGGGTGAGAAATCCCTTATTTGTCAATAGGATAGAAGCCCACAAACAAATGTGCTTTGTCCTCACTCGCACGCTATCAAACACAAACAAGGTTCACATAGATATTAAATATGGTATCATAATCGTACAATCAAACAGACGGATCAGACAATTCCAAGACTTCTATATGATGTATGCTCAACTCTAGAAAGACTCATGCACCTAAGTGTAACACCTCGTTTTTTGTGTTAAGCCTTTAAGTGCTTATGTGTGTGCTATATATGTTAAGTTTGACCTTAAGAGTGTTATGAAGGGCTAAGTGGGATGTTGAGGCATAAAATCCCTTTCTGGTGCATGAGCACGGTCATGCTTATGTTCAGCACGCCCGTGCTTAATCGCGTTCTTAGTGGCTGCTTGAGCCACGAGCACGGCCGTGCTCACGGGGAGCACGACCGTGTTGGAAAATAGGGCGTTTTGACCTGCATCCTATAGACCACGTGCTTAACGTGAGCACGCCCGTGCTTAATGTGAGCTTGCCCGTGCTCAGGATCTGACAGCTTATATAAGTGAGTTTTAGGAGGGTTACGAATTATAACCCTCATTTGACACTTTTGGCAATCCTGGTGTGACAAAAACCTCTCCTCTTCCCTTTCCTTTGAACCCAACCAAATTCTTGCTGTTCTTGCTCTAGTTTGGGAGGGACGTCACGCACTAGTGTTGAATCACAGGTAACGTAGTTATCCTATTTAATCTCCTTTTCCTTTTTTTCTTAAGTTGGACATTAATTGGTTAATCCTCTTGTGTTTGACCAAGGCTTGGGGAACTCGTAGAGCCGCTCGGGGGAATATGTTTAGTTTGCTTGCGCCGTCGTTGTTGGGAATCTCCATACTAGGTATGGGGAGAAAGGATAATATGAATATGTAGGCATTGTGGGTAGCGTAAGATGAAGGGTTAATCCATGACCCTATTTGTTTGCTATGTGCTTAAATGATATTTGTTTGCTATATGACTATTGTAATGTTCTCTACTTGTTGGTATGCTTTAATTGCAAACTGTTATGATGATGTTATTGCCATAAATGAATGATGATGTTGTTATGTTGTGAATAAGTGTTTGGTTGTTAAGGCTATTATGCTAATGTTGATGTTAATAAGACTCTAATTAAATAATATGGATTATTAATTATGTTAAGACATTAAAAGGTGTTAACAATGATGAATGAAAGTAAAGGACATTTTCCTAATGTTCATAAGACATGAACAATGAGATTATTTCTCAAAGGCCTAGTTAAGACCCTAGGATTGATTCTTGAGCATTTTAGGGAATTAGCAAGGGTTCTTCAACCCTTCTGCCCAGAAAGAGTACGGCCATGCTCTAGTAAAGCACGACCGTGCTCAACAGTCAGCACGATCGTGCTCCCCTAGACAAAACAGAACGCAGAAACAGAAAAGGGGGTGTTTCACCCCAAATGTCCTCAATGATGTAATAAGACATCAAACGAAGTAAACACAAGCTAGATAACTCAATGAAGGCTCAACGAAGATAAATAAATAACAAGCGATAAGATGTTAAGATGGTAACGATGTGTTACCGCACTTTGTTGTACCTTGGTAGCATAGTGGCCAAGGGGGCCTTGATGCTTAATGGTCAAGGTGTTGTCGATGTTGTACCTTGGTAGCCTAGTGGCCAAGGGGGTCTCGATGCCAAGTGGTCGAGGTGTTGATCTGGTGCTTATTGGTCAGAGTGTTAAATCAAAATAAAAGATAATGTTGAGCCTTGGTAGCCTAGTGGCCAAGGGGTAGCCTAGTGGCCAAGGGGGCCTCGATGCCAAGTAGTCAAGGTGTTGATGGTGACAAAACTTGGGTAGCCTAGTGGCCCAAGCGGAGGTGGTGATGGTTTGATTGTGTGCTGCGTTGCTCATGCATTCACGCATCGGAGATGTTAGTGGGGGATGTTCAGCATAGGGGAGGTCGTCTGAGAGTAAGGCGATTTGGCCATCCGGTGATTCATCCGAGAGTTAGGTGAATCTGGCCCCCCGCGGTGGCGCATCCGAGAGTAAGATGCGTCGGCTATCCAAGGGGTTCACCATGGTTTGGTGGACTGCCGGTGTTGGTCCTTAATGGCTAATGTGGATATGTAACTCAGAAGTTGACTTCCTGAGGTAGATTGGATCCACATACATAACGGAGTAGTGGAGTGGTGCTGCATCGCATAGCATACATTGATTGATTTGGGATGGATGATATAAATATGTTATGTATGTTTATATGTTATAAGATGCTTTTTATGATGTATGATCATCTTGCTTACTACTTCCATGCCATTATGTTTTATACGTGTTTCTCACTCCCCATCTTTCTGTAGTTGTTTGCATGTACCTTATCTTTATGCAGAGGATGGTGAGCAGCTTGTTGAGGAGTGACTCTGAGGAGCCGCTACTCGTAGTTTAGGATTTCCCAGTTTTTAGTTTGTTCATCCAAGATGTTTCCATATTTTTTTGGTTATACCAGCTCTGTGATGTGACATCGGGGTTGGGTTTCGTTATGTTTGTTATGTGTTTCTTTTTAAAACATGTTTTATTTTCCGTATTTGTGATTTTGTTACAATGTGGTAACCTCTACCGTGGTTTTATTATTATGATTTAATATGCATGTGTTCTCTTTCTTTTATTTCTACCGCTCTTACATGTTATAAATACATGCGGGGTAGAGGGTGTCACAGTAAGTGCAATGCATGGGCCCAAATTCATCGCTTCCTATGCGGCATCGTAACCTAGTTGCGGGTCTTGACACACCATCACAGGTGGCCACTTTGCAATTCAATGCGGCATCGCTTCCCATGCGGCATCTCAACCTAGTTGCGAGACCTGGCACTCACCATCATCACAAGCGGTCGCTTCGTAGTCTTGTGTTCACCCAACTCTAGTGCGGACGCACGGTTCACGTCATCACATTCGGCCGAGGGTGCAGGCACACGGCTCACGCCATCTCAGGCAGCAGAGACTCAGAACTACGGCATCACTTCCCATGCGGCGGGACCTGGCACACCATCAACACAGGTGGCCACTTCGCAGATCGTTGCGGCATCGCACCCAATGCGGGACATGCATATGTATGTATCTATGCAAGAACAACATCAACACAATCATTCTTATCAAGTCTTTGTGAGAATTATTCTTAGCCACTCAGGCTCATATTCTTTAGCCACACAGGCTCATTATGCAACACTCAGTTGCATTCATCTATTTCTCACATTTAATTCTTCTTTACAATGGTTGGCTACATACATTACATACTTATTAATTTTTAAGGACCAAATAGTCTTTTAAATAAAGGGTAAAGGCCCATTTTGGTCCCTGACAAAAATCGCGTGAGCCATTTTAGTTCCAAACAAAAAAAAGGTGCTTCATTAGTCCCTAACAATCACTAACTGGGACGTGTTAGTCCTTCGGTTGACTCGCGTGTGCTAGCGCCCGTTAATTGGCCTACGTGGCCGTTAATTCATCTGATGTGGCCGTTAGTGATCCCCCTTGGAATTGTATTTTATTTTTCAATTTTCCCCCCTCACAGGACCAAAACGACGCCATTTTGGTCCTTCAAGAAAATCAAAAGACAGCTCCTTCTTCTTCTTCCCTCTTTGCTGCACTTCATACATGAACCCTAATTTTTTTTTTTCCCCTCGATTTGTGTAACATCCCGAAAAATTACATGTGTTTATTGGATTACTAGTTTTATTAATCAGTTAGATATTTATTTTTATGTGTTTCAACTTATTTGATTTTATTTACTTATCAAACTATTTTTGTTTGGTGCGTTAACACTGCGTTATTGCAGTGTATGCACATTTGTTAGACAATAATATTACCCTATTGTCACTATTATTATCTGTTTAGAAAGAAAAATATTTTAAATAGTATGATTGAAAGAAATTTATTTTCTTATTTTACTCTATTTAATTTTAGAGTTGAAAATACGTTGGTTTAAAAGTAATCGGAGGTTAATTTTGATCATTGATTTCCTTGGTTGATAAATTCAACCATCAATCTTTACTCTAACTCAAATTTTGAAATTATATATTTGTCACTCTTTATTTTTAGATACAAGTGCCAAAATTTATTTATTTTTACTAGACTCAATTTTAATCACTCAAATGTTCCCTCACACCAAAAGTAAGGAAACATGCCTTTTTCTTCCCCTGGTCCTCGTATGCCCACGTCTCCCCTTTTTCTCTCTTTCTTTTTGTCTTCCTTTTCTTATTTCACTCTCAGACCACACTCACATCTCATCTCTCTCAAAACACCATTCCTCCTCTCTCCCTAAACTTCATCTTCTTCCTCCTTCCCTCCCTGGACCAGCACCGCCCCTGCACCGTCGTTGGAGCCGCACGACCGTCGCGTCCAATTCACCTGCTCAAATCGCGCGCTCGCCTGTCCTCTGTGATCTCCGTCGCGAAATCGCACCTCCATCGCGGTAAGCTCCGGCCGCCGCATTCTTTGGTGGTTTTCCACCATGAGAACCCACCTTAGCTTCTTCTTCTTCCCTTTGGACTTACACTTTCTTTCTCTTTGCTCTTGGTTGTTATAGGAACGTCGAACCGCCGCGTCACCGCCGCGTCGCTGTCGTCCGCCGCCGTCTGCCACCATCACAGCACCTTCAAGTTCATCTTCTTCCCTTGGGTGAGTGAAATCTCACCTATTGTGTTTATATTCAAAAAGCCCCAAATCTATTTTGATTTAAATCAATGAGGTTTTTGAGAAATTCAGTATGTTAGTGAGCTATATTTATAGTGTTGATGTCGAGTAATTAATTTGGTGATTTGTCTGGTTGTTTCTATATTTGGATTGTTTCCCTGGGATGTTTTGCATGTTCGTGCTTGCTCTGGGGAAGCAGGAATTGCTTTCTGGGAACTGACAGGAGCTGACTGCATGCCTTTAGGGTGCCAGAGATCTTCAAACGTCATGTCAGGTGGGGGAAGATAATACATTAGGTATAGTTTGGGTTTTAATGCGGGTTAGTATATATATGCTTAGGAAATTGCATGAAATGAATTGTATGGGGCTTGTTAACTTGAATTGTTTGGCCATGACTATACTGTTTTACCTGTGTGAATGGTGTAATTAGACCTTTATCTGCTGTTATGTGGGATTATTCTAAATTTGGTTTGACTTGAGAAATTATGATTATTAACAAATATTAGGTATTAGTTTTGGATTATGATAGTGAGAGTTTTTGGAGGACCGAAATGTTAGAATTTATTTTCTAAGTTTGAATGACTGTAAGTGAGTATATCAAGTGTAAGGTACCTAGGATGCAATCTTGGTTACCTCTCTATATGGTGATGGCATGAAGAGTAATTTATGATTTCTTGAAAGTGTGAATAAGATGTTGAAATATGTAATGTTATTATTGTAATAGGAATCAGGGTGAGCATTGCCTCATAATGAGATTGCCGATGACTGGTTTAGGTCGGTTGTAGTGTAGGTGTAGTTCAATTAAGGAACATTATGAATTTTAGTAAGATTAGTTTACAAAGTATGTGGATGAAATTCGCTTAAAGGAAAAGAGGAGTAAAGAAAGATATGTGATTGGTAATGTTTAAGGATTAATGGAAATATGGTATGATGCTTCTAATTCTGATAACTTTATGCATTTAGATGATGATTGATGGAGATATGATGTGGCTTAGATTAGTTATGATGTAAAATGCTAGTTTTTGAAGGACATTAAGCTCCTTAAGTTAAATTGGATAAGTTCTAGAATGACTTAGAGTAGTTTTAAGGGATTGTCAATATACGAGAAATTAGTGAAATAAGTTATTTGATATTTAGTTGTTGATGTAAATTAAGTTGGGATTGATTGGAGATGAGTTTAGGATCGTATCTTGATGATGTTGAATTCGGATTTTAGAATGAAGCACAAAACCCTAAGTTGTTTCTAAGGAAAATTTGAGTATTTAAAGGTTAAAGAAGGATGTTCATAAGTATGGCATATAAGCGAAGATTGATTTTAGGATAATTGCTTTAAAAGAATTCTTAGTATGATTGCTTGCTCTTAATTGTTTGCCGGTGGCATATTTAAATGGACTTCACACCTCCATTTGCTATATTATTTTAGCAAGTAATTATCTTGTTTTATGACGCGGTCTCCCTTGCGAATTTTTGGATAAGGTTCGAATTCGAGAACCTTCCTTACTCTTGAGATTTGGATGTTGAGCGTCAATTCGAATTCGTTATAATTAGGCTCTAAGTGTAAGCCTATCAGTATAATCGTTAAGTCGCTTAGGGACTTGTGTGAAGTGCATTTGTTCCCGAACTTGATTCGGGAGGTGTTGGAATGTTATTATTAGTTGGTATCAATTTCTTATTTATTGAATTTGTAAATTCAATCTTAAGGTTTATCCTTATTTATATATTGTTGTTTTGGGCTCGAAGTTATTATGATATATGGTATTTTGGAATGAAATGAGTAGACCAAATATTAGAAAGTTAAAGAGTTTCGAACGTGTCTTTTGATGATTTTATTCTGGGATTTGTCATTGATCTTAACTATCAATTGTTATTTTTAAATATTATTATATATTTAATTTTACCCTAAGTACGCTCAAATGAATTTGAAGTGTTAAATGTATGTTGAGTCGGAAAGATTGATTTTGGTTAATGGTCTATTCGAGCTCAATTCTTAACAATAACTCTTTTAAATTGATACCAGCGCTTTGGAACTTTTTAGTTCCTGCTTTGTTTGTCTTCGGACAACATTCCAACCTAATCATAGTCGTTGTCGTTCTGGAAGCATAGACACCTATTCATAGGATATTAGGGGATTGTGTGGGGGACACGGAGACCTTGGGGATAGTCAGGCGTGGATCCTGCCAATGGTTCAGTGTACAGCTGCACTGTGCTGGTGGAGACCTGGACAGCAGGGCTATCTTGACACTCCACTGAACTAACTATTATTCAGATGTTAAGTACTCTCGTGTGCAAGGACCGCGGAGATGGCTGTTAGCGTACTCCATTTGGGACTTGTGCACCGAGTTGTTTACGCATATTACCTGAATGCTATCCTGACAGAACACAATGACAACAATAGTCTCCATGGAGCAGAGTTAGGTCTAGTTCTAGGCATGCATTCGAGTTTCAGCCTTTTTCTGAAACTGTACATATATATTATAAATATCCTTTGATGTATATATGTATATATCCACTTGAATGCTTGTTTGTTTTCCTGCATGCCCATATCTACATTCCTAGCCTATTGTAGAATCTTACCTCCTCTGTTTGTATTCCTTTTCTCCTTCATTTCTGGTTGGCAACACTTAGTTTCATTTGAGGAGTGAAGACGAGATGAGAAAGACTAGAAGATGCTGAAAAGATGACAGAAGATGATTATGTAGATGTCAGAGCTTCGATGTAGAGATGTAATTTGATGATATATGTTTATGATTAGTTGCTTTAAAGTACTTTTGAAATGTCATTTTACTTTCTGGTAATCGTGAGAAAATTTACAAACTTAATTAGTTTTCGAAAACTCTATTTGATTAGTTCGCACGATTATGAAAATTCATTTGAGAATGTTGTACTTAATTATTTTAAATTTGTAGTTATGAATAGAACTTTGAATTTATTTATTTTTCTATCCTGGCAATTGATGTAAGACCAGTGATCAAATTTTTATTTGAAGAAGTTTGGATTTATCAATTGTTTATCAGGTAACATCTTGACGTCATGCAAAGTTCCAATTTTTAAAGAGGTTATTTCGAAAATTTTCTAAAAATCCTCATTTTTATACAGTTAATCGGTTTTAAATAAAACATGGTGTTACAATTTGCGTTGTCTGACTCGCTGTGTTCGCTACAGACTTGTTAGCAATAACCCAATTGGGTTTAGTTGAAGCTTCTAATTGCATGAGAACCCTAATCCCTAGTGACTGCGTTTTGGTCCCTTTTCATTTCTCTCTCAGGATGAGTTCCGGTTCCAATCCCATGACCAGGGGTGAGCATAGCTGGAGTTCTTCTTCAAGCTTTCCAACTCCGAAATTTGACCCTCCCATTTGTATCTGCAACAAACCATGTTTCATCTTCATATCAAGAACTAAGAAGAACCCAAATAGAGCCTTCAATGGGTGCCCAAAATATAACAAGGGAAGGAAATATTTTATTCTATTGCTTCCCTCTATTCCTTGGGACTGTAATGGTTACTGTTTGTGATGGTTGCAAGACAACAAACCTTATTGTGAAAGGTTTGTTTGGCTGGATGAGTATGAGGAGCAGTAGCAGAAGATGCTGTTAATGGCAAAATTTGAAGAAGGGAGAATCAATCAGTTAGAGATGGAGAACGATGACAACAAAGCAAAGTTGATTCAAATGCAGCTGAAGATGAGTGAAATGCATCACAAGATGAGTAAAATGCAATTAATGATGAATGAAGTGCAACTGAAGATTCAAATGCAGCTGTTATTGTTGTTTTGGTTATGATAGCTTTTGTTTGGAAGTCAGCCTAAGTGTTTGTGACAAATGTATTAATTTTGGTGTATTAAGTTAGTCTAAGTCTTGTTTACCTCGGTGTATTAAGTTAGTGTAAGTCTTGTTAACCTTGGTGCATTAAGTTAGTCTAAATTATGTTATGTTATTAAGCGTGTTTAATTAGTGTAATGAAATGGAAAGTTTGGCTTTATTAGTCCTCACTTTTATGTTGGCACTTGTGTTTATAAGTATTGAAGTAAAATGACAACAATAATTAAAGAGGTAAATAGACTAAGAAATTCCAAACTTCATTCAAGCATATGCAAAATTTATTGTATTGAATTACATCATCACTGTCAATATGTACGAAGAAAAGTGAAACTAATGTACTTGACATCTTCCAAAAAGTGTATCCTTTGTATGGATTCCAAAACAAAAAGCTTAAGATTTCTATGCATAACAGCTCCAAATGTGTACTCCATTACATCCCCCAAAATGAAAAGTAACAAAAACCTATGCATCTCCCACAAAATCCTTTACATCCCCCCAAAATCCTATACTGTCAATCCCTTCAAGATGTGTCTGTGTTATTCGTTCCAGTTGGTGGCTGTATAGCAGGTGGTGGCCTTATTGCAGCTCTAGGCCCTGGAAGTCTTGGTGGCCTAAGTCCGGGTGTTGGCATGAAAGTCAGATCACTAGGAGTTCCTTGCAGTCTTGGTGGTTTGTAGGGCTCATTGGTGCTCCTGGTGGTTGAATTGGGATGGTTCCCACTGTAGTAGATGGTGTGAATGAAGTTGGCATAGCTGGTGGTGCCCTTGAGCAGCTGGTCTAATAGCAGATGGCCTAATTGAGGGTGGCCTCACAGCAGCTGGTGCTGGTGGAGTTACCTGTGAATGACCCTAAAATGCAGAAAAGCAAGTTTAGTATCGTGGGACATTTTTGTCCTCAACAACATTTTAAGTGAGTCATATTGGTCCCTAACAATTATTGTCGAGGGACAAAATAGTCCCTGTGTTAACCTGTGTTACATGAGGTGGTTCTTGTGATGCCTGTGTGATCTGCACTCCTTGTCTTGCAGGACTCTGCAAGATCAAGATCAATTAGATAGTTTCAGAATTTCAGAAAGTTAGAAAAATAGAAAAATTCAATTGTGACAATTGCTCGGTTAAATCCCAAATATACCTGTGTTGCAGTTTCAGTTGAAGGATGATTCTATGACAACCCAACATCGAAATCATAACGATTAGGATGCGTCCACCAAATTGCAGTAAAGTCATGATAGCCTATGCTCTTGAAAAGCTTCACCAAGTCAAATTAGTTTATCGTGTCCACATCCATTACATCCTCGACGTCTACTATGACGTTCATATATTTCAGCACACCATCAGTGTCTCTCACAACCTCCGGTGTGAAATATGAACTTGATATAAAATGGCATCTGCAAGTAACAAACACACAAATAAGACAACATCAGGGACCCACAAAGATACCAATATGACAAAAAAACCATCCAAAAAACCCCCCAAGTCCAACACACACACCCCCACACTAGCAGCTTTACCACCTCTGGTCCCCCCTACATAGGTATGGTCCCCCCTCCCAACAAACCCTGTCCCCACCCCCATCCCCATCTCCAACAAAGCTAGTCCCCCACATGCAATTTTTTACTACCATCACAGACCCCATAAAAATGGTCCCCCACACCCATATTCGACCCACATTCAACCGTATAAACCCAACCCTACACCACTAATCTATACCCTAAATCGAAAACTAATTTTGTACCACAAACAACCCTTTCCCGAAAAGGGGAAGAATAAAACAAACCCTAATTTAGAAACGAAAATGTAAATAGAAAAGGTGAAGGAAATTAACTCACCTTTGTTGTCAACCCTAATCGCGGTTTGCAGAGAAGTTTCCACAAGATTGTACCAGACGCGGAGATGGAGAGTGATTAGATTAGGATTATGGGTGAGGGGGTGATTTCGATGACCGTATTGTGTAATTGGGAGCTGTCTTTTGATTTCCTTGAAGGACCAAAATGGTGTCGTTTTGGTCCTATGAGGGGAAAAAAATTGAAAAATAAAATACAATTCCAACAGGGATCACTAACGGCCACATCAGATGAATTAACGGCCACGTAGGCCAATTAACGGGCGCTGGCACACGCGAGTCAACCGAGGGACTAACGTGTCCCACGTTAGTGATTGTTAGGGACTAACGAAGCACTTTTCTTTTGTTATGGACTAAAATGGCCCACACGATTTTTGTCAGGGACTAAAATGGGCCTTTACCCTTAAATAAATTTTTAAATTATTTTTCTTAAATATTTAATTATTAATTAATTAATTAATTATTATTAATTAATTAATTATTATTGATTTTTAATTAATTATTATTTAATTAATTATTATTTAATTATCATTTAATTGAATTTTATATATTATTTATCATATTATTTAATTATTTATTATCAAAACCACTTACCCTCTTTTCAAAAATTCACATGGTTTTACAAACCATGGTTTTCATTCCTCCAAGGTGGTTTTTTCCAAAACCATCAAACTTCTTCTCTTTTAGAAACCCTTGGACACATGGCATGCTTCTTCTAATAGCAAAGATGTCATTTTGTCCTTTATTCCATTGGTTCTACCACATGGCATCTTAACATTTGGTTAACTTAGATTTCATCCTTAAGCTTATCCGTGGTGACACATGGCAATGGTGCTAAGGTCACTTTAGGATTGCTTTATCTTAATTAAAAAATTAAGTATTATCTTTAGATGGATTACACATGTCACTTGGCATCTGATGAGCTAAATTGGCAAGTGTACCAACTCGCTTTGTAGTATAAAATATCGTCCTCAGGGATTGAACAGTTAACTACTAACGTGCCAACTCAATTTCGTTTGAACAACCGAAAGGTTTGAAATTGGCTTTCACCAATGTACAAGCAAAGAACTTAACAAGAAACAGAAAATATTTTTAGTATTTTCAAAATGAGAAAATTAAGCAACAGAAGAATTGGGTTTTAACAATCAAGAAGAAATTGTTAGAGGATCGATTTCCCTGCCTATCCTACTTATTCAATCCTGGAAATCAACTTGAACAGTTTATCCAATTTCAAGAAACTGAGTTTTGTAATTTATCTCCTAATCCCTCAGGTGGAAAAACCTTTCTTCCTAAATTACTAATTCAATTCCTAGAGTATTAGCAAATTCGCAAAAGCATTAAGAATGATAACAACTCAAAAATTTTAATCTGATTGTGTTCTTATTCCTAAGTAACACGCGTAAATCGTTCAGTCACAAATAGTAACTATGAATTCGAATTTCCCAATTGCAAATCCACACAGTAGATAAACATGAAAACAGTGAATAAACACTTGAAATTAAACAAACCAAAACAAGTAATTATCCAAAATCAAAACAAGTTATCTAGGCAGTTCCATCTACCTCTAACAAAAGAGAATTAGCTAGACATAATAGAAATAGAACAAACAGATGAAGAAGATGAAGGCAAGGTAGTCATCATGAGTCTCTACTCCAGCTTCAACTCTCTTTATTGCTCCCTTTTCTCCCCCCTCAAAATTGTATATCTATCTCTGTGTGAAGATCTCTCCAAAAACTGTCTGCCAGCCCTCTTCTGCTTCTGCACGATTTAATTATTTTTTTCCAACTTGTAACCTCCACGCTCAAGCGTGGCATTCCTGGCGCTTGAGCGTGCCAGGCGCTTGAGCGTGCCTCAGCCCACGCTTGGGCGTGGCTGCCCTGTTCCAAAAATGCTCCAAACTGCTCAACTGCTCATTAAGTCACCATAAAACCAGCATTAAAAATAATAAAAGCAAAAATAAAACTAACTACAAAATTAATAAAATTAAAACAGAAAAATAACATACAACTAATAAAAACTAATCAAAAACTAATTAAAATTAACAGCCTATTAACTACAAATTAAGATTCATCACACCCCCACACTTAAGCATTTGCTTGTCCCCAAGCAAAGGAACAAAGACCAAACAAACAGTGGCTCAAGGGACACCCACAACTTAACAATAACAAAGCAATACACCACCCAACCATGTAAGAAATCCTAAAACAAAAGAATCACCTTATGACAAGCCCACATCCAAGAAAGGTCAAAAGAAGAAATCATAACAATGGTGCACCCATATTTTCACACTTGAAAAATTAAAGAACATGGCTAATTCAATTAAGGAAAAATCATTGGACACCCAACTTCTCACAGGAATTGCAAAGTCACTCAATCACTCAAATTTATGTGGTTAATAATTGCAAGTGTATCACTCAAATTCACACATCAAAACCATGCAACTTCAAGTTTGATTTTCATCTCAATCATTCATCCACAATTCACAGCATGCATAAATCAAAGGGACTTTATTTAGGATGTAACGTGGTTAAGGTAAATGGGAAGGATAAGAAAGGATAACCAAGCTAGCACCAAAGGAAATAGGAGAGCAACAATTATTTTTAAAGAAACATGCTTTGCATGCAAACCTTTTCCCATTTCTTTCTTTTTGACTTCCTTCACCTTCTTTATTCAAATGACCACTTTTTTTCAAGTATTTTCATACCATTGTCCATATTTTTTTTTTCTTTTTGCATTTTTTTTTCATTGGTAACCATTCCTTCCTTTCACCAACATATAAGCACAATATTCTCCCCCATACTTATGTCTAACCCACACAATAATTCAATGCTCTCCTATCCACTAAGGTTGGGTAGAAACATTGTTTTTCAAGTTAAGGCTCATGGGCAAAAACAAACAAAGATTTACATATAAAGCTCAAATGGGCTAAGCAAAAGGAAAAATTCAAGGTTGGTTATTTGGTCAAAGTGGCTACAAGAAAAACGGCCCAAATCATTTTTATAACATGCATGTGAATCATGAACTTCAAACAAGAACCAAGCAAACTCAAGAGCATGAATTTTGATGGTGCACTCACAAGAAAAAATTTAACAAATATAGGCCCAAATGACTCACAAGGGTAAAGTTAAGCATTCCAATTAATTCTCACCAAAGTTTTGATAGCCATGAATTTTAATCAACAAGGTTTAACATAATGCACCAAAGTTATGAAATCCAGTCAAGAACAAACTCAAATGACAAACTAAACCACAAGTGTCATGTTCAAATCATTGGAAAACAAACATGATGGGTGCACAGTACAATGAAATTGCCAAGAATGGGGTTCCACACAAGCATGCTTATTATTTTTTCAAAAAGGGGCAATGATCTTAACTTGCAAACACTAAAAACACACAAAAATAACACAGCACACAACCAAAAAACCTAAAAATAAAATAAAACAAAAGAAAAGAAAACTCCCCTATCTTGTGCTTCCAAAATTTGGTCTAACTTGAGGTTACCATCAGTACTGCCTCCTATCCTTCCATTTTGTTATGAGATAGCCTAAAGTACATGACTAAATATATATCTCAAGACAAAGAAAACATTAGCACAAAATAGGTGACTCATAAAACAAAATAAAAAACTAAAAAACTAAAAAGAAAGTACTCCTAAAAATTATTCACTTTTCATCCTCTGCTTCTTCTTCCACTTCTTCTTCCCTCTCTTGATCCTCCTGAATCTCGCCTTCCTGGTCTTGTAGATCCAATTGCATAAACTGCCTATGCAACTGATCCTCTGGTACTAAAGGAACAAAACCTTTCCTGAGGCACACCCACCTGTTCAGCCACAACAGCTATAAAAGCATGCAATTGATCTATATTGCGAGACATTCTTTGAGTGGCATGAGTCATCAATTGCTGCCTACGAGCCTGAGTCACCGGAGGTCCTGATCCCACTCTCTGTGGAGGTCGGTGTAATGGTGGAATCTCTTCCCAATTGTCATCAATATACCTCACATTAATAGGCTTTTCCACTCTTAAAGGCTCAATGATTGGGTCTTCTACCCCCGCAAGCCTAATAAAGTGAGTAATGAGCTGAGGGTAACCTAACTTTTTCTTCAGATCATGGGCAAGCTGATAAATGTTAAAAGCAACGACTCTTCCTACATCCACAAATATGTAAGTCAAAATTGAATAAATCAACAAAGCGCGAGTCACAGTAATTTCAGATTTGTTGGATACAGGAAGAAGTTTTGTAGTCACAAAAGTAGCCCAGATCCTAGGAATCAGTTTCAAAGTTGTCCTCCACAAAAGCCTAGGCTGCTGAGACCCTTTCTTGGTTTCCCACCTACCTTCTGGAATACACAGCTCTCTTAAAATATCTTGGGCATCCCACTCAGAATTTTCCAATTCCTCATAAGTGCCCACACTGCCCTCATGGGGTCCTTGTAAACCATACACAGAATTAATTAATGCAGGAGAGTAGTCGACCTCTTTTCCTCTTACCCAACTCTTGAACCGGATAACACCTGACCTATCCTCACAATAAGTATTCGCGTAAAATTCTTGCACCAACATCTTACAACCATCATCTGGGGTACATACCAAATCTCTCCATCCTCTCTTGTCAATTTCATCCTGAATCTCCCAATACTCATTCCTCTTCAACCAAATTCCCTTCTCCCTTACAAAATCTCTTCCCATCAAGTTATGTCGAAACCTCAGTTCATGCACGGGAGAAAGGAATTGGTTATTACTGGGAGGCGGTGGAGCAATAGAGGTTGATGTTCCTCCTCTTGTACTTGCTCTCTTAGGCACTGTGTTAGTGGCCTTTTGCTTCTTTTTAGGAGGCATCTGCAAAATAATTTCATAAAATTCCCAACCACAAACACAAAATATTCAGTCCAGTCCAGCAAGTAAATACTCAACAGTGTTCCCCAAAAAAAATTTTACATTAATCTTAGTAACCACTACTTCAACATTATCATGAAAACAACTCAACACACTCAGTCAGTTGCAATTTCAGAACCCCACCCCCAAAATCAGTTTCCAATTTCAACATACCCCCACACTTAGTCAAATTTAAATTTAAGCACCCCACCACACATGCAACAAATAGTGCCAGCACAACCCACATAAAATCAATTTTCAAAATCAAATCCCTAACCCAAAATTATGAGATTTTTGTATTAACCAGTTCCAATCCCTAACCACAATACTCAGTTTCAACATCATTCATTCAAAAAAGTATAGAAAAGAAGGGAACAAAAGGAAACACGAATACCTTGTGAATTTGCACAGTGAGGAATGCGCAGTGGTCGTGTGTGCGAAGTGAGGGATATGGAGTGAGAAGAGTGTGGGAGTGTGATGAGAAGAGAATGGGTGAGAGAGGAGAGAAGACAAGATGAGTGTGTGCCAAGTGAAGGTGAATGCGTAAGTGAGGAGAAGGAGGGTTCTCTCTATTTCTGAAGAATGGCAGTGGATGCCAAAGGAAGAAGAAGAATAGGGTTTTAAAACCCTTTTATGAAAATGATGCGTTTTGCATCGTTTTTTTTTTTTAGTTTCAACCCGCACGCTTAAGCATGAAACATACTACGCTCGAGCATGGGGAATTTTGTGACACCCTACTCCCGGGTCATCACATGGTTACCCGTTTGCGGAAAAATAAGATTTTATTTGCTAGTTGCTTTCGGAAAATATTAATTTCTCAACGTGAATCTCTTCAAAATATGGTGATAAATTTTTTTCCTTTTAACTCCCTAACAACGACATAATCATAACCATACTTAGATATATAAGCATATACAGAAGTCATACAACTATACTACCTCGTAAGTTTCACACTTAGATCTTTATCAACTTCGTTTATTTCAACACATGACATCACATAAAAAAAAACTTAAGCTGGTCGTAACTAACAGACAGTTATTGAGAATACCCTTATGGTCATTCCCACTAACGTATACTTCTCCAAACATCTAGGAGTTAAGTCCTCGAGCGACTTAGTGAATCCTTCCGCTTCGTCCATCCTAGTATACCAAAGGAATACGGTAGACTAGAGTAAACCTGTTGTATATTTGTAAGGGTGAGACGCCAATATATGGATTTAACACAATAACTAAAAGCGCGACTCACAAAACAGCATATAACACATACAATTATAGCAGCATACATCCTCATAACTAAACAAGTACTTTATCAATGGGTTTTCATACCCCAAACATCAATGTTTGAAAACTATGCATGAACACTTCAATACATAGTCTCTACATTTCGCTAAATCTCCGGAGATCCCCAACGTGTAAATGAGCTGATCAGGCTCGATTGCCAGGTATATTAGGCACAACGTAGCCAGGTATATTAGGCACAACGTATTTACCATAGCACACTGTCCACATAAGGCATAGTGATCAACGTATATGGTATTGCCAGGTATATTAGGCACAACGTGTTTACCATAGCACACTGTCCAACACAAGGCACAGTGATCAACGTATATGGTTTTTCATTGTCCATCAAGGCACAATGAATCAACGTAGCATGAAATACCTCACACCCAAGGCACTCACACAACAACGTGGCATGGAATACCTTACTCATTAAGGTACCACACTTCACAACGTGGGCACGTCTGCCAATGAATGCATGTAAAACGTTTGTTCTTATCATTTTTCTTTGTGTTCAGTCTTTATTTGCCGAAGCTCAAAATGGCTTACGACTACTCGTGATTTTCAACGTATTAACTTAACGTGTTTAAATCTTTCAACGTCAACACAGGACACGAAGTCTGAGTGCTCAATCACAAAACCTTAGACCTTGCAATCAGCCTTGGGGTTTGTGGTCGTAGAAAACAACATTTACCTTTTACAACGTAACCCACCATGTGGATATACAACGTGAAAAGGACACCAAGTCCATAACAACGTAATCTCATAACATGGATACTCAACGTAACATGGATCAAAGATCTTCGTGCTTCAATTAAAGAACACTAGTATCGCGATGTCTCTGATACTAGGCTCACGTTTCAACGTAAACACCATTTTCGTTCTGTGAAAAATTAATCCAAAACAAAGTCTCCGCAACTTATCCAAGTTGACGGAAAATAACACGGTTAGAAAACTCCTTTACAAAAACTCCTTTATAAAAACTCCTTTATAAAATCATCGATTACTTGAAATTCTTTTCTATAACGTTTATGTGCCAAAAAGAGAATCATGTGAGGCTCAAGTTTATCTAAAACACGTACTGCCGCTTTAAAAATACTTGTCGTCGACACTTTCCAATTTGCCGTCAAATTACATCTTTTAGCTTTTTCCACTTCAACAATTTTCTAAAATCATACTTAAGTTATTTTTGAAGATTAATTTCATAAAATACCTTTTTATAATATTACGGAATTTCTCACGTAAAAATTAGCAGTACTAAAATATTTTCACGGTTACGTCCTCACTGTGACTCATAGTTGACTTTTTATCAATAAATCATTAAAATAATAATATTTCTCAATACTCATTATTTTTCCCAAATAATATTTTCCACTACTATTATATTCCAACATTTCCCATAAAACATTGAATATAATGTATATAGCTTATTAAAGCTTTTATCTGATTAAGTCGGTTGTGCACTGACCACTGTCAGGCTTCACAAACAACACTCAACAACATCATCAGAATTATATCACCAGGAAGATCATGCATCATAGCAATATAATAAACAACTGCAGATAATTAAATAAATTAAAAGCAGATAAATCATCTAACACAGATAAACAACACAACGTAAACAGCATAATCAAAGCACCACAAGCCACATATCCAGTATACAGACCACACTAAAGCTAATAGTTATTGGGAAAAATCCCTCAGGTAAGCTCCCCTTACCTCTTGAAGAACTTAGCCTCCGATTAAGAAAGTTGACATGGCTCTGAATAACTCTGACACGGCTCCGAATAATCAGTGACACCGTACGTGTCACGAAACACTAACCTTCAACAACACATCCAAACAACCAATCAAAACAAGCAAAACAAACACGTAATCCTCTTTAATAGGTCACAGCCTCCTTAGGGTTTTGTGGCTCAAAATCACTAAACTTGCTTAAGTCATGGATTAATGATTCTAATATACTTAAGGAAATGGATTAGGGCTAAACAACAAAGTTAAGAATCAAAACCATCCTAACCCTCTAAATGGTAGATTCGGCCAAGACATCTTCATGAGGCTAGGGTTTTTAGTTTAATGAACAAACTAGGATTCAACAAGTATACATGATTATAAGAACTTAGGAAGTGGTTTCAACATCATAGGATTTTTCTAGAATTTGTTATGGATTTTCAAAGTTCTAGATCTAGAAATGGGAAAATATGATTCATGGCATAAACATGAGAAACAATTTACTATGAAAGCTTAGATGATCAAGGAGTTGAGCTTTTACCTCTTGAAGATTGAAGAAATGAAAAAAATGATCAACCAACACTTATATAAAATCTGGACAGTTTGAGGGTGTGTTGGTTTTGTGAGTATATCTCATGATATACTCATCCGAAAATTACACACTTTGGCCTATTGGAAAGATAATAAGAAAAGGAACAACTTTGATGTTGAAGGTTTCATTTGGTTCCGATCATAACAGGGGTTAAAAGGGCCTTCTTTCTGCTGTCTCGCATGGATCTGAGGATTTTGGGCAGTTTCTGTATTTTGGTCATAACTCTCAATATACTCATCCGTTTTTGATGATATTTAGCTCGTTGGAAAGAAGAGAGAAAGAGGAACAACTTTAATGTTGAGAGTTTTTCGAGTTTCAGAAAGTAAGAGGGTCATAATTTCGATGCAAGTTCGATCAGTTTAGGACATCCATAATCATTTTCATGAAAAATGAACAAAAGTTCATCCCCCCACATGAACATAGGTTCGGCCTAGGCATGAAACAATCTCTTGGATTATGGTATCAAGAATGATTATAAGCACATAGAAATTGGTTTCACTATTTTAGGAGTTTTCTATGATTTATGGTGATTTTTCAAAATTCTAGATCTAAGACTTTGTTCATGCATAAAAGTAATGATCTAGGCATGGAAATGGAAAAATCAATGAAGAACATGGCATTAAATGAAGATGAAGAGTAAGAATCACCTCTATAAAAACAAGAAATGAGCAAGAATCCAACACTTGCTTCACAAACTCAAGCTTTTGGAGTTAAGAACAATGGAGAAAAAGTGAAGGTGGAGAAGATGAAGAATGAACTAGAACAATGTGGAAGGATGAGTCACTTTTGAAGAGGAGAAATCAGCCTCCAAGGCCATGGGCCATGCGAAAATGGGCTTGGCAAAAGCCCAAGTCCATTACATACTTTTCTAACATAAAAATGTTTAAGACTTTAATCAAAACCTAGGAAATTAAGAGTAGGAAATTAGTTTTCATGGAATAACTCTTGGCCACGAAATTTGGGCCTCAAAACTGCAGCCCAACATGATTTGGATGAGTGAAAAATTGATCCACTTCACTTAGTGTATCATAGAAACTAGTTTAGGGACCAAAGTGCAATTAAGAATAAGTTTAAGGACCAAAAATGCAATTATTAAAAATTGCTAACACAACCCTAAGCCACATCAAACCACTCACATGGAAGACTTAGTCCTAAGAGAATTTAGGATTTATCCACTTATCGAGTCCCGAATATCCCGTTGTTAGCTCCGTCGTTCGCCTGATCGAGTATTACGCCCGTAAAACTTAAATTATTTCACTGTAAATGAAATAATTCGAAAAACACACAATCATAGGAAATAAAATAAAAACCTTAAGTTTTTCGTTCACGAATTAAAATTAGGTCTTCTGATCAGTATAAATATACTGTCAGTGAAATTCGCGGGCCGGGATTCGCCTGACTTTCAAACCTAAATTTTAATCGTAGCTTCCTACGTTCAAGTAGGATTGAGTGATGAACTCCGTTTATTTAAAATAATTTTCTAATACTCATAAATATATAAACATAATCGTCTGCATTTCGATTATTTTGAAACAGTGAAAATCGGGGTGTTACAAATTTTTTCAATTTTTTTTTTGTTTTTTTTAAATAAATTAAAATTAAATAGAATACAGCTTCTTCTTCTTTTTTAACGCTTTGGCGTGGACTCACTCACGCTCAAGAGTGAGCAGACAGAAACCAATTTTTCTGATCCTGCGCACGCTCTGGTGTGTAAAACACCACGCTCCAGTGCCAAAGATGCGTGCTCAAGCGCCCTACTGAGCCAGGCTCAGGCGTGCTCAGACAGAAACCAATAATTTTGTACCAGAACACGCTCGAGCGGTGAGAAAGCCACGCTCAAGCGTTGGCACTCACGCTCTAGCATGTACATATTAGCGCTTGAGCGTGTGCAAACAAAAAGCACATCTTTTTTTTTCCTGCGCACGCTGGAGCACCCCATAATTCACACTTCAGCGCCAGCTTTTCAAATTTTTTTTTTTTAACATGTGCTTAACAAACTAACAAGCAAAAATCTTTTTGTATTTTTCTTAATGAAAAGGCTAAAACCAAAAAAAGAAACAAAAACAAAAGAAAAGCTAAACTAAACTAAACTACCACTTCATGTTACAGGACTTAGTGAGCACTCTCACCCTCATCAGAAGGTGAGTGAAGGGTAATGTTAACCCTGTTCCTGTTCAAATCTCCCCCAAAGTACAATTTCAACCTTTGGCCATTTACCTTAAAACTTCTTCCAGAATTTGGCTCTGCAATCTCAATAGCACTATAGGGACTCACTTCCTTAACAACAAAATGACCTGACCATCTTGAGCATGCTTCACTGCATCTTTGATTGAGAAGACCACTTTTTCATCTTCTACTCTCAAAATCAGTTCACCTTTCTGCACATTAATTAAAGCACGACCTGTAGCCAAAAATGGCCTACCAAGAATAATAGGAACTCTAGGATCCTCTTCCATGTCCAACACTACAAAATCTGCAGGGAATATGAATTTATCAATCTTAACAAGCAAATCTTCCATAATACCATAAGGATATTTTACCGAACGATCCGCCAACTGAAGAGACATCATAGTAGGCTTCGCTGTACCAATTCCTAGCCTTTTAAAGATTGACAAAGGCATCAAATTGATGCTAGCTCCCAAATCACATAGAGCCCTGCCAACCTCCACATTACCAATCTCACAAGGAATGGTGAAGCTTCCTGGATCCTTCAACTTAAGAGGCTTCATTGACCTTCCTCTTTTTGGACAACAAATCCTTCATGAACTTAGCATAACTTGGCATTTGGTCGAATGCCTCAGCAAATGGAATATTAATCTGCAGCTTTTTGAACACCTCCAAGAACCTGGAAAAATGCTTGTCTTCATTCATCCTCTTCAACCTTTATGGATAAGGAATTTTAGGAACAAAGGGCAGCGGCTGTTTTGGCTTGTCAGCTTGTGAATTTTCAGAATTTTCAGCTTCTTCTTTCTTGTCTTCAACCACTATCTCCTCCTCCTCTTGCTTTTCTTCATGAACAACTTTTTCAGCCTCATTATCCTTCAACGTCTCCTCTTGGACAGCATTGTTCAGAACCTTGCCACTCCTCAAATGAATTGCTTTGCATTGCTCTTTTGGATTAGGAACAGTATCACCTGGCAAAGTACCTGCAGCTCTTTCAGACAACTTTTTAAAAATCTACCCAATTTGCACTTCCAAATTCCGAATAGACGCCTCTTGATTCTTGAAGTTGGCCCTTGTCTCAGTCATGAAACTTGAAGATTGCTCCACAAAATTAGAAGTATTAACAGACAATTTCTCCAAAGCACTCTCCAAAGATGACATTCTGTTTTGAGGTTGTGATTGTCCTTGGAATGAAGAATTCCCTTGTTGTTGTTGTTGAGGCTTGAACTGATTCTGACCTTGTCCACCCCATGAGAAATTAGGATGGCTCCTCCAACCTGGATTGTAAGTGTTTGAATAGGGGTTAATTTGTTGCCCCAATGCATTCACTTGCTCTCCAATTTGATTTGTACAGCAATCACCATTACGATGCTCTCCACCACAAAAATCACACACCAAGGGAGCTGTATTCAGTGCATTAACTTGGCCATTCCCCAACAAAGTAGTAAGCTGTTGAGAAATCACCTTGTTAACTTGCTGCTCAATCAGAATACTATCCACAACATTCACCCCCAAGATTTTTCTGTTTTTCCTATCATGTTGCATATTAGCACTACTGGCAGCCATGGTCTCTAGTATTTCCAAAGCCTCTTCTGGACTCTTCAAATCAAAAGCTCCTTCACATGCAGCATCCATCATCATCCAGCCCATTATAGAAAGCTTGAGCTAGCAACCAATTGGACAAAGCATGATGAGGACATTTTCTGAGTAGCTCCTTGAACCTCTCCCAAGCATCATACAAAGTTTCTGATTCTAATTGCACAAATGATATAATTTCACTCCTCAATTTTGCTGACTTCGATGCTGGAAAATATTTCTGCACGAACTCGGAATCCAAATCATCCCATGTTGAGATACTGCCCTGTTGCTGTGCCTGAAGCCAACTTCTAGCTTTATCCTTCAATAAGAAAGGAAAAAACCTCAATCTGATAGCATCATCAAAAGCTCCATTGAACTTCAATGTATCACATATTTGCAAGAAGTTCTCCATATGTTGATTAGGATCCTCTTGAGCTCCTCCACCAAACTGGCTCTGATGCATCAAATGGACAAGTGCAGGCTTGATTTCAAAGCTGTTAGCCTGCACAGGAGGTCTCACAATAGAACCCCGTGCACCGTCAATATTGGGCTTGGAATAATCCCTCAACGTTTGCCTAGCAAGTGGCTCGGCCATGACTGTTTCAGCTTCAACTACCTGTTGTTGTAAAAGTGCTTGTTCCCTTTCTTATTTCATGCGTTGCTTGGCTGCCTTCCTGTTACTCTTAGTTGTCTTTTCAATTTCAGGATCAAACAGTAAAGAATTCCTGTCTACAGTACCTCGCATACACAACTCAAAAGAAAATCAGTGCAAACTGACAATATAAAATAAAAATAAAATTGCAGCAATAACAGAAAATAAAATGCTCAAATCGAGATTTCCTTGGCACAACTAATATTAACAAAAATCAATCCCCGGCAGCGGCGCCAAAACTTGATGAGCTAAATTGGCAAGTGTACCAACTCGCTTTGTAGTATAAAATATCGTCCTCAGGGATTGAACAGTTAACTACTAACGTGCCAACTCAATTTCGTTTGAACTACCGAAATGTTTGAAATTCGCTTTCACCAATGAGCAAGAAAAGAAACTTAACAAGAAACAGAAAATATTTTTAGTATTTTCAAAATGAGAAAATTAAGCAATAGAAGACTTGGGTTTTAACAATCAAGAAGAAATTGTTAGAGGATCGATTTCCCTGCCTGTCCTACTTATTCAATCCTAGAAATTAACTTGAACAGTCTATCCAATTTCAAGAAACTGAGTTTTGTAATTTATCCCATAATCCCTTAGGTGGAAAAACCTTTCTTCCTAAATTACTAATTCAATACCTTGAGTATTAGCAAATTAGCAAAAGCATTAAGAATCATTACAACTCAAAAATGTTAATCTGATTGTGTTCTTATTCCTAAGTAACACGTGCAAATCGTTCATTCACAAACAGCAACTATGAATTCAAATTTCCCAATTGCCAATGTACACAGTAGATAAACATGAAAACAGTGAATAAACTCTTGAAATTAAACAAACTAGAACAAGTAATTATCCAAAATCAAAACAAGTTATCTAGGCAGTTCCATCTACCTCTAACAAAAGAGAATTAGCTAGACATAATAGAAATAGAACAAACAGATGAAGAAGATGAAGGCAAGGTAGTCATCATGAGTCTCTACTCCAGCTTCAACTCTCTTGATTGCTCCCTTTTCTCCCCCTCAAAACTGTATATCTATCTCTGTGTGAAGATTCTCCAAAAACTGTCTGCCAACCCTCTTCTGCTTCTTTACGATTTAATTATTTTTTTTCCAACTTGTAACCTCCACGCTCAAGCGTGGCATTCCTGGCGCTTGAGCGTGCCAGGCACTTGCCTCAGCCCATGCTTGAGCGTGGCTGCCTTGTTCCAAAAACGCTCCAAACTGCTCAACTGCTCATTAAGACACCATAAAACCAACATAAAAACTAATAAATGCAAAAATAAAACTAACTACGAAATTAATAAAATTAAAATAGAAAAATAACCTACAACTAATAAAAACTAATCAAAAACTAATTAAAATTAACAACCTATTAACCACAAATTAATATTCATCAGCATCAAAACATAAGTTAACTAGATTTTCTTATCTTACTTAGGATTTCCTTATCTAATTGGATATTAGCTTTATATTTAGGATAGATTACACATGCCATTTGGCATAAAAGCAATATTTCTTGGAATACACTATCTAATTAGATATTAGGATTTATTATAGGGTAGATTACACATGCCATTTGGCATTTTCGCACAAGCCAACTTAGGTTACTTTATCGATCCATTTTAAAATTAGTCTTTCCTTAACATCTTGGACTTAACAACTTGAGTATGAAAGGATCAAACTCTAACTTTTCCAAGTTCTTACCAAGAGCATATCAAGAACACTATGAATGTGTTTTTGATGTTCATCAAGCCAAATTAATCCATTTTTGTCCCTAACTCACTTCTTATGTACACTTTAATCCAACACTTTTATATCTTAACATTAAAATTTGTTTATGGTCCTTAAATCTACTAAAAATCCTCTATTTTCCTTTGTGTTGCTCACTGCCGAGAGGCTAAAAATTACAAGTTCATGGATTTTATGGTTTATCATGTTTTCACTTGTTCATTCAAGCAAAATAACTAAGATTCATCAAGCCACAAACATGCACAATTCGGCCAAGTAGCAAACCATACATATTCATGCATCATTCAATTTCATATCATCAAAAACATATAATACATCCATATATGTGGGTAATTCGGCCAACACCACATTTTAAGGCAAACAACATTTCATTCATTCATTCAAGCATAGATATTAACATGCAAGCAAGTCATACATCAAAAATCAACTTCAAACCCAAAAATCCTTATATGGCCGAATGTACCCTTTTTGAAAAATATGAGATTTTCAACATGCAACATCAAAGACCACAACTTTAATTCCATCCCCAAACATATAGGCTCATGCAAAGAGGTTTAAGCTTTCTCCCCTTACCTTAGCTAGTGATAACTTTGAGATTCTTGTCCAATATGAGTTCTTTAACTCCAAGCTCCACGGTTGAACCTTTAGGTTAGGATCTAAAGAGAAAATTAAAGATTAACTCATATGCATTGAAGGAAATAACTAGGAATGGACATTCATGCGAAGTTCTTACCCTTAGTTTTGAAGATTAGGTGTTCTTGGAGTGTAGATGACAAAAAGACTCCTCCTTGCACTATGATGATGGTTCGGCCAAGAGAAGAAGTGAGGGGTGGAGATGTCTTTTGATGATTTCAAGTAGAGATTGTGGTTTATCTAGATGAGTAGTTTCATTTTCATATAAAGTTTGATGATGAAAAGTGGTGGTTGGTTTTGTGGTGGTGTGGTGGTGAAGGTGATGAGTTCTAGAGAGAAGGTGGAGAGAATTAGAGTTAGAGAGATGAAGAAGTTGAAGAAATGGCTTGTAAAGTGAAGCCATGATGTGGTGGTGTCCTTATATAGGCTTTTGTGGAAATTACCACAATACTATTAATGAAGGCTCCCCTCCTTATTTCCTCTATGCCCTTTTTGGTAATTTCACACTAATTTTATTCATTAATTCCTTTTATTTATTTACACAAATATAAATACAATTTTGGGGTCGTGACAAGGTGAATGAGTGCTCATACTCAAATGCAAGAACATGATGAACATCTCTAATGTGTTCATCCTATCCAAGAAGCATGCTTTCAAATCCTTGTGTTTTCGTTAAGTTTGTGTAGATCTTTGTGCTCACATGTTGTTTTCAACATTTTTAGTAAAAAGAACTCAAAGCTCTTAGCCTAAACTTTCCAGGAGACTCACAACCATCTCATGAAACACCAAGTTCATGGCATTTCAATAACATTCCAAGATTAGAGAAATCTCAAGCTTTCAATTTTAATAAAAGCAACAAATCATGGTTTTCATGAGCAACATTATCATCTTTCATGCTCAACTGCGTGAGCTTCAAAATTTCTAATATTTAAACCATAGGTTGAATCAGATGTTACTTTCCAATGGAATTAGTTTCACCTAAAATGAAGATATACCTCAAGATATAATTTTAGAGTAACCATTGTTAGAGTATGCCCAAAAACAAATTCAACTAGTTTTGAAATTAAAACTGGGACAACCTCATGTTTCCTTAAACCATGAACTTTGTACACAACATAATCCTATGTTCTAGGATTCATACTCACAAGTTTCATTTTGGTCCGATTCCTTAAGTTACACATTTTTTAAGTACAAGTTGTTAGGGTACATCTTAGGCAATCTTGACCTAATTCTCAAAATCAAACCGTGAACATCTTATCATCTTATGAATCATAAATTCACAAAATTTAATCACACTATAGTATTATGTCTTAGATTTCTAATGGGATCAGTTTCGTCCCAATTCGAGTCTTACAACTGCAATTATGAAAGTTAATCCTGTTAGAAATTTTCCAAAAACCGAGTTCTCCAAATTTTGATGTTATAGTTGATCCCTTCTTTTCTTGTATCTTCAACCAACCAAAATCAATCTAAGAAACATGAAATATAGGAAAGAGATCCCTAATGTCTATAAGAATAATAGCCAATCATCACAAGAAAATACAAAATCAAGTCTCATTTTCAATCTTAATCATAAATCAATACAAAAATACAAGTTTGAACAGCAATCCCCTACCTCATATACTTTAAGCCATGTTTTGTTCTTGCTTGCTTGTCGGAGAACCCTCGATTTGTTGGTGTGGATTCAAACACTCGAGGGGGGGGGGGGGGTGAATTGAGTTTTCTTATTCTTTTTACCACTTAAAAACTTTTCAAAAACTTTGCCTCAGGATCTTAATAAAACAGAAAACTTGTTTTCACAAATCTTGAATTGATTGAGAAGATAAAATGAATTAAGAACAAATTTAAAACAACTTAGATCAAGTTCTAAACTTTAACAAAACAAAATACAAAATGTTCAATTCAACCATAAAACATCAAGAACATATTATACAAAGTTCAGTTTAGATGATAAAGGTCAAGATCAGAAAACAGTTTACACATTTAACAGCAAGAATAGAATATAAAGAAAATTAAAGAGTTTGAGTTGAGAGATAACCACACAACCAAATTTATCCTGGTTCAGCCACCACCACTTGTGACTTACTCCAGTCCCCACTCCACATGTGGGTTTCCACACACTATATCAACAAGCTTTACCCAGGCACTTGAAAAGCCTTCACACCACAAAGCACTTTTTCATCTATGGGATATCAAACCCTTATGAAAAAACCTTAATCAATTGTTCTTCCTATCCTTAGAGATGCCTCACCCTAATCACACACAGAGAGATTCCCCACTCTCATACAATCCAAATTCCAAACAAAGATTTGATCTAAACTCTCAAAAGTCAGATTACACAATTTGAAGCACTTTGAGAAGAACACTATCTTTTTCAAGATATAGCTCAATGAAGAAGATGAAAATTTTTGAATTGATTATTTTAGAATGAATTTAGATATGTGTAAAGTGTTCTATCAATCCCTTTTTATATAGAAAACAAAATATGAATGTTGGGATTCATTAGAAACAGATTTGGACTGATAATAGAATCAGTTATTCAGTTCCAGGTTTCTTGAACATGGGTTATGTACAGGGGTGTATTAACCAAGATTTATAGTGGTAACTATCATACACCTGTGTAGTACATGACTCGTGTTTTTCAAAACTTGTTCTTGGTTTTAACAACCAGTACGCCCATTCAGTACATCTATGTATTAGTGAATCGTAAATACTTCAAAAACTTGAATAAGCACGTACATAGGTCATGTACATGGCTGTATTTAGTTATCATTTCAATAATAGATCTGATTTCATAAAACATAGAGGTGTAGTACATGTATGTACTGAATATCAAAATTCACTTGTTCAGTTTGTCAGTTCCAAAAATAATATACACCCATTAGGTACATGGCTGTACTGACAAAGAACTTTGTTAATTTCCAAAAATCATTTTCTTATTAAAACTTATACATTTTATGAATGATATGAAAATGATCTTCTTTATGCATTTTCAGCTTTGTCTTGATGATTCCATGATCCTTGTATTTGCTTGTTCCTCTTTGAATTCTCCAAGTTGCTCTTTTGAATACTTCAAGTTCCTTTTGTATATTCCTCTTGAATTGCTCATTGAACTTGACATTCTTAGCTTGATACCTGTCTTTGCAATTGGATACCAAAAACACTTGCACACACATTAAATGATATGTTTGTCATACATCAAAATCACTTGGTCATTGAGTCTTACACGATTCATGCCTCCATTTCTTCATTGCCGAATTCGATTAGAACTCCATGGGTTACATGCAATACAAATCATCGCCGAACTCAAATCCATCCACAAAAACCATAAGATCTTACTCTACAAAGGTTGTCCCCCTTACCTTGTTGTCATTCCCGAGGAAGGAGAAGGAAGAGGATGGTGGGTGGTCTTTATAGCTAGCTCATCAGAAAGAACTTGAAGAGGGGAACAGTTCTTCCTATTAGAGCAATTTCAAACTAAGTCTCTAGCTTTGCCATGCAAAGCTCCCAAACATCCATCCATGGTGGTTTCACTCCCTCTCTTTATAATTTCTCTCTTTTTATTTTGTCTTTTTTGTTTCTTCTCTCTTTCTATTTCATACCCCTTTTCCTTGTTGTGGTCTATTTCAAATGATAGTTATCTATTATAATTAGTTAGTAGTTGTTGAATTCAGTTAGTTAGTTTATAACTAATAGTCAAAAGTGTAAGAAGTGTGGGACTTGTGTAGAGTCTATAAAAGGAAGTTTGTGGTAATGCAAGTTAAGAGTGTTGAATAAAATTTTAAGAATATTCAATCATTTCATATCTTCTTCTTAATTGTGTGAGAGTGTGTGAGATGTGTGATTGTTTACCACAACAAAGTGGTATCTAGAGCTTTGTTGATCGAGGGACCTGTGAGTGGAAGAAAGGAGGTGGATTCGGTGTGGAGTTGCTGAAGTCAAGTGCAAGATTGACTGGTGACTCGAATGGATCATTTCCTGCAAACGTGCCCATTCTTGAAGACTAGAATTTTGATCAATGGTGTGTGAAGATGGAAGTGATTTTCGGTTTCCAAGATGTGTTGGAATTGGTGAAAAATGGAGTTCAAGAAGTAGGAGAGGGATCCACAGAGGCACAAAAGGTATCTAACAAAGAAATGGAAAAAAGAGATTGCCAAGCTCTTTTCTGCATTCATCAGTGTGTCTATGCAACCAATTTTGAGAAAATGGCTTCAATGAAAAGTGCCAAGAAGCATGGGACATACCGAATAAGGCGTATGAGAGTGCAAACAAGATCAAGAAGGAGAAACTTCAGTCACTTCTTAGGCAATATGAATTGTTATCTATGAATGATGGAGAGTCAATAGCTACTTATTTCACCAGAATCAAGGTTTTGATAAATACAATGAAGGCTTGCAGGGAAAAGCTTTATAATCAAAAGATTGTGGATAAGGTACTAAGAACCTTAACTCCTTGATTTGACCACATTGTGGTGGCAATTGAGGAGTCTAAGGATCTTGAGAAGTTGAAGGTGGTGGAGCTGAAAAACTCTCATGAGGCTCATGAGCAGAGACTTAATGAGAGGAATGCAAAGAAGGTACAAGAGCAGGCTTTACAAGCACAAACCAGTCACAAGAATGAGTGGTCATAGTACAAGAACAAGAAAAAAAAAAAAAAGAGGAAGTGGATAGGAAGAAGAAGTGGGGGGAGCTAGTGACTCATCAAATAGTCAAGATTAGTGCCAAACTGATCAAGATCAGGGAGGAACTTCAAACAGAAGAAATGAGGGTTAGGCTAGAGGCAAAGGAGGGAAGATGAAGTTTGATAAAAGAAGAATTAAGTGCTACAATTTTAACAAATGGGGGCAGTTTGCAGATGAATGTAGGAGTGGAAAAGGTGGAAAGAGGAAGCCTGGTTATGATGAAGCATACCATGCCAGAGATGAAGGGTCAGATTCTGATCAAGTCGTGTTGATGGTAACCATGAATTATGACATTGTTGAAAATTCAGAATCATGGTACCTTGACACAAACTGCTCAAACCACTGGCCGCAGAGATTGGTTACTAGATTTTGATCCAAGTGTCAAAAACAAGGTGAAATTTGCAGATAATAGCACCATTTCAGCTAAAGGGAAGGGAAAGGTGACAATCAAAAGAAGGAATGATGAGCCTGCTTATGTGACTGATATGTTGTATGTACCATCAATGAAGAATAACTTCTTGAGTCTTGGACAACTTCTTGAAAATGGGGTTTACAATGAGCATGATGCAGAATTACATTGAAATGTTTTGATTCTCAACACAGATTGATATTGAAAAATCCTTTGTCCAAGAATAGAACTTTCGAGGTGAATCGGAATGCAACTGAGGTGCAGTGTTTTTTAACCACAAGTGCTGAAGATAAGAGGTGGCTATGGCATTATATGTATGGCCATTTGAATTTTAATATCATAAATCAACTTGGAGTGAAGATGATGGTGCTCGAGCAACCATTCATTAAACCACCTCAAAAGGTTTGTGAAGGGTGTCTTGTGAGCAAAAAACCAAGGAATGCCTTCAAGTCTTATGCACCTTCTCGAGCCAAGCAATCCTTTGAGGTTGTCCATTCATATGTGTGTGTCCCTATTGAAACTCCATCATTAGGTGAAAACAGGTATTTCATGGCTTGTATTGATGAATTTAGTAGAAAAGTATGGCTGTATTTGCTTAAAGAAAAGAGTGATATTTTCTCAATCTTTGTAAAACTATGTGCTCTGGTTGAGAGGCAAAGTGGACATGAGCTGGAATTTCTTAGAATTGTTGGTGGAGGTGAATACAATTCTAAGGAATTCAAAGAGTTTTGTGACAGATTTCCCATGAGTTATAGCACCCTACACTCCTCAACATAATGGGTTGGCAGTGAGGAGGAACAAGACTTTGCTGGATATGGCTAGGTGTATGCTAAAAGGGAAGGGAATACGACACTATTATTGGAGAGAGGCACTCACCACAGCTGCCTATGTGCTTAATAGATGTCCCACTAGAAGAATGAACAATGCCACTCATGAAGAAGCCTGGAAAAGAAATATCCCAAGTGTTAAACACTTAAGGATATTTGGTTTTGTGTGTCACGGACAAATACAAGATGAAAGAAGCAAGTAGTTGGATGATAAGAGTGAGGCATTGCTGTTGGTTGGATATCATCCAACAGGAGAATACAAGCTGTACAATCCAGTCCAACAGAAAGTCATATTCGGCAGAGATGTAGTTGTGGATGAAAAAGCAACATGGAATTGGAATCAGAAGTTCAAATCTAGTTTCTGTGTTCATCTTGATGAAAGTGAACAAGCTGAGCAAACAGATACAGATCCTATAAAGCAACAACAACATCAAATGAGATCTCATAGATAGAGGTTTCCATCAGTGAGGCTTGTTGACTATGAGGTACTTCCAGATGATGCAATTGCAGATGATGGTGAATTAGTGCATTTAGCATTCATGACAGACTTGGAGCCAGTGAACTGGGAGCAAACCATTCAAAAAACATAATGGGATGAGGCAATGAATGAGGAAATCAGTGCAATAGAAAGAAATCACACTTGGAATCTTGTGGATCCTCCAACCACAAAACAACCACTTGATGTAAAGTGGGTGTTCAAATCTAAAGTTAAAACCAGATTGCACAATTGCTAGACACAAAGCAAGGTTAGTGGCCAGAGGTTTTCTTCAAAGAGTAAGAATGGATTATACTGAAGTCCATGCCCCAGTTGCAATAATGGAAACCATTAGATTTGTCATTGCCATTGCAAGTTCTAAAGGTTGGCCATTATTTCAATTGGATGTTAAATCTACTTTCCTCAATGGTCCACCTGAGGAAGAGGTTTTTGTGTTAAAGCAACCAGGTTTTGAGATTAAGGAACAGGAGAATAAGGTATATAAATTGAGCAAGGCCTTGTATGGATTGAAACAAGCCCCTCAGGCTTGGAACAGAAAAATTGATGCTTTCTTGTCTCAGGTAGGATTCCTCAAATGTTCAGCAGAGTTTGGAGTTTGTGAAACTGCAGAACACTAGTGACTTGACCCTGGTTTGTTTGTATATAGATGATGAGACACCTCGCTATCCCATTAAAGAAGAACCCTAATCAACTACATCTTAATCCGTTATTAACGTTAGCGTGCATATACATTAAAAAATATTGTAATAAGAAACTGTAAAGAATTAAAATAGAGCATGCACAGTGATAAAAACATAAAACACGACATATTTATATATATAGCATATACAGATCTGTCATCAAAGAACTATAGATCCCAATATAGGGATCATAAACCTATAAAAGGTATACAGACTCGTGAAATAAAAAGAAAAATAGATACTGGTCATAGAAAAGGGGTCTGCCATCACTACCTGCTCGCTTCTCATCAAAATACATTAAAAACAGAAAATAAGCTCCCTGAGGCTCACCCTAGCAAACACAACTGACCAATCCATATCATAGTCAACATGGGTGTCTGGAACTATCCTCTCCCTCGCCAAAGCAATGGTAGTAAACTCGGGCATCTCTAGCTCTAAGATCCCTGACCGACTCGTCACTACTCATCACCACCATGCGGCGAGGGTAGTGGTACATGGTGTGCACACTCCTCTGCCTCCTGCCTCTCTATAGCATCCCTACATGGCTTCGAGCCTCAGATTTATCCACCATGTTCCACATGTCATCAGGGACTTCCTCTGACGAGGTGGATGTTGGCCGTAGCAACCATATCCAAGAGGGGGGTGAATTGGGTTTTAAATAAAAATGAAATCTTTTAGTAAAAATCAAAACCCTTTAAGATATAAAACAGAATTTGCAGCAGATAAAAGCTTATTGTCGAATTTAAGCGCTTGATAAAAAAATAAACTGTTTGAAACTAAAGCGCTATAAAATAAAGTGCGATAAAGTAAAGAGGATTAGGAAAGAAGGTAAACACCACAATATATCCTGGTTCGGCCACAGACTACCCACGTGGCCTACATCCAGTCCCCAAGGCAATAAGACCAAGGGTTTTCAATCAACTCTAGTTTTTAAACAGGATCAACTAGAACCTTTACAACTTAGAGAACCCTTAACACAAATCTCAGGACACATATGATCCCTTGTGTAAGAGCCTCAAACACTAGCTTTTAAACAGGTGCAGTTAGAACCTTTACAATAGAGAGAACCCTTAACACAAATCACAGGACATACAATCCCTTGTGTAAGAGCCTCAAAAATATCCCAAGAGATATACCCTCTCTTGTAAGAATAGTAATCAAAAGAAGGTTTGAGTTAATCCGACTCTTACCAATATAAAGCACTCTAATTAGTGCAGATAAAAACAAATTGAAGCACAAGATATATGGTGTGTAGAACTCTCAAAATAATATGGTCAAGTGATAGTGTAAGAGGAGTAGTATAGAAAAATGATTTTCAGAGTTTTAGCACAAATAAATAGTAGAGTTGTGTCTTATGATGGCTGCCTAACTTTTCTTTTATAAGTGAGAAGTGATGGTTTAAAGAAAATAGGTCAAGCCTCTTTAAAATTCATTTCTGTCGCGTCATAATCGATTATTGCAAAGGCATAATCGATTATTTAAAGTATTTTCAGGAAGCGCGCATTTGGACAGAATAGGCATAATCGATTATACTAATCGATTATGAGTCCACTCACTTTCATATAAAAAGCTATAATCGATTACATGGTTTCGGTTTGAAGCTCATTGAAAGACAGTAAAGACATAATCGATTATACAAAAGTCATAATCGATTATTCTTATTCAAATTCAAAACTTAACGGCTTTAATTAAAATCAATACTCATTAAACTCATTTAAAGCCTTTTAATTCATATCATAATCGATTATTGGTTTCCCATAATCGATTATGGCTCGAAGCACATTTGAATTTGAAAATCTTAACAATTAATAGTTTGATTACTCATTAAGCACAATTAATTGTCAAATATAAAACATGTTTAAAATGTTTTTGGCACATGTTAAAAGTGTGTGTGTGAGACCAATATTAAATTGATAACTCTACTTACCATTTACACACTTTTTCTAAAACTGGCAATACACTTAATGAAATTCCCATTTTGCCCCTTGTGCTTGCTTGATCTTCTGGATACTCTTTTCTGCTATTTGCAATCTAGTCATTCTTAAATTTTAGCTTTTCTAGCTCTTGACATCATAGCTTTGCTTATTCCAACCTGAACTTTTCTTTTTCATAGTTTTCTCATGAATCGCATTAGTTCAAGGTATAGAAAATAATAATAATATTTCACATTTAATTTCATAACAAAGCCATATATAATAATTCATAAGACATATTTTAAGGTAATATCATATTTAATATTTCTTATGTCTTTAGGCATATAATAATAATTCCAAGTGTTTCTATGCCAAATTATTATATTGCCAATCACAAACATATATTATATATATAATCAAATATCACATGTGTATTCACTCAATATTATATTAAACATAATTATTTAACACATGTATATTTAAGTAATATAATATTCATTAAGCACACAATCATTCATTGAGAACCCAATCAAATAGTCACATGGCATTAATATATATTAAGTCCAATATTCTTTTTATTGAATTAATACCATGATACTCTATTTGTCAACATCAAAGTCTATATCATATTGATTGGTTCATGTTCTCCCCCTTAATACTATATTTGTCAACATCAAGACCGATATGACAATATTATTCACATTCTCCCCCTTTTTTATGGTGACAAATACGTATAGCAAATGTATAAAATTATTCTCTCCTTTTAGTCTTTCTCCCCCTATGTATGACATAGTTGGTACATTGCTATTTTCCTCTCCAAATATTATTTGCTGTTTTATAAGGATATTTGCTATTTTTCTCCCCCTATTTGACAACAGCAAAAAGGATTTAAATCTCCCCCTAAAACTGTGCATTTAATTTAAAGGTTTCTCCCCCTCAAGTTTTGACTTTATTGACTATGAGAACCTTTTTATTATAGAAGCAATTTGTAATTAATGCACAAGGGATACCATATGATTTCTCTATTCATTCAAGGCAAATTAATTTAAGATTAGAAAAATATAATCAGTGTTGATTCTGGATCTTTTATTTTATACGCTCCATAATCGATTATTATTCTTGCTTATCGATTTTTGCCTTTTCGATCCTCATAATCGATTAACATAATCGATTATGACCTTTTTGATTTTTCTTCTTCTTATTATAATATCACATGTTGATACCACTTAAAATCAAACAAACCACTTGTTAAATAATGTTTATGTCTAACAAAATAAGGTGCTAATATGACTTAACATTGAAAAGCATACTTTTATTAAATTAAAAGACATAACATTCAAAGACATGAACAAAACAAAAAGATCAAGTATGGGAAAACAAAAGATATAAAGCCATGCGGCTTCTACTCTAAGTTTTGTTCCTCTTTTGGTAGCCAGGTATCATCTTTCTTTACAAACCCTAATGATGTTATATAAGCTTCATTTATGCTCTCGTTGGGTTGTGGCTCTATCTCTTCTCTCCTTCTAATGGAATGTCATAATGTTGAAGGATCTTTGTAATAAGCATAGGATAGATAAGATGAGAGGCAGTTTTTGAATATGCACAATTTGTCATGTGCTTAAGAACAGCAGTAGCCCGATTTATTTTCTTCTTTTTGTTCATCACCCACATGAGAACTATGTCATTCTCTGAAATCCTTGTTATATTATTGCCTCTAGGTAAGAGACATCGAGCAAGAACATAGTGAAGCAATTTTTCCTCAGATTTGAGACTTTTGAAAGAAATTATTTTTGAAGATGGAGCGTTTGGATTGATAAATTTCTTCAAAGCTCTTTCTCTCTTGAATGAGCTTTTCCATATTGATTTTGGATTCTCAAGAGAGATATCTATACCTTGGTCAAGAAGATGGGTAAGGTGAACCCATGTTGGAAGTGAGATATTTATTTCTACACCTTTGACCTTGAAGAAGATAGTTTGAGTAATGTTTTGAAAAGAGTAATTTTTATAAAACTCTCTTACCAAAGATAGATAGATTTTTAGCCTGCGGGAGCAAAAAGGCATGAGATTTAGGTTGGATAGAGTTTCAAGGAGCTTTAAGGTTGAACCTTTGAAGATCCTTTTGTCAACATAACTGAGCGTAGTGATTGGTCTATCCATATAAAGAGCAGTGATTCGCCTCTATTGAGTTTTGGAGGTGAGGAGCATTTTCATATTTGGAGAAATTTTAAATTTTTATGAGGTCTTTTCACAATTCTTACTTGAGGAGAGAGAGGAGGAAACCTTGTTTGAGAGTTGGATAGGAAATTTTCTAATCGACAATTGTGCTTTGATTTGAATTTTCCAAGTGTATTTAAGCACTCTCTTAACAATGGCAGGAATAGGGAAAATCAATGATTATTTTTCAGAGAATCTTTGAGATAGTTTTCAAGGTCCATATTTTAGATGATATTGAGCATTGATTTGAATGTTCAAATCTTGCAAGGATTTGGCAAAGGATTCTTATGAATAAAAGTGCCAACATTATTAATCACAATCTCAATAAGTATCAATTTAATTGATTGTGGTACACTTGAAAACTTTTCATAAACACATAAAATTTGAATTTCAATTAATCATCTAGATTTCAAACATTAATGATATTTTCAAAAACAAATCTATTTAAAATCTTTGACAATTTGGGCAATAAGAATTATTCAAATGACAGATTCCAAATTCATTTAAGATCTTCCTTTATTAACCACAACCTTAATAGATCTTCATTTATGTCGACAAGAAATTAATTTCCATTAAAACATGATCATGAATTAATTACTGATTTTGTATTAAAATAAATTTTCAAACAGATTTTGATTTTGTAATAAAATGAGAAGATAATGATTTTGAATTTCAAAAAATAAATCGCCATAATTCAGAAATTTCGAAAATCACAAAGAAAATTTGATTATTTGAATTTTGAATTTAAATCAAGTATCCTCAAAAAATTTGTTGATCATTTAAATTTCAAACTCAATCCTCAATAGATTTTTAAATCAACCAACACCAATGATTTATTACCACAATCTTAATGATTTTAAAATTTGAAAAGATTTGGTTTATTAATTCATGATAAGAAGTAAATTTTCCAATAAAGTGCAATCATGAATTAGTTAATAATTTTTGGATCATTTTTTATTTTTATGATGAAGTGATGATTTTTGAATTTCAAAAAAAAATTTCATAAAATGAATTTTCGAAAATAAATAAAAAAATATTTTGAATTTTGAATTTAAAATCTCAAAACTGAATTTCCTTTTTATTATGATATTCAAAAGATATTAAAGTGATATCATAATTTATTTATCATTTATATTTCAAAAATTGATCCTCAATTAAGTTTTCAATCAATCAATATCAAGGATGTATTACTACCACAATTTTATGATTTTCAAATTGAAAATATGTGGTCAATTAATTCATGACTAGAAAATAAATTTTCATTAAAGTATGATCATGAATTAAATCATTATTTAATTTTCAAATTAGATTTTGAAAGAAAATAGTAAAGATATAATTTTCAAAATATTTATGTATCATAAAGGAAATTAATGTCAAATCAAATTTGAATTTGATATCTTGAAAAAGATAAAAGGATTAAATTAGATATCATATCTTGAAGATGCATTTATAAGAAAAATTAATTAGGATTTGATTTACAACAAAACATTTTCAAAAATGCCAAATTTCGTAGCATAGTCGATTATGCTAATCGATTATGTGCTTACTGTTTTCTGCGAATTTTATAGCATCATCCTATAATCGATTACCTTAATCGATTACGACACTTCTGACTTTCTTCCCTATTTTATCGAGGAAGTATAATCGATTATCCCATTCGATTTTCAAATTTTATAACAAGGGAAATTTATAACTTCGTCAAATTATTTATGTCATACTTCAAATAATAATCAATCAACATACAAGCATAAACATGGCATCTAGCACAAATTTTCAGAATCATGCAATCATATTAAAGTTGGGATTATTGCTTAGAATATGTCTATGTTTCATCTTGATTGAATTTATATAGACATCTTTATCATATAACTCCATTTAACAAATTTCACATTTGAGCATGTATGGGAGATAGAGGATGAAGTTACCTCGATGCGAGGATTCACAAGATGATTCTTTCTTACCCACTTTTGCTTGATTTTGAATCTAGCCTTTATGTCGTCTATCTTGTTCTTTGAGTCGTTCATCAAGAGACATTTCCTTCTTTTGGTAGTAAATGCATTTTCGGATTTGTGAAGTATTGCTCTTGATGTCATCTCATTTACCAAGCTAGATGGTTTCTCAATTTTGGATTTTTCCTACACATTAGAAGTACTAGAGAAACTTTTTGGTACCCATTTCATATTGGGTCCTTGTTGGTTAGTGGACAAGTTATTTTTGCCTTTAGGCACCCAAGTAACTTTATTTCTCATAGAATAATTTTTCCTATAATTGCACATATGAGAAATATGTCCTAATTTTCCACATTAATTACATGTTACATCCTTTTCATTTCTAAAATGAGAATTTTCATTTCCAACTACAGAACATTTGTGATCTTCATATATATCATGATTAACAATAGACAAATCATAGTTGACATGAAATTCTTCTTTTTCGAAAGACAAATGTACATATGTGGACTCTTTTGATTTTTCAAATTTCATGAAATAAGTCCTCAATTTTATTATCAAGAATTATGCAATTTTCATAGCATGATGAGGATTCAAATTTCACACTAATTTCTTCATCAAGAAAAGTGTAACACCCCGATTTTCCGCTGTTTTCTTTTTCGATAATGAGTGTGCTTCTGTATATATATTTATATAAGTATTAGAAAAATTATTTTAATTAAACGGAGTTCACCACTCAACTTCACTTGAGTGTAGGAACTTACGATTAAATTTTGGGTCGAAAAGTCAAATAGAGCCCGGTCTGCGAATTTCACTGATAGCATAATTATACTGGTCAGAAGACCTAATTTTTATCTGCGAACGAAACCATTAGGTTTTATATTTTGTCCCGGACATTTTTCCACATTTGGGAAAAATTGCATGTGCTCTGAGAAAATAATATTATATTCGGGTGTAATTTTCAATCGGGTAAGCGACGAAACCGAATACGGGATTTCCGGGAGCCGCTAACGGATAATATCGGCGACTCACACGAGATGACTCACATGGTGAGTCACAATGTGAACACATTAAGTGTTGCACATGGTTATCATTACAAACTATTAGGAATTTGCAAACTAGTCCTTATACTTTTGGAATTTTGCAAAATGGTCCCTAGGAGTTATTTGCACCTAAGTCCTTGAAGAAACCACCTCCTTTCCACTTAATCCCTCCCTTGGACGCAGCCCTCTCTATATCTATGGACCATCACACTTCATTTTCTTCCTATTACAAGTTTAACACAAAAACACCAAAGTTCATAAGTCTTAGAGTCATTTTGTGAAGCAAGTCATTGGATCTTCACTTGTTTTTTATCTTCAAGAGGTGAATCATCTTCTCCTTTCCTAATCATTTTTATGTTCTTCAATAAGTTTCATGATTCAAAGCTTTATTCATCTATGTTTTTCACTTTTAAGTTTCTAGATCTAGAATTTTGAAAATCCATAACTAACTCTAGAAAAATCATATGATGTTGAAACCACTTCCTATGTTCTTATAATCCTGTATATTGTCTAGATCTAAGAGCATGTGATGATTAAAAATTTCTTTCCCCTCAAACCCATCTAGGCCGAAACTAGGAGGTATTGGATGGATGGTGTTTTGTTCTTGTTTTTCATGTATGATCATGTATCCTTTATGACATGCTCTAATTCATGATTAGCCAATCAAAATTAAGTCTTTAACCCTAGGTTGATGTGTTGGCCGAAATTGTAGAGGAAGAAATGGATGAGTTTTTTTCATGATTTTTGATGTATGTTCATGTCTCTTAACATACATGCATGTACACCTGTTGAATCCTAGTTGGTTCATGAAAACGAAAACCCTAGCCCTTTGATTTTGTCTTGGACGACCTTACCTTTGAAGAGTTAGGATGGATTTTGATTCTAATCTTTGTTGTTTAGTCTTAATCCATTGTCTTAAGTGCATTTGGATCATTAATCCATGACTTAAGCAATTTTGAGAATTTTTAGCAACTAAACCCTATTAGGTCGTGACCTATATAGGTGTATTAGTGATGTTTTAATTGTTTGATTAAGGGATTGTTTGGTTGTGTGTTGAAGGTTAATTGTTTTACGGCGTACGAGGGTTTCCGACAACCGACAGAGTTCTTTTAATTTCACTGAGGAGCTTCGAGAGGTAAGAGGGGTTACCTGACGGGTTATTCGGATGGCCATATGTTCATGTTTATGGTCTGAATTTATTTGTTTATGTGGTTGTGGTGTTTCTGGTTTATTTTATTTGGCTATGCGTGTATAGCTGTAAGCTGTTTATCTGTGTTTCGGTTATTTATCTGCTTTTAATTTATTTGATTAACTGCATATATATCTTATATTGCTATGATGTATGATTTGTCTGGTAATATAGTTCTGATGATGATGTTGGATGTCGTTTGTGAGGCCTGACAGTGGTCAGTGCACAACCGATTAATCAGATAAAAGCTTTAATAAGCTGTATGAATTATATTCAATGTTTTATGGGAAATGTTGGAATATAATGTTTATGGAAAATATTATTTGGGAAAAAATAGAAGTATTGAAAAATATTATTATTTTAATAATTTATTATTGGAAAAGTGAACTATGAGTTACAGTGAGGACGTAACCGTGAAATTATTTTTGTACTGCTAATTTTTACATAAGAAATTCCGTAATATTATAAAAAGTTATTTTGTGAAATTAATTTTCGAAAATAACTTAATATTGAAATTAGAAAATGATTTAAGTGGAAAAAGCTAAGTTTTGGCTTAAATGGCTTTAAAAATGATAATTGACGACAATTTGGAAAAGTATCAACGGCAAGTGTTTTAAAACGACAGTACGTCTTTTAAGTAAGTTTTCAACCTCAAGTGACTCATCTTTGTGAAAACTAAGTTTTGGTATTTTAAGGTTTCATGGAAAGAATTTTCCATTTGAAAAGATTTTCCGAAATCAAGTATAACTCAATTGTGTTGAAAGTGGTATTGAACTTAGTAACCGAGACATCGGGGCACTAAGGTTCGTTGTGTTATGGACTTGAGGTCCTTTGGACTTTGAGGTCCTGTAGACTTGGTGTCTACTGTATACGTGGTGTATACTGTTTAAACATTTAAGATGTTTTCTATTACCACGAACCTATGACTGGTGCATCGGTCTAGAGGTGTCGTGATTGAGCACTCGGACTTTGAGGTCCTGTGTTATTAATAAAATTTTTAAAGATGTTTAAAACTCTGTTTAGTCGTAAGCCGTTTTGAGCTTCGGCAAGGAAAGATTGAACACAAAGAAAAGTATCATGAACAAAGTGTTTTGCATGCATTTGGCAGACGTGCCCGTTATGTTCTGGCTGCGTGCCTGTGTTCTGGCTACGTGCCTGGTGTTTTGGCTGCGTGCCTGGAGCCTGATCAACTCATCACTTGTTGGGATATCTCATGAGATTAAGTGTGAATGTTTAGTTGGTGTATATGAAGTGTTCATGCATATTTTTCCAAGGATGATGTTTGGGGTGTGAAACCCATTATGAGATTACATGCTTTAGTATGAATGCTTGTGTAGACATAACATATATATGTGTGTTTTTTTGTTGTGTCGTACATATGGTTTTCGCGTTATGGTCCAGTTGTCGGTTTCTCACTCTTGTATGTTTTATTTGTGTTTTCTCTTCTGGGTTCTATGTGGCGGAATTCAGATAAACCTCTTAAGGGCTATGGCATCTACAAGAAGGAGAATGTTTAGTTCGGGGCATGCTGATGTTGCTTCTTTTTGTCGTAGTGTTTGACCAGCTTAGGTTACGTTACGTTATGTTTTGGGAATACTCTTTTCATTATAAATGTTTAAGTATTAAACATACGAGGCAGTGTAGCTGTATGACTTTTATATATATATATATAATATATATATATATATATATTATCGATATATCTAAGTGTGATTATGTGAACGTTGTTGTGACGATGTCGAAAAGAAAAATTTTATCACCATATTTTGAGTAAGATAAACGTTGAGAAAACTTTATTTTCCGAAAGCAACCAGCGAATTAATGATTTTATTTTCCGCAAACGGGTAACCATGTGATGACCCAAGTTAGGGTGTCACACAACGCATATTCATTCTTTAGATTTTCGACTTGATTCTCAATATAGGAAATGTTTTTCAAACAATTCATGTTCTTATTTTCCAAACTCATCAATTCATCATACAAATTATTATATGCATGTAACCATTCATCATGAAATGGATTGAGTTCAGAATCGTTTACCTCCAAATTCCTTTGAGTCACTTTGAGAATATTTTCTATTTTCTGTACATATGACTCTTTGCTTTTGTGGTCCTTCTTCTTGGCATTTTCTTGACGATTTCTTTCCTCCAATGAGTTTTGCCCTTTCCTGTAATTGCTTTCAATCTCAAAAGTGTTAGTGACAAGGTAATTAAAATCAAGCACATTCAGAATATCCTTAGCACAATCACAATTCTTAATTTTCTCATAAGCATCATCGCACAAACAATTCCTAAAAATATGCATAGCTTTGAGATTCAAGCAAAAACAATTTTTGTCAAACTCAGTCTGATGTTGTTTGGGTTTGAGAATGAATCCATGGACTCCAATATCCCATAAATCAACATCAATTGACTGCATAAAAATTTCTATTCTCTTTTTCCAATAAATGAAATTCTCACCATCAAAGAATGGTGGTTTGTCAATTTCAAAACCATACATTTTGGAAAACATAAACAGGTTGCCAAAGGATCTTAACTCTAAGCTGTTAAGCTACTAACCAGAGCCGAAGCTCTGATACCACTTGTTGGCCGTGGCAACCATACCCAAGAGGGGGGGGGGTGAATTGGGTTTTAAATAAAAATGAAATCTTTTAGTAAAAATCAAAACTCTTTAAGATATAAAACAGAATTTGCAGCAGATAAAAGCTTCTTGTCGAATTTAAGCGCTTGATAAAAAAATAAACTGTTTGAAACTAAAGCGCTATAAAATAAAGTGCGATAAAGTAAAGAGGATAAGGAAAGAAGGTGAACACCACAATATATCCTGGTTCGGCCACAGACTACCTACGTGGCCTACATCCAGTCCCCAAGGTAATAAGACCAAGGGTTTTCAATCAACTCTAGTTTTTAAACAGGATCAACTAGAACCTTTAAAATTCAGAGAACCCTTAACACAAATCTCAGGACATACGATCCCTTGTGTAAAAGCCTCAAACACTAGCTTTTAAACAGGTGCAGCTAGAACCTTTACAATGGAGAGAACCCTTAACACAAATCACAGGACATACAATCCCTTGTGTAAGAGCCTCAAAAATATCCCAAGAGATATACCCTCTCTTGTAAGAATAGTAATCAAAAGAAGGTTTGAGTCAATCCGACTCTTACCAATATAAAACACTCTAATTAGTGCAGATAAAAACAAATTGAAGCACAAGATACAAGAACACCTATATGGTGTGTAAAACTCTCAAAATAATATGGTCAAGTGATAGTGTAAGAAGAGTAGTATAGAAAAATGATTTTCAGAGTTTTAGCACAGATAGAAATAGTAGAGTTGTGTCTTATGATGGCTGCCTAACTTTTCTTTTATAAGTGAGAAGTGATGGTTTAAAGAAAATAGGTCAAGCCTCTTTAAAATTCATTTCTGTCGCGTCATAATCGATTATTGCAAAGGCATAATCGATTATTTAAAGTATTTTCAGGAAGCGTGCATTTGGACAGAATAGGCATAATCGATTATACTAATCGATTATGAGTCCACTCACTTTCGTATAAAAAGCTATAATCGATTACATGGTTTCTGTTTGAAGCTCATTGAAAGACAGTAAGGACATAATCGATTATACAAAAGTCATAATCGATTATTCTTATTCAAATTCAAAACTTAACGGCTTTAATTAAAATCAATACTCATTAAACTCATTTAAAGCCTCTTAATTCATATCATAATGGATTATTGGTTTCCCATAATCGATTATGGCTCGAAGCACATTTGAATTTGAAAATCTTAACAATTAATAGTTTGATTACTCATTAAGCACAATTAATTGTCAGATATAAAACATGTTTAAAATGTTTTTGGCACATGTTAAAAGTGTGTGTGTGAGACCAATATTAAATTGATAACTCTACTTACCATTTACACACTTTTTCTAAAACTGGCAATACACTTAATGAAATTCCCATTTTGCCCATTGTGCTTGTTTGATCTTCTGGATACTCTTTTCTGCTATTTGCAATCTAGTCATTCTTAGATTTTAGCTTTTCCAGCTCTTGACATCATAGCTTTGCTTATTCCAACCTGAACTTTTCTTTTTCATAGTTTTCTCATGAATCGCATTAGTTCAAGGTATAGAAAATAATAATAATATTTCACATTTAATTTCGTAACAAAGCCATATATAATAATTCATAAGACATATTTTAAGGTAATATCATATTTAATATTTCTTATGTCTTTAGGCATATAATAATAATTCCAAGTGTTTCTATGCCAAATTATTATATTGCCAATCACAAACATATATTATATATATAATCAAATATCACATGTGTATTCACTCAATATTATATTAAACATAATTATTTAACACATATATATTTAAGTAATATAATATTCATTAAGCACACAATCATTCATTGAGAACCCAATCAAATAGTCACATGACATTAATATATATTAAGTCCAAGATTCTTTTTATTGAATTAATACCATGATACTCTATTTGTCAACATCAAAGTCTATATCATATTGATTGGTTCATGTTCTCCCCCTTAATACTATATTTGTCAACATCAAAACCGATATGACAATATTATTCACAATGGATACAACATCTTCGAGAACAAGTAGGGTCTAGGGCACCCTACACATATAAAATAACATGCAATATTATGCTTACCTCTCCGACGAGTTAGGTACTTTCTCACCACCTTGTACACTTGTTTAGCGACGTCCCGAACCTTGAAAATCATGCCCCTCGCCACAGAACACCCGCTATCTCGCTTCACAGAGAGTTTCTCATTGCTTCGAAATTTACCCTAGCACACAGATAGCATCTAGACATTGTCCTAAATCCTAATCTTGCAACTATTCCATAAATGAAGCTAGAATTCATGCAAAATCTTAGAAAAAACGAAAATGACATGGTCAACGTGTTGACGAGTTAGGGATTCAAGCATTATCTCAGCGGTTCAACGAATCAAAGGCAGTTATATGACGTACACATTGCTCTGATCACATAATCAAAGTCGGAATTGAGATCGGACAGACAGATTTCCCTAAAATCTCACTTTCTCTCACTAGAAAACGAGAGTTTCTCTCTCTAGAAGTGTAACTCGCGTGGATAAATGGTTAAGAGGACGAAGATAAAATAAACTTAACCCATTTTGTTCCTGTTGAGCACACTCAAGCATGCCAACACCCCACACTCTAGTGTGGGCACGCTTTAGCGTGGGGTCTCTCCACGCTAGAGCATGCAACCCTGAATGCCACCTGTTGCCACGCGTCGTTTCCATTCTGCCACTTGTTTTAACCATGTCACGTTCAAACATCCAAAACCCACGTCCTAGCGTGCCAACGCTTGAATGTGGGTCACTCCACGTTCAAGCGTGAAGCCTGATGTCGGTACCCGACTTTAATGCGTTTTGGTGCGTTCTAAGCTCGTTTGAAGTCCGAATGACGTCAAATTTAAAACACAAGCTCACTAACAAGATTAAGCCTTCAAACATGTTTAATCTCTTCCTCATACACTAATCGTGAAAATGGGGTGTTACATTACTACCCCGCTTAAAATAAATTTCATCCTCAAAATTTAAATTGAGTTACCTCAGTTGAACGGATGAAGATATTGTCGCAGCTTATTTTCTTTTCTCTCCCAAGTAGTGTACCACTCTCAGGCGCTACATTGTAAGTGACATTTTAAGGCCGAAAAGTAAATTAATTAAATTTGGCTATAAAAGATCGGGGTAAATTTTTTCTTTTTCGCAAGTCATAAATATAACTACTTTGTTTTAAATGAATGGACAATAAAATATTCCATTATCACAATTAGGGTCATAAGTTTCAAATCATTTACATAATACACAACCCGACTCATAAACAGAAATCATAGAACTATACAGACTCAACATAAAGATGTGGAGACGCAGCTCCTAAAATATAAGATACTTGGAGTCGCAGCTCCATAAACAGTAACATTAACTCCCAAACATACCCAGCTGGCCAAACTAAAATAGAAAAGACAATCCTTTCTCGTACATTGTGAGAAAGACGAACCCAACTGACGAGATCTAGTGGAAACTCTATTTGAGTCCACTACTGATGTCGTCACAAAAGACACTACTGGAGTTACTACAATAGTAACTCTCGGACTAAGCCCTTTCCCCTTCCAAGAGGAAATACATGGTCTACTAACCATCGACGGTCATGCCCATCTCAAGAAAAGAAAAGTCAGGCATGACAGAAAACAAACACTATTGTCTTGGGCTATCTGAAGACTGGAAGATGTCTACTAGAAACCCCAATATATCGTCCGCACGCTCGAACCTCAACTTCTACGATACATCAGTCAAGCAAGATCTTGACGTCTTAATCTTCTCAAAAGAATACAGACAGCACATACCCAGCCGACATAGGCAATATAAAATAAAGAGGTGAGATTTCCATTTATCTTACACATAAAACAGACATGCAGTGGGACGACTCTCAGGTACGTACAATTATCAATATCCAATCATATCTACACTCATATCAGAACAATAATGTTTCATAGAAACATGACCGCAGCACCGCGTTTTCCTATATAGAAGACATCTAAGACTTGAGGAATGACCTCTGAATTCCTATACCATGGTTTTACGAACAATCAGAGAGAGTGGATCGGAGGATTGTTCCGGAGGTACCAGCCTAGGGTAATAAAAAAATGCGTCAACAGTAGGCAACGTGCAAGTCATAGGCTTTTTCGGGAACATCCTATACTACCAGCAAACACGTAGCGTCTATTCAAGTATGTCGATGTATTGCCAGATCACCACGCCACAGAGGAGCAACCCACTAGGCCTATGTGAGTATTTCATAACCCTGACATCCATCCCTAAGTATCAAACAGATCGGTCCTATGGAATTCGTACCCGCATTAAAGTGTTAGCTCAATCTCCTAGGCAAAACGGCCTTACAGAACATAGTTTCACTTTGTGCTTAGGCAAAATTTGCTGGAAATGCGTTCTTCTTGTTTATCCATTGGATGACATCTTGATTCCATCGGAATTCTCTCAACATGTTTTCTCAGATGCTAGATGTTCTTAAGTCCGAATTACGGTACTTAACATCGAGCTGAAGTTCTCAAGTAACCTTTCATCTTTGTGTAAAGATATCTTAAAACACTTGATTAAAAATCCTAATGCATTATGAGATTGGAACACAAGTCCAATTATTTATTTCTCTGTACTTTTCTAATTGAGCTTTTTTCTTCGACTTCCAAGAAAACAAATCATTCTGAGTCCATTGAATTTTATGGAATATGGATAATGAATTATCCATACTTTATGACATAAGTTCGTGTTTCACCCCACGTCATAAATTATTACGTTCGTACTTCCACTAAGTTGTTCTTGACTTAGGTTTTTTTGCATTTTACTATAAAAGCTCGTCTTTGAAGACTAAAATTTCTTTGGCTTAAAAACCAAAACCTTTAGATAAAAATCAAATCAGTTTTCAAGAATAATTTCCATAAAAGCACATAAGTATCAGTTTCTCGAAAATCCTTAAAAATGCTTAACGACGGTTTCGTCACTTTTTACTAAATTTCGGCTCAAAAGCCATACTTTTTGAAAACATGGTTCTTAACCTCAAATATATTACTCTCCTAGGTTATAATACTCATATGAAAATGTTGAAACACTGATTTTACATCTTACTCTCCATTTATAAGAAATTCCTAAAAATGTGACCGAACGTCATTAAGTTTGTAAATCGCATAAATCCTTTTTCAACGATTTTAAACTCTAATAGTCCAAAACTCATTTTGGAGTTTTAGAACAGTTAGATAGGTATGAAAAACAGTTTCTAACTGTCTAGTTATATAAATTTTCGAAAATTGCAATTTAGTCCCTAAACTTTCATTAATTACAAAAAGGTCTTTATTCACTTAAAACCATATAACTTTTTATCTATAACTTCAAAACATACCAAACCAACTTCTTTAGAAATATTTATTAGTTGCCATCAAATTTCCAGAAATTACATTTCTGCCCACATATTTTACAATATTTGCAAAAAGGTCGTTGTTTACTAAAAAGCTTATATCTTTTTATGTATTAATCCAATTAACACCAAACCAATTTCCATGGTTTTATCTCATCAAGGACTACAATCCTAACACACAAGACTATAAATTTCAGTACAGCCACTGAAATTCTCAGAAATTGTATTTTAGTCCCTAAGGACTCATAAATTCATATCTTTCAATATACATATCCAAATCAATCCAAACCAATTTCTATACTCATATACATTCATTCAATCCTTATAAAAATTATCCAAAAAAATTAAATCATCATGGAACCCATTAAAACAGTCATGGCTGAATGGCCTTAAATAATCATGTTAAGCATTTTTTTAACAATTCAATCAAACAACCAAGGTTCCAATTAGATATCACTAAGATCAAAACCAACATTTAGCATACCATATCATAACCAATCATCAAATCAAATCCTCCAAGAGGATCACACACATATGCAATAAAATATACAACTTTCATACTCAGGAATTACAAGATTATATAGACACTAAATAAACATCAACATATCTATAATAAGGTAGGATAGTGGTAATCTCTCCAATACCTCTTGTAGATCACTTGAAACTCAAGTAATAGAAGGATGTTGTTCACCTAAAGCCTCAAGGTTTGAACCAACAAAACCTAGTCATGAACAACCAACAAGAAAACAAGTTAAAGAATGAAGAAAACCACTAAACCCATTTGAGCATAGGTTCAGCCAACTCAAAAAGAAATAGCTAGGGATATCTAAATTTTTCAAGCTCTTGGATGATGAATATATAAGTCATATGGAGATCATAGAAATTGATATCACATTAAAATTATTTTTCTATGATTTTCTAGAATTATTTGAAAAACTAGTCTAGGAATTGAAACTTGAAAAAAAATTTGAGATAGGAAGAAAATTTGTGAAGAGAAGTGAAGGTATGATCATGGATCATAAGGCTATACCTCTAGAATTTAAAGAAATGAACAAGATCTTAGACTTCCTTTGAAAATCAAGAGAAAGAACTTAGAGTTTTTGTGAGTATGAAAGTATAAGAACATGAACACTTGTGAAAGAGGAAAAAAAATGAGATGACCATGTATTTATAAGGAGGTGAGGCCATGTATCTCATGCCAAGGAAGAGAAGAAATCAACTTGAAATTGGCTTTGTTATCATTAATGAACTATGGTGGAAAAATAACCAAAGCTTGGTTAAGTTAATGGTGATTCACCATGGTTGTCATAAATGCACATTAATGGCTATGGCGAGTCATTACAATGAATCACCATGGTGACTCATTCTTCTTGAGTCATCATGGATGACTCGTCGTTCTGTCCTCCCGGTATATCTCTACACACTCGTGTCTGGTTCCGTTGTTTACCCGATTAGGGTTTTTGAGAGGAAGATGATGAAATGAAAGCAAAATGAAATGAATTTGGTTTAGTGGAGGGGCTGCATGAAATTATAGAGGAATTTGGGGTCTAAAAATATCTTGGGACACATTGGGAATTAGTTAGGAACTTAAGGATATTATGAACTTTTCCACGTATAGATATTTTGTAAAATATCTAAAGTCATGATGACAAGTGGTGAGTCACTAGATGACTCACTAGGGTGAATTGTCCAAGTTGAGTTATTACTCCTATCCTCTGGCACACCTCTGCAGATCCGTTTCCATCTCCGTCGATTTACCCGATTGTCGAGTATTTGCCCGACTCACGTATAATAACTTATTTATTTTGAAAATTTTCAAAATAACCAATATTGTTGGAAAAATAATATAAACCTAAACTGTTTCATTCACAAGTCCAAATTAGGTTTTCTGATCAGTAAACTTTTACTGTCAGTGAAAAACACAGATCGGATTCCGCCTGAAGTCTAAACCTAAAATTTTACCGTAACTTCCTTCGATATAGAATGTCTCAACTATGATTTTGTTTTCTTCAAAATCATTTTCTAGATCCCCGGTAATAATATAAAATATAATTATCGGTCAAGACGCAAGAAAACGGGGTGTTACATTGAGCATCCTCGATCCGTGACTGCATCTCATATGACCTTAACCAATGGAATCTGCTTTCTTTGAAGTACCTTGATCCTCCGATCCTCGATCCGTACAAGTAAACCCTCATACTCAAGGTTTTCTCTTATTTGGATTGATTCGGGGTCTAAGGCGTGCAATGGATCACAATGATATATTCGAAGCTGGGATACATGGAAAACATCGAGTATATTAGACAAATTATGCGGTAAGGCTATCTAAGGCTACTGGACCAATTCGGCGAAAAATTAGAAATGGTCCTATGAAACGAGGTGTAAACAAGGTGTAAGCTTTCTGGATTTAATTGCCCCACCTATTCCAGTTCTTGGAGTGACTCTCATAAACACATGGTCGCCTTCCTGGAACTCCAAGGGCCTCTTCCTCTTATCATTGTAGCTTTTCTGCCTATTGATTGCCGCTTTCATCTTTTCCTGAATTTTCTTAACTTGCTCCGTTGTCTATTATACCACCTCCGGTATGATTAACTGGCTCTCACCTGTCTCATACCGATAGAGAGGTGTTCTGCACTTTCTTCCATACAATGCTTTGTATTGCGCCATGCCAATACTTGAGTGGAAACTGTTGTTGTACGTAAATTCGATCAATGGAAGAAATTCGTCCCAACTTCCTGTGTGTTCTAACACACATGCTCTTAACAAATCTTCCAAAGACTGAATTATCCTTTCTGGCTGACCATCCGTCTGAGGATGATAAGCTGAACTCATCCTTAGCTTCGTTCCCAAAGTACTGTTCAAACTTTGCTAGAATCTTGAAGTAAACCTCGGATCCTTGTTCGAAATTATACTTGTTGGCACTCTATGCAACCTCACTATCTCCTTGATATTCAGCTGGTTATGTTCTCCATTGAAAACCTTTGATTGATAAGAAAGAAATGAGCACATTTCATCAACTTATCAATTATCACCCAGATTGCATCATACTTCTTCTGTGTTTTAGGCAAACGAGACATGAAGTCCATTGCAATATTGTCCCACTTCCATTCCGGGACATCCAGAGATTGAAATAATCCAGCTGACTTTTGGTGTTTAATCTTCGCCTTCTGACTCACCAAGCAGGATTGGACATACTCAGCTACCTCCTTCTTCATTCCAGGCTACCGGAACATCTTCTTCAAATCCTGATACATTTTAGTGGCACTTGGATGGAAACTCAACTTGCTCCTGTGCGCCTTTTCCAAGATCAAATTCCTAACTTCTTTATCCTCTGGCACACAAATCCTCTCTCCAAACATTATGATTCCATCAGTTCTCTCACCTTCCAATCTAAATCCCAGCTTGCTTGAATTAATTGGGCAACACTTATTCCTCCCAGGTTCAAAAAACTGGAATGTCCCTTTTGTGCGTGAATTTTTTAACGCCAGCACAACTGAAACCATTATGGACACGCCCTTGCTTCATACTGAAATAACCAAAAAAAACTAGAGTAGAGAAAATTAGACAAGTGACACGTCTAATTTCAAAACAGCACAACCACGCAAACAGATAAGGTTTAAAAGAGATTTGATATTCACAATCTTAACTCCCAAAGTTAAAAAGCTATGACAAGTAAACTCATAAATAAATTTAAAGAGATCAGGGAAGAGGAATACCACTCAAGAGATTTATACTAGTTCACCCAACCACGCCCCTCCGTGGTTGGTCACCATCATCAACACCACCATGAACAGAATCACCACCATCACCCAACCACGCCCCTCCTTCGTTGGTCACCACCTTGCAACCGCCGGCAACGACAGTTCCTCCCCCAGATTGCAAACCATATCGCAGCACTGCCATTGCTCTCGTTCTCCCTTTACTCGATGAAAAGAGAGAACGAATGAGCGGTTTCCAACCGTGACTAGACACTGTTCTGCAGATCTATGTGCAAGTGAACGCTGAACCACCACCTATCATCGCCGTTCACCATCGTAGATCTGGATTTGAGTCGGACATCATTTTATGGAGCGTGCAACCACTTGCAATGAAAAAGTATGGGTTTGAAATTTTAAAAAAGAAAAAAGAAAAAAGAATTTCGGAGGAAATCTAGAATAAAGGTTGGAAATTTGGCCTTAATGTACAAATATGTTCTTGAATCATATATCAAAGTTGCTTTATTGACGAAAACTTGGTGTAGATGAAGAGAAACGTTCTTCCTTTGTAGTTGAAAAATTGGTTTCGAAGCTTCCCGAGGATATGATGAGAAAGTTGAAGATTGAAATTGAAGGTGTAGATAAAACCAAAGAAATTGAATTGGAACTCCATACCTGGATCCAGTTTGATGAACACGCTTGTCAAGAAGATGAGGCAAAAACGACGTTGTTTCAGTCCCATTTGATTTTTTTATTTAAAAATTATTATTTTAATTAAATAAATGCCAACTAGGCATGCAGTTAGCCACATAGGACACTTTTGTTAGAAAACTAACGGCCATTGGATGGAGGGAATAAAATTGCAACGTTCCAAAAATTAAGGGACTAAATGTGCTTAAAAAAAACTATAGGGACTAAAATTACACATGAGTTAAAGTTGGGGGGACCAAAAATGCAATTAAGTCTTTTTTCTATTAAAAAAAGTATACCACTCCTAAAACATCTGAAATGAATTACATAAAAATTTACTAAAAAATTCCATTAATCAACAACTCAATCTAGCAAAAAACTGCATAAGCAAAATAATCAAACCTGAAAAGAGAAAACATCTAAAATAGAAAAAGTGAGGAATATTGCAAAAGAAAAATAGAGATTGCATCTTAGATCGATTACAAAAGAAACCTACGAAAGCCCCCAAAGAGTTCTTGCTCGAGGGTATCTTAGATTGTATCCATGAAATCACAACAACACCTACCTTAGCTAATTGGATGAGGATGCCATTAATTTTTTCTTTAAAATGGGGGGAGCCAAGCATTAATTTTTACTTTAAGAGGAGGCTTGCAGCTAACCATCCTACCCGAGAGGTTTCTACCTGGGCACCTCCATCGTTTGGTACCTTAAGTATAATGTGGATGCTGGGTTCTTTCTTGAGGAAGGAAAGATTGGGTTGGTTTATGTTTTAGGGATCACTTTGGGTGTTTAATGCAAGTCGTTGTGCTTGGTCCCCTTCTCTGTTGCCTACCCTTGAGGGTGAAGCTTTAAGTTTACTCCACGCTATCCATTCGGCCATTAACTCAGGTCTTGCATCAGTGGTCTTTGAAGTGGATTGCAAGAATTTGGTGATTGAATTTACAAAACCTAGAGTCAATCTCTCAAAGTTTGGGTCCATTATTGGTCACCATCACAACCTTTACTCTTTTCCAAACTATCAAGTTAAGTTTATTAGGCGATAAGTAAATACTACATATAGTAACTCATACTCTTACTAAGGCTTCTATTTTTACTCCTAATCCCACCATTTATTTTACTACTCCAACTTGTATTGCTGAGATGATTATTATTGAAATGCCATTAGCTTTCTCTTGTAAAAAATAAAAATAAAATTTAACCCTTAAAAATAATCTATCTTTTGTATTATTTTATTCTAAATTATTATTATTATTATTTTTTTTTGATAGAAATTATTATTATTATTATTATTATTATTATTATTATTATTATTTTTAAATTCTAAAGTCTAAACACAACACAATTCTCACATGGACGAAGCAAAACGGTGCTGAACAAACAACCATTGTCTCATCCACAGTCCCCTCTCTCTATCTCTCTCACACACCCAGTAACCAATGATTGCAAATTAACCACACCAATTCCCAAATCCCAAATTCCAATTCCATTTCCTTTCTACCTCTCCTGATCTCGTCCCTTTATCCAGGATCTCGGGTTGCATTGACTCTCGACAATCGTTACCCTTGCCATCACTCCAGTGCATGTATTTTTTCATAATGGATCTTAGGTTTCTTGTAATTTCATGAGTTGCCATATTCTGTTACGTGATGGGATTAAAATCCGTTGGTGGGTTCATCGCACATGCCCAATTGAAGAAGCATCGAACAGGTAGGTCTGGCTGTGGATACTATTATAAATTGGGGTTACGCTTCTATTTGTTTATTATTATTCTTCTTTTTGAATGTTATTATGAATTATGAATAAGTATCAAAATATGGAAGTAAAATTTGGTGACAGGTGATATCTGAGTTTAGAGTATCATGGTTGGGGTTGGCCTTGGCAATGAAAACGAAGCAGAGAAGGCTCAATCATCGTCGTCGTCGATGACCGGAGGATTAGGATTGCATCCCCGCCAGCTTGCCTTTGTTCCTTATGTGCCACAGGCTGATAAGCCCCAAAATTTGCGCGTGGTTGTGAGGAGAAGCGTGAGTTCCCTTTGCATATTTTGATGATTCCTTTTCCATTTTTACTTAACATTTGTTTTATTGCGGTTAGGTAGCTTTTGATATCAGTCATATTTTAATGTTTCGGGAATATGGACATGAGAATAATAGTTTTTCATATTTAATACAAGTTTTAAAAAACTATTCTCCGTCATAAAAGATGTCCGCCGGCAAAGATGAAAAGTTTCTATTGGAAATTATAACTTTTAAACTTTTAATGTATTAAATGCACCATTTTCCAATAGCAGCTTTCTTTCTTTGATTCCTTAACTGGTCCCAGCACTGGATAGCATTTGCCTTATTGTTATTGTTATTCAAGTATGGGCATTTCTAGATGTGGTTGTCACTTTGCAGAATAATATGTGTGTGACCTTGGTTTATTTGCCACAAGCCCTTAAAGCATGGTATTTGTTTGTGTAAATGTAATGTGTCTGTGTGAGGCTATTTCTATCTGAAATCTACTTACATTGTTTGAAACTTTTTGTCTTTATAGTTTTGCGATCCCCCTAATTCACTAAATTGAAATTATTTTCTCCACAGGGTTTAATTTAATAGTTGAATTCTTGAGCTAGCAGTGGTCAATTATAGATTTATTACTAGGTTTTGAACCAAGGTGTGTGCTAATAGAGTGGAATGCAAACATCTCATCAATCATAGCTTAGGGTCATCGAAGATGGGATAGTTCTTTGCTTGTGGTTATTGGATAGAAACTCTTAGAATTTGGGCTTTAGACCCATGTTAACCCCAAAAGCTAGCTCTAGAGGTGAGGATTGCCCAAGCCTTATAAGGACTACTTTGGCCATATCTTTAGTCGATGTGGGATCTCAATACACCCCTCATGCCCAGGACTAAACATATGGAGTGTGGACAAATGTTGGTGAAATAACTGGCCCGATAACAGATTTAGGATAGGCTCTGATACCATCTTAGTAATTGGGCTTTAGGCCTATCTCAACCCTAAAGGCCTAGCTCTAGAGGTGACGATTGCCGAAGCCTTATAAGGACTACTTTGACCATATCTCTAGTAGATGTGGGATCTCAACAGAAACGAAGGACAAACATGAAACCCAAGTATAATTTTGTGACAAAAGGCAATCATAATTCAGAGAAACAGAAATGGGATGAGGGTTACAGGTGAACTGTTTACTTTTTGAAGGGCAATGGGAGAATTGTTTGATGCTGGGACAAAGGCTGAGGGGACAGAAGGTGAAGGTGGTGAGCTATCGCGAATATCCTTGGAGACAGAGCTGGTACCAGTGGGTGGCTCTGGTCGAGACTACAAAGTAATTAGAGGTGAGGGGTAGGGATGTTTACTATGGGAATAGTAGAATCGGCTGAAAATGACCATAAAAGGAACATGAAGAATGATGTCTAACAGGGCTGGGAGGCATCTTTTGGTGTATAGTAGATTTCAAAGCCTCTCTCGACAACTCAAATTTAGAATTTACTCCCTTCTCCACAAACCTATTTTGAATATTTTTAACAGTTCCAAAATTTCTACATTTTCAGAGACTTCATGGTATGGAAGCTTATGAGATTCTTTTGTTTCTTAAACTTCTTAGTTCTTTTTACTCCTACCTGATTGTGTTTCAGAAAGCAATTTGAGTGCATCTCACTAGGCAATGATCGTAATTGCTCCCTTGTATTTCTGTTCATCTACTGCTTCATAACTGTTCAAAGTTCTCCCCCCCCCCCCCAATTTTGAACATATAACTGCATCATCATTCTTGTATAAAATGATAATTTGAATCATTATTATGCGCACATCAATATGTGACCATTTGGAGCTTAGAGTACCTAATGAAATTTTAAACTAATACACAGCTTCTAATTTGCAGTTGTTGGCAAGATTGAGCAAGGAAATAGTTGAAACATACAAAATATGCAATCCTCAGTTTAAATATTCTGAAGAGCTAAATCCAAAAAGATTTTTGACCAGCCCGTCAATTGGAGTGCTTAATGATGGCTATGATAATGTAAACTCAGATCTTATTCTGACAGTGAACTTTGTCTTGATCAATTTAGAGAGAAATAGAAGGTTCGTCATACATGTTTCACTGCCTTTATTCTATGCGTATTTTATCTCCTGATTTCATATGATCTTTTAATCAAATTTGAAAAACTGTTTCTACTGCTCTACTTCATTGTGACTCACATCACTCCAAGGTTCTTTCTGGGAAATGAATTGATTAGAGGCAGGTTCTCTTGTACCTTCAGGCAATATTTTGAAAACTAAACTGGACGATGAACTGGACAAGTTACTATGTCATGATTCAACGGGCTCAATTTATTAAGCCGGCAGTTGAACTTTGTAATTAAAAATTTTAAAACAATAAAATAAAATGTTTTTTAATCATGAAAATATTTAAATCTAATTTAATATTTTTTGTTATGATTTATCCAATATATTATTGTATAATTTTTTATAATTTTCTTTCTTAAAATTATAATAAATAGTGAATTCAATAAGTACAATTTTATTCTTCAAATTTCAAATAAAGAAAGAATGAGCTTTTGAAACTTACGAATTCACACATGGGTGAAAGATGAAGGAAAGGCTTAATATTTAGCCACATCTGCTAAAAGCGCAGAAGATGTCTGACCAAGTTAAATAGCTCAATTTGGGTTAGTTTTACTCTGTTCCTATGTTTCAAGAATGTAAAGTATAGTAGCACAGATCCAAGCATCCAACATTACACATATTTCAAATTTTTATCATCACCAATGTTGGTTGCACAGATTTGAAAAACTCTGCCCCTGATCCAAGAATACTTATTTGAACCTGGCACTGGTTTACCACATTTCACTGGTTTTGGCCTTTTGGAGGCAGTCTGAAGTGGTCAGACCATACAAGCAGTTCTTTGCTTTAAACCAAACTGGACACCTCTCTGGTTCTTCACTCAGACTGGTCAAAGTGGCCATTCTAGTCTCTATCTAAACACAGCTTTCAGTATGATTTGCAAGGATCAGGTGGAGGCCCAATATTGTTTATATTGTGCCTCTTAAGCAAGAGCCCTTTGGGCTTGAAGGTTGGATAACATATAGGTGTACTTCACCTTGTGGTGATTCAGCTTAGTTATGAAGAATGGGGGTGGCAAAATTTAACTCTTGACCACATGGTCTGGGCTTTTGTCATGGACCAACTCTCCTAAATGCTTAAGCTATTAGGTGGAGGCTCAATATCAGTTTTATATCTCCAATAGAATTTCATATCTAGGAAGAAATTGAGTTTCTGAGTGAAGGTTCTTAATAATATAATCTGATGACCGCTTGTGAATTTTCTATAGAACAATTGTTGGAGGATATTATTTGTGCTATGGTATTCCGCTATGGGGTTACTCTCTTAATTTCCATATTTAGTTTTTTGTTTCTTTCCTGTTGTCTTTCCAGCAGGATATATTTTCACTTATGCCACTCTCTCTGTCTCTTCCCTTCTTTTGTCTTTCTAGAAAACAATTCTTCTTTTATCTTTATATTTATTCCTTTATAAAAGCCAAAAGTATTATGTGTTAATTTTTAGTTCACAACAAAGTAGTTACCTTGCCTCCACCTGCCAAAATCGGACGTCTTCGTGAAATTTTCTTTCTCATATGTTGCAGATATATTGTTAAAGATGTCCTTGGCCATGGGACGTTTGGACAAGTGGCTAAATGCTGGGTTCCAGATACCAACAGTTTTGTTGCTGTGAAGATCATTAAAAATCAACCTGCGTACTATCAACAGGCGCTAGTTGAAGTATCTATTTTAACAACGGTAACATTTTATTTTTTATTTCTCTTGAGAGACTAATAATTTTCTTGGCAGTAAAACTATGAGAAGTTACTTTGGTTTGCTCTTTTCTATCTGCAGTTAAATAAGAGGTTTGATCCCGAGGATAAGCATCACATTGTACGTATATATGATTATTTTCTATGCCAGCGACATTTGTGCATATGCTTTGAACTTCTGGACACAAACTTGTAAGTTGTGGAATTTTGTTTTTCCTGCTAGTGCTACTTTCATTGAAGATGCATTTCAAGCTTGATTACTATTGAAGTTAAACTGAACTAGAAATATTAGATGAATTTTGCAAGGTTGCTATCCTAGATTTGTTATTATGCCTCTCTTGCATATTTAAGTGTTGACCTCATATAGTTATACAGGTATGAGCTTATCAAGATGAATCATTTTAGGGGATTATCACTGAGTATTGTTCAATTGTTCTCTAAGCAGGTATGTCAATTCTTTGTACGAGCTTTCTGCTTGGTCATTTATTGTCTTTCTTATCTTACTGTAATCTATTTTCTTAAATTTTTGTTGTAAGATTTTATGTGGACTGGCTCTACTAAAAGATGCGGGTGTTATCCATTGTGATTTGAAGCCTGAAAACATTCTTTTATGTACGAGGTTGGTTTCTTACGTGAAGGTGTTCTTAAAGAACTCATGTTGCATCTTTTTCATGTTGAAATTTAATGCTATTATTATGTGTCTTGTTAGCAGTGTGAAGCCAGCAGAAGTCAAGATTATTGATTTTGGATCGGCATGCATGGAAGACCGAACTGTTTACTCCTATATTCAGGTTTACATTTACTAAATGTAGATTTTTATGAAACTACTTAGGGGGGTGTATTGGATTGAGATTGTAAAAGATTGTTTTGTCCTAAAAAAGTCTTGCGGATTTTAAAAGATTATGTAGAAATGTAATGACTTAGAGTGTGTTTGGGAAAGCTGGAAAAAAAAGATTATGCTGATAATCAAATTTTGTATAATCGATTATTGTGATAATCGATTATAATCAAAATCTGTTTTTGTATGGGTCTGTTTGCTGAAAAGCAATTTTAAGATAATCTATTTCGTTTGGGTGGTGCAAAAAAAATCACTTTTATATAATAAATTACGAAAAAGGGTATGGAGTTATTTGTATAATTTAATAATATTTGTTTAAAAATAAGTTTTGTAGGGGTAAACATGGAAGAGTGTTTTGAGAATGAAAAATAATCAAATCACAATAATCTTAAGCTAGAAAAAACTAGATGGCATAAAACAGCTTTTTTCCCCTAAAAAAAGCTTTTTTATTAATTTAAGCAAAATGCCAAACATGTTAGATTATCTATGAAACAGTTTTTAAGCTAAAAATCAGCTGAAACAAGGGAAAATAATCTTTCCCAAACACACTCTTATAAGATTTTAAAAGATTTTTTTTTAAAGATTGTTATAATCAGGATTTTCATGTGTGGATTTTAAAGGATTTATATCATCAGACTTTATAAGATTTGAATGGACTATATGAATTTATAAGATTTGAAAGGAAAACATGAATTTTTAGCAAACATTCAAAGTTATAAGAGCCAATGAAAAAAGTAACAAAGAAATGAATAATATAATAAATAAATAAAAAGTAAAACCCAATACAATTTTTTCTATGCTAGTCCTCTAAGCATTAACATCTTCTCATTCCCGCTCTTGGGTTTGAACAATAGGTTCAAAATTATTGTCTACATTAGCTGGTGATATTAAAGATAAAGATTTGTCTATTGGTTCAATTGTAAGTTCATCAGAACGACATTCTTACAAAGGAACTTATATAGTGCTACACATGCTAATACAAGCTCTGCTTGTGTTATAAATAGAAATGGTGCTAACTTAAAAATTGTGAACCGCGTTTTAAAAATATCAAATATCTTCTCGATCACATTCCTCAAGGATGCATGGCGAAGATTGAACAATTCATTTCCATTTTGAGGGTCATTACCATTACCTGCAAAATCTTGTAGCTTCTGATTTTAACCTTAAAAATGATTTATTTATAAAAAATGATTTTAATGAAAAGCTTAAACAAATACAACCAAACTCGTTACAAATGATTTTTTTTTTCGATGTAAAAAAGTGTTTTCTTTCGTCAAATAATCTGTAATAAACATACTCCAAAAGTTGTTTGGTAACTTATGTTGGGTTGAACGACAACCGTGGGTGGAGATGGGAGAGAGGGGGACAAAGGAGAGAGATGGAGGGAGGGAGGAGAGAGATGGAGGGAGGAAAGGAGAGAGGGAAGAGAGAGTGGGAGAAAGAAGAGAAATGGAGGGAGGGAGGAGAGAGGGAGAGAGGGGAGAGAGGTGAAGGCATATGGTGAAGAGAAATAAGAATAAAGAATCCTGAGAAATCTCATGTGTTGAGGTGAGACTTTTTGTTACTAAAAAATCACTAAAAAGTCGCACAAAGTCCCACGAATTCTATCTTAAAAAACAATCCATCGAAATCTGAAAGTTTTTGAATACCAGAGGACTTTTTATTACTTGTTAAAAGTCATGATTGATTACCACTAGATTTAGATTCTCTCTTTAAAAAATCCTGATAGTCTTGATTGAATACCACCAAACTTATTTAGATTACTTAAAAGTCTTGATTGAATACCACAAGACTTTTTTATAATAAAAAAGTCCATTAAAATCTTTTGAAATCTCAATCCAATACACCCCCCTAGTGTATTTATAACTGTCTGGTAATTACACCTTTGAATTTTTTTTATTTTTTTTTTCATTGTTTGTGCAGAGTCGATACTACAGATCTCCTGAGGTTCTTCTTGGATATCAGTATCCTAGCCTATGAAATCTGTAGTTGATACCCTTTCTTTTTTATAATTTTCCACTTTTGGGGTTCCTTTCCTTATATTACTTTATTTTCTTGCTTTCCCTTATTTTGTCTCATCATCATGCTGCAGTGCAAGCAGCATGAGATCGACTGAGTATTCAAATCTACTTTCTTCCAATGCTAAGAACATGTGAAGCTGTACTTTGGGTTTTGTCGAACTTGAGCATAATTTGGGGTTGGATTGAGAGGCAATTTAGTTTTGAGGGAAAGCTTCATGTGACCACAATAAACTTCCATGTTTACTTATATTATGATATTTTTATTCTATGACTTAGTTTTGGGGTATAATTTGAAAGAATCTTAAATTTACTTTAACTGGATTTTCTTTCCATCACCTCGTGAAATTCAAATTTTTTTGGGTGGAGTGCAGGGGGGATGAATTTGGTTGATTTGCTGAAATTCTGCTTTAATTTCTTCCCAAGTCTGTTATGGTTCAATGTTACTAAAATCTTATTAAGTGTGTTATACCCGAACTTAAACATGAACTCAATATGCCCATACTTGGTATGATATTTAAGAAATAATTCAAATATGCATCGGATATCCAAGAACATAGAGATCTAAGATTACTGAGTTCCATACATTCCCATGTTTAAAATAATTCTTGTGTTCCATACATTCTTAAAGAATATTCTTTCTAAAGATATGCTCTCTCCAGGGATCACTTCAAAGATTCTTATCTGTCCATTTATTTGATGGAGCAGAGTGCTCGGTGCAATTTCCATTTTGTTACATTTTCATATTATTTTGATGTATACTTTCAGTTGGTCCTTAATCCTTGTAAGATACACAACAGCTATTGATATGTGGTCCTTTGGGTGCATAGTGGCTGAATTGTTTCTTGGATTACCATTATTTCCTGGGGCTTCAGAATTTGATCTTTTGAGGCGGATGATCGAAATACTAGGGTATGCCTTTATCTCTTAAGAAGGAGAAATGTTTTAATTCTTCTTTTACAAAAAAATGTTTTAACTTTTAATTATGTAGAAATCCAATTTACTTATTTTGGCCATGTAACATGGTTGGCACATGAAGTTTCAACTCATTGGTTCAATTTAATGGAGGATAACTCTAAAGAGAACAAAAGAAATACTTAATTTTAGGAGGTATTGATAATATTTGCTGATATTGTTGCTTGATTCTTTATGTAAATAGAGTAGGAAAGTTGTAATTAGGATGATTCTCTAATCCCTACATTTGAGGGATTTGATTTTTGTATGATACCTATATAATCATATAGGTTGAGAGCGATCACTGAAAGCAATTCAGACATGCTTCTCAAGTATATCAAGTTGGTGTGCAGAGCTGGTGCAGTCTTTTGTTTACATCCAGCTGTCATCAAGGTTAGACTTTGTATTCAATTCCTTCCACTGTCCAACTGAAGGCACCGGTAGTCAGAAAGAGCTCTGACATCCATCCCATGAAGGCCTCTACCACTAGAGAAGTTCATCAGGTGCCTCCATTTGCATTAGTTTCTGTTGTATGAAGGCCATGCGCCTGTATTTCCCTCGCCGTTGGTCCCATCTAGTGTGTGGGCATCTCCAGTCCCATTTGTAGTTTCAGAAATCCTACCTGCGCTTCTTGTTGTCGATGCCTGAATGCCACACGCCTCCCACCCAGCCTCCATTTGCCTTGATGCTAGTCTTGTCTAGTTTGTCGGCATCTCCAAGTTCCTATTCAGGGTCTGAAGCCCATATTACCCTATTCAAATAGTGGGTCGTAACCTCCCTCCCTCCCTCCCTCATGCATGTCTTAAGTTCTGTCAGCAACCTCTAGTTAGATATCATGGCTTCTGAATTCTCCAAGTCTACCTAAACAAACACATCCTTTGTCATTTCTCAATCCCCAGAAAAGGAGGATATTTCCTTTGCATCCTTAGGTACTCCCACAATAATATCTGAGAAACTAAACGATAAGAATTACTTTGATTGGTATATTGTTGATGTGTGGTTTTTAGGTCACAGACTCTGACCATTTCACTAAGAAGGTTGACCAGATTGATGCTAGTGTGCGAGAAGAATGGCAGAAAGCTGATTACCAATTGGTGTTTTTATTATGGCAATCCATTGACCCGTAGGTGCACCATCACTCTGATAGGGACTGAGTATTATGGGGTGTCTAAGTCCCACATCGAGTAGTATGAGATGCTAGGTGGAGTACTTAAGTGGCTTGGTTCTCCCCCTTTAACGGCTAAAGTTTAAGGGTGGGTTCCCCAAGTGCTTGGGTGCTTATCATTTGGTATCAAAGCTAGTTGCCGGTGTCTTAGAAAGGGCTACCTACGGAGGGGCTGACCGGAAAGGCTGAGTGAAGCAACGTAGAGTGTAGCCGTCGGGACGTTGGCTCTTAGGAGCGGTGCTATGATAGGGACTGTGTATTATGGGGTGCCTAAGTCTCACATCGAGTAGTATGGTACTTAACTGGCTTGGTTATCTCCCCTTAATGGCTAGCATTTAAGGGAGGGTTCCCCAGATGCTTGGGTGCTTATCACACTCCTACAAATCAAGTTATGACATATGGAAGATGGCTTGAAGTGTCTGTGCTAATGATCCAAAGTGCCTCTATGACTTGGTCCATAACCTGGAAACCCTTAAAATGACAGATCATGACATAGCTTCCTATTTAGCACAAAACACCATTTCAACAATTCAAGTTGATTCTAACTAGTGATGATTTTTGGAAGGTGTTGGACAAGCTTGACAACATTTATATGGTCTTTGTTCTCCATGGTCTATATAAGGATTTTGAGTCTGTTTGAAACCAAGTCCTGAATCTAGATGAGTCCAAATATCTTTTCAATGGAAGATCTCATGATTGTTTGTTACGAGTTCCTATGACGGGTAATAGGCCAATCCCGGGACTATACTTCACAAAACATTTAGGCAAAACCTAGCTTATCCGAACCCACTTCCACCCTTAGTTGCTTTACACCATCGGCCCAAATATCAACTGTGAAATAGACATAGGTAAACACGAGAAGGGGGGTTAAATTGTGTTTACTAAACTTTTTGAAAATAATGAAAACTTTTTCACACAAAAGGTTAAGGTAGACGCTTGAAAAGCTCAATCAGATGAGTGACCTATCTGATGATTTTTAACAGCAAATGCATAAACTCTTTAAAACAGAATTTTGTTTAATATGCACAACTTAACCCCTTTTGTTAGAAAACAGGTTAGATAAACAAACAATAATAATAAATATAAGGATCAGAAGATCACATAGCTTGTTTATCCTGGTTCACCCCTTAACAATGAAGGTTACGTCCAGTCCTTGGCTTCACCAAGATTTTCACCATAACAGTCTCAGTTACAGGTACAGACGAGTATTAGTTTGCATACCTAGCCTCTTCAGGCTCTTTATAAGTATTGTTTGCACACATGGCCTCTTCAGGCTCACTAACTAGCAGTGTTTGCTTACTCAGCTTCTTCAGGCTCACTCAGAAGGAATTAAATGAAGTGTATTAAATACAACTTGCAAGTCTTTCACAAACACTCAAAGGTGGATTAAATGTGAAGAGTCTAAAGACTATGTAATAACTTCTCAAAGAATGAATTGAATGAACAAATGATTGAGAAGAATAAAAGAATGATATTTAAGTAAATGCTTAGTCGGAGTTTGTTCAATACTTCGTTACTTTTTAGCATGTCTTCAATGTCTTCTATTTATAGTCTTCATTCAAAATAAATATGTTAGAGACAATCCTTTGAAGCTTGCTTTGAACTGATCTCCATTAAATGTAAATAGAGTCATTCTGGTCAGCCATTAGTGTTTAGGAATGTTGGCTTGTACTCTAACTGAGAAGTTTTTGCTTTATTCTGATCAGGAGCCATAACATGATATAGCAGGTGTTGCTTTTGTCTTTGTGTTGCGCAGATTTCTTCTTTTGTGCAACTTTCAGAAAGATCAGAAATAAAGTCCTTTTTGTTGCACTCTTGTTTAGGATACATGATTGCTTTATCAGATTTGACTTTTACATTTGAACCTTGTATGAAAATGTCTTCAAAGTGATTTTGACTATGAAGCATCGACTCTAACACGGACACCGCGACACGACATGACACGGACACCGCGAAGCGGCTAACGTCCAAAACATAGGACACCGGGACACCACTTATATATATATATATATATATATAAGAATACTAAGACTAAGGGGTCATTTCACAATGCAATTCTTACAAAAATAATATCAAGATAAGAAAATGAATCATGTTTTATAAAACCACTAGTTAGGTCCTATGGTGATGAGTCTCACAAAAAATGCTAAGAGGCATCATTTTGTTTTATGTCTCAAAAAGTAAAAGATCTAGTTTGGGGTTGGTGACTCATGACCTTTTTAGTAAATATTTGTTTAAAAAATATTTAGGTTTGTGACCCATGATCTCAAAATTCTAAGTTGACTTTTAAAAAAAATTATTTTTTTATGATAGGAGTGTCCGAGAAGTGTCCAAGTCATGCCTGAGAAGTGTCTGAGTGGTGTCTGAGCCGGAAAAAAATATTTTTTAATTGAGACACCGCAGAGGGGTGTCCGACACGTGTCCGTGAAGTGTCGGTGTCCGAGACGTGTCAGACACGCGACACGGCACTTTTGAAGAGGTGTCCGTGCTTCATAGGATTCTGACTTCAATAGACACTTCACTAAATCTTGAAGTTGATCAGCGCACGTTGCCTGAGTGAGCAGACACTTCAAAATGCATCATTAGACAGGTGAAGTCTGAGCTTCATTACATGTGTGTGATCTCCTTATTAGACAAGTGATGTCTAACTTCATTAGATGAGTCATATTACTTTATCACACGAATGAAGCAAAATTTTCCTCCAGACTTAACCTTTTATACTTAGAGCAGACAAGTTGTTCATATAAGACTTAGGAGATTTTGGTTCAATTAAATCATTTAACCAATTTTTGGTTTCACCAAAACCTAAGGTAAAATACTCATCAGACACTTGGAGACTTAGCCCAGCCCAATTAGGAATGAAGAGAAAATGTAATAATTAGTTAGTTAAGCATTTGTTGAGATGGTTAGTTAGTTAGAGATTTTAGCTATATAAACAGGGGAAGGGAGTAAGAGAGGGGCAGTGAGAATTGTTGATTTGTAAACTGAGCAGTGGCTTAGTGTGAAAGGGGAAACCCTTTGTGAATGGGAAACCCTTGGAGGCGATCACTCTCCTATTCTTGTTCTTTTTTTCTATTCAAATTCAATAAAGATTCAATATTTTCTTTCTCTATTTCTCACTTCCAATCTTGGGTTCCTAACAAATTGGTTCGACCTGTCGGATTCGAACAAGCTACCTAAGGATACATTTCGCAAAGGAGAAGATGGCCAGCGAACAAGAAGTGAAATGGGCGGAGTTGAAGGCTACCATGGAGGACATTAAACAGCTGTTGCGGGAGATGATCACCGAGAAGACAGCGTCAGTTGAGGGGGCGAAGACGGTTAAAAAGAAGGTGGAGTTGCCGCATTTTACAGGGACAGACCCGGTTGGGTGGATTGCGAAGGCTGAGAAAATCTTCGAGGTGCAAGAAATACCTTCGTTCCATAAGTTGCAGCGGGCGTTCATGAGAATGGAAGGTGCTGCAATGCATTGGTTCTATTCTTGGAGCCAAGAGGATCCAGATCAAAGTTGGGAAGCATTCTCCATGGCTTTGATTAGAAGGTTTGAAGTACAGAAGGAGAATGTGGTGGTGACTATTAATGGCGGGGAAGAAGCACACTAGAATGATTTAGTGCCTGAGATCGAAAGAATCGTAGTTGTGGTGGCGGAATAGATGTGGATGATAGCAAGGAACAATCACAGAGAAAGGAGAGTGGGAGGAAGGAGCAACAAGGAGCAAGCGGTTCTTGGCGACCCACCACCTCCGCCGGAACCGCCGGGTGCCGATCTGCTTGTGTCGGCCAAGGCGTTCCAAATCGCTTCAAGCCCTCAAGGACCGATGGCACTTACACCACGGTTGGAGCCACTGGAACCGCGGAATGCAGGCCCACCTGCGACTTCCCTTCCACTGTCGAAGCCGCCGGTCGTCGTTCCACTTGTGACGGTGGATGGGTCGTTCCTGATGGAAGCACCCTGGATGCTTGCCATGGAAGACCCGAGTCTACTGGTTTTCAGGCGAGAATCCAACCCCCCCGAGATGGACATTCCAGAGCCGCTTGAACCGCCGAACGTTTGTTCATCTGCGCTAGCCATGGGATTGTCGTTACCGAAGCTGCTAGAGACACGCACGGAGGCGGGTTCACGTTTGAATTCTTTAACCTAATGGGCCCCAACAAGGTGAAGGGAGACTTTGAGATTCAACTATTCCAAGGATTAGACAAAATTAAGCCGAAAATGTAGTGAAAATTGGGCCTCACTTCACAGATATAAGGCCCATTAAGAGAGGTTTTATTGTTGCAGCGGGAAATCAAATAATTTTGTTGGTAAGTCTAGTTGGGCCTACTATAAAAAAATATAATGAAAGAGATCTTTCTCATGAGAAGATGCCACAAAGAAATTTCCTAGTACACTCATCTACTGCAGAAAGAATCACATTTTGTTTTCTAGCCAAAAATACCACAGCGATCAGAGCATTCGACCCAGGAGTAAATTTCTATGTTTCATGCATAGTTTGGCCTTCATGCTTCAAGCAATGGGACCCCGGTGGATGCTTCAACCTTGAGGACAAGGTTGTTTCATGGGAGGGTAGTATTGTTAGGGCCCAGCCCAATTAGGAATGACAAGAAAATGTAATAATTAGTTAGTTAAGTATTTGTTGAGATGGTTAGTTAGTTAGAGATTTTAGCTATATAAACAGAGGAAGTGAGAAAGAGAGGGGGCATTGAGAATTGTTGATTTGTAAACTGAGCAGTGGCTTAGTGTGAAAGGGGAAACCTTTTATGAAGGGAGAAACCCTTGGAGGAGATCATTCTCCTATTCTTGTTCTTTTTCTATTCAAATTCAATAAAGATTCAATCTTTTCTTTCTCTATTTCTCACTTCCAATCTTGGGTTCCTAACAAGACTCAACAAACTAGACATCAAAAATGATTTTTTCCGTGGTGACTTGGAATAAGAGGTTGACATGGAGCAACCACCTTGGTTTGTTACCCAAGGGGAGTTGGGTTTAGTTTCCAGGTTGCTTAGGTCCTTATATGGCCTTAAGTAGTCTGTTGGTGTTGCTTTAGAAAATTCAACGAAGTTATACAACAATTTTTTGTATGGTCTACAGGTATACCACTTTGTGTTTTATTATAAACATTAATCCTATAATCAATGCTTCTATCTTGTGGTCAATGTGGATCAACTGATGATATTGTTATCACAGGCAATGATCTTGAAGGTGTTCAAGGTAGAAACAACTCTTGTTCCAACACTTTGAAACTAAGGACTTGGGATGAGAATAATTAACATACAACAAGAATAATCATCAATAAAAGTGACAACAAAATATCTAGATACTAGAGTAGACATAGTATGACTAGGACCCCAAACATTAGTGTGAACCAAATTAAAAGGAGACATAGCACAATGATAGACTCTATCGGGAAACGAACTACAAGTATCTTTCCCAAGTTGACAAGACTCATAAGGTAAACTAGATAACTTGAATAGGCTCGTCACCAACTTCTGTAGCTTGGAAAGACTAGGAAGTCCCAACTGAGATGGATGGGGAGGGGGGATCAAAGACTGAGCAAACACGACAAAGGAGCAGAAAGTTGGTAGAGACCATTGGACTCACATCCAGTGCCAATCATCCGTCCCGAACTTTAATCCTGCAAGAAGACAAAATCTTCAGTGGATGAGATGATTTAGTCAAGAGAACGAGTCAAGTGACTCATAGAAAGTATCAAGAGATGATCCCTGCAAGAAAGTATCTTTACTAGACTGATCACTTCGAGTATGACCACAACTGGTTCCTTGGGATACAAGTGCACAGACATTAACTGGAGCAAGAGTCAGCATGGAATTAGAGGGCTGCTTAGAATGGACTCAAATTAAAGGGGACCAAGTCGTGGCCAGAGATGGGACAATAGGGGATCCAAAGATGGAATCACGGATGACAGAGTATTCCAAAGGCAAACCATATACGACCAATAATATGAAAAAGGTATCACGTTGCTCAAGTTCCTATGCTGGTGTTGCAGCTTGGGATAGCAGTTCATTAAAATCATGTAGGGCTCATGAACGTTTCCCAAATAAGAATAAATTGGACCTTCAAACTTTCGAGCAGCAATGACACCCATGAGGGTCTAGCATACTCCATAGAGATGTTGAGTATTGTTGTTGTAAAGGACTTTGGTTTATTTCCAAACGAACTCACTAGTGATATGGGAACGAAAGATCTGCTTCATAGATGGATGAATAGTGGACTGGATAATGCCGCACAATTGGGCATCAATCTTATTCCACCTGGAACGCTCATTTGTTGGCATGGTTTCCGCTTTCTTGCCCATGCTGCCATCCCACTCTCATATTGGGATCATAGTTTCACCCCAGAAGTCTTATCTCATAAATAGACTCCCCACAGAGGCACTCAAAACCTTCTCATCTCCTCTTCATGCTCTCTATGGGACTCTACCTGACTATAAGACCCTGAAGACATTCGGCTATGCCTGTTTTCCTTTCCTTCGACCTTATTATCAACACAAACTTCAACTTCGTTCCACCGAGTGTGTGTACCTTGGCCTCTCCCCACAATATAAAGGACACAAATGCCTTGCACCTATTGGGAGAATCTACATCTCTAAAGATGCACTTTTTAATGAATTCAAATTTCCCTACCCAACTTTGTTCAACACCACCCCATCCACCTCTAATCATGACAACTCCTATTCTGCCTCTATTCCTATTCCAACATATCCATTACTATCTCCTATCCCTATTACTCAATATCCTTCAAGTCCATCTTCTTCTCATCACTTGGCTTCTCCCATTCCATCTCAGTCTGCAACCTTTTCCTCTAATTCTTTTCCAGCCACTCAATCCTCTGTTGAGTCAGTCTCTGGTGCACCTTCCTCTTCTCCACCCCTGTCTGCATAGCAGATTCTGCTCCAGCAACCCACTCCATGTCCCCATCTTCATCTACATCCTCTTCTGTTCTCCCGAGTCCTCCTATTCCAGTCAACACACACCCTATGTTGACACGCTCTAAAACAGGAAATCTCCCACCCAAGGTTGTCAGACTCGCGAGTCTAGGTAGACTCGTTTTGGGTATGTAAACTCGACACGTAGACTCGACTCGTAGACTCGTACGAGTCTACCTATTATAAAAAACACCTATAAATGACATATATATATAACATAAAGCAACAACACAACAACAATATAATCCAAAAACATCTAACATCATCATAATCATCAAAAAGTAACATCATAATCCAAGTCCAAATCCAAACATTAACAAAACATTTAAGTAAATAACAATAATCCAATCCTAAATGTCTAAATCCAATCCTCTAACAACATCATCTCCATTGTCACCACCATCTCCATCATCATCAGAATCATCATAATCAAGTTCTTCCCCGGATGAAACAACTTCCATATTTGCATCAAAGTCCAAATCAAGTCTTGGATCATTGATAGGTTGCTCAATATTCTCTTCAATTGCTTCATCAACATTGATAGGTTCCTCAACATTCTCCTCATCAACATTTGGAACATCCCCCTCTTCAGTTATCCATTCATCATCAGAATGAATATCTTCAAAGGGAAGAGCAACAACTTTTCTATTTTCCCTACCCTTTAACTTCAAGTTATACATCACATACACCAAGTCATTCATCTTTTGTTGATGCAACCTATTTCTTCTCTTAGTGTGAACCTAGAAAATAAAGCATAAAAATAAAAACTCAATATTTCTAAACAAAGAAAAATTAATAACTACAAACAAAATCATAACTTCACTTACCATTTCAAATGCACTCCAATTACGTTCACACCCAGAAGAGCTACAAGTCAAGCTAAGGACACGAATAGCAAATCTCTTCAGTTCAACTGCTCCATCCCCATAAAAGTCCCACCATTCTGCAGGAAGCATACTTTTCCTACTTTCCTTCGCAGCATCAATACCAAAGAGCCCTCTATAATAATGAAAATCTGCAAGCTGCAACCCAATCTTCTTTCTCTCCTCAGGATCCTTTACCAACTTTCCCATACATGCGTACAACCCAATTTTAACCTCGACATCTTCATGATCGAACTTGGGTTCATAGTGTAACGAGGGATTAAGATAATAAGCAGCTGCATGTAAGGGCCTATGGAGCTGGTTATCCCATCGCTCATCAATAATATTCCAGATGGGTTCATAGCTACAAATTCCAAATATCCTATATTAGTAACACAATACAAATAAGCTAATTAATTTTCAAATGAGATCAAGTTAGGAAAGTTTACCATTTCTTAACATCATTGAAGTTTCTTTTAATCTGCTCTTTGGCACAATCCATCCCTTCATATATAAAACCCATGGCGGGTTTTTCATCAGAATCCACCAAACGAAGGACTATAATGAGAGGGGCAGCTGCCTTGAGGCATACAATTATATTCTTCCAAAACCGAGTATCACAAATCATGTCTTCCACCTTTCTTCCCTCTGCAGTTTTGGCAAACTTGCTTGAAGTCCAATCTTCTGAGCTAAACATGCTCAACAATGATGCCTTATGCTCATTAAGACAAGCTAAGGTCAAATAAGCAGTGGCAAATCTAGTCTTGCCCGGCCTAATCAAGTCCCTCCCTTTGGTAAACTTCTTCACCATGCTAATGAGTTGTGTCCTACAATATATGTAGGTGCATATCTTTCTCCCCTTATGTATTGTAACTTGATGCACCTTCAGATGTTTCTCAAAATCCTCCAACATCAAGTCAATGCAATGGGCGGCACATGGAGTCCAATACAAGTTGGGTCGCTTCAGCATCAACATTTCACCCGCTGCCTTGAAATTTGCAGCATTGTCAGTGACAACTTGGACCACATTTTCCTCTCCAACTTCTTCTATAACATCATCCAACATCTTAAACACTTTTTCAGTTGTTTTTGAGATGTCAGAAGTGTCCAATGAATACAGAAACACCGTCCCCTTAGGACTGTTCACCAAGAAGTTACAAATGGAACGCCTCTTCTTGTCTGTCCACCCATCAGACATGATTGTGCAACCGGTTCTCTTCCACTCCTCCTTAAACTCTTGAAGCATGTCATCTGTTTGAGCCACTGCTTTTTTCAAAAGCTTTCCTCTTATATCATGGTAAGAGGGAGGTTTGTAGCCAATCCCAAATTTCCCAATCTTCTCACACATCTTTGCAAACTCCACATTTTTTATAGTATTGAAAGGAATTGCACTTGTATAAAAATACTTGGCCACCTGATCATCAACTTCCTCTTTAAATCCCTTTTTCACCATTTGATTAATTGTTGCTTGAACTGGACGACTGACTTTTGCTTTCCCTTTTGCAAAGGAAAAACCTTTTTGTTGAGAGCTAGCCACTTCAACCTCCTCATCATCTTCATCAACATCAAGTATTCTTTTTTTTTTCCTTGATGCCTCTTTAGCCTCAGCCACAATTCTCATAAACACATGTTTAACTTCATCCGGCACCGTAGCACATGGTTCAGAATCTTCTCCAGTCCCAGCAAGATGATGCTTGAATCTGAAAATTCCTCCACTAACAGTCTTTGAACAATAATTGCATTTCACTTTTTTTCCATTACCCAAAACATCAATCCCATGTTTCCACCCAGGGTCAGTCCTATTACCAGGAAAATTTTTCCTACCCCTGCCTCTAGAACTCCCGGTTGCTGCTGTGTTGTTTTCAGCTTGAGACATTGCAAAGTGAAGATTTTTTTCAGACTGAAATGGATGGAAAATATATTATGAGTGAAATATGATGAGTCAAAGGAACACCCAACAAAGGATTCTTACTGAAATGCACTTACATCAGAACTCTCAACTCTCAACAGGCGCCTCACGAAGGGAGAACAGTTCCGGTCGAGCAAGGAACAGGCGCGACTCCGGTCTCCAGTGGAAGAGAGCGAGGCGCGACAGGGGAAGAGGCGCGATGGCGAGTTGCGTGCGGCGCGATGGCGAGCTGCGCGATGGCGATGGCGATGGAGAGGCAGCGGCGCGATTAGGGCTTCGCCTCTGTGAATGTCGAGCTGCGCGATGAAGAAGAAGGGATTTGGGTCGAACTCGAGACCGAGAGTGGAGTACTGAGAGGTAAGGGTCCAATTTTTAACAAAACGCACCGTTTCCCCCTGTTTGTGGAGCATCCTCCCTCTTCACTCAGACTCGCCTCACTCGCTGTAGAATCGCGATTCTGAACGATTCTGCACGAGTCCGAGCGAGTCCACACGAGTCACGGCGATTCTACCCCGAAAACGAGTCTGACCACGAGTTCACCCGTTTTCCACATGTAGAAACGTGGAATCGTCCGAGTCTACGAGTTGACTCGCGATTCTGACAACCATGCTCCCACCTGGTCTCTTCCTTGCTCACCTTGAGCCAACCTTAGTCAAGGCAGCCTTGTCTAGCCCACAGTGGCTAGCTGCCATGTAGGATGAGCACACAGCTCTCCTCAAAAACAATACCTGGACTCATGTCAATCTACCTCCAAATAGGAAGGCTATTGGTTGTAAGTGGGTTTTTAGAATTAAAGAAAACCCGGATGGTACTATAAATAAATATAAAGCCAGGCTTGTAGGCAAAGGCTTTCACCAACGACATGGTTTTGACTTTCATGAAACTTTCTCCCCGGTTGTTAAACCTGTGACCATTCCCATTATCCTAACCTTGGCACTTACTCACAACTGGACCATACAACAAATTGATGTGAATAATGCCTTTCTTAATGGCCACTTGCAAGAAGAAGTATACATGGTTCAACCCCCCGGGTTTGAGGCTAGTGATAAACTCTAGTACGCAGACTCAATAGAGCTCTTTATGGCTTAAAACAGGCACCACGGGCCTGGTATGAACGTCTTGTAGCCACTCTCGTCCAGTTTGGATTCACTACAAGCCGCTGTGATCCTTCTATGTTCATTTACTCCAAGGACAACATTTCCATCTATGTACCAGTATACGTTGATGATATTATCCTAACTAGTTCCTCTGCCACTTTTATCAACAATCTTATTCAGAAACTCAATGCCAAGTTTGTTCTTAAGGAGCTAGGATCTCTCGATTATTTTCTGGGAGTTGAAGTCAAAAGTCTACCATCAGGTGCATTACTGTTGACCCAAACGAAAAACATCCGAGATCTTCTAGAAAAGGCACACATGTCTGAGGCATAGGGAATCTCTTCCCCCATGGTGAGTGTTGTGATGAGAGAAAAACAAGAGACATTGGCATAACCCGTGTGTTTCAACTACATGACGGAGATTCTATTATATAGGCAATGAACAAATCAAAATACAATCAGTGTCATAATTATAAGATATTCACAATATCTGATTATCCTTATTTATCCTAATTACCAAATATTCCTATAATCAGAATATATTATTTACATAAATATCAACACTCCCCCTCAAGCTGGAGCATATAAATCATATGCACCAAGCTTGTTACATATATAATTTATTCGAGGACCTCTCAAAGACTTAGTGAAGACATCTGCCAGTTGATCATTTGAATTGACAAAGTTAGTGGTGATGCCCCCAGATAAGATCTTTTCTCTGATGAAGTGGCAATCTATCTCAATGTGCTTTGTCCTCTCATGAAATACTGGATTTGAGGCAATGTGTAGTGCAGCTTGGTTATCACAAATGAGTGTCATCTGTGTAACATCCCCAAATCATAGTTCTTGAAGTAACTGTTTGAGCCAGATGAGTTCATAAGTAGCTGATGCCATGGCCCGATACTCAGCTTCAGCACTTGACCTTGCAAAACATTCTGTTTCTTACTCTTCCAAGATTTTAGATTATTCCCCATGAGTACACAAAATCCAGAAGTGGATCTTCTATCAGTTGGAGAGCCTGCCCAATCAGCATCTGAATATCCAACGATATGAGTGTGACCCTTATCCTCATAGATGAGCCCTTTACCTGGGGCCCCTTTGATATATTTGAGAATACGAGGCAAAGCATCTCAATGACCTTCGCAAGGTGAATTTAGGAACTGACTTACCACACTTACTGCAAAAGAAATATCTGGACGAGTGACTGTGAGGTAGTTTAGTTTCCCAACCAGTCTTCTATACTTTCCCGTATCTGAAAGTGGCTCCCCTTGATTTGGTAGAAGTTTAGTATTTGGATCCATAGGAGTATCAACTGGTTTTGCATTAGGCAGTCCTGTTTCCTCAAGAATGTCCATCGCATACTTTCTCTGAGAAATAACAATGCCATCCTTTGATTGTGCCACCTCTATGCCCAAGAAGTATCGGAGTTTTCCAAGATCTTTTGTCTGGAAATGGTGACAAAGATGTTGTTTTACCTGTGATATGCCATGGTGGTCACTCCCTGTAATGACAATGTCGTCGACATATGCAATCAAGTAGACACATCCTCGAGCTGAATGATGATAGAAAACTGAGTGATCTGCCTCACTCCGTTTCATCCCAAACTCTTGAACAACAGTGCTAAATCTGCCAAACCAAGCTCGAGGTGATTGGTTGAGGCCATACAAAGACTTGCGGAGATGACAAACAAGGCCAGAAGACTCCCCCTAAGCAACAAATCCCGGAGGTTGCTCCATATATACCTCTTCAGTGAGATCACCATGGAGAAAAGCATTTTTGATATCCAGCTGATACAGAGGCCAATGCCGAATAGCAGCCATGGATAGAAACAAACGAACAGATGCCATTTTAGCAACTGGTGAGAAGGTGTCTCCATAATCCAAGCCAAAAATCTGAGTATAGCCTTTCGCCACCAAGCGTGCTTTAAGACGATCTATCTGGCCATCCGGACCCACTTTAACAGTAAATATCCACCTGCAACCTACAACAGACTTTCCAGACAGAAGAGGAACAAGGTCTCAAGTACCACTGCTCTGAAGTGCACTCATTTCATCGACCATAGCTTGTCTCCACCCAGAATGAGATAAGGAGTCACCTACAGTCTTAGGAATAGACACAAAACAAAGAAGAAAGGCAAGCAATATGTGATGTAGAAAGACGGTGAAAACTTAAAGTAACATAGTGAGGAGAAAGATTACGGGTGGAGCGTATACCTTTCCGGAGGGCTATGGGAAGTTCTGGCTGAGGAGGCAAGGCCGGAGCAGGCGGAGGAGCTGGCGTCGGAGGTGAGTCAGCAATGGCAGTACCAGTATCATCCGGGGGAACATGCTCAACTTGTGGAGGTGGCGGTTGGCAACGCTGATATACCTGTAAGGGACGAGTGTGAGCAACCGGGGCAAGAACAGGGATAGTAGGGGAGGTAGGGACTGTGGGTGATTTATATGAGATAGGGACTGGAGGAAGAGGAAAGACATCCTTGACAGACTCGAGGGATGTAGGTGGCCCGAAATATGGAACAGACTCGAAGAAAGTGACATCAGCCGAAACAAGATAACGGCGTAGAGTAGGAGAATAACACCGGTAACCTTTTTGTGACCGAGGATAACCAAGGAAGACACACTTTAGTGAACGAGCAGAGAGCTTGTCAATACTTGGTTGTAGGTTATGAACAAAGCATGTAGACCCGAAGACACGAGGTGTTAATGGATGGAGGGACTGATGAGGGAACAAAACAGAGTGAGGTACTTGGTTATCAAGGACGGAGGAAGGCATCCTATTAATGAGATAGCACGCAGTGAGAACAGCATCACCCTAAAAACGGAATGGAACATTGCCATGTAGTAAGAGGGTGTGAGTTGTTTCAATAAGATGTCTATTTTTGCGTTCAGCAACCCCATTTTGTTGAGGGGTGTAAGCACAAGAAGTTTGATGAAGAATACCCTGAGAAGCCATGAATGATTGAAATGGTTGAGATAGGTATTCTGTAGCATTATCACTACGTAAAGTACGAATAGGAATGCCAAATTGATTTTTAATTTCATAATAAAATTGTTGAAATATAGAAAATAACTCAGACCGATTTTCCATTAAAAATAACCAAGTACAACGCGAGAAATCATCAATAAAAGTAACAAAATATTTCGACCCTAACGTGGACACAGTCCGACTAGGACCCCAAACATCAGAATGCACTAAAGAAAAAGGAGACTTAGCGTGATTAACAATACGACTAGGAAACGAACTACGGGTATGTTTCCCTAGTTGACACGACTCACAAGACAAAGAAGTAAGCTTAGACAGGCTCGGCACCAGCTGTTGGAGCTTAGCAAGGTTGGGATGTCCCAATTGAGCATGAGTGAGAAGAGGGGAATCCTTGACAGCACAAACCCGAGAAGGGGGTGACAGCTGGTACAAGCCATTGAACTCACATCCGGCGCCAATCATCCGTCCCGAACTCTGGTCCTGTAGGAAAACAGAATCTTTAGTGAACGAAATGGTACAATCAAGGGAATGGGTCAAGCGACTAATAGAAAGCAAATTAAATGGGGAGCCCGGGACATAAAGCACATTATTAACCGAGACGGAAGGGAATGGATGGACAGTGCCAACCCCCTGGGACTGTGTTTTAGAACCATTAGCCAATGTAACCGTGGGTAAATAACCAGACGTAGAAAGGGTGGAAAAAAGAGATTTATTACCAGAGATATGATCGGTGGCACCAGAATCCAGAACCCAAGGACCTAGGGACGACTGAGAGAGACAAGCAAAGGAATTACCAGTGTGTGCAACAGAGGCAGTGGACCCAGTGCCCTGACGTTCTTCAAACCATTTAAGAAACTCGGCGTAGGTAACAGGCGATGCAGTAGACTGTGGAGATGGCTCAGATGGGGCTGGTGAATCAACCTGGGCAACATTAGCAGAGCGAGGAGGACAACCATGTAAAGTCCAATATTTATCAATAGTGTGGCCTAAGTGGTGACAGTGATCGCATTTCGGGCGTTTACCCCGACCACGACCACGACCACTACCCTGAGACACAAGAGAAGAAGCATCAACTGCAGCAGGAGGTAACTCATGGCTAGGAGCACCAGGGAGCATAAAGGTAGCTGATGTCTTGGACGGGACCCGAAGCAAAGCAGACCAAGCCGTGTTCAGAGATGGGACATTAGGAGAACCCAAAATCTGATCACGGGTGGTGGAGTACTCTGGAGGCAAACCGTATAGGGCCAACAACCTGAAGAAGCTACTACGCTGCTCAAGCTCCTTGGCCGGAGTGTCGGCCGGTGGCAAAAGTTCATTGAAATCATGTAAAGCAGCCTTTCCCAAATAAGCAGAAATAGGACCATCAATCTGGCGAGGAGCAATGATATTCATGAGATTCTGGCAAACACCATAGAGGCGTTGTGTATCATTGGTGTAAAGAACCTTGGCTTGCTCCCAAACGGACTCGCAAGTGAGATGGGCATGAAAAATCTGCTTCAAAGAAGAGTGAATAGGGGACTTGATAATGCTACACAACTGAGCATCAACCTTATTCCACTGTGGGCGGTCCAGCTTCAGCAATGTCAGTAGCCTTCTTGGTCAGGTGTTCAACATATTCTTGTCCATTAAGCCAGAGTTTGATATCAGAGACCCATGTGTCATAGTTGCTTCCATCCAATTTGTCAGTGCAAAGAGGGGCACTCACATAATTGGTGAAAACAGGTGGGTCAGCCTTGGAGGAGTCTTTAGGAGTATGAGGGTCCAGAAGCAGCCATTGATCAATAAACAAAACAGAAAACAGAAACCACAAAATACCTCGGAGCAACGGCGTAATGGAGGGATGCACCACTAGTCCGAAAGAGAAAAAGAAGACCAGATCCAGGTAGAGCAGGCCAGGTCGAGTACGGCGCACTAAATGGCGGCCGGAAAGACCACCGGAAGCTCCCTCATGCGCGGCTGGAAGGGTGGCGCGTGTGACGGAGCGCCAGAGAGGGGATCGGAGCGTGGAGGCGCGTCCGGTGGCGGTTGGCGGCAAGGTTTGGGCGGCTGTGTAGATCGGCGGCCGGCGATTCTAACCATGTGGTCGTCGGCCGGAAAGGTCGTCGGATGGCGGCGGCGGGCTGACGTCGGACTGACAGAGAACAGTGATGGAACCAGTCACAGCAACGTATGTGACTTATTGGATGCCGGAAGGAGAACACGGCAACGAAGGAAGGTGCAAAACCGGAAAGAGAACACGGTTTTGCAGAAAAATTTTCACTGATGAACAGTAGGTCCACCAGGTAAGAAAGAACTAGGGTTTTGCCTCTTGTTAGGCTCTAGATACCATGTTGTGATGAGAGAAAAACAAGAGACATTGGCATAACCCGTGTGTTTCAACTATACGACGGAGATTCTATTATATAGGCAATGAACAAATCAAAATACAATAAGTGTCATAATTACAAGATATTCACAATATCTGATTATCCTAATTTATCCTAATTACCAAATATTCCTATAATCAGAATATATTATTTACATAAATATCAACAGTGAGTATTTGTAAACTCACTAAGTTTGGGACTGACTCTATCCGATCCACACTTGTACAGATCAGTGGTGGGGGCCTTGCAATATGCCACTCTAACTAGACTTGACATGGCCTTTAGCGTGAATAAAGTATGCCCACTTGACACTCACAGGCAAGCGGTTAAATGAATCCTAAGGTATCTAAAAGGCTCTATCTCTCATGGCTTACTACTCAAACCAGCTACAGCCTCCTCACCCTTCACCCTAAAAGCTTATTGTGATGCTGATTGGGCTAGCGACCCAGATCACCAAAGATCTACATCGGGCTCTTGCATCTTCTTCGGCCCTAACCTTGTGCCATGGTGCTCCAAAAAGCAACCCGTTGTTGCTCGCTCTAGCACGGAAGCAGAGTATCGCAATATGGCAAACACTGTGGCTGAAATTTCATGGATCAAGTCTCTGCCTCACTGAATTGGGAATTTGGTTTGCTATTCCTCAACTCTTTTGTTACAACCTGAGTGCAGTATCCTTGGCTCATAACCCTGTTCTACATGCCCGCACGAAACACATTGAGTTTGACATTCACTTTGTGCATGAGAAAGTGCTCTCCAAGGATCTCACAGTTCATCATGTTCCCAACTCTGATCAGCTTGCAGATTCATTGACCAAACCGCTCTTCTCCTCTCAGTTCACAGCTCTCAGAAGCAAGCTCAACGTGGTTCCTTCTCAGCAACCACCTTGACCTTGAAGGGGGCCTAATGGAGTATAGCATCAGCTAGCTTTTGTAGGCTGATAGGGACATAGACCCATGGCCCAATATTACTAAGCCCACTATTACTAAAGTGTAGGTGAGGATGATGCACCTGTGATGCACCTGATAACACCCCATGAGAGAGAAATTGTGTAACTAACTACTGCCTAGTTGGCAATAGCAGTGAGGTGAGGGTGTGTGTGGGAATTCCGTGGCTGAGGGGATTTATATGCATGGGAGGGGGCAGAATTGAGGTAGGCTGGAATTAGGATTGGACTTGGGAGAGACTAGGCACTCTCGAATTGCCTAGAACACCTTGTATTCCTTTCTTTCTTCTTCATCCAGCATTGTAACCACTTGTTACAGGCTAGGAACTTCAATAATACACTACTTTTATGCTATAATTCTGTTCTGTAATTCTAGGTTCCTAACAATGGTATCAAAGCTCTCGATCCAGGGAGCCGGAATGATGAATAGGAGAGCGACGTTGGAATCTAGAGTGGAGAGTTTGGAGATAAGCTTACTGGAATTGAGGAAAGGATATCAAACTCGACTGGATGAGATCAAGCAACTCTGGAAAATGAGGAATGGAGAATACTTCAGACGTTGATCTCGACGTGATCATGCCCCATGTCGCCGCCGCCATACTCCGACAATGTACGCAGAAGAGAAGAAGGATGCGGAGGAGGAAGAAAATGGTAGAGGAAGTGATGGGTCCGACAATAGTGTTTTCTATACTGTGACAGAACCTGGAACACATGCAGAGGGAGAGTTGAAGGCGAACCGAGAATTTCCAGAAGAAGGAAAATTTCAGGTTGCGCGCAAGGTGGAGACCAAGGTGGAAGGGGATGGTGGTGATGTCTCAGGTCTATCTGAGATGAAGATGGCGAAGGAGGAAGGCCGTCATCTAGAGGGTAGCCGCCGCAGAAGAGACGACGGCCGCTGTAGCGGTGGTAGCAATGTGAGCGAGGGCGACGATGGACGCTGTGTTGGTGGTGGTCGAGGTAGTTGGGTGGAGACGAGGGTCAATGGTGAGTGTGCACCGCCACCAAAACCGCCGGATCGGGAGGTGGCAGTGGAGAAGGAGACGTCGACGACCTTTCAGTTACCGCCGCCGGATCCGCCGGATATGGGCGTGTCCGTGGGGGCGAGTGGGTTACTCGTCACAGTGGAGGGTGGGTCACCACCTAGCCTTGTCAAGCTGCCACCACTTCCTGCTGCTAAGGTAACCAGCGCACGTGAGAAAGGGAAGGGCGCTAGGGCAGCAGAGGAGAAAACGGGTCAAACTTTGGGCTTCATGGATCAGGCCCAAATAGTTGAGTTCAAAACAGATATGAAACAAAGGGAAGGAGAATCTGATCCAAGGAATACAAAAGAACGTTCAGGGACTCTAAGGATAGGATTTGGGCCTAACTTTACTGGTACATGGCTCATTGGGGCTGATTTTATTATTGAAGCTTTTGTTAAATATAAAGGCATCAGGGAAACGAAAATAGAATGGCAGCCAAAGGAAGGGAACTTCGAACCAGGTATTGGTGCTGAACTTCTTGAGGCAAGGTTCTGTTTCAGACGTACCAAAGGACACTTGCTCTCTCCTTCAAGCATCTTCTTCACGTTGGGTGAGGCATGGAGGAGAATCAGAGATTTGGAGTCAACAAGGAAATATGCTTCTCATTTGAGGAGTAGAAGAAAAACATCAGAAGCAATGAGGTATTTTGTTCTGACAGTAAGTGTTTTGGAGGAGTGGTACAGTAACTGTTGGGTATGATGATTTTGGGCTGCAGCCTAATGGGGAGAAGCCTCTGCAGGTTTACTATCGAAAGAGAAAACGGGCAAAGAAAATAATTAATAGGGTTCAAACCTGTAACTGATTGTATGGGATATAGTTGAGTTAGTTAGTTGGTTGTAACTGATTGAATAGGGTGTAGATGAGTTAGTTATGTTTGTTATTAGTTTGTCTTAGGCTTCCTATAAATAAGCTCTCTTCAGAAGAAGAGAGGCAGACTGTTTTGATATTCATTTAACTGGACAATTTCCAGTGTGAAAAGGAGAGTGCTCCTTTTGGGGGAATACTTTGTATTCCTTGTTACTGTGTTGTGTGATCAATAAAGAAGTATTCAGTAGTTTTTCTCTTTGTGAGTGTGTGTGGTGATTAGTTAGGTTTCTATTCTCTTTATCTCAGAAAGAGATACCTAACAAGTTGGTCCGGCCTGCCGGATCCAAAAGAAAACTCACGATGGAGAATCGGGTTGGGGCGTTAGAGAAAGCTGTCAGCGAACAGGGGGTGAAGCTGGACGAGATGAAGACAGATATGGATTACATCAAAACCTTGTTGTTGCAAATGAACAACAAGAAGACTCCCTCCGTTGAGGGGGACCATTCTGTAAACAAGAATGAGAAGAATTCGGAGGAAGAAGAGGAGACCAGCGAAACTGAGGAAGAAGAGGAGGTGCCACAGCGTTCTTGGATCAAGAAAGTGGAATTACGCACTTTCGAGGGACAAGATCCTCTAGGGTGGTTGGCAAGGGCAGAAAAGTTCTTTGAGGTGCAGAAAGTCAAATCCTCAGAGAAGTTGAGGCTTGCATTCATTAGCATGGAAGGGAATGCTGTGCATTGGTTCCAGTATTGGCGCCAGAAATCCAAGAATCCATCTTGGAAAGAATTTTCAGAAGCTTTGATGAGAAGATTTGGAGGAAACGGGAGAGGAACAGTGTACGAACGATTGGCCTCTCTAAGACAAACTGGAGGAGTGGAGGAATATGTGCAAGAGTTCGAGCTTTTGGTCGCTCAAGCTAATCCTAGTGCGGAGGACCAAATGTTGGGCTACTTCTTGGCTGGGCTGCGTCAAGATATCAGGAGCTTGGTAAGACTCCATGACCCTAGGGACCTTACTCGAGCTATGGAGATAGCCTGCGACGTGGAAGAAGTTATGAAGCAGATGCGAAACTATGGGAGCACACAAGGGCGCGGTGCTAGTTCGGGATTTAGGTTCCAGGGAGGTGGTGCAATCGTACCCAAGGCAGGGGCGTTTGTTGGCACAAACAGTGCTCAAGCGTCCAATGGTGGGACTCGTAATTCACAAGGGTCTGCATCTTCGGTGGCAAAACCCAATTTTTCAGGACCTAGAAACAGGGGAACTCGCACTATTCCCTATGCCGAGTATGTTCGAAGGAGGGATTCAGGAAGGTGCTATCACTGTGGAATGGCTTTTGGGCCAGGACACCGATGTCCTGAAAAAAGTATGAGGGTGGTGATATTAGCTGAGGATGAGGAGGTTAATGAAGAAGGAGAGATAGCCGCTATGGAGGAGGAGACTGTAACTGAGGAACCAGTAGAGGAAATATCGGAGGTAGCTTGTCAGTGGATGGATCTTTCAAGGTGTTCAGCAGGGGGATTAACCCAACCTCACACTATGAAGCTAAAAGGTGAACTACGAGGACAAGAAGTACTGATCTTGATTGATAGTGGGGCAAGCCACAATTTCGTATCCAGCAAATTGGTACAGAAATTGGGGCTCAAAACTGAATCAACAAAGCCATATTATGTAAGGTTAGGAGATGGTAATCGAAAATCCACTCAAGGTTGCTGCAAGAACTTACAGGTGCAATTGGGAGCATATGTGATGGAAGGTGATTTCTTTCTATTCGACTTGGGAGGAGTGGATTTGATTCTTGGAGTGGCTTGGTTGGTAACCTTGGGAGAAGTTAAGGCAAATTGGAAGACTCTGAGTATGTCATTTGTTCATCAAGGTCAGAATATGGTTGTACAGGGGGATCCCAGTTTGTCCAAAGCTGTGATTTCTTCTAAGGCATTAAAGAAACTAGCCAAGAAGGAAGTTGACATGATGTCAATGCTTTGGGTGATGGAGAAACGTAATATAGAAGAAGATGGGCTGACAGCTTACCAATCTACACAGTTGCAGAAAATCTTGGGAGAGTTTGCTAAGGTTTTTCAAGAGCCAAAAGGTTTGCCACCTACTAGAGAAGTTGATCATCGGATTCCAATTAAGGCTGGGCTAGATCCAATTAATGTAAGGCCCTATCGTTATCCTCACTTGCAGAAAAATGAAATAGAGACACAAGTAGCTGAGATGTTGGCATCAGGGATTATTAGACCTAGCAATAGCCCTTATTCCAGTCCAGTTATCTTGGTCAAAAAGAAAGATGGGAGTTGGAGGTTTTGCGTGGGTTATCGGGCTCTAAATAAGGCTACAGTGCCCGACAAATTTCCCATTCCGGTGATAGAAGAGTTGCTAGATGAATTGAACGGAGCCATGTACTTCTCCAAGATTGATCTGAAGGCTGGTTATCACCAAATCAGGATGCATGAGCCCGACATACCAAAAACAGCTTTCCGAACTCATCAAGGACATTACGAATCCTTGGTTATGCCTTTCGGTCTAACAAATGCCCCAGCAACTTTCCAATGCGCTATGAATGCTACACTTAAACCATTTCTTCGAAGGTATGTTCTGGTATTTTTTGATGACATTCTAGTCTATAGTAAGTCATGGGAGGAGCATGTGAAGCACTTGAGACAAGTATTGGCAAGATTATTAGAACACTCTTTCTCTGCTAATCAAAAGAAATGTAGTTTTGGCAAGACCAAGGTGGGGTACTTAGGGCATATTATCTCTAATGACGGAGTTTCAATGGATCCGCAAAAAATTGAAGCCATTTTACAGTGGCCACTACCTAAAACTCTTAAAGCCTTAAGAGGATTTTTGGGACTTACTGGGTATTACAGAAGGTTTATATGCAAATATGGCCAAATAGCTCGTCCCCTCACAGATTTGTTGAAAAAGGGGAACTTCAAGTGGGCCAATGAAAGTACTAAGGCTTTCACACAATTGCAGCAAGCTATCACCACAGCTCCTGTATTGTCAATGCCTGATTTCTCAAAACCCTTCTCCATTGAGTGTGATGCTTCGGGGAAAGGAATAGGGGCTGTGTTAACACAAGACAAAAGGCCAATTGCCTATTTCAGCAAAGCATTGGCAGATTCCACACTCTCCAAGTCAGTATACGAAAAGGAATTGATGGCACTTGTCCTTGCAATTCAGCATTGGAGGCCTTACCTCTTAGGTCAAAAATTCACTGTGTTTACTGACCAAAAGAGCCTAAGGTACCTTCTGGAGCAGAGGATAACGACTCAGAATCAACAAAATTGGTTGGCCAAATTATTGGGATATGAGTTCGAAATTGTGTACAAGGTAGGAGCATCAAACAGAGTTGCAGATGCACTCTCTAGAAGGGATGAAGACAAAGACTTGCAAGGGATAACAAGACCTTTCTGGCCAGACATTGCAGAAATTGATGAAGAGGTCAAGAAGGATCTTGGTCTGGCTAAGATTATGGAGGACTTAAAGGCCGATCCTGATTCACATCCTCAGTACACTCTGGAGCAGAATAGACTGTACTATAAAGGGAGGTTAGTCTTAGCAGCTGATTCTGCATGGATTCCCAAATTATTGCAGGAGTTCCATACTTCTCCCATAGGAGGGCATTCGGGAATCTATAGAACTTACAGGAGGATGGCTCAATCCCTTTTCTGGATTGGCATGAAGGGGACAATAACTAAATTTGTAGCAGCTTGCCATGTGTGTCAAAGGAACAAATATCTGGCCTCTTCTCCAGCAGGGTTGTTGCAGCCCTTACCCATCCCAAATGCAATTTGGGAAGAGCTTAGCATGGATTTTATTGTGGGGCTTCCCAAATCCAAAGGTTTTGATGCTGTGTTAGTAGTGGTGGATAGGCTAAGCAAATATGGCCATTTTATCTTAATCAAACACCCATATTCTGCCAGATCCATTGCTGAAGTGTTTGTTAGAGAGATCATTCGGCTACATGGAGTGCCCATTTCCATTGTCAGTGACAGGGATCCTACCTTCATGAGTCTTTTGTGGCAGGAGCTTTTCAGATTGCAGGGTACTACATTAAACATGAGTACAGCCTATCACCCTGAATCCGATGGGCAAACTGAGGTTCTTAATAGAACTTTGGAGACTTACCTAAGATGTTTCAGTTCAGAACAGCCCAAATCATGGGCAGAATTCATTCCTTGGGCAGAATATTGGTATAATACTACCTTCCAAAGTGCAGCTCATTGCACTCCATTTGAGGTAGTTTATGGAAGACCACCACCTTCTTTGGCTAGATTTGTACCCGGAGAAGCCTTAGTGGAAGCTGTGGCTCAGGATTTAATGAATAGAGATGAAGCTTTGAAGCAATTAAAGTTTCATTTGCAGAGGGCACAAAACCAGATGGCTCATTATGCAAACTTGCATAGAAAGAAATCTCAGATTCAGGCAGGTGATTGGGTTTACCTCAAGATTAGGCCTCACAGACAAAGCTCCATGCCTACCAAGCTTCATCCTAAACTGTCTGCTAGGTATTATGGACCCTATTTGGTTCTAAAACAAGTTGGAGTTGTAGCATTTAAATTACAACTTCCAGAACAGTCACGCATCCACCCAGTGTTCCATGTTTCTCAGCTAAAAAAAGCTGCAGGTCATCATCCAGTTGAACCTGATCTCCCAGCAGAATTACAAGGTTCCACGGAAAATTATCAGCCTTCCCAGGTTCTAGGCAATCGGACAGTGACTCAAGCAGGTTCAGACATCCCACAGGTGCTGGTACAATGGCAAGGAAGGCCTCCAGAAGAAGCCACTTGGGAAGATGCCTCAACCATCAACAAACAGTTTCCAGAATTCAACCTTGAGGACAAGGTTGTTTCAGAAGGAGGGAGTATTGTTGGGTATGATGATTTTGGGCTGCAGCCTAATGGGGAGAAGCCTCTGCAGGTTTACTATCGAAAGAGAAAACGGGCAAAGAAAATAATTAATAGGGTTCAAACCTGTAACTGATTGTATGGGATATAGTTGAGTTAGTTAGTTGGTTGTAACTGATTGAATAGGGTGTAGATGAGTTAGTTATGTTTGTTATTAGTTTGTCTTAGGCTTCCTATAAATAAGCTCTCTTCTGAAGAAGAGAGGCAGACTGTTTTGATATTCATTTAACTGGACAATTTCCAGTGTGAAAAGGAGAGTGCTCCTTTTGGGGGAATACTTTGTATTCCTTGTTACTGTGTTGTGTGATCAATAAAGAAGTATTCAGTAGTTTTTCTCTTTGTGAGTGTGTGTGGTGATTAGTTAGGTTTCTATTCTCTTTATCTCAGAAAGAGATACCTAACAGTAACCCTGAGGCTTCTCATCATGAGCAGGATATGTGGCCATGTGCTGAAGCTCTGTACATAGCATTGTTTGAAAATAATAGCCAACTACTAGGTCCTGTTGTGGTTTCTCTTCTTCAAGAGACTATGAATAGTTGCCCAACTTCAGTGACAGATATTACTCCTGCATTGCTTCTTAAAGATGCTGCTTATGGAGCTGCTGCTTATGTTTATTGTGAACTCACTAATCACCTGAGCTTTAAAGACTGGTTTGATGGTGCTTTATCCATCGAACTCTCACATGAACACCCAAATTTGCATATCATTCATCATAAAGTTGCTGAAATTTTGGGGCAATGGGTTTCTGAGATTAAAGATGATACAAAAAGGCCTGTAGACTGTGCTTTAATCAGATTGTTACAGGGCAAAGATTTATTTGTCAGGATGGCAGCCTGTCGATCCTTGTGCTTTCCTATTGAAGATGCAAACTTTTTGGAGAGGGAGTTTGTTGATCTTCTTCCTATCTGTTGGGACTCATGTTTTATATTGTTTGAAGTTCAAGAATTTGACTCAAAGGTTCAGGTTTTGAATTTGATCTCTATCCTTATCGGACATGTTAGTGAACTCATTCCATTTGCAAACAAGTTGGTGCTATTTTTTCAAGAGGTCTGGGAGGATTCTTCTGGTGAAAGTCTGCTGCAGATTCAGCTTCTTGTTGGTTTGAGAAACTTTGTGGTTGCACTTGGTTACCAGTCACCCATTTGCTACAACATACTACTGCCAATTCTGGAACGTGGGATTGATATTAATAGTCCAGATGAACCAAATCTTCTAGAAGATAGTATGCTGTTATGGGAGGCCACCCTTTTCCAAGTCCCATCAACGGTGCCTCAATTGTTATCATATTTTTCTGGCCTTGTGGAGATTATGGAAAGAAGCTTTGACCATTTGCAGGTAACAGTGAACATAATTGAAGATTACATAATTTTGAGTGGAAATGACTTTTTGAGAATGCATGCTACAAATATTGCAATGTTTGCAAGAAAGGATCAGGAGAGAGGAACAAATGCTTTGTTAAGGCAAGATTGGGTGAGGGTCAACTCCAAAATCAAAGCTGGGGTCAAAGAATGGGGTTTGAAGCCAACACACTCCAAGCAATGAGATCCTGGTGGAAATTACTATGCTACCTGCATAAGTTGGTTGTTGTGCTTCCAGCTGTGGGATCCTGGAGGAAGATTTTTTGCTGGCTGCTTCTTATACCTTCACCTCGAGGACAAGGTGAGTCTTGAGGAGGGGAGTATTGATAGGGACATAGACCCATGGCCCAATATTACTAAGCCCACTATTACTAAAGTGTAGGTGAGGATGATGCACCTGTGATGCACCTGATAACACCCCATGAGAGAGAAATTGTGTAACTAACTACTGCCTAGTTGGCAATAGCAGTGAGGTGAGGGTGTGTGTGGGAATTCCGTGGCTGAGGGGATTTATATGCATGGGAGGGGACAGAATTGAGGTAGGCTGGAATTAGGATTGGACTTGGGAGAGACTAGGCACTCTCGAATTGCCTAGAACACCTTGTATTCCTTTCTTTCTTCTTCATCCAGCATTGTAACCACTTGTTACAGGCTAGGAACTTCAATAATACACTACTTTTATGCTATAATTCTGTTCTGTAAGTTCCTAACATAGGCTGAATAGGATCAAATGTACTTGCAACTGAATATGCTGAGTCAGCATAATTCGGTTATAACTGTTACTCAAACATTAGATCTAAGCATATATAGCTGACTGTAATCAAAGATCATTAAGATCAAGAAATACAAAATCATTTCTCTCCATTTCTCTCTTCTCTCTATGTTCTCTCTCTGTATCTTCTACTCTTTTACATTCTATAGCTCATGAGCTTGAACCTTTTGAAGTTTGCACAATTTTGTATGCCTTAATTTTTATTGTAAATAGGTCAAAGTGCTTCTCTTCCACTCATCCAGCATTTTCTTCGACTTATTTCATTGAACAACTTAGTAAGCCACGATTAGAATTTTAATGTGAAACAAAACAAAAATGTTTTTATATTTGGTTGTCATCTTCAATCAATCGACTTTCTTTTTTTTTTTTCTTTTTTAACAATCTTTTAATAACTTTTTTGATGTTGTCAAAATATTGCAGTTCATATCCACCTGATTATGTACTGAGGGAAGCAAAAAACACAAGTAAATTCTTTAAGTGTATTGGGAGCCTCCAGAACATAGAGAGCAGTGAGATTTCCGCAAATGGAAGAAGTGCATATCAAGCGTTGACAGAGGAAGAACATGAAGCTGTAAGTTTTATATATATATATATTTGTAGTAGGATCTCTATCCAAAACACATGGCATCTCCTCAAAGAATATGATGTTCAAATCAACTTTCCTTTTTTTTTTTTTTTTTTTTTTAAAATAATGCTGTCTTCTTTATTATCATATTTCTGGTTCCTGTCCAGAGAGAGTTGAAGAAGCCATCAATTGGAAAAGAGTATTTTAATCATATGAACCTTGAAGCAATTGTTACAAACTATCCCTATAGGAAAAACATGCCTAAGGAAGATATTGTCAAAGGTTAGCTTTCATATTCACCTATTAAAGCTGAGAATGCTGGAGAATTCTGCTGAGCTTGATGCTCCTGTGCAATGCATGCATGCTTATTTGTCTTATTCAAATTGACGTCCTCAATGGATGTTGTATAATTGGAAATCATTACAGAGAGTCAAATCCGATTGGCCCTTATTGATTTTTTGAGAGGACTTGTTGAATTTGATCCTGCAAAACGCTGGTCCCCCTTCCAGGTAATTAGCTTTGACCTATTGTCTGCAATTCTGCATACATTTTCCAATTAAATTTCCACGTGTTTTGATGTAAAACTTAAACTGTATGTAGTTAGATTGATAGTCTGTGTGCCTGCAGGCTTCAAAACACCCTTTTGTAACAGGGGAGCCTTTTATACACCCTTACAAGCCTCCCCCCGAGACCCCTAGCATGGTAAGTCAACATTAATTCTGAAGTGTCTACCTTTTCATATTTAGTTTATATTATTTAATAGTTATTTTTTCAGTACTGCAGTAGTCCTTTAAATTGTTCTCGTGAATGCTTCGCTGTTTAAGCAAAACTAATATTTCGCTACCCTTGTCTTGGATGTTTAAAAGAATAAGTTGTCCCACAAATATAAGTAGGGTGTGACATAATTTTATTCGTTTAACAGTGTCCTTGGAAGTGGGAATGGTGTAACTGATAATATTTGCCAAAAATGAGTTTATAATCAACAAGAAATGATACTGATTTACAGATCATGAGGATTAAACTTGAGAATATTGTATGGATAGGGCTGAAGTGATATTGTATCGATGCAATACAAGAGTTGTAGCCAAACATGTATTTTCTTATAGTAACAAACAAAAAATGGAAATCATAGTGGTGCATCATTAGGATTAATCTAGATATCTTCTTTGTTGAACTCCCATATCTTTCCATTAATAAGTGATCTTGTGATGTTTACGTCCAATCCGATGGTTATTGATGACTTGTATTGTGAAGGATATAGATTGTTGGAATTGTTAGCCTGAAGCAATTATGCATTTAACTTTAAACTTGTGGATTACTAGACTTGGGGATAGCTGATTGTTTCCATCAAGAAGGATTACTGACTTTTCATTTGATAATATGTTTTTGGTTTTGCCACCTATTGTATTTTAATTGTGATTACTCCTGCCTTACAAAGTCTATTTCATTAGTTTGCCCCCTTGATGTTATTTATACCTATATTCCTATCGTTCAATCATTCAATTTCATTTGGATGTTGCTTTTATGTCATTGCTCAATTGCTGTAAGTTTCTTAATCAGTAGCTGGATTCCAATCCCTTCACAATCTGATATTCATCTATTTATCTGTGATTTTTCAGCCGGTTGTTCAAAATATCAAAGTGGATCATCATCCAGGCGGAGGGCACTGGTTTGCTGCTGGCCTATCACCTAATGTGAGCCTGCTACTCCTCTAAATATCAATGCCTTTATTTCAAGTAAAGTTGACTGCTCTAAGATAACTTTTCATACTTATAAAGGACATGAAAATGTGTTAAAAGATGCCAAAGAGAAATAACCTTAGTGCATAAACCACCACCACAACAACAACAGCCGACTTTCTCTCTAATGAATTCATTCCTAATCCTATCTTGTCTAGTATGTCCACTCATCCAACGCAACATTTTCATCTTTGCTACATTGAGTGATGGGCGCAAAACCTAACAGTGTATTGATTTCAAAAGGGAACAAAAATGTCCAGTTCAGGAAACACTATGGTGTGGCAACCTCTTGGTGGCCTATAGAATTTGTTTATCTATTATAAAATTTAATGCTTTAAGCAGTGAGTCCACTTTTAATAAAACAGAGCAGCTTCCTGGATAAGATTAGCCTTGCTCCCAAATAATATGATTTGAATTGTGATAAAGCCAAAAATCCAATGCTCAGCAAGAAGCGAGAACCTTAAAACTCTTTACTATTCAACAATAGGCAGGAGTTCTAACCGCTTTTTCTCCTGTCATACTAAGCATAACCGACAATGGCTGCTTCCCCATCTGCAGTTGAAATAAAAGTATATGCGGCTCTCCTCACTGGATTTGAGTAGGGCTCACCCTGATCTGGTAATAGGTCAACATTTGGATTCACAAGAGTATCAATTGGTCAAGAGCATGCTTTCATTGGGAGATAGCTATGCCATTCTTTGATTATGCTACTTCCAGGGTTGTTTCAGACTTTGAATGCCTTCATGATCATTACCATTGATAACAATATCAGCCATGTAGATGACAAGATAGATATATTGATTAGGAGATGAATATTCACAAAATCCTGATTGATCTGCTCACTCCGAACCAGACCAAACTGTTGCGAAACTTTGTTGAATCTACCAAACCAGCATTAAGGAGACTGTTTAATGCCTTAGAAAGACTTGTGCAGTTTGCTAACTAAGCTTCACTCCCCTGAGCAACCAAGCCAGGTGGTTGCTCCATGTAAACTTTCTCTTCCAATTCAAAGGTGCCCTAGCATGTAACGAAAGAGTGGGTTCATTTTTGATATGATGTCTCTTTCTTCTTCTTGCAATACCATTTTGTTGTGCTGTACGAGGAATTAGATTGACGAGTCATTCCTTGGGATGCCATAAAAGAATAAAAAGGGGACACGAAAGTTTTTTTTTTTTTTTTCATTATCACTTGGTAAAATACGCATTGTGTGCCCTGAGTATGAATTTTGGTACAATGTGTTTTTTTAAATGTTTAATAATTCTGAACATTCTTTTATTATGTAAATCCAAGTACATCTTGAGAAATTATAAATGAAAGTAACAAAATACCTATATCTTGAAATAGAAACGACATGACTAGGACCCCTAACATCATAGTGAGCAACACTAAAAGGAGACTCAACTCGATCATTAAACTTATTTGGAAATATAACCCAAACATGATTTTCAAGTTGACACAACTCACTTAAATGACAGCAAATGAGAGAGTTGTGGAACCATCTTTTTGAATTTATTTAGACTCGGATGGCCCAGACAACATTGAAGAAGGCTAGGAGACTCTGTAACAGCATGTATGGTGGAAGTTGGAGGCCGAAGATAATAGAGTATGCGAGATTGAGTTCCTGCATCAATTGTCTCTACCATACTCCGATAATGTATAGAGAAAGAATTAGCAGTAGAGGTTATGGAACGATTAAGATCGGGGAAGATGACTAATAAAAATTAAATTGAATAGACAATCAGGTATAAATAGAAGATTCGAGTTTAAAAATATTGGAGAGCTGAAGCTTGGCCAATATCAATGGTCTAGAATTCAAAATCTAGGGTCCAACGGACGTAGATTGCGAGAGCCAAGCCACATGGGTTAAAAATGAGGATTCGTGAGCTGCCTTGAGCTGAAGGTACTCTTTATACTCACTATCTGACAAATTTTTTATATGTCTTCTGTTTTGTTCTGAAGAACCTTGCAAAACTTGTCTTAAGTATATCCCATCCGCTTACAGTAGGAACATTGGGGACAATTACCACATTTTCCTCTAACACGACCACAACCTCTGTCTTTTAGTCAATTGAGTTAGAGAGAAGCTGAAGATTCTAAGCATGTTGAAGCATGGTTATCAAATCGAGATATGTATCACGTATCGGAAAGACCTATTTTCCGAATCGTAAATCGTATCTTATTATGAATCGTAAGATACATGATCAATAAAAAATATGATATAAACAAGTAACATAAGGTAACATAAGCAAAAACATGTGTTGATATGTCATTTATAAACTTCAAAATAGTTGAGATTCAAGTCATAACAAAAAAATCAAAGTATTCAGTTCCACCCCTCAAAAAAACATAATCTAACTAACTACACTTTAGACTAATCTCATTCATCATCATCCCCAAGATCAATATCACTCAGTCCATGCTCATCCTGAGGTATTTCATGCACTTCCTCTTCCTCTGCATCTCCAACTATCTCTTCAATTTCACTCGCATCTCCTATCATGACAGCTTTTCCCTTCTTATCCGCCTTGGCATTCAAATTTCTTAGACCTATAAGAAAAAGAACTTGTTGAGTATGACACTAGTTAAATTTTACTTCTAACTTCTATGTTTTAAAGTTTAAATAAATCTTCCTTTTCTTGGTTGGAGCTCCTTCTTCTAGAGTAAAGGACTCATGTATGTCCATCCATGAAGCATCAACTGGGAAGCAAGGATCTCTTTTTCAATGATCCACTCATCATCAGATTCAATATCGGATAAACTTATAGGATCATAAGTCTCTCCTTTCTCCTCCCTTGACTTCTGCCTCATTTCAAGTTGAAGATTATATTTAACAAAGACAAGAGCATTTAATCCCTGTTGCTCTAAGCGGTTTCTTCTTAGTGTGAACTTAATCAAATATGCTCCAATTTCTTTCACACCCAGTAGCACTACAAGTGAGACTCAAAATTCTCATTGTCAGCTTATGCAAGTCTTTGCCCTCTCCACCATAATTTTCCCACCAAAGAGCTGGCATAACAAGACAATATAACGTTCAATATCAATACTTTTATACTATATCTTTCCTAAAGTTGAATATTAATGCAAACTGTAAAACAATAAAGATCACCAGGTTGCTTTGTTTCCCTAGTGTCTAGCCTCCTTCCAAAAAGTTCCTTAGAAGTCTTGAATCTATCCAGTTGTTGATCAATTGTAAATCTAGTCCTTCTATCCGGGATCATTTTCTCATTGGTCTCATGTAAACCAAATAAAACTTCATCATCCGGATTGAAGTTTGTGTCATAATGGAACCTCAAAAAATAAGGAATGCAATTATAGTCCATAATAAATAATTGCAGTCCATAAAACATAAAGAATGAAATGAAATTACTTACTTGGGATTAAGATAGTAAGCGGCGGCATGGAGTGGCCTATATAATTGCAAATTCCAGTGGGTATCAATTATCTTCCACACCTTTTTGTATCTTGACTCTTGATTCTTCAAGTTTGTAGCTATTTGCTCTTTGGCTCTATCCGTAGCTTCATAGATATATGGCATGGTAGGTTTTGAATCTCCATCCACAAGCCTTAAAACCTTCACAAGTGGAGTCACACACTTCAAGCAATACCGAATGGATCTCCAAAATCTAGGATCACATAAAACAATGTCCATCACTTGTTTACCCTCTTTCTTGATAGCATAAGAACTAGTAGCCCATTCCTCCGAAGCAAACAAAGACCGAAGAGCATTCTTTTGCTGCATAATACATTGTAGAGTGAGAAAGGCAGTTGCAAACCTTGTGACTGCCGGTCTAGCTAATTCCCTTACCTTAGAATGCTTTCTATATAAGTTTAAGACCCATGTGTGCCTATAAATATAGTTGTATTTTCATTGTTCAAACTTTCAATTATACGATCAAATTGGTCACACATTCGAGAACCAACACCACCTCTCTTGTTATCCTTCCCACCCCTTTTTCTTTTAACTCCTCAACACCCGACACTTCAGTCATTGGCATATCTAAGCTATCATTTGATTCAGTTCCTTGTTCTGGGTCTCCAGATGGTGCAAATTTCCTATGTCCAGAGGCTACAGTATCCTTAAAAAGGATCTCCATCTCAGGTAAATTTTTTAGTCCTTTGTCTTTGAACTTTTTAGCTTCAGGATATTCCTAAAATAAAAGAACTTTGATTTACTAAATATTTTAAACATCAATCAAATAAACAAATGAAAATATAACTTAAATTTGAGATATAAAATTACCTTAATCTTGTCTTGCCACCAATATTCAGTTGTCGTAACCATCTGTGAAAAATGATCCCATCCAATTCCGGTCTCCTTTCCCTTCCCACAGCTGCCAATCTTTTTTCAAAAGATCCCATTTATTTTTCATTTGCTTGTACTCATAAGTTAACCCAGTTTATTCATTGAAGTTCTTGATCATGTTTCACCACCCAGCTTTATTAAAGTGAGCGTGTGGCCTATTCCCAGCCCGTACTTGCTCAGCACAAACCTTCAAAAATATTTCATTCCATTCAGCCTTGGGTCGTTTCCCACTGCCTATTTCCTTTTTCCTAACACTGGTTCGAAGCCATTTTAGGGGCTATTCTTGCACGATACAAACAGAATTTGAGGATTGTAAACACAAACAAGACATGTTTATAAGCAAAACAACACAAACAAAATTGTCCAAACCAAAAATACAAAATTTACAGACATGCATCAACTAAACAGAAGCAACATAAAAAATAATGAGTATAGATGAATAGATATATCAGCATAAAATTCTCCATAGCCACTCATCTTTCTTCCCTTTCTATAGATGGCAAAATGCAGCAGCCATAGAACCAAAGAAAACCCCGAGTGCACCTGAATTGCACAAATACCGAACAGAAGCAGTGTCGAGGTTTATGCATATGGCAGATAAATTGTACATATTGCAGCACAATAACACAGAACAACCACCAGAAAAACCCCAAAACAACCCTAGAAAATCAACAAAGAATATAAGAGGCACTCAACCCATAAAATCTTAGCGATGCTGCGGACTAGAGAAGACGACGCGGCGGAGAAGAGAAGACGACACGGCAGAGCAGAAAAGAAGATGCACGGCGCCCCTGTGTGGTGGTCTGAGTGAACAGAGAAGACGACGCGGCGTAGATGGCGACGATGGCAAGACGCGGAGGAGCAGAAAAGAAGGTGCACGGCGCCCCTGTGTGGTGGTCTGAGTGAACAGAGAAGACGTCGCGACGGAGATGGCGACGATGGCGAAACATACGTGAACAAGGGAGAAAGAATAGCGGAGGAGAGAGAGGGAAGAAATTATGAGTGGCTATGGAGGGGAAAGGGGGGAAGAAAGATGAGTGGCTATGGGGTTGTAACAAAGAAATTAAAAATGCAAGATGAAATATGAAGAAAGAAGAAGAACGAACCTTGGCACGGAAGAAGAGATACAGTTGCAAGAGGAAACAAATAAGAGACGAGGCTATACAAAAATACAAGGGTTTTAAAAATAAAATGTTAAGGGAAAAAAGTGTCTTGTAGATGATTCGAGCTCGGCCCAAAATAGATGGAGGTATAAGTGAGTGCATAAGCTCCGCCTAAGCTAAAACCATAAGCATGTTATGAGAGCTTATGAAAATACGATATAAAGAGCTTATGAGACAGTCATAAGCTCTTATCATAAACTCTCCCAAATACCTTCATAAGTACTTATGCCAGTAGATTAGCCCGAATAAGCTGTAGATAAGCCAATCCAAATAGGCCTATGTCCTTTTGAATGCAAAACCTTCTATTCAATTTTTCAATCATATAAATTTTAAAGTCCAATTTCAATACATGACTCATAGTTAATATTAATTCATTCAAACCATGAATACCATTTTAATATAGAATTGAACATCAGATCGTTATAATATTTACAAAAATACACAATAATAGTTTATTACAAAATGAGCTTAAAAGTTGTATCTATATACCAACATGTGGTTGGTCCAAGTAGTAAGGGACTTGAGCACCTTAAGCAAGTTGTCAGAGGTTCGAATCCTGGCTCTTGTGTATGGAGAAAACCTAGTTGGGAGGGGAGAACCTACCTTGTGTGCCCAATAGGTTCCCCGACGGAGATTAATCACTACTAACGATGGTGGATACTTCGTACCTATTAGAGTATTAGAGATACAGTTAGCTTGTAGGCTGATAGTTAGTCAGTTACTAAATTGTAATGGTTAGCACAGCTTGCATAACCAAATCAGTTAGGCCGTTAGGATTAGTTGTAATCTGTTGTTCAAGCCATAGCCTGTATAAATACAGTGCCCATTGTAACCTTCAATTCAACCAATGAATAACAATTCTCAGTTCTCATTTCTACTCTTAGTTTCTCTCTGTTTATCTCTGTATTCAGTTTCTATGATGGTATCGTGAGCTTTCTCGATCCATCCATGGCTTCCGTGGCAAACCCTACCCTTTCTCAAGCTCCTTTTTCGCATTGTATCTCCATCAAACTTGATGAGAAAAATTTCAGACAATGGAAACAACAGATTGAAGGCATTGTTCGTGGTCATAAACTTGATCGTTTTGTTACGCGCCCTAGAATTCCTCTTCGTTTCGTCACTGATGCTGATCGAGATGCTGATCGCGTGAATCCTCTTTACACTGAGTGGGAGCAGCAAGATGCTCTCATCGCGACATGGTTGCTTTCCTCCATTTCCGATTCTCTTCTCTCTCGAGTGGTGGAATGCACCTTTTCGTGGCAAATCTGGGATGAGATTCACAAGTATTTTCATAATCTTTTGAGTACTCGAGCTCGACAACTTAGATCGGAGCTGCGATCTCTCACTAAGGGCGATCGCAAGGTCGAAGAATTTATGCTTAAGGTTAGAGCAATTTCTGATTCGCTTCTCTCTCTTGGAGATCCTATTCCCCATCGGAACCTACTCGAAGTGACATTGGAGGCACTTCCTGAAGAATACGACTCAATCGTCGCAGCGGTGAACAGTAGAACCGAACTCTGCTCTCTCGATGAACTCGAGTCACTCCTGCTTGTTCATGAAGCGAGACTTGAAAAGAACAAGAAATCGATTCTTGCTGAACCAATGGCATCGGTAAACCTTGCACAAGCTCCACGCACTCAAGATTCTGAATCCTACTCGAACCCTAGTTCGCAGGGTTCTTCATTTCCTGAAGGGACCTCGCACACCGTCGCTGGCCACTACAACAATCGTGGACAAGTTGACTACAACAACAACTGGAATGGCAACAACCGTAATGGAAACTACAATGGTGGCTACCGTGGTGGTCGTGACGGTGGTTATCGCGGCGGTGGTGGTCGCAACGGTGGTTATCGCGGCCGAGGTGGGCGCTCCGGTGGCCGATCCTCAGTTCAATGTCAAATCTGCAAGAAGTATGGTCATGAGGCAAACATCTGCTATCATCGCAACTCCTACCAAGACTACTCTTCTCGTTCCAATGCCAATTCCAATTTTGGCTATTGGCAACCTTCCACTTTTCAGACTCAGCAGAGGCCATTTGCTCCCATGCGCCCTCCACTACCACACTTTCCCTATCCTGGTCCTTCACGTCCACCTGCTCATGCACTCCTCACTGGATCTGATCCATCTTTCAATTTTCAGCCGTGGTATCCGGACTCTGGAGCTACTCATCATGTGACACCTGACCCTGCCAATCTCTCAGATTGCCATTCTTTGCAAGGTTCAGACCAAGTGTACATGGGTAATGGTCAAGGTTTGTCCATTAACTCTATTGGTTCCTTAAAATTTATCTCTCCTTTCCAACCTCACACCACTCTCACATTGTCTAAACTTCTTCTTGTTCCATCAATTACTAAGAATCTTATGAGTGTCAGTAAGTTTGCTAAAGATAATAGTGTTTTCTTTGAATTTCACCCTTCCTTTTGTCTTGTGAAATCACAGGATTCCTCTGAGGTTTTGCTAAGAGGAATTGTTGGTGAAGATGGACTTTACAGATTTGATTCCCTTTTCCCTTTCTCTTCCACTTGTAATAAACCTGTTGATAGGCATAGACTACAGTGTAATTCTGTCTCATATGTTGATTCTTCTCCCTGTATATCCCATTGTAGTGATACTTGTAATTCACAGTGTAAACATTCAACCAGTGCTTTGTTTTCCACTAATGAATGTATTCCCTTGGTTAATTCAATAAAATCCAATGTTAATACTTCTAGTAGTAATTCTCTTACTCCCTTATCCTTTAAATTGTGGCACTATCGTTTGGGACATCCTCACTATGATGTACTTAAAACTGTACTGCAAAATTTACACATTAGATTACCTTCTAGGTCTCAGACTGAACTTTGTGCATCTTGCTGCATGGGCAAGGCACATCGCCTTCATGCCCTTGCTTCTAATACTAAATATGACAAACCTTTTGAACTTGTAGTGTGTGACTTGTGGGGCCCTGCCCCTATTCAATCCAACTGTGGTTACAAGTATTTCCTCACATGTGTTGATGCTTGCACTCGATTCACTTGGGTCTTTCCCTTAAAACTAAAATCAGACACTCTATCTCAGTTTAATCAATTTAAGTCCATGGTTGAATTACAATTCTCCACCAAAATCAAATCTGTCCAAAGTGATTGGGGAGGTGAATTCCGCCCCTTCACAAAGTTCCTAAGTGATTTAGGCATTGTTCATCGTCTCATCTGTCCTCATACTCATCACCAAAATGGTTTGGTTGAGCGTAAGCATAGACACATAGTAGAGACAGGTCTCACACTCTTAGCTCATGCTGGAATCCCACTAAATTTTTGGGACCATGCCTTTGTCACAGCTGCATATCTCATAAATAGACTCCCAACTTCCACTCTCAACAACCAATCTCCCTACTTTCTGCTCCTTCACAAAAATCCAGATTATCAGTTTCTCAAATCATTTGGATGCGCCTGTTTTCCCTTCCTAAGGCCATATCAGCCAAACAAAATGTCCTACAGGTCTCAAGAGTGTGTTTTTCTTGGCTACTCTTTAGCTCACAAGGGTTACAAGTGTCTTAGTACTGATGGACGCATATTTATTTCCATGGATGTCTTGTTCAGTGAAACAAGATTCCTTTATGCTGAATTGTTTCCTTCTCCTTCCTCTGTCACCACTCCAGTACCATCTTCCTTGCCTATTCCAACTCCCTCTATTCCACCTCTCATTCCTAGCTCTAATCTTCCTGCTGCAGCATCCCCTTCCACTTCCACTTCCCATTCCACTTCTGCATCCACTCCTCTTAACCATACTCAGTCACCTCTTACCTTTTTCAACTCCTCTTCACCACACCCTGCTCATTCTCCTTTGTTGTCCACATCATCCTTCAACTCCTCTTCTGCCCAACCCATACAATCCACCTCCCATCCACTTTCTCAATCACCACAGTCCTTTTCTTCTCCTGCACACCCATCCACTTCCTCCCACTCCCCTTCCACTTCCTCCTCTGCTACTGCACAGCCCTCTTTAGTCCATTCCATGCAAACCAGAGCAAAGTCTGGAATTGTGCAACCTAGACTTCACCCTACACTTTTGCTCACTCATTTGGAGCCAACAACTGTGAAACAGGCCTTAGCAGCCCCTAATTGGCTTGCAGCCATGAAAGAGGAGTATCATGCCCTGCTGAAAAACAATACATGGACTTTGGTTTCCCTTCCACCAAATAGAACCCCTATTGGGTGCAAATGGGTTTTCCGGGTCAAGGAAAACCCAGATGGCAGCATTAACAAGTATAAAGCCCGCCTTGTGGCTAAAGGGTTTCATCAACAGCTAGGTTGTGATTTTAATGAGACATTCTCTCCGGTGGTCAAACCCACTACGGTTAGGACAGTTCTAACCCTTGCTGTGTCCCACAAATGGCCCATCCGTCAACTTGATGTCAATAATGCATTTCTGAATGGTGTGTTAGATGAGGAGGTTTACATGGTGCAACCTCCTGGTTTCGAAACAAATGACAAGGCACTGGTCTGCAGATTGAATAAGGCCCTGTATGGGCTCAAACAAGCACCCCAGGCTTGGTTTGATCGTCTCAAACAAGCCCTCCTCAAGTGTGGTTTTACCTCCAGCAGGTGTGACCCCTCTCTGTTTCTTTTCCAAAAACAGAATGTGCATATCATGCTCCTTGTGTATGTAGATGACATCATTGTCACTGGAAACTCACTTCATCACATTCAAACCCTCATTGACCAACTACACTCTGAATTTGCTCTTAAGCAATTGGGTTCCCTTGATTATTTCCTTGGCATTGAGGTTTCTCACCTTCCAAATGGCTCCCTTCTTTTATCCCAGTCCAAATATATAAGGGATCTCCTAGCAAAAGTTCACATGGAATCAGCCAACCCTATAGCTACACCTATGGTGACTAATGCCAAATTAACAAAGGCAGGCTCTAACTATGTTGAAGACCCATCTTTATACAGGTCCATTGTCGGGGCTTTGCAATATGCAACCTTGACAAGGCCTGAAATATCATTTTCAGTCAACAAAGTTTGTCAATTCCTCTCTCAACCGCTTGAGGAACACTGGAAGGCAGTTAAAAGGATACTTAGGTACCTCAAAGGAACCATGAATCATGGTTTACTCATTCAGCCAGCCCCTCTACACAGGCCCCTGCAGCTCACTGGTTTCTGTGATGCAGACTGGGCATCAGATCCTGATGACCGAAGGTCTACTTCTGGTGCTTGTGTCTATTTAGGACCAAACTTGATTGCTTGGTGGTCAAAGAAACAAACTTTAGTGGCTCGCTCCAGTGCAGAAGCCGAGTATCGCAGTCTAGCTAACCTGACAGCAGAGCTTTTATGGGTTCAGTCACTGCTCTCTGAACTGAAAGTCAGTTTTCAAACACCTAAGGTGCTGTGTGACAACCTCAGTGCAGTGGCCTTAACCCATAACCCAGTGTTGCACTCAAGGACCAAGCATATGGAGCTGGACATCTTCTTTGTCAGGGAAAAAGTGATGAACAAAAAGCCTAATAGTGTCCCATGTTCCAGCCTATGATCAATGGACTGATGCCCTCACAAAACCTCTGTCTGCAACCAGATTCAGCTTGTTGCGTGACAAACTCAGGGTGTTTGATAAGGTGACACTCAGTCACCCACCCTGAGTTTGAAGGGGGAATATTAGAGTATTAGAGATACAGTTAGCTTGTAGGCTGATAGTTAGTCAGTTACTAAATTGTAATGGTTAGCACAGCTATCACAGCTTGCATAACCAAATCAGTTAGGCCGTTAGGATTAGTTGTAATCTGTTGTTCAAGCCATAGCCTGTATAAATACAGTGCCCATTGTAACCTTCAATTCAACCAATGAATAACAATTCTCAGTTCTCATTTCTACTCTTAGTTTCTCTCTGTTTATCTCTGTATTCAGTTTCTATGAGTACCTATATCATGGTTACCAAAAAGTTGTATACATATACAAAAAGTTAAATCAAATAAAAAGATCTTATTTTAATATGCAATAAATTCATTATATTTATAATTATATTATTATAATTTTATTATAATAGAAACATTTGTAAGCATATTAATACATTAAATTTAATCAACAAGATCTAATTTTAGGAATATAAAGGGGGCGGACAATCAATATCTAGATAATGATATTAACGACTTAATCAATAAGAATGAATATTTACAGTTCTTACTAAAACATAACATTTTAGAATATTATAATTAATTAATAGAGTAAAAAGTAATCATGTTACCAAATTCTATTTGAATGTTGTTTTACAAAGATAAAAAAATGTTTCTCAAGTTTTTTGTCTATTTTATTGGAGTGAACAAATTTATTTTAGATTTTATAGCTCAAAGGTAAGTTTATGATTCTTTAAAATTTTAATAAGTGAATATTTGTGTGTTATATCAAAATTACATTGCCGACAATATAGAATAATATAATGTTTTTGTAGGAAATAGTGAACTGATTAAGAAAGTTGTTTGAAAAAGACCATAGATTACACATAAAGTTTTGAAATTAGTTTAAATTGTGTAATTTCAATAGCTTCGTTCAAATCTGCATTTAGAATAATTTAAATCAAATTTTTAAATAACACTGATTGATTCAATCACATTGATTGCAAAACAATAATTACAATTTAATATGTTTTAATAATAATAATGATTACAACAGCAACAACAACGCTCCAATGATATGATGTAAGTTTTTGTATGTCAAATCATATTTTTCTATTTCAATACGAAAATTTCCATTTAAATTTTCAATCATATAAATTTCAAATTTATATTTCAATGTATGACTTTTAATCTTTTGTATCATGGAGATTATTGAATTATTATTGCTATAAAAACTCGTTGATAAATTTGATAGCAATAGTGTTGATAAACATACAATAGCAACAGCATAAAAGAATGATTTATTGTCAGCAATAAATATATTGTTAATCATACTTAAATCCAAAAAATTGACTGTATAAAAATAATGAAATCCACTTCACCCAAAATCAACTGGATAAAAAATCCAGTCAAACATCATAAGAAAAATGAAGGTTGTCCAGAACCTGAACTACAACCTCAAACGACAAATAGTCAGTTCAATCCTTCTCAACCTTGATATCCTCTTTTCAAAATCTTTGAAGTTACATAAAACCATGAATCACACTCTTCTGCAGGACAATTCTTCTTCACACAGGAGTTAACTTCTCTAAGTCTGTTGATAAATCAATCCGATGATTGCTGTAACATTCAACCTCATTCTCGACAACTACTAAAAAATTAGGCATGAGATTCTGGAAAAAACGGAAATAAAGATACTGAAATCATTAAAAGTAAAAAATTTCGCCTATTTTGAACTCCAAGACAATATAAAGCACACCTAGACAACAACAACATCGGTAACATCTTTTGCGAATGAAGTTTTACTGTCACACAAACATGCATATTCTGAAGCTCTATCCTTGTTTAAATAATAATTTTGAAACCATAAATTAAACCATAAAGAGAATTGTGGCCATTTGAAATGACAAAAATTGAACCAAAAATAAAATTTAAATTGAAGTGAAAAATAAAACAGAACCTCAATGCCTCCAATTGAATGAGAGCCGACCTTAAGCCTAACCATTCTCACCACCAAACTCCAAGCCTTATTCTTGGGAGTAATGTCCGCAACCAAATCATGTCTAAGTGTCATTTATCAGATCTAACAGCAAAGGCTAGACTACAATATTCAGTGCAAGGAGCGGCCAATGTGATTTTTCAGAAAAGAACACATTTACAGACCTCATATTCCACACAATTTGAGGGTAAAAAACAAATCAAATAATTCAATGAGCAACCAAATTGATGATTTGTGAAACGATTTGATAAAATGCACCTGTCAAGGTTCCTGTAATTGCCATTCGTATCAATGTGAATTCTGAAGTGACAAAACATGCTATGATTCAGTGATGGTACAAGGAAATCATCTTCATTCAATCAGGTCGGAGAGCATTGCAGTGATTGATTTGAAGAATCAAATGGGAAATGATTTGAATAAAATTTTGGAGTAATTTTAATGGAAGTAGCAGCCCAAGTTATGACAATATTAATGCTTAATTAATAGCTCAATCAATATATTTATGACAATAATGATGATAAAATATATGCTTCAGACAATTGTGCTGTTATTTTGCCCTTGATTGAGTGTTGGCTGAATTCAAAATACTCAATAAATGTCCCGTTATTTTCTCAATTTAAAATGCTTAATAAATGTTTTGTTATTCACTCAGAGAGTGACGAGCAAGGATTTGGTGCCTTTGGTGACTTTAGGCAAAAATGAGATGAGAGAGATAGGAAAAAATGGAGGGAAGAGATGATAGAGAAAATAAGAGATGAGAGAGATAGAGAGAAAGGCACCAAAGGCACCAAATCCATCTTCTCTTCTTTTATGATAATATTTTTTTCTTTTCAACAAAAATGTTTGAGGACACAATGACTAAACACACAAAAGCCTCCTTGAATAGAAGTTTTCAGAGATGCACATCATACGCACATCAAGAGACAAAACCTGTTCGGTAGCTGTAACATGTTGTTAGCATTGATTTTGTTGAGTATTGCTTTTCATATGATTGACTTGACCTTGGGGAGGACTTTTGATGACAATTGCTTTTTCTGGTAAAAATTTCTGTCGCCAGTTGAGTAAGAAGATGGAACACTTACAAGAAACCTACTAGAAGAATCGAAAGTCCCTATTCTAACAGTTCAAAATATAGAAGCACTAGCCACCACAGCACTTTTTCCTAAATTGTTTTGTTTCATAGGATATTGCCACTGCTATTTTACTGAGAGTGAGGTACCGCAAACTCCAAATACCCTACACATCTTGCTGAATCCCACTAATAATTGATACTTGACAATCCTTCCATTCCTTTGAAAGCTTCTCTATAATTTTTCTAATAAGCTGGCTACCACAGAATTTAGAATACATATATATGATCATCAATTTGTGGAATAGTGATTACCAAGCCTTCTCGTAGTTATTATATTTAGTTTCTACAGGTTCCCAGCAAAAACAGAGCTGCCCTGTATGGCAGTCCTCATTTTCAGATGGTGCAATATCCACCTGCTAATAGTTATGGCAGTGTTGGAAGCCATGGGAGCTATAATGACAGTGTTGGCCTTGGAAGCAGCTATGGAAGTTATGGAGAAAGCGGTAACATGTTTGCTTACTATTCACCTGGTGGTCCATCTGGTATGAACATGCACAATCAGGGCGGTATGTCAATACTTGGAAATAGTCCTGATGCTCGGAGGAGAGTTATTCAGTACCAACCTGGGAATGGGCTGGGTGTAAGTCCATCAGGCGGAAATTTTGCTCCTCTACCCCTTGGTGCTAGCCCATCACAATTTACTCCTCCAAGTTCTTATAGTCAGGTTTCAGTTGGTTCTCCGGGACACTATGGACCTACGTCTCCTGCAAGAGGAACTTCTCATGGATCACCTTTGGGGAAGACACCTGCATTCAGCCAGTTTAATAGAAGAAAAAATTGGGGATATTCTGGAAGTCCTCAAACTCAAGAAACATCATTTTCATTACATTGGCAAGGTCAATGTCCTGACAGTTCCAGCCATGGGGAGGGAACATCTCAAGCTCTTAGCAGTTCACCATCTTATCTGCAGTCAAATATTTATCCTGGAAGCTGGAAGCAGCGAGGAGGTGGAGGTATATCTGCTGGATACTCTGCTAATCAGAACATGACATGCTTGGTTATGCCTAGTTCAAATATGAACTCCCAATCAACAAAATTGCCTCATGACAATTCGGAGACAGCCTTATCGTTGCCTGATCCTGGAGATTGGGATCCTAATTATAGGTAAACAGGTGGCTCTCCAACAGCTTTATTGTAATTGATTGTTATTAAAATTGATATCTTGCATGTCTCTGGTTATGATTGGTCTCTACTACTGTAGCTTACTGGTTTCCAACATCTTGTTGAATTTCAGGAAAGGATTTATCCTCAAAGACTTGATGAAATATTAATTTTTAAATAATTGGGCCTTTTTTTATTGAAGATTTTATATGCTCAAAACATATAAGAAGCATATAAATATAAGAAACCAATTTCGATAGCGGAGAAATGTGTCATACAGTTTGTTGCTGAAGTATAGACAGAAGATAAATATTCAATCTTATTTCATATTGATTAAGCAGTCAATACACTGCTTAACACTGCTTAAATAGAGAAGAAAATACAATCCTCAGTTCCAAGAAAATAGGCAGAAAAGAAGGAAACAAGATAATGGAAATGAAGTAAACAGAATAAGGGAAATAAAGAAAATAAAATAACAGAAAATGAGTGATCAAATCCCTGATTATTCTCCTACTATTTTAAGGGGTAACATCCCTGATTTTTCTCCTAATATTCCTACACTCCCCCTCAAGTTGGTGCATAGATGTTAATCATGTCCAACTTGCTTATCAAGCGATCAATGTGAATTCTGGTGAGGCCCTTGGTCATTATATCAATAGTATGTTGATTGGAGGGAACAAACAGCAAGCAAATAATTCCAGCATCGAGTTTCTCCTTTATAAAATGTCGATGAATCTCGATAAGTTTTGTTCTGTCATGTTGGACAGGATTGTAGGCAATGCTTATTGCAGCCTTGTTGTCACAATACAGCTTTAATGGGAGTTCAACAGTCTTCTTGAGCTCTTTGAGAATCCTGTAAATCCACAACCCTTCACAAATTCCTTGAGCCATTGCTCTAAACTCAGCTTCCGCACTACTTCTAGGCACAACACTTTGCTTTTTGCTTCTCCAAGTTACCCACACAAAGATGCAATAACCCAAGGTGGATCTTTTGTCACTAACAGATCCTACCCAATCTGCATCGGTAAAAACATCAACACTCCTTTGAGATGTTTTTTTGAAGAAGAAACCTTTCCCAGGGCTAGCCGTTAAGTATCTTAGAATCCAAAAGACAGCTTCAGGGTGTTCTTCAGAAGGAGAGGCCTAAACTGACTAACAACACTTACTTAAAAAGCAATGTTGGGTCGAGTGCCTAGCAAAAAAAAATGTCAGGTCGAGTATGAGACACAATATTTACCAACAAATTTCTGGTATCTACTAGTATCAACAGGGACACTTCCCAAAGTTTTAAATTTGGATCCATGGGGTCTCGATCGGTCGGCAACCACTCATCTATGTTTCTTCTAAAAGATCAAGGATGTATATTTTCTGAGACAACAATTCCCTTCCTTGAGCGTGCAACTTCTTACCAAGAAAATATCTCAATACTCCCAAATATTTGATCTCTAATTATGCTGCTAGGTTTTTCAGTTTTTCCATTTCCACCATGTCATCACCTGTAAGAATGATGTCATCAACATAGACTATCAATGTAGCAACCTTTCCTTAAGCGGAAAATTTTGTGAACAAGGTATGGTCTGCCTGTCCCTGAGAATATCCTTGTTTCTTGACCGACTGAGTAAACTTTTCAAACCATGCTTTTGGAGATTGCTTGACACCTTAAAGAGACTTCCTCAACTTGCGCACTCATGAACCAAACCATTCCTGAAAGCCCGAAGCACTATCCGTATATACCTCTTCTTCTAAGTCACCATTTAGAAATGCGTTCTTCACGTCTAATTGCTGCAAAGGCCAACCCAGATTAGCAACAAGGGATAAAAGGATTCTAACAGTGTTCAACTTTGCAACAAGAGCACAGGTTTCTAAGTAGTCTATGCCTTAGGTCTGAGTGAATTCGTTAGCTGCCAATCACGCCTTATATCTTTCCACTAAACCATCTGAATTATACTACACAGTAAAGACCCATTTACAACCTATAGTGGTCTACCCAACTGACATTGGTGTGACACTCAAGTGTTGTTCTTCCCAAGAGCCTTCATCTCATAAAAAATCCTTCCACTTAGGAACTTTTAAAGCTTCCTGGACATTTTTCGGAATTTCTATACTGGACATTTGAGAGGTAAAGCCAGCAAAAGATGAAGACTAATTTGAATTACACGAATTTAGACATAGGGTGTTTTGTGCACGATCTAACACCTTTCCTGAGGGCTATTGGCATGTCAACTTCAGAGGACTTGGAAGACTCATTTTGAATATTAGATGTGGAAGAATTTTTACCTGTAATTGAATGTATTTCTAGATTTTCCCGTCTCAAAATTATGCCACTGCTGCAGAGTTGATGCATTTTCCTTTTTTTCTTCAAGTAAACCATTCCCTTCCAAGTTCGGTCATTATCTTTGAACCCGTTTTCTGTCTCATCAAGAGAATTATCATGTTGTGGCATCAAGTGAGGTTCTTCCTGATGTTTAGTATCAACATGCTGTTTTTCACAGTTGTGATCTAAAATTGTAGGCCTAGGTTCAGTGAGAACATCCACTTTACTCATAATGATAGGAGCCTCTAATGATCCTTGGCCTTTTTCTGTTGGTGCAGCAGTACAAGTTTCAAAATCTTGTGAAACATTTATAACCTTTTTGGATATTGGATCAAAACATTTATAACCTTTTTTAATTGGAGAGTAACCTATAAAAACACATTTCTTTGCAAGCTGTTCCAATTTTTCAATTTTCCTATGTTCATGAACAAAAATTGTACATCCAAATATTTTTAAGGGTCAGATCTTGAAATGCACAATGAGAAGGAAAAAATTAGTTTGACAATTTGGTCTTGAGTTAATTTACTAACAGACAAAAGATTACAAGATAGTCTAAGAATGTGGAGGACATCATGTAGTGTGTGTGGCAGACAAAACAACGTAACCTTTTCCTGTGGTGGCTGAAAGTGAGTCATCTACAATCTTAATTTTTTGTTTAACTGCGCATGGACTATATGAAGAAAAACAACTTGACAGACCTGTCATGTGATTGGTTGCACCCGAATTGGTAATCCAAGTACGATCAAAATTGTCACTAAAGGCTACCGTCAGATAATTACCTTTATGAGCTATGGAGCATGAAGGAATGTTTTGAGGCTCGAGGAGTTTGTACAGTTGGTCTATTTGTTCCTTGGTGAATGGAAACTAGCTTGAAGTAGACTGCTTCTCTTGATCCTAGACAACAGCTCAGAGGGCACAACCTTCACTTCCAAATTTCTTCTTCAGGTTTTGAGGCTTGCCATGAATCTTCCAACAAATTTCACATGTATGCCACGGTCGTTTGCAGTGGTCACACCATGGTTTTTCAGATTGGTTGCTGTTGAACGTGTTGGGACGCCACTCTCCTCATCAATTTCCTCATCCGTTTCTTGTCCGGAATCTTTCTCCTCGACCTTCTCCTTTTCCTTGTCCTTCTGGTTAACCGAATTGTCGCCACATTCTGATGGGGTTTTCTTGGCCTGCATCTCCTGGAGGAGTCTTGATGAAGTCCATATCAGATCTGAGTCCCGCCATGTCAGTTTTGAGTTCGGACAATTTTCCCCCATGCTCGTTGGCCATCTTTTTTAATGCAGAAACGCGATTATCCATCGCCATTGTGATCCGGCAGGTCGGACCAAACTTGTTAGGTACCTCTCTCTGTTCTTAGAGCAATTAGCCTCACTTCACACAGAACAATCTCACAGAATATAGAAAGAAAGCAAGAAAGAAAGAATTCTCTGTATTATTTCTAGAATTTGCAAAACAAATGTACACAAGGTACCCAAAGGGGCACTCCCCTTTCACACTAGGCAATCCTAGTCGAATTTACAAATTGACAGTTTCATACCCTTCTATTCAGCTAGAGGGATTATTTATACAAACTATCTGTAACTAACAAACTAGCCTAGCTAACAGCCACTAACCCACTAATTGTATGATAACTGCTTAAGTAGGCTTAGGCTTAACCTTGTGCTTTCTATAATAGACTTGTAGTCCTTTGGGACTCTCATATTCATGTCTAACAAATTGTTACCGTCTGAATACGTATCCTTGACAGCCTCCCGACCTTATCTTGTTGTGGGTTAGAACATAAAGGGCTTCCCTATTGCGGGTTCCATGGAGTTAACCAACCAAGCAATAATCAGTGAGTTTTTAGATTTATGGGTCTTGAAACTCGGATCTCCAGCTGCTGGTTTGGTCAACTCTCCTGTGACAATTGACATACCCAAGTCTGCCCTTGCCTTCGAAAATCACCCAAATAGTTTGAGACCATTCCGTATAATTCTTCCCATTGAGGCGTGCATATTAACATGGAGTAAATTTGATGAGCTCTCCTTCCATTGAAAGAAACATGAATTCATATTTGGGATGACGCCACTTCTTCCTATCGCTTTGGCGGCACTGTTGTTTCTTGTCATCAGTGAACCACTATCGACCATAGTATGAGTAGAGGCATTATTGCTGTCCTTTGCCGCCATTGAGTCCTTGTTGGTCAAGCTGGTTAGGGCAGTTTTCCATGGAGCCTGGTTTGCCATAGATGAATCCTTAGATCGGTGAAATCTAGGGCTCTGATACCATGTTGAAGTATAGATAGGAGAAGATAAATATTCAGTCTTATTTCATACTAATTAAGCAGCCAATGCACTGTTTAAATAGAGAAAAAATACAATCCTTCCGAGTAAATAGGTAGAAAAGAAGGAAATTGAATAATGGAAATAAAGGAAACAGAATAAGTAAAATAAAGGAAATAAAATAACAGAAAATTTAAGGGATCAAATCCCTGATTATTCTCCTACTGTTCAAGGTATAAAATCCCTAATTTATTAGAGTACGTTTTTTGAGGCACTTTTACAATTTAAATTATTGCAAGGTTACAAGTTAGATTAGCTACAAGTGAGAGGTTAGGTTTTCTTGTCATCAAATATATTCGGTTATTGGAATGCTGTGCCTTTTGCCTTCTAGGATGCACAAAGTTAATACACCACTTTCTCTTTAAAGTCAAAGCTTCTAGGTCATTTTTTTACATGATGCATTGCATAGTTGACCAAGTGACCTAAACGTCCATCCCTACTACCCTGTTCTTATGATCAACTATTTCAATTTGCCCTTGTCACATGTGGCTCGAGAAGAACACAGCCATTAATGAAGGAGGTGAACACAACGCTGTTGTTGTAACTGATTCTTTTGTTGAAGTTTCCAAGAATGTCTCTTAATATGTCCACATTCCTTACAATAGTGACAAATAAGAGGTTCCTAGAATCTCCGCGTTGTCCTCCACCTCGAGGATCACCATCATCGTTTCCCCCACCTCATCCCGCACAAATACCATTGTGGCCACCACAAGAACTGGAACTCACCAAAGGAGATGCTTCACTTGAAGTCATAGGGTTGGACTTAGAAAGCTCACTAGCAACTTGAAAGAGACGAGAGTAGACTTCAATGCCTACCAAGACCTATCAAAATTTAGGATCGAGCAGCATCAAACTTGGCAGGCAAACTCATCAAGCACATAACAGCCAATCCTGTTGGAAGGGGAGAGGTCCATTATGTTTTTAAGTTGTTTTTCTTTTGTTAAGTGTTTTGTAACTGGCTAAGAGCTTAGCAAGTTTCAGCTTGGGGGATTGTTAGATTATTGGGTTATTCTATGTTAAACAGTATTATTGTGTTTTTGGGCTGAGTTTTAACTAGTCGTACTAGGCGTACTGCATTTCTACTCTGCCTAAGCTATTTGTATAAATAAGAATACCGTTTTGATAATTTTAACAATTGTTTATAATCTAGGTAGTCAATAGAGGATAGCGACCAACCACAAGAGCTAAAGTGGGATAGCTAATAGTGGGATGGCCACTATAGAGAAGAAAATAACACAAATTTGTCGGAAATCACTGGAATAGGCTCGAAGTCACCGAAACAGAGAGGGAATGGACGGGAGACAGGGGAAGCTCCACCGCGGCTGTAGAGAACGTACGAAGGTTGGAACGTAGCTCACCCCAAAACATTACAGTTGTGTTATTTGAACATCAAAACGGGGCAACAAAATTCGACAACAATTTTCATGGTTAATGCAGTTCAAAAATGTAGTTAATGAAGTGTTGAGTTTGGTTAATGGATATACCAAGGTGTCGCAACTCATTAACCATCAATTGAACTTCATTAACCATGATTTTGAATGTTATTAACCACGATTCTCAGTTGTTCAAATATAATCTACTACATGTATATTTGAACACCTGAAAATCGTGGTTAATGACGTTCAAAATTGGTTTACGTTCAGTGGATGGTTAATGAGTTGCGACACATTGGTATATCTATTAACCAAACTTATCATTAACCACATTTTTTAATTGTATTAACCATGAAAATTGTTGTAAAATTTTGTTGTCCCATTTTGATGTTCAAATAACATTTCTCAAACATTAAAGGTGGGGCCAAATGACCAAAAACCTAAAAAAGGAGAGGGAACGACTATTTTTTGGGGCAAAATAGGGTTTTCAAACCCTCTTCACAGTAGCGGCAGCTAGGGCCGCAATTTCATCCTCGATTCGCCACATATAATGGCCGTGTTCGCCGTTCCAGAGAACTGCACCGCGACGATAATCCCAGTCTTGGCTACCTTGCTCCTCCACTAAGTGCGATAGCGCCACTATTGATAACATAGTTTATAACCTCATTATTGTAATAAATTTTCTATTGGAGACAAGTTTTAATATAAAACAAGACTCTATATGATGTGTATATTTGACAATAACAAGAAATAAGGATGTAATTCATATGTGGGAAATTAGTTAATTATTAATGTGCCTTGAGTCAAAAACAAATTGAAAATTTGTCTGATAAGTATTAGAACAAGTTTTCGAGATGTTATAAGTAGCTAAGTATTGGAAGAATTGTTTGATGTTTTAACTCATTTATGGGATTAATTCTGCTAGCTATCGCTGTTTTATCTTATGGAATTTCCTAAAGTATATTATTAATTTAATAATATGTGATGATATTGATTTTCTTATCAATGGTTTTAATTTCTTTCCAGTGATGAACTTCTTCTGCAAGAGGATGGTTCAGATGGAAGCTGCTTGGCAACTGAATTCAGCAGAAGTATGGATCTTGGTTCCACCGAACCACAGATTGGATTTGGAAGGTTCGACCAAGCCTCCAGCACAAGCTCTCCTATATCCATACAAAGGTAAGGTTTCTGCTGCTTTTTACTCATTTTGATTTACTTTCTCCTCACCCCAGACAGATTTGTGCTTTGCATGTCTGCACCTTGGATTATTTTGTGTGGCGTGTTGATGATGAGTGTTGCTACAGAGCCCAGAACTCTGTAGCCCAGACAAGTGAAAATATGAGTAGAGTCCAAACAATCAGGTGGGGTCCATAATAAATAAACACGCATTTATATAGTATATCGGAACTTATGAATGTGTCTTGATGATTTGGCCCTGGCAATAATAAATAAACATTTGGCCTGGGCAAGAAGAACACGCATAATAAATAAACACGCTTTTATAATTACCTGGGCAAGTCGGCTGGGCTCAACAGCTAAACCCTTGATGATTTGGCCCATCAGGTTAAGATTTGAAGATGAATTGCACTCCTTGTAACTTTTCAAAATATTAAGAGAGGAAACGTTATTTCCTTATAGTATATCGGAACTTATGAATGTGTCTTGCCTTTAGAACACAATTTTATCTATTATGTAGTAAACTCCTGCTTCTGTATGAAAATATCAATATTATTGCAATTTATGAATTTTTTATTTGGGGGAAATAAAAATCCGTGGAATATTTCCCTTCGCTTGCATTTCTTTCTAGTTTAAACCTATGATTATCCTTATTTTACCATCATTGGTCCCATTTTAATACTTTTTTATTGCGTGCTTCAGACCAAATGGACCAGTTCAATCATTCACTAATATCATGGGTAGCCCTGCAGCTCACGATGCACAAGGAGGATATATACGCTCCATGTCAAAGCCTTTTCATCCCATGCCTAATATTTCTCAAAGTTCTCCTACACGTTTTGGGCAGCAGTCTGTCCAAAGATTAGCTCATGGTAGAACCACACGGGGTGGTGAATGGAATCAATTTAAGGTTCAGACTCCTCCTTCTAGTTTCAGCGGCACCGCGCCACGTTCCCCTAGGAGTAACTCATTCACCAACAATATGACATGGGGTAAATTGTACTTGCCATGCTTAATTCAATCCATTTTTTTATTTCTTATTTTGTTTGATTTTTTTTCCTTTCCGTTGCATCACATTATCCAAGCATTTCTTCTGTTTCTGCCCCACATTTCTTCTACTTTTGTGTTCAAATTTCTTTTATTCAAATGTTCTATTGATATTTCAAAACAAAATTTAAGAAATAATGGAAGGACTATTATCAATCACGCTTGATGGCCAACACAAAAATCTGACTTGGCTTGAATATATTGTAGGACGAAGAGTCAATCCTCCTCCTGTGTCAAACATACCACCAACATCCCGTGCAAGAAAAGACTATGCAAGAATAGACTAGGAGTCTAACAAGGGTCCAGTGGATCAGCTTGGGTGTTTTTCTTCTAGATTGTTCATGAATCATGACCAGGGTTATAGCTGAAAGAAGCGATGAAAAGGGAGGGAATGGAAAGACGGGAAAAAATGAAAAAGAAAAGAAAAGGCTTGTTCTGGAAGGTTGGTTCATTAGCATGGGGGTTGTGCAAAGGAAAACAAGGAGACCCCTTGTTCAAATCTTTGATCATGTGTGGTGCTTGCATAAATTTAATTTATGGTTATAGTTTGCTACTTGATAATTTTTCTGCGTATGGTAAGGGCGCTAAATTTCCCCCACCTAAATTATTATATTATTCCGATTTTTTACATTTTTGGCATAGTTACAAGGTCAAGTAAGGATCTCACGTGATCCATTTTTTGTTCATAATAACTGCATAGCCTTAATTTGAAATTAGAAATATCTAGTTGATACATAATCCCATGAAGAGTAACTTACAATGGTGGGTGTGGTGTGTTGTGTGATGAATTTTCAAAAATTAAAATTTACTTGAGGACGGGTAATTTTACCGGCTCAAAGGATGATAAAGGCTCTCTCCCAGCAGGTATTAAACCTTCTGATTCCAAATGCTTATTCTGATGGCATGCCCTCTTCATAATGCTCTTTACGTTCCCTTCAAAATCTCATTGATCATTTTCCTTGCATTGAAGGCTTGTGCATTGTAATCATATCTGATAGCTGATCTTGAATTGATCTCATAATCTCAAGCAGATTGGCCTTTTCTGGGTCTCTAATCTTGTCTATTGCTTAGCAACTCAGAGATTTGACACACTAGTGGAAACTTTCAGACATGAAACAGAACTGATGACATGAAACAGAACTGATATATACCTTAAGTTCGGTTAATACTATCATGTATCTTGCCAAGTTACCGTGCATCATGTGTTTTAAAAATTATTGTCTACTTGTTATGCAACTTCTCTTTGACTTTTCTTTCCACACTTCCTGTCTAGTGCAGCAGACTACTTTTTGGTGACCACGTATCAACAACCTGCCACCCCACTCCCACCCCACCCCTTCTTCCTCTTTGCCCTCATTGCCACCATCCCCACCGTTACCCCTAGGCTCTCGACCCCACAACACCCCCTCAGCCATCCCACCTCCTCTCTATTGCCTCTAACTAGGATGCTACCACCTGCACTCCACAGTCACAATCCTTTACCCCATACATTGCATAGACAAAAAAAATAACAAATAATGGTCGAAACAATGGGTTCTGTTTACCTGCATGGTAGTAACCTTCATTCAAGAGGGATGGTGAATTGGATTTTACTTGTTTCTAAAAGATTTACAAATCAAAATTTACTTTTAAATATTTGAACAAATAAGTAGTGTAAGATGCAGAGATTATTAAAACAGAGGAGCGAGTGAAAAACTTGTGCAAAATATAGAGTTAAGGAGTTTCGTACAGAGAATTATTCTGGTTCGATCACAATCACCAGATTAAGAAAAGGAATATTAATATTACATGCCCATTGCGTATTAATAGCATTAGAGCAGGTGATTGACAATCAATAGGAAACACATGTTATTGAGGAATTCGGTAATATCATAGGTATTAGTATAAGTGAATTGAGACACACTAGGTATATTACTTATGTGATCCATAACTAAATCTTCGTTGGTTGATTTTCAATTTCTTTGCTTTCTCATTGCAAACTCAATTTTCATTGTCTAAATAACATAAGGAATTGATTAATCTAGTACTTGTCAGCAATCCTTATGGGTTCGATACTTTAAGTCCTAAATACTCTAATATTACTTGTGCAATACGGTGCACTTTCCCTTAAGTGCTATTTTAGCGCAACAAGATGTGAAAATAATAGTTGTTCTTTGTTGAGACTGGAGAGGTTAGGCATAAAAAGAATAATCGTTTGTAATCAAATCAGTTATAATGAAAATCTTAGTGATGTCAAGGAGTCGACGTATCCCAAAACTAAGGGTGAATCAGGATAAATTTCTTTACCTGATTCTCTCATCCCTTAAGCTTTTATTTATTAGTTTATCAATTATATTGTTGCTAACTAAGGGGTTAAGTTGTGCTTTATAGAAGTATTGTATTTTTGTGAAAATGCTTGTTTGAGAGAAGATCTTTTCAAACTATTCAGGTGCGTCAAAAAGTCTGCTCTTTGTGCGTTGCGTCTGCTTGTCGTTGTTTTGAGAAGAACTTCCCGTTTTCTTAAAGAACTTGAGTAAATACAACTCAACCATCCTTTTCTCATGTCTACCTGCGATTATTACAGTTGGTATCAGAGCTTAACTTTTGGGTTGAGCATCTAAGATGTGTTGAGGAAAGATCTGGAAAACTAGAATGGCGGGAGAAGCAAGTACAAGCTCCAGTGTAAGCATGTACAACTTTTGCACTAAAGGATCATACCTCCATCCACCAAAAAAAGGATCATACTTCCATTGTCCAGTGGAACTGACTACAGATACTGCAAGAATAAAATGAGATTATTTATTGAGTCCATAAATGCAGATATTTGGGATATAATATTAGACGACCATTCATTCCAACTGATGATATTGGAGCTCTCATTCCTAAATCAAGATGGACAATTGAACAGAAGAATGAGTACCATTTGAATGTTTAACAAAAATATTAGGAGGAGGAGGAGAAGGAGCAGTAGGAGAGGAATGCAGATATTTTAGGATATAATATCAGACGACTATTCATTCCAATTGATGATATTGGAGCTCTCATTCCTAAATCAAGATGGACAACTGAACAGAAGAATAAGTACCATCTAAATGCTTAATGGACAACTGAACAGAAGAATAAGTACCATTTGAATGCTTAACAAAAATATTAGGAGGAGGAGGAGGAGGATTTCTCAAAGTTGGGTGTAAAAAGTATGAACACTTAAGGTTGATTTCTGATGAAGAGGTTGATTTCTCAAAGTTGGATGTAAAAAGTATATGGTTGATTTCTCAAAGTTGGAAATACAACCTCATAAATCTTTCCACAAGAAGAAAGAGCTAATGGCTAATTCGGAAGATTTAAATGAAAGCTTAACTGAAAGTGATGAAGAATTCAACATCTGCCTAGTAGCAAATAAAGATTCTAACCTTCAAGCATACATACTTATGAAGAAAGTCATCCTCAACATTTAGATGACAAAGTCTAGAGAAACGTCTAATAAACTATCAAATTAAATCTCTAAATGATTCGGAAAAGATGACAAGACTATAAGATATCATGAAAAGTTAGTAGCTCAAGAGCTATAAAAATCAAGTATGTCTCTCACTAATATTCATGTATCTCTGAATTGAATATTTGAAATGTTTCGCTTCACGTGTTTGATATCTTGCATGAATAATTATTTGTGCCAAGTGTCTATATGACATGACTAAGTGATTGTTGTGACTGAGACATGTATATGTTACCATTTATCAAATGATTTTAATGTTTCAAATTCTCTCATTTGCTTTTGTTTTAATGGGGAATTATGTCTTTATAAGAACTTTTCACATTGCCAAAAATTTGTGTCACATGTCATAAATGAAGCTTTTAGCTCTTCTATGGTGAGGGACCAACTAAGTCCCTCACCTATGAGAGAGCTATATAAACCATTCAATATATTATTTAATAATGGAGTGGTTGTGATTGATTGTTGGTTACCTGTTCTATTGGTTTTTTCCACTTTTATGATTTTGCCCTAGCATTTTGTTAAATTTTTTGTCTCTTAGTGGACAATTATGCCCTGAAACATGACTATCCAAAACCCTAATATTGTTCCCATGATTCTGCTCTCCTTGAGCATTGCTGCCGTAACATATTGGTTTCTCGCATCTTAACAGGTTATTATTTTCTGTATTTTTACCGGGGATCCAGAAAATGATTTTGAGGAAAACAAAATCATATTTGAGTGCTTCTATATCGAAGGGAGTTACGGCGAAATTTTGGGTTTAAAACTCAGACCGGTATGTGTTTTTTACTGACAGTAGAGTTTTATACCGGCAAAAACCCTAATTTGACCGAAACTGAGATATTATAGATTTTATCATTTTAGTGATAAAGTCTATTTTTAAAGTTTTCTCTCAAAAATAAAATATTATATTTCATTCGGGCGAATTTTGGCGAAAAATGATCGAAAACCCTAATCGGGGAAATGACGTAGCCGGAGACGGAACTGAAGAGGTATGCACAAAGACCGAGATGTTGAGTTAGCATGGATGACTCACCTCAATGAGTCACATGGTGAGTCACCTAGTGAGTCATACAAGTCAAGATGAGTTTTTAAGAAAATATCTTAATTTACATGCGAAATGACCAAAATGCCCTTAACCTTCTTTGTTAATTCATTTGATCCTACAATGTTTTGGACAAAAATGCCCTCCCTCTCCTTGTTATGTTGCACGGCCTACTCCACCTCCACCCATCCTTTCATTTTCTATTTTTCATACTTAGCCTTGTTTTGTTCATGAAACCAAATACTCTCCTTTCCTCCTCCATGGTTCGGCCACCACCATATCTCCACATTCTCATGGCTTGCTTGAAAAACAAACACCATACTCTTGCTCCTCTAGGTGATTTGAACACTAGCTATCTCACATCAATTTCCATTTTAAGAAAGTTTGTGAAATGGGTTTCCTAGACCAAAGTTTCGTCCATCACCCTAATTTCATCATCCTTTTGCTTGTTTGATTTTCTAAGACCATATCCTTACTCCCCTCATCATTCTAAGCCTTAGTTATCTCACACAAAGATCCATTTGGTGCTCTCTATCAAATATGGGTATTTTAGCCTAAGAACATCAAACCCTTGAATCATCATCTTCTCCTCTTCAATTAAGGATTTTCTACCATTTTCATCTTCAATCCTTGTAGTTTGATTCATGTACATCGCACTTTGTTCATGGCTTTGTCTTGTTAGGGTTTTTCCTCTCCAAAACCTTGGCCCTCTAGTGGACAACTATCCTTCATTTACTTGATTTTTGAGTGAGCCACAAGAGGTATGGGGGAGAATAACCTTCATCTACCATTTAGTGTGTGTGTGTGTGTGGTTTATGTTGTGTTTGTGTTGTCTTGAAAGCCCTAAGTATCAGGGTCATGGCTATGTGTATATGTGATCATCTTAGAGGACTTTGTGTAATATTTGTGTTGTGGTTGTGATGTGTTCATGATTGATGTGCCAGGTGATTATTTGAAGTATGTTAGCTTGAAAAAGATCATGATATGCTCATTTAGTCATATATAATAAAGCATGTTTAATATGTTAAAGTTTTATGTCATGTTTTAATGCTTTGATACATGAGTATGTACATGTGATTATGAGTTGATTGGTGAAGAGAAAGTCGTCACATTTGTTAGGTTTAAATTCGGCCAAGTCTAAGAAAAAGACATGACAATCTTAAACCTTAAAAGTATGCAAATTCTATAGTTGCTAAAAGGTTTAAAATGTAATAAAACCAAGGGGAAAATGAAAGTTTTCAAGACTGTTTTCAAGGTTGTGAAAACTGACTTTATGATTTACAGACCCCAAAAATAGTTTTGATTTGAGTTAAGTCTTAAGAGAACAAAAATCGAGTTTTAGCAGACTTAAAAAACGGAATTTTCAAAGATCCGAACATATAAAATGAGCTAAGGCATTAATTTCGTCCAAGACAGTTTTTGGATAGTTAGATACTGTTTTAAGGACTAAATAAGTGTCCTAAGACTCCAAAACTAGTTTTGGACCATTAGGGTTAAAATCATTGAAAAAGGAGTGACGCGATTTTCGAACTTAGCAACGTTCGGTCGAGTTTTAGGGTTTTTTGTGTAAATCGTAGCGTAACACTTGGAATTTGTGTTTTAATACCTTAAAATGGGTATTGGAACATAGTAAAGCGAAAGATTTTATAAAGAGAGTTATACTATTTTGCAATTGGTTTCGAAAGACTATTTTGCAAAAGTTGGTATCTATGTACCTTTGTTGGCGTTTTCCTTCAAAATGATTTGGTTTTAGCTAAAGGCTTTGGCTTTAAGTCAAAAAGGATTTTAGTCTTCAAAGACTAGTATTTACAGTAAACTACAAAACCTAAGTCATAGATGACTTAGTGAAAATACGAACTTAATGATTTATGACTTATGATGAAGCAAGACCATTTGTCATAAAGTGAGGATAATTCAATATTCACACATCCATAAGACTTAATGGACTCAGAATAATTTGATGTCGTGAAAGCCAAGCAAAAGACTCCACTAGAAAAGTGCAAAGAAATAAATGATTAGACTATTGATCCAATTCCATAATATGTTAGGACTTGTAAGCAAGTGCCTTAAAACATCTTTGCACAAACATGGAAAGTCTGCTTGAGAACTGTGGTTCAGCGAAGGGCCAGTAATTCAGACCCAAGGATATCGCCCGTCTGAAATTGACGTCAAATGGATTCCGGTGGAATCACGAGATTTATCTGGTGGAGAGACAAATTGGACATATTCTGGCAATTGTGCCCAAACACATAGTTGATACTATGCTCGGTGAGGTCGTTGTGCCTAGAAAGCCGAGTTTCCCGGTTGTGGAGGTTTCATAAAGAGCCCGATGTTTCACAGAGAGTTTGTGATCACATGTGTATGTACGTTATGGTTTAAGCCTTGTGTGCCTGGTATGCTAGCCACACATGGTGCCTGGGGGGGGATATGAAACCTAAACTGACCATTTCCTTTCCAAAATGTCAATTAGCTCCGGAGTTAGAATCAAATATTCTTCGAAGCTGTGTAGGTAGGGGACTATGCTGTTTCAGTCAGTTTTCTCTCTTTTCTCATGTCTTGGTGAACAGACCGTGGCTGGTACGCTTTGATAAGCATACCGTTTATTTTAGTATTGTATATCCTTGGATTTTTTATCTGTGGACCGAGAATGGATGATGATATGGAGATATGTGTGCTGTAATATGTATGTGAGTCGTACCACTACATGTCTGCTTTATGTGTATGATGAATGGGGATCTCACCTCATTTTCTGTGTTTTCTGGTCTTCTGCTTTATTTTATGTTCTTCAACAAAGACGGTAGAACTGCTTCACCATCATAACCAGTTTTGGATATGAGACGGACCGGTCATGAGGACGTATCTTCAAGGATCAGTATATGAGAGATGTGAGAGCTCAACCCCAGTGTGATGATGTATCATCCTATGTGATTATCATTGTACAATGATGACACCTCGTCGTCATTTTGTACTAGCCAGCATGATGAGTCCTTGTGTTGCGTCTCCAAGGCTATTATGTTTTCTTGGTCATGTTATTTTAATGGAGTTGCTATTTCCGCCTTTTGTTGTTTTTATCTTTTCATGACTTTTACCCTTTGAAAACAAATTATGAAAGTATTATGTATATACAGGGAATGTATGATTATTTACTGCTTATTTCCCATTTTATGGATGTATATGTTTAAGGCCTGTTAATGGTTGGAAGATGTTAATAAATGTTAAGTACAGGTCGGACGAGATATGTTAAGTACTACCTATTTTCTTATTTGTGAAAAGAAACAGGGAAAAATAAACCCGTATCTTTAGAAAATTTATTTTCCACGTTAAACGATATTGAGAAAATGTCACAGACAATGCAGTGCCCGAGAAGGGTGCTACAGCTGCTATAGCGGTCCAACAATGGCAGATGCGCCAGTGTGGCGGTGTCAGCACCTAGTCTGCTACTATTATCTCTCGCTCTCTATCTCCTTCTCTTTCTCTTTGTGCGTGTACTTTGCTTTTCCCCTCCCTATTATTGTATGGTCAGGGATTCATGTTCATCGAGGGATCTGACCTTGGGCAAGTGACTTCCCGAACGGATCTGGGACTCAACTCCGGGATAAAATTCTATACAAAAATGTTATTTCTTTCTGTCCAATTCAATTAGCCACGTGACACTCCATATTTATTGGGTTGTACCGTTTCTGCTATGAACATTGGGTATTTTTCTATTTTATGAAGGGATTGGACCAGGCATCAATTCTGGATCCCATTTTGTTTGTCAAACCAATAAATTGGGTCACGACAATAAATCATTTCTTTATATCTAATCATTCAATTCAATTTTTTTTTCAAAAGTAAGTTGAGAAATTTAGATAGGTGAAATTTGGGTGTATGAAATTTGGATGAAATTATGACCAATATGTTCTTCCCCCTAATCTTAACTTTGTCGACCTTCGTCTACCTCTTGGCCGTGGGAAAAAAAAAAAAACGTAAGTCTACTTGCTATTTGGTAGACCAGGAACTTCATTGCAAAATGAGTATTTACAATAGTATACTACAATGGGTTCTAGAATGAAGCAAGTTATCAAATGGTACATTGATGAAGCACTATTTTTAACCATTAGATTTATTATTAATTTAATCAATGATCTAGATTTGATAGTCCAAAAAAAAAAAAAAAACACTATCTTTTAACTAGTAATACAAGTAACCAATAAAAATGAAAATGACAACTTTGCCCTTAACCTATCCCACCCAATTCCACCGTCCAACTATCCACTGGTTACTCTACCCAGAACCCCATTCGATCCTTGTCGACCTAGCCATTCGTTTTCAGTTTTTTTTTTCCTTACAATTTGGAATTTCCGATAGCAGATTTGTTAGCAGCTATCATCACCAAATGATTTAGAATTTATAGATCTAAAATGAACTTGATATCCAAATTTAGATAATAGAAAAACAATCAGACTGATCTTGTGTTCACAACTTTGAAAATGAACGCTAATTGGACCTCCATTGAATCTGCTAATTGGACTGGGTTATATTGGCCATGTCGATGAAAACGAATCTGAGAGAGTTAAAATGTTGGCACGATTTTAAGCACAAAAATCGAATACCCTTCAAGAAAGTTCCACGAGTTCAACCAAGCAAGAACTCAAGTTCACACTGTTAGAGGAACCAATTCGAAGAGATGGAAACCCTGAGAGAACAAATTTGAGATTATCGAGCGACGAGGCACGTTTCCTAGGGTTCTCTTAGAACCAATTAGTTGCAGAAAACACATTCGACATCAATGAGGAAATCCAGAGGCTGAGATTGGTAGCAAGATGATTGCTGGCATGAGCCATGAGGGATGGGTCCGACTGTTGGCAGTGGGAAAGGGACCGGGGTGGGGATGAGAGTGGTGGTGAAGAATGGGGTAAAGTGGGATTTTCAAAATTTTAAATTTAAAAACTGGAAAACCTATTATTATAGGTCAATTTAGTGGTATATTGGTGTACCACATTACAAGATACTTCATGTTAGAATCCATCGTATACTACAACTATTTAATTTAATATAATTTACACCATGTTTACCTGGGCATGAAGCATGTTATCAAATGGTACATGGATGAAGCACCACTTTTAGCCATTAGATTTATTATTAAATTAATCAATGGTCTAGATTTGATGGTCCAAAAAATAAAAATTAACTTTTACCTTATAATACAGGTAGCTAACAAAAAAAAAGACAATTTTGCCCTCTCCCATCCCACCCAACTCCACCGTCAAACCATCCATCGATTACTCTGTTCCAGAACCAACATTTACGGAGCTCTAGACTTCCACTTCATGTGGCTCCTTTTGATGGAGTGGGTTATAGTGAGCCCCAACTCTACAAGTATAGTCCAAGATCTTATATAGTATTGTGTTGCTTCCATCCTTGCAAACGCACCAAGCTGCTGATTGCCCTGGTTCATATTTCACAAAGCATGAAGTTAAATATAAAATAAATATAAAAAAGAAGAAGGATTTTCAATCTTTCAACATAGAAGAGAAAAGCCCTCAGGCATAACCATGGTTTGAAAATGGAAAAAATAAAATCATGTGAATAAAACTTTCAAAGAATCAGTATCTATATTTCGTCTGTTAAAAAAGAAAGGACAAATATAGATGGAGCAAGGGTGAGATCTCATGCCATGTCCAAACCAAAAAAAGCTAAGTGATAGTTTGAAGATTTGGTTAGGAGAATGGAGAATAAGAAAGAAAGAAAAAAAAAAAAAGGAGGTTGAATCACCATCATCATCTTCACCCTTTTTTGGCTTGTCTTCCTGTGGAATCTGATTCAAAGTGGGGCGGAAATGCTGGAGCGAAGTCTAGCTCCGGCTCCGACGGCGTGGCTTCTCCGGCGGTATTAAGGGACTGGCAAACGGGTCTTCCGGCCAGGGGGTGGTTGTGGGTGGGATAGGGATGGGGTGATGGTAGTGAAGGGTAAGGGTATAGATGTAATTTTAAAATAAAATATAAAAATAGTTATTTCACCTATTATTACAAGTCATTTGGGTTAAAATTAGTGGTACATCCATATACCATATTCTCACATGCTTCACCATTCACCTGCTCTTACCTACTATTTTAGGGTTTTTTCCTCCCTCACAGATGAGGGACAAAATCAATCCCTCACCTTAGCCATCACCTTAAAAATAACTTCGTTTTGTAAAAAAAAATCTTTAACTTTATAAATTTCTCTCTCTCTCTCTCAGAGTTTCTTGTTCTCTGAAAACCTAAGGGTATGTTTGGATTGATGGAAGGTGACGGAGTGGAATGGAATGGAACAAAATGGAACAGAATGGAACGGAACGGAATGGAATAACAACTTCATTCCATTGTTTGGATATTTTATGATGGAATGGAACAAAATTATTGCTCCATTGTTTGGGAAGTGGATGGGATGGAATGGAATGAGTTAAATTTTTTTAGTTCGTATATTACCCTATGTTCTGACTTGGTGGAGAAGGACATACACATATATCTGCATTCGGTATTGAAAAGAAGTCAGTAACAAATATTATAATTGCAAAAGAGGTTGCAAGCTGGGTTCTAAATTGCGGACCGCGACATGTGTAACAGCCTAATTTTTAATTACGCTGTTTAACCGGTTAAAATATAATTAATTATATTTTAATCTGAGAGTTAGAAAGTGATTTTTAATAAAATAAAATCATACTCATAGCCTCTTTTATGGTAGAAGGTTACGGTAAAAATTTGGGTTGAAAATTCAGACGGAGCCCGGTCTGCGTTTTTACTAACAGTATAATTTTATACCGGTAGAAAACCCTAAATTGGACCCGAAACTGAAATTTGTAGATTTTTTATATTTTGTCCGTGAGGAATCCTACTTTCCAAATTTCTGATCAGAAACAAAAAATTATGTGTATTCGGACGAATTTTGGTAAAAGTTCGGACGGAAAACAGTCGGTGTTTTCACTGACAGTAAGATTTTAATGATCAGAAAACCTAATTTTGACTCATGAACGAAATGGTTTATGATTAAATCATATTTCCAACGAGTCTGGTTAGTTTGAAAATTTTCGATCGAAAAACAGACAGAAACCCTAATCGGGAAACCGACGGAGTCGAAAACGAAACTGCAGATACCCATCAAGAGATCGGGACAACGAGTCACACATGATGACTCATGGAGGATGAGTCACCAAGAATTTATGGGCATTAGATGCTAGTAATCATGACTTTTAGGTAAAATGACCAAAATATCCCAAGCTTTCGCGGTTATTAATAAGATACATCTACGCACTCTTAACCACTCATTTTACGTGGTTGTAAACCTCCCACATATCCTAAATTTCGTGCATATATATATACTAAACCATACCTATTTCATTTTGATTTTGTTTCATCATTTTCCTCTCAAAAACCGAAATCGGGTAAATGACGGAACTGCGTACGGAATTTCCAGGAACCGCTAACGGATAGGATCAGTGACTCATTGGTGAGTCACTATGTATGGCCCAAAATCAGCCACACCTCCATCAATTGTGAGCCACATATTGTTAACCATGATTAGCCAAAATAACCCTAGTTAAGTTAACTATTAACTATGGTTAATCTTATATTAATTAAATAATCACAAAACACATTAATCGAAAAGCTAACAAACCAAACAATGCCTTAAATCTAACCCTATATATAGCCCCAAAACCGTGGCCTCCTCACCAATTCACCCACCTTCTTCATTTTTTCTCATTCTTCACTTTTCTTCACAAAAACTTCATTTTCTTCTTCAAGAGCTTTAAGTGTTTCCATTGAAGAACTTGCCAAGATCATCATCATTTCTTCATTTCCTTCACACACTTGAGGTAACATGATCATCTCTTTCCATTCTTAAGCTTTTGTTCTTCATGTTCTTGAGTTTTCATATTCTTAGATCTAGAACTTAGAATAATTCTAGAAAATTGTAGAAAAATCATAAAAATGTGAAACCAATTTCTATGATCTAGTTATAATCTCTACCTTCATTATCCAAGAGTATGTAATCAAAAACATTTTCCTTCCCTATTTTCTTGTTAAGGCCGAAACTAGGTATTTTTGGATAAAGGAAGTTTTTTTCAATTAAGTCATGATTGCTATCAACTATCTAAAGTATGTAGGTTCTAAATCCAAGAACTTGAATTAAAAGAATTTTTCTAACCTATTTTTATATTTGAGGGCGAAACCCTACCCTAAGTGGTTGGATGATTTTGATTCCATATTTTCAACTTATAGCAATTTATCTATGATAGCTAATACCTTAGGTTCTAGCATACAAAAGATTAGGATGAGAAAATGATCCTAGCCCTAATTTGAATTGAATGGCCGAACCTAGCTATTCTAGGATTAGGGGTGATTTTGTTAATTAATTATAGTTATGTTGTTTGGTTCAAGGTGAAACTATTAAGTTGTGGTGTGATAGCAAGGAACGTCGAGTTCGGGATCTCGGTGCTAACTCAGGTGGGGGAAAGAACCAATGTACCGTCGGAAACGATAAGTAGTATATTCTATAATAATTGTGTAGGGCGACCTAAACCCTACTAGTAGTTGAGTAATCGACAAGACCAAAATCACATTGGAAACCTTTTCTGTAAAACCAATGGTGATTTGGGGATTGTAGGTTTATCAACGTTAGGAGGATTTTATCTTCTCTGAGGTTGATTGAATTTATTATTATTATTGAATTGCTTATGTGATATTTTGTGGTATTTGAATATTTATGATAGTCTGTGTTATGCATGATCTGCCTGGTTTTAATATTTGTGCTTAGTGGATTTAAGCGAGGATATATGTTGTTCGGAAGATTTGGTTGGGTGAGAAAGTATCGGTGAATTAGAAGTGCCTAGCTTAAATTGATTATATTAAAGATGAAAGGTGTCATAGAATGTGATTCAAGGCTAGGATGGAAGCATGAGGCACTAGGTTGTTATTGATGAAATTCAGTGAGGTTCATAAGTTGTATTGTGTTTATAACCGTATGTTTGATACATACGAGGTCCAAAGTCCTTGTGGGACCGTCCAATGATAGATTTAATTAGTGCAACTATAGTGTCAATGCTTTGCTTGAGCACCCTCAAGAGAGAGAACCAGGGTGTGCACCGACTGTACCGTGCAGCTATAGTGTCATTGTTATACATGAGCATTCTTACCATGGAGGAGGTTGTGCACCGACTGTATCGTGCAGCTATAGTGTCATTGCTATGCATGAGCACCCTTGATCCAGAGTGTGCACCGACTGTGTCGTGCAGCTATAGTGTCATTGCTTTGCATGGGCATTCTCACCATGAATAAGGGTGTGCACCGGTTTTGGGGACGCGTCACTTGGACGACTGACTAACATCCCTAATGGATATAGGGAATTAGTGGCCACATCATCATAAAGGTTTAGTTGCGTGAGGTTGAGGGTAGAGGATGATATCTTAATTTCGAGGATGATTTGCTAGTTATATATGTTGACTGTCTGTGACTTTTATTATGTTATATACTATGACTCTTTTCCGCTTTTATGATGATAGATATGTTTCTTATCCCCTATATCTTTCGGTGTGTTGTGTTCTGTCTTTTTATGGGATTGTACAAGAAGACCCTGTAGTTGAGCTGAATGAGGAGGAGTTGGATGGAACTCCTTACGAACCGGAGGTCGGAGGACGAGTTGTGATCCATGGCGATTAGGGTCTAGTTAGTCATGGCCAGTACGTCTCGTGAGACGTTTTTATATGTTTCCGCTAAGTATAATTCTTGTTTAAGTATATGCCTGTGAGGGATCCTATGGAAAGGATACCCTCAACAGTGTTTTGGTAATGTAATAACTAACCAGGTGTGTATTTATATATTACAATGTTGATGTGTTTAATATGCAGAAGTTATATGATATTTAAATGTTTTAATTTTTACGTATTTTTCACGCTCAGCGCGCGATTAAGAAATGATTTAAGAGAGAATTAATCTAATAAAACACCGGGGCACAGCTGGGTGTCTCAACATGTATTGCGGTCGCAATATTGCTGATGGGGTGGTCGCCGCAACGAGAACGGACCGCAATTGCGGCGTGATTTGTAATCACAAATAACGGTTGCATCGAAACGACATTTCGGTCGCAACGCGCAATGTGGCCGACCGCATCACACCGCAACTGAGCTTCCTGTCCCATTTCGTTCAAGGTTACGCTCAAAAACAAAGATTTTCAGACATTTCCTCATAAAAAATCGCACATTTATCTCTTTTCTCTTTTCTCTTGTCTCACTCATCTCAACTTATCTCCATCATCCAGATCTGCCCTCTGCTCTGCCTCACGACTCTGTCTCACCACTCTCACGCCCGATTTGTGCTGTTGTTCTCCTCCACTGGCTAGTTTTACTCCGATTCGATATTGGAAGGAGGTGGCGAAATCCTGGCGAATCCGCATCCTCTGCTTCACGAGTCATGACTCTCATCTCCTCTGCTCTGCTCATCGAACAGAAGACAAAGCTATAGGAACTCCATTAAAGATAAAGCTACAAACATATAGTAGGTTCCTTTATGTGCTGTATTGGCGATGGTGGTGTTTTAGGGGGTGTTGGTAACAGGGTATGTGTCGTTAGGGAGATTTGGGGGTGATCTGATTTGGGTGGAAATTTTTGTGGGTGATTGTGAGTAATTGTGGGGGGTAAGTGGTTTACGGGTTGGAATTCTTATGTGGGATTTTTGTGAGGGAGTTATTTAATTGTGTGGAAGTTTCTTTTGGATCGGTTCCTGTCATGGGTGGTTGTGGGTCTAATTTAGTTTTAATGGGCCTATGATGTTTTGGTGGTGCAGCAGGTTTTTAGAATTAGATCTTGTGTCCACAGGAGCTGGGTGTGCCACTTAGTTGCTTTGTTAATGTTAGGAATTATCTATGGAATAGTTACGGTTTCCACTAAGCTATTTTTTGAGTATATAACTTAACACTTGATAAAATAATGTGAATAATTATTAATAAAGATGATGCATGGTCTTAAAAATGAATAAAAATTTATGCAACACTATTTATAAAAGATATATAAAGAATTATAATGATTATAGAATTTTTTTTTACATTCATTGTGAACATAAAATTATTTCACGCCACAGTGACCGCAATACACATTGCAGCGTCCGCAATGGCAGTAACCACAACCGCGACCGCGTAATTTAGAACCATGGTTGCAAGTCCAGCTGACACTAGTTGCAGGTGCACCCAACAAACCTTGATCTCTTGACAGATTCAGATGAGGAAGCTTCGCATCTATGAGATTAAGCCTAATTCTATGAGATCTAATACTTGGGTCTTGGGAGAAGGACAAACAGGTACTTAGTTTCTTCGTCCTGGTCAATCCATTCTAGGCATGGGGTTCCCAAGTCACATTTTTTATTATTATTATTATACACAAGATGCAGAAGAACATCTATGCCATTTAGGAATAAGCTGCTTCAGGGATAAAAACGTAACTTAGTACGTATAAGCATAAACAAATAATCTGTTTAATTCCTTATCGCTCAATTTGGGAGGGAACAAAAAGAGAGGGATGGGATGGAATGGAATGCATTCCATCATGTTCCATTCCATTCCATCATAAATTAAACAATCCAAACAATGGAACATAGTTCCATTCCATTCTACTCCACTCCATTCCATCACTTTCCATCAATCCAAACATAGCCTAAGTCTTTCCTTTCCAAAATCAAACTCATCTCTGTATCTGAAATGGCATCAACGAAAGCTCGTGCAAACTCTATCTCCAAAGATAGTATGGATGAAACTGAAGTGAAAAGACTCATTCTCGAGTAGTTCGTGAGTCTGAAAGGAATCAAAGAAGAAGGAATCGATGTATCTGAAGAACTGGAAGCTGCTAGCTAGACCAAGTTCATAACTTCGAAAGAAGTAATTTACCTTTTTAATGTAAGAAATTTCTGGATATCCACTTATGTTTCATCCGGTAAGGTTACTTATAACCTATATTTTTGGAAATTGAACTAGACAAAATGTAAGATTTCTCCAAAGTGTGTAGAAAATGCTAAAGGAAGGTGTTGGGTTTTATGATGAATGTGGAAAATCCATTGGTCAAAATGCTAAAAATGTTATTCTATATGGAACTGATAAGCTAGAAGGTCTTTCTTCTTCAAATTTGGTATCTAAACAGAGAATCAGGTTAGACATCAATGATCATATTTTCATACACATGATGAATACTACAAGTCAGAAAGCTAAGACCCCATATCCCTATAGTATGTTGTTTACTAGAATCGTGAGAGGTAAAGGGGTTGATAGGTGCTGGTCTAGATGTCACCCTTGTGATAAGCCCGAGAGCCCTATATGAGTTGGGATTAACTATAAGTGATGGTGAACCATAGACTGAAACCCTATTAGAATTGTAAGTGCAACTATTAGTGATGCTGTGGCCTCTAAACCACAAAAGGAGGCTTTTATGCCCTCAAAAAATGTGGCGTCCAGCATGAAGTTTATAGAATATGGTACATCGGTGAAGCATTTAAGTTCCCCATTAGATATATCAATTTAATAATCGATGCTCATGATAGAATCCTTTTCGAGCAAGGATGAAGCACCAGAGAAATTAAGGAAGAAGGAGAGAAAATTGTAAAATTGAATTGATTCTTTTCTGCCCTTCATGAAGGAAATTACAGTGTTTATAGGTGATGTGAGTTACTCTCCTACAAGGATCATTAGTCAAGTGGCCTAAATCCCACTACTTACGCTAACCAATTGGTGACTATCCATAACAGAAAGGGAACAATTGAAACATAATTGAAATTGCTAGATTCCTAAGTGAGCTGGTGACAAAAGTATGCATCCATCCTCTTATGCTATGATGTGTGTGGCCTATTAGTTCCTTGGGTTGGCCCAAGCTCATATCATTACTCCACTCATCCACAACAACCTTGTCCTCAAGGTTGAAACCGGGAAAAACTTCAACAAACACAATGGCATCTTCTCAAAGCAAGAACCTTGCCTTTCCAATAATACTTTGCAGTACAGGTACCCCTATCAGATTGCTATATGTGGCATACATGTCAATTAGAGCACTTTCTATGTATGCATCAGTATTCAAGCTAGCCTTGTATATCAAACCATGAGTTTGCTGATCATATTCTAGTAAACCAAGACCAATATCCATCATTTCTTTGTTTCCATCCACCTGGTAGTTTTTAAGTGCAGCAAATATTCTTCCTACTACAATTCCTTCAGTGAGAAATAAGATTCCAATGACAAGTCCAGTTTTGATAGCAAGAGCCAAGTAAGGACCATTGAAGTATAGCACATTTGATGACGGTGAAATAAGGCCCTTTGACAATTTATCAATAATTGCAATTCTGTTTGCTGTCAATACTAGTGGAGGGAAGCCCACAGCATCAGGAACATTCACTTCATACCCATTGCTAATGGGAAATGTAATAGGATCCAAGTCATGATCCAAGATACCATAGTAGGATAAAAAATAATGCCCAGGTTCTTTGGAGGAATCACCTTGACTGGTGAAGTCAACAATTTCCCATTTTGCTATTGCTAAAATTGTGGATGTGGCTGCCACAACTAACTGTAATTCCATCTCTGGGTTCTGCAATTTTGTGTGCTCAGCCTCCAACACACAAATTAGATGACCATGGGTAGCAATAATGATTGCAACACCTCTTTGAAGGTCACAGATTTGAGGCCTTTTGGTGGTCTAGCATATATGCATGTACTTCTAATATTTACTTGAGGCCCAAATTTCACAGCTTCTTGAATTTGAACAACTAACTCTCTGGTTGGAGTTAAAACTAAGGCAACGGGACCTTCCCTTTGTGTCAATCAAGGTTGTGCACCAACATGCACTAGAGTTGGAAGCAGATACGCCAAGGTGATACTTGAACCACTAGCAGCAATGCCAATTAAATTGCTACCCATTAGAGTCATGGCCACTTGTTTGATTTCTCCAACAAAACACAAGTAAACAAGCTCTCTTGTGTCATATGTTTGGTAGACTCTGTAGGCCCCCAATGGATAATTTCAATGTTGTAGGTGCCACTAATTCCATTCCAGATTTCCAAACTCTCAATAACTGGAGGTATAACTTGATTGTTTGAAGTGAAATTACCTGTTTCCGGATAACGAGCAAGATATGGAAGAGGGTTCTTCAACCAAACCATGTTAGTATCACACCACAAGACTTCAAAATCAGAAGGAAGTAATGAGTGTATCAAATTAACCTTGGCTCTCCCCATTTTCTGAAGTATAGGAGACCCCTAACCAACGTTCATAGAGCTCATATGACTGCCTAATTCAAAAATTGATATTCCATTCAAATACAGTGTCTCCAATAATTGGGCGTCCGTTTCACTTTTAGGTGTCCACTTTACTGTGCCGTTTCCATGTGGGCAAAATCGAGACCACGAGATTGAAAACCAGTAAATTCAGGTTTGCCATGATATCTATATCTTCATGTTCAGAATAGTTTCCTGCAACAAGGGGTAATATGAGAGTCCCACGGCCCACTGTGTTTCGAGCTATGATCATGTTGATTGGAGCCGTATGAAATATAGCAAGCACCCCGTGGTGAAATATTTAGCTCAAATCAGTTGTAAGCTTTCACTCTCAGACCAAACACCATGGTCAATGACAACAACAATGATATCTCCCCCAAATTTTGAAGCATGCCATTGACAGCAAAAATTTCTAGAACCATAACAAGGCACCGAAAAAATTAGACAGACACCACAAGAACTACAAGCATTCATAATACAGGGACAATACTGAAAGGAGGGCGACCCAACAGTGTCAATGAAGTTGAGCTCAAACCCAAGCCTAGTATCTCGAGGGAAATTACTGCAAGGGTTACCAATATCCTACAAAACAACATTGCGAGTATCAATCGGAACGTGAATTACCTGTTCCGATTTTGATTTCATGGGGTAAGCAGTTGATGGGTCCGGTCGGGGTGGCACGAGCTGTGGTGAGGCGGCAACGCCGTTTGGTGGTTCCGACGGTGGAGTTGCTGGCTGGGTTAGCTCGGCCGGGATGTTGAAAAACCATTCCACCGTCGAGAAGCTTGTCGTCTCGTTTTCCTTATTGATCTGAACCTCCTTGCTGACAATGCGATCGTCTACAACTACGGGAGGAACATGATCTTTGGTAATGGTCGGTGAATCCAAAACCACATGTAATGATAAAAATGTGCCATGGATATGCAAATCAGAACCACTTCCATCCATTTTGTGACACACAACAGAGGAACACCAGGATTGCATGACCTCGCGGAAGCTGCCGGGGTCGACCACGACTGTGGTAGCGAGCTCGCGAATAGGACCCAACAAAGCTGTCTGAGTGAGGTTAAGATGGACATGGTCATGAGGAGATTCCACCGAAGAAGAATCAGCGAGGGAAAGCGGGCCTGGGTCACATGGGTCAATAGAGCATGAGCTGGGCACATCGGTGGGTTTCACAGCATTGGTTTCGACATTACTGCCACTATGTGATTTCACGGTGACTGCTTCACGGCAAGGTCTGTAGTTGGGCACAACAAAGGGTTTAAGGATGTTGAAGGTGGCTTCGATTTCCTACGCCAACTGAAAGGCTTGAGACACGAAGTATGGGCGGGGGCGCCGTAACCGCAGCTCATATCAGATGTCATCCTGGAGGCCGGAAATAAAGCATTCAAGGTGATCGGCGGCGGACATGCACATAACACGATAAGAAATAGTTTCGAATTGTAGGTGATAATTTGAAACAGGTCCAATTTGTCTCAATTTCCGCAGAGCAAACTGGTTAGTGGGGTCTAACAATGGTGGTTGGTAGCCATAACTGACACCAGGGGTGGGTGAAGGTGTGGTAATGGTGGTAATCTTGGTAGCTAGGGGGAGGAAAATGGAGGAGGCATGAGAATCGAAAATGAAAGCACCAAATGATAGAATCATTTTCAAGCAAGGATGAAGCTTCAGATAAATTAAGGAAAAATGAGAGAAAATTGTAAAATTGAATTGATTCTTTTTTGCCCTTCATGAAGGAAATTACAATGTTTATAGGTGATGTGAGTTCCTCTCCTACAAGGATCATTAGCCAAGTGACCTAAATCCCACTACTTATGCTAACCAATTGGTGACTATGCATAACAGAAAGGGAACAATTGAAACAGAATTGAAATTGCTAGATTCCTAAGTGAGCTGGTGACAAAAGTATACATCCACCCTCTTATGTTGTGACGTGTGCGGCCCATTAGTTCCTTGGGTTGGCCCAAGCTCGTATCAGTTCAGGATCTATTACATGTAACTGTTGTCGCTGATCGCTCCTCTTAACTTCCTCTGTAATATTGTCAGCTCTTACAAACCATATTCATACCTTTCTTTTTCATCTTTATTTCTAATTGGAAGAGAAAATATTAATTTTATCATATTTTTTGGGTACAATCCAATATTTTTTTTATATATTGTTATATTAAGTTTTAGCAATGCTCTCACATAACAGTTTTGAACAATTGTTGATGAAAGAGTGAATAGGGGGTACCACTTGGTGGCAAGATTGATTTTTTTTCAACTCCCCAGAATTCAAAAACTCGAGATCTTGTTTCAAACACTCAGCAAAGTGATTAGAGACATAGTTGTGTAGGAACCAAAAATCTGGGCCAGTCCCAGTCCCATAACAGTGAGCTAGCTTCTTCGCCATGGTGATCCTCTTTTCGTCCCTTGAAGCTCTGGCTCTCTCCTTCTCAGCCTCAACTCCCATCTCCGATGAAAACAAAGACTTCTTCTTTATGCTTTTTCCAATGTTTAATTCTTTGCTGTTGTAGATAATTCAAATACAAGTGTTAGTTAGTTAGTTTTTCTGTTAGTAAGGGTAGTTAGTCATAACTACCAGTGACTTGTAATATTCTATAAATAGAAGGGTGCACTCATGTATGCAAATACAGTTTAGTTTCATCAATATAAATTACATTCAGATATTCAATTCATATTGTGAGTTGTGTTTATAGTTCTTGTGCCAATTCCAACAGATTGATATCTAGAGCTCTTGTGAGTTCTGGGACGAAGTGAGATTAATGAAGTGAGTGAAGGCCACAATTGCTGCAACGATGACTGGAAATGGAGGATTCCCTGGAAATTTACCCATTCTTGATGGTAAGAATTGGGATAAATGGTGTATACAGATGCAGGTCTTTTTCAGCTTTCAAGATGTTCTTGAAGTTGTCAAGGTAGGCTATCAGGAGTTGGGAGCAAACCCTACTGAAGCACAGCGAGCCACCTACAAAGAAGCTGTCAAGAAGGATAGTAAGGCACTGTGGTTTGAGACTCCCCGTTGTGCCCCGGTGTTTTATTAGATTAATTCCTTCTTTTTTCGTTTCTTAATTGCTCGCTTAGGGTGTAAAAATTAAAACTTTATTTAAATAATCATATAACTTCTGCAAATTAAACACACCAACGTTGTAATATATAAATACACACATATTTATTCATTATAATACCAAAATATTGTTAAGGGTATCCTCTCAGTAAGATCCCTCACAGGCATAAAGTTAACAACATTCATACTTAGCGGAAAAGATAAAATAGACTCCTTAGACACACTGGCCATAATGTCTATACTCTATTCACTATGGATCACAGCTCGACCTCTAGCGTTTGGTTCGTAAGGAGTTCCATTCAACTCCTCAGCAACCTCTGTTTCATACAGAGTTCCGTCCAGCTCCTCAGCAACATAATCCTCCATCGGGTCTTCTAATGTAAGTAAAGTAACCCACCAAAAATACAGAAATATAGGGGATAAGAAGAAGTTCTATCATCAAAAGCGGAAAAGAGTAATAGTAATTTATAAAGTAATTATCACAGACAAATCATCATTCAACACCTAACTACCACATCCTCAAAATCAAGTATCATCCTCTACCCCAATCTCGTACAACTAGACTTGCATACTGACATGGCCACTACTAATTTCTTTCACCCATTCCTCTCGGGGAATGTCAGTCAGATGTTCAAGCGATAAGTTCCAAATTCCCGGTGCACATTCTCTTCCATGGTGAGAACGCTCACGCTAAGCATGACACTATAGTTGCACGATGCTCCCAGTGCACACCCCGTCCACTCCCGGGGGTGCTCAATGAAATTCAATGACACTATAGCTGCACAACCTATTTCTAAGGTGGAACGGTCTAGCGAGAACTCTTGACCTTGTGTATTATATTACCAATACACGTGAATCTCACCAACCCATTTTAACAACATCCTAGTGCCTTAACCTTCCACTAGAACTCAACACATATTCTAGGTCACCACACCTCTTTAAAATAAATCATCTAGGTTAGGCACTTCTAAGTCACCATTATTCTCACACCTAAAACAAACAACTATCTCTCGAACAATATATATATCTTTTCTTAACATCCACTAAGCATCATATTAACAACCAGGCAGATCATGCATAACATAACATCAGAAAATATTCAAATACCACAAAATATCACATAAGCAATTCAATAATAATAATAAATTCAATCAACCTCAGATAAGATAAATTCATCCTAACGTCGATAAGCCTATAATCCCCGAATCACCATTGGGTTTATAGAAAAGTTTTCCAATATGATTTTGGTCTTGTCGATTACTCGACTACTAGTAGGGTTTAGGTTGCCCTACACATGTAACACAAGATGATTCAATTAGAGGGGAGAGCACTAGCCTATTTATAAGTTGTCAGCTCCCGTTGACCTAACTGCTTATCCTATTTGCTTTATGCGTGTGACCATATAGGCTCCCACTAAATTGAGAATAATATCAAATATTTTAATAATATCAAATATTAATTATAATATTAAATATTATAAACAATGAGTGGCATATAGCAATGCATCATCGCTACCAATTTATAAAAGTTTTGGTGATCAGACTTTAGCCTTACTGCGAACAAAATTTCCCGTGTGGTCAATGTCCCTTCGTCCATATATCCTAATTGGACACAAGGAATAAGAGTGTCATCCTTGATATGTTCAATTATTTGTTCCTCGATCTCTGAGTAGATGTTCAATCGCAAATGGGCCCAATATCACATATTGGCCCATTTCCGCGTGGTCACGCTTATTTCACGTTTCACTCTATCGAGTGGCCCAAGATACTGCCCTTGTTATGTAAGAGGTATGAATTCTATCTACATCACTCACGTACATTTCATAACATGATTCATTGCAGGCCTAATAACCACCTTTGTGATCATCCTGTTATATGTGACGTTTGATAACATTAAAGCCTGAGCTCCACATGTAAGAATCGTAGTGACTTCAAGTCGAAGAACTACTTCACTATGGTCGCCACGAGAATACTTATGAGACTTACATAAATATTATGAAGTATTCTAATATTGAGTCAATCCAGCATAAATATTACTCCTAATATTTATACATGTGTGCCTAATTGATATCATATATCCATGACCCGTGAGATGTGGTCATCGGTCTACTCACATAATAGTCTCTATATATTATTATCATCTTAATTAACACTAATACTTGACTACGGATATTTAAGAATAATGTTCTATTATTCAATAAGGTATCACGATTAAGTCACGTACTTAATGTTTCATTAAATGAGTTGTTTATTCTAAGGACTTTATTATGTTATATACTAATAACATGATAAATGAATGCCTTATTTATACATCAAATATATGATCTATTCAAAATAGATTAGCAACTAGGGCTTACACCAACAATAACATTCTCCAAATTGAAAAAAGTAAATCATATTAGTCCAATTTGGCAATGTTTTTCAATTTGAGGACCATAATATAATGAATATTTTTTAATTCAGGGATGTTTTTGCCTATTTTGTAATGTGAGGGGCCAACTTGCCACTGCCTTACAATGTCAGGGACCAAAATGATGATTCACTCGGTAATTATTTTCTCAAAAAAATTAAGTGTTATCAAACATTCAATTACTCTTTACCATTCAATGTTGTTTAACTTTTTAAAGTATAAGAAATTTAACTTTCTAAAAAATTATGAGTCATAGATGCCATTAATAACTTTTAAAACACGTTACTATTCTCCAAAGTCCAAATGAAACAAAGTTGTGGTCACGTTTATATGTTTATAAAAAAGGTGCATCCTCACTTTTTTTTTCTTCTGAGATCAATGCTCAAATTAAATTTTTAAAATTAAAAATGCTTAAGTTACTTTGTCTGGATTCTAAGCTCTCGTTTGGAGGAAATGTGGTCATTTTTTATGTTGATTTCAGACAAATTCTTCTAGTTATACCGAAGACAACATTAATGCATACCTTTGGAAATTTTATTAAGTCTTAACATTGACTAAAGATATGAGGCTTCAAAGTGAGTGTTCAAAATCTATTGTTGAAGACATGTAGAATTTATCAGTGTGGTTGTTGAGCATTGGCGATGGAAGGATTGGTGAAATCGACGATGGAGGCGGCAACATTGAGATACCCGATGATTTGCTCATAACAAAATTGGGTGACCCGCTTACATCTATTTCAAACAGCACTTTTCCATCCTTATTGAAAAACATGATTGACGCATTTACTAATTTACCAAAAAATGAAATTGTTGACATATTTACTAATTATATAATGTCCTTCATTCCCAGAGTTGAAAAAAAACTTATCTTAGTTTTGACAGTCCTTGCACGATGAATGGAGATATTGATAGACTAGATGATGTACATACACCTGAATTTTTGAAGACGATTACTTCATCAGGACTTCCAAAACATGAGTTAAACCTCAAAATTGGTGTCCCTATTATGTTGTTGAGAAATATAAATCAATCTTCAAGCCTATACAACGATACTCGATTTATAATTACTCAAGTGAGAAACTATGTTTTAGAAGGGAAAGTGATCTCAGGAAGCGATATTAGCCAAAAGATATTATTCCGAGATTATCATTGTCTCCTTCTAAAAACAGGATTCAATTCAAATTTTAGCATAGACAATTTCCTATTGCTCTTTCTTTTGCAATGAAAAGTCTACGACAATCCTTTAAGTACGTGAGAATTTATCTTCCACAGCCAGTTTTTTCACACGGATAGTTATATGTCGTAATATCAAGGGTTACCTCCCGTCATGGACTGAAGATACCTATGTGTGATAATGAAAGTCAAAATTCAAACACTACTTCAAATGTTGTTTATAAAAAAGTATTTTAGAATTTAAGTAAAAGTAAGTTACTCCTAAATTATATATTTCTTAGTTGTTTAAGTTTATATCTTACTCTATTTGTTATATTTTTCATTTTTCAGGGACTTCTGCAACCATATTTAAATTTTAATTTATATATGTTCCAAATGTTTTACTTTTTAGTCAGAACAATTGATTTAATACATATAATTAATTTTATTTCAATATTTTTTACTTCAAATAAAACTTATACATAAAATCGTTATTCAATTTATTATACAAATATTTTGAAATTGAAAAAATATACAAAATATATTAAAATTTCGTGAATATACACGAGTATAGGTGCTAAAAGCGTGTTGTATTTTCATATTTTAGGGTTAGTGGAGAGAGTTAGGAGAAAATAGAGAAAAAAACATGATGGTCCTAAAGATCTATCTTTCTCTTGAGCTAAAAACCAATTCTTTGTTATTTTGGGGTCACCATTACGTTTTTTATATTTTTGGGGGATTTGGATTATCTCATTTTCTTCTTTCTTTTTTCTTGTCATGTTAAGAAAGATAAAGACACAAAAACAAATTTTAATGGGCCCTATATACAAAAACAAACATGCTTTTGCATCTTTCTCTTTCTCTGTCTAAGGTGAGAGAAAAAATATATAATAAAGGAGTCAAGGAGAGGATCTCAATCCTTTTTGGAGTAAGTTTTTGATTAAGGTTGAGATTAGAGATGACAATTTGTACCCTACTCATTGGGTGCCCACAAAAATTACCAACGACGGGTAGGGTAATTACCCGCATAATGGGTAAGGGTCTAGGTACGAGTAATTGCCCGCAAATTTGAACAGGTATGGGTGTGGGTACGAGTACAATGATACCCACCCCACCCCGCATATATATATAATTATTTATTTATTTATTTATTTATTTATATTACTATAATACAAACTTTAAACTAAAATTAATCTAAAGATTCTTAACATTCTAAATCTAATTGCACCTATAATTTCTTTTTGGATGTTTTATTTTATTTAATATTTTGATTTGTAATGTTTTATGAGTAGATTTAAAAGACCTTTGAATTGCTTTTTAATTGTTATAACTTTTTTTTTTGTTATTTATTGTTTTTTCATAGTTAAAGTGTGTGTCTGGTAATGGGTGCGGGTATGAGTACTTAGGTACCCAGAAGACCCACTCGGATACGAGTCTAATTATGGGTAATTTTTTCAAACACGGATATGGAGACTTGTCCTATTGGATAGGACCCTACCCATTGCCATTCATGGTTGAGATTTTAGCAAGATATGGGCTTTGAAGAATTAGTATCGGCCCACAGGGAAGGGTAAAGGGGCAGTTGGTACAATAAAAAAGAATACAACAGTTAAATAAGGCTGAGAGAAGTGGTTGTTAATTTTTAGGTGACTGCCAAACCTGATATCTGCTTCGGCATTGTTTAATTTGTTATTGTTCCCAAATTCCTTTCTTCAGCTTCTCTCTCTCTCTCTCTCAGACACACACCCTAACTCTCTTCATCCTCTTCTTCTTCTTCTTCTTCTTCTTCTTCTTCTTCTTCTTCTTCTTCTGTTTCACAGCTACCTTGTCACACTTATCTTCCCTAATTTTATTCTCTTACTTGCCAGCACACAATCTCAGCCTCAGCCCCAGCTGCCTCGTCTCTCAGTTTCACCGCCAACACCGACCTTCATTATCAATCACATCGATTTTGGTAATACCCTTTTCTCTCTTTCTTTCTAATTTATCAGCTTTTGAAAGGAAAAAACAAAGAGGAACCAATTTTGGGTACTTTCTCATATTGCTGCTTGTACCAAATTTTTATATCTTATTTGGGTTTGTCGATCTTATTTGTATCAGCATTTTACCTTGGCCTTTTGCATGCACCTTATTCTTAATCCGTTGATGACTGTTATTTATTTGATATTAAAATCAGAAGAAATTTTTATTATGTGTTGCCGTTAATATTACTCTTCTTATTGAGTGAGTTTTGCTGCAACTCACACTTATTGTTTGAAGAAGATGCTATTTTTTTTTTTTTTAAGATTTCAATGATATGATTTCATAATATTCCTTTGGTGCCATTATACGTTAATGTTTTCTATTTTTCTTTTCACTTGTATAAAGAGACATCCGGGGAAAAATATTGAAATAGCCTGTTAAATTATCATGTTACTGGCTAATTTTTTTTTTTCACATATGATGATTTGGTATATTCTCATTTATGTTGTGGTGTCTATGGGGGCGTTCTTCTTAGTTCAGTTTTGGAAGCATATGCTAATATCTTCAGTACATTGGTCATGATGAGTTTGTAATTTTTTTTTAAGTTCATTTTGTATTATAAGTTTGGATTGGAAATAGTGGGAATGAGTTTTCATTTTTTAATTTGACTGCATAATTTAAATCATTTTTCTGTTATTGGATTGCAATGATCAATAATAAATTCACTATCTCTAGACTGCTTGAGGTTGTTTTCGCTTTTCTTGTAATTGTTATGTAGATTTGATATTTTCTTGTTGTTATCATTTAAGTTTGTAATTTTAGTGTAGTAGTTAGCCCAAAACCTTCTTACAAATTCTTGTTTTTCTCCCTAGAATATGATGTGATGTACATGCTGACACATTCCGTAGTTGAATAATGGCTGTTGAGGCTTCTGATAAACCACATGTGTCAAATGGTTTTGATGACGACGACGATGATGATGGGCCAGTTACTTTCAAAAGGAGCACAGCATCTAAGAAAAACCAGGTGCCTTCAGAATTAAGGAAGTCAACTTCTCATAGTCATGATGGACAGTCATATAAACGGACTTCTGATGTGCCTTCTTCAAATGGCAAAAGTTCTAGCTTACAGAAGGGTAAGATTGACCCTTCAGTTAAGGCATCACCCATGAAATCTTCTGAAGGTATCTCAAAAGCATCAACATCACATGTGAAGACCTATCCTATGAAGTCGCCTATAGCAAATTCAAAATCTCCATCATTAAGAGATAAACCAAAGCCTTCTCCAGAACAGAAAATTCCCATTGATGTTAAGGAGGAAGAGAATTCTGCCAAACATCTTACTGAAGACAATTATGAAGATTCTGAGGATGATAAACCATTAAGTGCTAGGTTGAAGATGAACTCTAACAATGCTAGGAAAGCACCCGTTGTTGTCAAAAAATCTTCTGAAGACTCTGATGATGATGATGATGATATTCCTTTATCAGCAAAGTTAATGCAGAATTCTAATTTGGGAACTTCTAGTAGTAACTATGATGACTCTGATCAGAGGAAACCAATTTCAAAAGTTCAGAAAGGACCACAAGATGGTTCCAATATTAAACAGGAAAGGTTATCTACATTGTCAGTTAAGAGACCACTGGATAAGACTAATCCCTTGCAGTCTTCATTTAAGAAGTCAAAACTCTCAGATCCAAACAAATCAAGTAATGCTAAGCAAGTATCGGTGAAACCTGAGCCAAAGGTAGAAGATGATGATGATGGTGATGATATTCCTATTTCTCAAAGAAAGAAGAAGTTGGCCACATCAGCTGATAAATCATCTTCCTTGAAGAAGTTAAAAAATGTCACTAAAATTAATAAGGCTGGTTCCCCATCTTTTAAGAAACAGGCCAAGAAGTTCAAAAAATCTTCCAATAATTCAGAATATTCCAAATCTACTAAACTTCTTCCTAGCTCTGGTGATGGTCAGAAAAAATGGACTACTTTGGTTCACAATGGTGTCATTTTCCCACCTCCTTATCAGCCCCATGGGGTAAAGATGCTCTATAAGGGGAAGCCAGTGGTTTTAACTCCTGCGCAAGAGGAGGTGAGATTTTATCTCTGAAAAATGTGTGTTATGATTTTGGGTGACTGTTTTGCTCCTGTTCTCTTTTTGGATATTGAGGTCACCTAAGTTTCATCAATTTCTCTTATTACGAAGTCTTTTGTCAGAGTTTCTTACTATATTATGAACTTCGAATCTATTTTGCAGGTTGCGACAATGTTTGCCGTCATGAGAGATACAGATTACATGCAAAAAGATAGGTTCAAGGAAAATTTTTGGACTGACTGGCGCAAGTTGCTTGGAAAAAATCATGTAATTCAGAATTTGAAAGATTGTGACTTTACACCAATCTATGAATGGTGCCAAAGTGAAAAGGAGAAGAAGAAACAAATGAGTTCCGAAGTAAGTTGTTTTGAGTTTATGTAATTTCATTTGACAATAATAGAAATTGATATATCAAAGCATCAATTGCATTTTTAAGTTGATATCAGGTTTGCTCCGAATATACACATGCAGAGGTTTGTTAATTTGAGAATTAATTTTGATTTTATCTGGTATAATTCTGTACTGTTCAAATAATTGAGTAATGCATACCATTGGTCATAGTAAAGATTTTATTGATCTTACAAATACATTTGATAAGTTCTGTTGATTTGTTGACAATCTTAGGAAGGCAGTAGATAAGAAGTTATAAGTCTGTACTGTTCAAATAATTGAGTAATGCATACCATTGGTCATAGTAAAGATTTTATTGATCTTACAAATACATTTGATAAGTTCTGTTGATTTGTTGACAATCTTAGGAAGGCAGTAGATAAGAAGTTTGGTCAGGGCACCAGTTATAAGATTTAAATCCTGCCCTGCCTTGTGCAGGTTTTGTTGTTTAGTTTATCTGATATTATGGTTGCTGCCTCCATAAACTCTTACTTTTGACAATGAATAACAACTCAATTTCCGAAATCTGCATGGGCAATTGAGCAACCCGAATCCTTATTCAAAATGCGAACATGTGGTATTTTCTCATAATTTGAATCTTTAAAATTTTGGAAGAAAGAAAGAATAATTGACAGACATATGATAATTGATGGGGCATATTGCTAATAATCAAAAGATGTTGCTGATGGTTGCCGTTTCAGTGATAATATTTGAATGTAAAGAACTCCGTAAACCATATTTGAAGATGGAATTCTCTAGATTTAAGTAATTGCTGCTGGTGCCATTGTAAGTTTGTCTCGGCCAATGCTACTGTTTTTGGTGGAGAGGTTAAACTGGATGTCCTGCTCCAGATACAATACTGCAGAGTATAACGTATGCAGTCCCTTTTTTTAATTAGTGAGTATAAACGTGGATAATTAACAGCCATTAGATTTCTGTAAAATGAATAGTTAAGGTTGGGAGTAAGCCTAAAGACTAACTCTTAAATTTTGTTTGGTTGTGAGAAGAAAGTGAGAAGAGAGAAAGAGGTGAGAAAGAGTATGAGAAGAGAGAGAAATATGTGAGAGAGAGAGTAGATTTGATGTATTGTTTGGTATAAGAGATAGATGAAAGAAATAGAGAAGAAAGAAATGTTGATTATTTTTAAAAGTACGAGAATACCCCTAAATAAAAAAAAATCACCCATCAAAATTAATTTAACTTTTTATTTAAATTCAATCAATTAATTTATTAAACTACTTACTTTAATTTTTTCGTAATTTAATTAATTAGTAATTTAAATGATTTAAGATAATTAATTTAATTATTGATTAAATTAATTAATTAATTAATTTTCTGGAGAGAGAAGGGCTAATAGAGAAAAGGGCATAAAAGGAAGTACCTCTATTAGATTTTTTAACAAAATTATATATAAATATTATTCCTATTCTTTTTCAATATTTCTGTTCATGAGCCCCTCTTTCATACAAGCACAAGTTGCAACTTGCGTGAGTTGCGTCAATTTCATTGAGGCATGAGGGAGAGATAAAACTACAGGTAGATGGCATGTAGGAAAAGGAGAGTGTGGCCATTTTACATAATAACATCACTTCATCTCTCATTTTCTCCTCAACTATGGAGAGAAAACTTTTTTAGGTGGGTCCCACCAATTTTTTTTCTCTCCTACACCAAACAAGAGAAAATTATATTTTCTCCTCCTCTTCTCTTCTCTCATACTCTCTTCTTATTTTCTCCTCTACCAAACAAAGGCTTAGAGTAAGTGGACCCCTTACATATGTCTACATGTATTGTGCCAAGCTTGTACTTGAGTTGGCCTGAGATGTTAAGATGTCATAATTAATGTCCTTTATTATGTAAGCATGGACCCATTTTTGTCTCTTTTTTTTTAATGCAGGAGAAGAAGGCCCTGAAGGAGGAGAAAGCAAAACAAGAGGAGAAATACATGTGGGCTATTGTTGATGGTGTTAAAGAGAAGGTTCAATCTCCTCTCTTCCCCAAATCTATCCCCCTCTTTAAAAAAGTGACATGGTTTCTGCCTTAGATTTTTTCGAGTTTATGGCCGTCTGACTTCTGTTATCATGCCATTATATTTTTGTGAATGTCTAAGTATTGTGTTACCTTCTCTTGACTTAGCCTTTCTCTTGAAGTAATTAGGAGTTGGTATTATCAAAGTTGGATGTTCACCTGCCCTTTATCCAATCCTTAATAGATGCTGGTTGTTGTGTGAAGTGATTAATGCAGACCAGAGCCGCTGCAATCATCATTCTTTTGCCAATTAAACACAGACCACTGACCAGTAGTTATTCATTTAATACTCTTTTAAATATAAGATTTCCAATTCAGTACTCTAAAATTTAGTTATTGCTGCCATTATAGGGATTGATAAGATCATTCTTTGGATTCTACTTCCTGTTTAAATGCTTGAACGTATCTCTCAATAATGAATTTGGCGAATGATATACATGATGGAAGATTTAGATAATATCAAGTGCGTTCCTCATGGGAAAAATACTTGTTTAATTGCAATAGAATGCCTGATGTAGGACAGTGGAAAGGGATTTTAATGGGTTGTCAGGAATGAGGGCTTTCTAAGGTGTGCCTGGGAATGCAACAGTCAAGTTTAAAGCACCCAAAAGTACACCTAAGGCACTGAGTCAAGGTGCTAGAATGGGTCAGTAACAGTATCAATTGGTGTTTGAAGTGAGGTCCATTCAGTCTGGTACACATCAGGCGATGCTTTGCTTTTTGGTGGTAGTCAGTTTATAATGTCCAATAGTTGTAAAATCTCAAAATACCAGCCATCTAATTTTCTAACTTTGGTGTTGATTCGGATCAGACCAAATGATGTTGAAGAAAGATTGATATAAATGTATTCTGATGACGATTCCAGCTATGAAAGTGATCACTGCTATGAAACTGAATCTGATGATGATTCCACGAGTGCACTCTTGAGTGATTTCTATTTCTCTTACGAACTCAGACTTGCCTAATCTAGGACTGTTTATCTTTTTTTGTTGAGTTTTAATTCTTAGGGATGCTACATCTATTTTGACTACAAGCATCTTTGGAGCTTGTTATCAAGGCTTTATTATTTGAACATTATACTCTTTTATTTTAGTATGGATGTTATGGTTAACTTGTATTGAAAATTAATCTATAATAGTCAAATATTTTACTTTTTTCTTTTATATCTAATGTTCAAATCTTTTTTTTAGTCAGGTCTCCCCTCAAGGCATTATAAACCCATATTGCCTTGAGGAATCTTTTGCTTTTCACTACCCTGGGTACCCAACAGTTGGTTTAAAGGGTTATTGGGTATAGTTGAAAAGGTACGGGTGATTTACAGGCAGCAGGAGGGGATTTGAACGATCAGTTTTTGGTTTGATGGTTTTTTTTTTTTATCAACTAGGGTTCTATGGGTATGAATTTTGATGATGTTTGGAGGTTTAGATTGCATTGAAAATTAAAGAAAGCAGCAGAATAGAGAAAAAGACTTAGTTATTATGCCTAGGGCTTGATTGCATCACGAAGAAGGGAGCATTATGCCTCCGTAATTCATAAATCGGATTTTGGATCCTTATAGCTGTTAAATAGATCCATGACTTATCTGACAAGCATAATGTAAAAAAGTCCTCATAGGATATATGAATCTGGTCTTCCTAAACTATTAAGAAACACTAGTAGGACTCTAAAACTTCTAAAGAGTATAAATTGAGGCCAGCTAGCAGCCCAAGGCCTAGTCTGCCCGAAAGAAAATAACATGCTGCGAAAAATACTGAAACAGCACAACTTTTACATAGGAAAAATGCAATCTTTCCTGAAATCAGAACTAAACCAAAATGCTAAAGGTGATTTGTGAGCTTTAAGCTTATGCTTCCTTGATGCTAGTCTGTTCTGCCTCAATGCCATATTTTGGTGGCTTAAACTTATGTTCTCTTTTTTTTTTTTTTTTTTTAAATAATAATAATAATTTAATGTTTTTCCCATAGTACAATGTGTGCCAACGAAAATTATCTCTTTAAAAAGCATAACTAGGAAGAGAAAAGCAATTGATATATGCCACCACGGTGGTGGATGGAGAGGGAGATAAATATGCCCAATTTATCTTAAACACGTAATTCTTATACCAAAATCTTATTTTGCCTTTTATTTCTTTTGATCAATTTCATGTGCAGTATGGAGTTTTAAATTACAAGACTTTGTGGTGTTTGCTGTCTTATGTGCTGTATTTTCTTTCAGCGCAATGCTATAAATTGTCAACAGAAGTCTTTTACAATTATGTTACTATATGGGCTTTGTGTTTCTATATTCATTGCTGTTTTCAGAAATAGTTGCTTTCAATGGCTTGTTATATGTTCACAAAATTTCACTGTTTTATTTTTATCATGTCTAATACTGTGACCTTTCTCTACCCAAGCTTTTAATTTTGAATTTGTATGAAAACTGTTAATTTCAACTTTATTCATTTGGAAGCTTTTTAAGTTTTGACTAATTTCATTAAATCTTTGTTTTAGGTTGGAAATTTTAGAGTTGAACCACCAGGATTGTTCCGAGGCCGTGGAGAGCATCCTAAGGTTGTTATGATACTTGTCACTGGAAATAGATACATATAGACTGTTTTGGATGTAATGGTTTTCATATTTAGTGGCTGCATCTTATGAATTATGTAAAGCTTCTAAAGTTTACCTTCTACTTCTTATTTACTGCAATTTATGTTATTAGATGGGAAAATTGAAAAGACGCATCAGTCCAAATGATATCACAATAAATATTGGAAAAGATGCACCAACTCCTGAATGTCCTATTCCTGGGGAAAGGTACGATTCTTCCGAATCTTCTTGGAGAAAGTTCTGAAAAGTAAAGAACACTACCATGCTAATGTTATATTTTTAAAACCATTGAGTTGTGGGACCTTTGCAGATGGAAGGAGATAAAACATGACAATACAGTTACTTGGCTAGCCTTCTGGAGTGACCCAATCAATCCAAAGTTATTCAAATATGTGTTTCTGGCAGCTAGTAGTTCTTTGAAGGGACAAAGTGACAAGGAAAAGTATGAGAAAGCTAGGATGTTGAAGGTGCTTTCATGTTTTTATTTTATCAGCTTTTATGGACATGGTATTTTGCATGACATTTAAAAGTTACTGTAGATCTTGATATCTGGGTGCAGGGTTATATAGGGAACATTCGAGCTGCATACACAAAAGATTTTACATGCAGAGATATTACTAAGCAGCAAATAGCTGTTGCTACTTATCTTATTGATAAACTAGCTTTGAGGGCTGGCAATGAGAAGGTATAATGTCTGAAACTCTGCTTGTTTACTCTCTTTTGTGCTCACCGCAAAATGTACATAAAAGAGGCCAAGATACATGCATACAGGAACGTATTTTGTTATGAATGCTTATTAAATTTTTAAGTCAAATTGACTGTTAGAACACTTGCTGGATTCAGTCAATTGCCTAAAGTTTTAAAGAGGAAGCGAAAAAAAAAAATCTTATTCCTTGAATCTGTTCTGAGCTAGGTTGTCACTACTAATTCCTCTTGAAATTATGCTTATTCCATTACATGACAATTATATGTGCTGCTACATCTGGCATTACCCCAAAAGCATGTATATGTGAGGTGGCTAGTTCCAGAAAAATATGCCTATGTCATTATTCTGTTAAATTATAATCATTTTAAGTTCAAATTCACCTTTCATTTTCATTTTTAGGAAGTACATGTCTACAATCATAGTACAGAATATGCTTCAATTGTGTTAGATAGTCAGGAGTAATTTAAATTTGCATGTAAAATGATCTCATGACCGGATTGTTTTTGTTTGTTTTATTCACACAAGCAACTGTTTTTGTATCTAGAAATTGTTATAATCTATTTAAGTTCTTATAAAATCTAATCTGCAGACTCTAGTGTTTTTATTATACCATTTATTTATTGCCTTTCTAATTGTCAATTCTATTGCTCAAATGTTTTCTTTCTGCTTTATCAACTATCAAGTGATTTAATATGTGAAGTTGTACATGAACCATGAATGGTAATATAAATGCTATTTGATGTTGTAATGCAAACCATCCAAATTATAGATGTTGATAATCATGTCTGTAAGTAAGTAGATTTCCCCTTCTAGGACATCAGATAAGTGGTTGTTTGATTCCATAATTGTAAGGAACTTCTAGCACAAATGAGCAAAGCAATACCATATCTATTACAGGGACTTCCCGTTTTAGTGCTGTTTGGCCAAATAAAAGCAATTTATAACACGAATGGGGGAAATACCATGAGGCAGTGATTAATATCTATTGTTGGGTCTTATAAGTTTGTCATAAAGGTGTTCAAAAGTTGAGTGCTTGTGCTGTTGTGGATGAAATTTATTTTTGTATGAATCTCTAGTTTTCTCAGTCTGATCATTTATGTTTGGCAGTTTTGCTGTTTGGCTACATTACTTTATTGCACTTTTCTCAACCAGTTATATTTTCTAGTTTTTTATGCTTCTTGGTTTTTTTGGTTGTAATTTGTTTAAAGTTTTCTTAAGTTCTTTTAGTGAATTCCAAGGAGCTATTGTTTCAAGTAATTTCTGGTTGTGATTGTTCTACATAAAAAGCCAACCTTTCCTAGTAGAAAAAGGCTTTTTTCTTTGTTGCTGTTGATGATTATTCCATGTGAAAATCTTCCTTCAAAGTAGGTTTGGACAATTGAACTGGTTAATATGGAATTTGCCGAAGTATATTATTATTTTAATTTGCTGAAACTACTGGGTTAAGACATGAAAGATCCTATTGTTTTCTGTTGCCTTTATTCTCGAACAATTATTTGTGTTTTAACTTATTAAATTTATTTATTTCTCAATTACATTTGCTCAGGATGATGATGAAGCTGATACTGTTGGTTGTTGCACATTAAAAGTAGAGAATGTGACACCAGAAGCCCCCAACAAATTGCAGGTATTATGGCTTCTATTATCTCTTTTTTTTTTTTTTTGTTAGTTGTTGGGTGATAAATTGCAGGTCCTTAGGTACGTGGTTTTCTAAGTTCAGTTATCTGTCTTTCTTAAATTATTTTGATGTTAGCTGCTAATACTTAGGGCAATAAGATTGTGTTTCCTTTCTGGTGTAATGCAGTTTAACTTCCTTGGTAAAGATTCAATCAGGTATGAAAATACAGTTGAGGTGGAGCTTCCTGTTTATAGTGCAATTTTAAAGTTCCAAAAAGGTAGGAAACTGGTTCTTATTTTGTATATATTTTTGCTATGAGATTGAGGCCATTGAGTATCTGGTTTTCTTATTTATCAGATAAACGACCTGGTGATGATCTTTTTGACAAGCTGGATACAAGCAAATTAAATGCTCATCTGAAGGAACTCATGCCCGGCCTGACAGCTAAAGTCTTTCGTACATTCAATGCTTCCATCACATTGGATGATATGGTAAAAAGTATTTTGACATGAGAGTCCTAAAATTTATATACATTGGATTGGATGATTCTTTGTTCTCTTCTATTCTCTACTATGCTTCTATGTACTCAGTTTTATTCTTTTAGTACGTGTGACATTGAAGACGATTTTCCAACACCCATCCCCTCAATACACCTGGAGAAAAAACAATATAAGAGTTGAAAACTTCAGACATATTAATTATAAAGTGGAGTGCTTCTATACTATACACTTTTTTTCTTAAAAAAAACTGCAACCTTTCTTGGGATTTGTGCAGGGTCATATTAAAACCTTTCTGAATACTATTTGATATACAATTTAATTGCTTTGCATAAATACAAAACCACACTTTTGTGAGACACGCTTGTCTTAAATGGTTCATAAATCCCATGTGACATAGATTATAGATATTCAAGCCAAACGCATATTGTCTGCCAATTGAGTTAAATATTTATTATGATTTGTTTTATGAAAAAAAATATGATTTGTATAGTGGTTTACCTTCATTACTTCTATGCTACCTTGTATTATGGTATGGACTTGTATATTTAATGTTCTTGGAATTATGTGACAACAGTTGAATAAGGAAACTAAAGATGGAGACATTGCAGAAAAGATTGTTGTTTATCAGCATGCAAACAAACAGGTACATTGGCTCAAAAATTGCTTTTCCATACCAATGGTATTGCATTTATGTATTTTAGTTGTTGGCATTTATGTCGCATTGCTATATCTTTTCTGTTACAGGTTGCAATCATTTGTAATCATCAACGTAGTGTTTCAAAATCTCATACTGCACAAATGTCAAGGTTGACTGAAAAGATTGATGAACTTCAGGTAATTAGAATGTTTGAAATTTGGCAACCTGGGTGTGGATGAATTTCATTGTGCTTAAATTTAGAGTTGACTCACCTTGTGGCCTGTAAACATAAACAAAGCTTTACTCTTTCATTTTTAGGCTGTTTTGAAGGAGCTGAAAACAGATTTGGACAGGGCAAGGAAAGGAAAGCCCCCTCTGAAGAGTTCAGATGGAAAGATAAAAAAGAACTTAAATCCGGATGCGTAATGCAACTTTCTTAACATCTTTACTCATTGTATTGTTAAATGTGATGCAATGTATGATAGTGGTTTATGTAATCTGCAGGTTAGAGAAAAAGATAGCTCAAACCAATACAAAAATTGAGAAAATGCAACGTGATATGATGACAAAAGAAGATCTAAAAACCGTGGCATTAGGCACGTCCAAGATAAACTACCTTGATCCCAGAATCACTGTTGCTTGGTGCAAGCGGCATGAGGTTCCTGTTGAAAAGGTGCGTGCCTCTTCAGTTGTTTGCTTGTTTATATTAAATTACTCTAATATTTTGTTTTGTATTTTCAAATTTGGAAAAGTAGTTAATTATGTTTTCTTCCAACTGAAGAAAAACAAATTAACAGTCAAGCTTGTCTTGGAGAGCTAGAGGTCCAAGAGAGGCCCCTTGTTTGTTTTCTTGCTTGCTTATTGGCTGGAGGCAATGTTGCCTCCCACCAAAATGAACTAGTATAAATGAGAAATTCATAGGTGATTCCGGAACAGGGAAAAGTTCCTGTTCCAAACCATTCTACACGTAACGCCTCATCTATGTAGGCATTAAAAATATTAGGAATGTTATTTGAACATCAAAATTCGACAACATGATGACACTTGGTTAATGGTGTGCTGAGCTTGGTTAATGGGTCCATCAAGATGAGTAACTCATTAACCATCCACTGGGCTTCATTAATTAAGCTGTCGGTTAACGAGTTACCCATCTACTACAGATGTATTCATTAATCAAGTTCAACACATCATTAATCACGATTTTGAATATCATTAACTAGGTCTTGTCAAGTTGTCTAATTTTGATATCCAAATAACATTTTTGTAAAAAATAGTTTAAGTGGAAGATAGTGATGTTGGACATCACCGAGATTGTAAACAATAGTTTCTTCTCCTTAAGTACTTAAGAATTTCTAAGTATAAATATATGCCCCCATGGTGAGGGCTGTTTGCACCGTGGGCTGGATAATTCATTCTTCCCAATGTGCAATCAAACTTACATAGCTCTGATGCTCGATTGGCTTATGGCTTCCATATTCTCATTTTGTGGCTCAATTGTTACCTGAAATGTTCAGATTTTCAACAAATCTCTTCTGGCAAAATTTTGTTGGGCAATGGATGTAGATCCTGACTTCAGATTCTGAGATCTATGGGATGGAGGCATGCTGTTGTGAGGGAAAACATTTCTTTTTTATTCATTTCTTTTCCATAAAATAATTTTTTATTTTCTTTGGTTTGTCAATTCCAGCGGAAATTTATGTTGTAAGTTCATCTAATCTAATTATGGGGTGAGTTGTCCCCTTGCCGTTGGCCCGTTTTCTGCTTATACTGTCAGCTATTCATAGTTATGATTTAATGTGATACACATTGGTTAATGTGGAAAATGAGTAAAAAGTTTTGTTGTCGTCGTTGATTTTTTCCTATTAGCGTCATTTTGTTTTATCTCTAGGTAGCGTTTGATATAAGTTTTACAAAAAGATTTCCGGGAATATTGGCATAGGAATAAAAGTTTATCATATTTGGCACAATGTTTAAAAAAAATATTTCCAGGCATAAAAGATGCCCGAAAATAAAATCAGCGAATAATAGTTAAAAATTTGGGAAAACTTTTTACCCATGTGTGAAGATGGGAAAAAAAGATTATTGGGAATGTGATTCTCATGAATATAATTTGTCTGGGAATAAAATATTCCAGGAATGTAGAGTGCTTATGGATCTTGTAATTTTTTTATTGTTATTTTTCGTATATGTTCTTCGTAACCAACTATAGTTGTGGTTATATCTCCTGAAAAAGGACCCAGGAATCAGAATGAGTAGTTTATAATTTTTATTTAGCAAACAATGATATAATTTAATAAAAAAATGAATGTTAAAATGTTTTTTTCTTTTTCAGTTCATATTTTAATTAAATATTAAATTAGTTTAATTAATAATTTAGAAAATAGGGAGAGAAGATGGTGAGGGAAAAAATGAATTTTAAAAGTTGTTTGATCTGAGTGAAATATCAAATATGAAAGAAAATTAATATTAAGATGGGAAATGTATAAAAAATAAAGAAGTCCAAATAAAATGACATAAATATCCTTTATAATGATAGTATTGTCATAAAAGAAAAGAAGAATGGGACAAGAAGACAATAGTGGACTCTGGCTATTTTTTCAGGATCTAACTATGATCTTTGTATATGATCTTTGTATTGATCTTTGTATTCCCCTTGGATGACTATATTTTATGAATATTGCCTCATTAAAATTTTGCTAAGAAAAACTCAGTGAGATAAAAACATAGCGAAGGAAAAAGAGTATAATATTCATAATAACTTACTTCCCCTAAAAAATACATCAATTATGAAAAATTCCTTAATTGACGCATTCCAATGTTATGCACGTGTTTCTTGAAAACTGAAGTTGGCAATGCCTTTATGAATAGATATGTTGGGTTGCCATTTGAACGAATTTTGCAAACATCAAATGTCACCTTTCTTTTGGAGTTCATGCGTATAAAAGAATTTTGGTGAAATATGTTTAGTTCTATCACCCTTTATGTAGCCACTTTTGATTTGTGCAATACATGCTTCATTATCTTCATGCAATGTTGTTGGCTTGTCTTTTTCTTTCATCAATCCACATACTCTTCTGATGTATTGAGTCATAGTTCTTAGCCATATGCACTCACAACTTGCTTCAAGAATAGCCAATATTTCTTAATGATTTGATGATGTAGCTGTGATTGTTTGCTTCACTGATTGCCATGAGACAGCAGCTTTTCCACATGTAAAAACATAACCTGTTTTGGGCCGGGCTTTATGAGGATTCGAAAGATATCCAGCATCAGCATACCCTACCAACTCTAACTTTACTCCATTTGGGTAAAAGAGACTCATATCAAATGTACCATGGAGATAATGAAGAACATGTTTGACTCCAACCCAATGACTTCGGGTTGGTGCTGAACTGGATCTTGCTAATAAGTTCAATGCAAAAGCTATATTTGGTCTACCACGCTTCTGGCATCCTTTTGATTCATTAGGTGTCATTCCTGTAGGATGTCCTTTAGGGACAATCAATCGTGCAGGAACACTTGCGGTCAGTATATGTGATTTAGTAACCTTCTGAGTGTTCGTAAAACAATCTAGCAATTGGTTTGCAGAATTCTACAAATGAATTATTCCTTGAACTTCAAGTTCACATTGATTTGTGCGTGTATCCAAATTGGACAATGTTGGTGTGTTCCAACAAATTTCTTGTGCTTTCACCCTTTCACCTTTTTCTTCCCCCAAAGGTGGGAAAGATGATTCATCAAATTGACAATCCAAAAATCTTGCTCTAAAAAGATTACCTGTTAAAGGTTCTAGGTACCTAATGATAGAAAGAGAATCAAAACCAACATAGATTCCAAGACGACGTTGTGGACCCATCTTAGTCCGTTAAGGGTGCGACACCCCATTACTAGGGTATTATTTACGTAACTTATTGCGGAAATTAAATTTAACGAAAAATAATATATTGCTGGTTACCTTCTGAAAACAAAATACGTTTCTAACCACTTATTCTTTATAAAATGGTGATAATTTTTTTTTCCTTTTTCCTTTACATCATATATATAACCAAACGCCATTAATATAATATACAACTATATATATATATCATACATATGCATCATCAGGGTTTTATACAAGATCTTTATCCTACCAGGTCATCACCTACAATCAAACGGTCAATACATCAAACTGAAATAAATTAAGTATATCATAGTGCGAGTCTGAAAAACACTACTAAAAAAGATTGACTCTCAGTAGCCAAAGTCAGACTATCTAAAATCCCACTCTACCCAAAAGAACTACATTCCTACAGCTGGTCGCTACTAGTGAAACCCATTGGGGTGTCTAGTATAGACACCCCCACCTCCAGGAGGTGTATCTGGAGAGGATACCTCAAACCCCTCTCCAATATCCGGGCTACACCATCCTCAAGAGGAACATAGTCCGGATCAACCATCGGATCCTCCTCAGGATCTTCCTCCATCTCCTCCTGTGCCTCCTCCGGGATCAAAACTATAGGCCCTGGAGGTGACTCCGGGGCTACCTGCTGTAAAGGCTGTACGTGCGAAGGTGGTTGATGCTCTAAGTCCCCGTGGCGCACCAAATGCTGGAGGATCATCCAAATGGGAGGTAGTGAAACCTCGATCGTCTCCCTGGTATGAATGAGCTGCTGTGGTCCATCTGCTACAGTCCCTTGGAGTGTCCTCATCGGACCAGTGTAGGTAGAACTCCGAGCCCCTGGTTGATCACCCAGGCGTTACCTTGATCAACATTGTCAAACATCAGAGCTCAGATCCCCGAGTAGTTCAGGTCCACTCCTTCCAGATCCATCTGTACTCAGATATGTATATATTCCACATAGTAGAGGAAACAACAAACATATATGCAAGGGTGATATACCAATATACGAGTTTTGATAAGACAACCACATGCACGACACACAAAACAGCATATACCAAATATTCACAGCATATAAAGAAATTATTCAAACAACAGAATAATTCTATCGAAAAAGGTTTCATACCCGACAGTCATCGTCATTTTATAAAAATGCATGGCGCTTCAATATTCAAGCTCTAATTTGATACCTAATCTCCGGAGATCCCAAAAATTTTTGTTTCGTTTTGAGCAGATCAAGCTCTTTGCATGGCCCATTGTAAAAAATAAATAAAACAATGTCCAACAGAACACATAACACATGGGTCATCACTCAGTACACCAAGGTTATTGTTCACAAATGTAACATTGGTCCACACAGAACACAATAGTTACTGCGATCAATGGAGTTTATTGTCCATAACCTATTGCCTCACTCAGAACCCAATAATCGTCGCATTAAATTGGAAACATAGTCCAGTAAAGATACATTGGTTCACACAGAAATCCAATGATCAAATGGAAACATAGTCCATAAAAGATACATTGATCCACTCAGGACTCAATGATCATAACACATGGCACGTCTGCCAAAAATGCATTCTCGTTTCGTTTTCTTTGTCGTAAAAATCTTCCTTTGTCGAAGCTCGAAGCTCACGATCATGCTTAATTTTATATTATGACTTCTCCACTTTAAACAAACATAGGACACACAGTCCAAATGTTTTAAACTTAACACATGACACACAGCCCGAATGCTCAATCGCAAAGCCTTAAACTGATGCACCAGTCTTAGGCTCGTGGATATGGAATTCACATTCTCCACATCAAATTTAGGACACACAGTCCACAAAACCTTTTCAGGACACTCAATTCAATGACACAGATCCCTATCTACGTGTCAACAGAACACTAGAACCCCGACGTATCGGTCACTAAGTTCGTTTTTCCTTTTTAAAACTTTTCACTCAGTGAAATAACAAATACAAAACTAAACCTCCGAAAACTTATCCGAGTTTAACGGAATTATTTTTACTGAATAGAACTCCTTTACAGAAATCCTTTTCTGTTAAAACATTTATAAAACGTGAAATCATAGATAAATTCTTTTCCGTCCAAAATTCTTCATTTCTGAATTTTGTTCTCAATAAAAATCAACTTTTAAAAGTCCTCTTTAAATAAAATTTATAATAATAAAATATAAACCCTTTTCTAAAAAATTTCACAAAAATCTTTTTATAACTTAAATGACTGTTCTGTCATAAGTAATTATTCTGATGGCTATATTACGTTATTTTCGTAACTTTATCACTTTAAACAATATTTTATAATAAAATTGAATTTATTTTAGAAAAACTAGCACCTGTAAAAATTTTCACAGTTTTGCCCTTACTGTTACTTTACTAACACATTTTCCACAAAAATATTATTAAAATAATATTTTTTCACTTTTTCAAATTCTCATATATTAATCACTCTGATTAATTATCCAAGCCTATCAAGCTTTTAACCTCAAATTAATTTAAACACTGGCCAATGTCAGGTTTCTCAATCCATCACTTAACAACAGATAATTTCACCACAATATAGCATGGCATACATACAAATTATGGCATACATCACAATTATAATTTAATAATTCAATTATAATCATGTAAATCAACATATCATAAAAAATCAAGTAAGCATATAATCACTTAAACAATAAACGATTCAAAAATCACAGAAAATCATCACAGATAATTTACGACAGACGACTCAAAAATATAGCATACGATTATCTTAAACTCCCCAGGCTGTCCCTCCTAACCTTTTGGAGAATCAAATCACACTGTCACAAAAACTTTCCGATTAGGATCCGGTTTCCTCCGTTCCGCTTAGATCGACTCGATCCGATTAATTACTTCACAACGAATTGCAACCAAAATAAATCAAAATCAAACAAAACACACTTGTTCATGAGGTCTAGGGTTCGGTCTCTTCTAAATCACTAGGTTAGGAAAGTTAAAATTTTTCTAACTTATGGATTTATGATCCTTAAGCAACTTAAGCATAATAAAACACTTAATCCAAGATTATGAACCAAGAACTTTGAATGAAACTCATCCAACTCCATGAACTAGGGTATCGGCCTTGACACAAAAGTGGGGTTAAAAACTTCATTTGATTTCCATCTCTTGGATTTAACAAATACACATAGTATAGGATTGGATTCAAGTGTCACAAAACAACTTTGAATCAAAAATCCATCCAACAACAAAGTTAGGGTTTCGGCCCCTTTTAGAAAATTGGGTTAGGGTTTGATTTTTGGTTTTCTAATCATTTGGATTCATTAACCATAAGGATTAAAAGATGAATCACATGATCATTCAACAAGTTTTTGAAACAAAATCCCTACACACCCATTTGTGAGGGTTTCGGCCAAGGGGAAAAAAATAAGAAGGAAATTTTTGTTGAACACATGCTCTTGGATAACAAATATAGAGATGATTATGAGATTATAGCAATTAGTTTCAAGTCAAAAGGATTTTTCTACAATTACTTATGAATTTTTGAAGATAACATCATGAACTTTGAATCAAATGAAGAACATGATGATTCATGGCATAAACTTGTAAAAGTTGTGAAGAGAAAGCGTTGAGGGATTAAGGAGAGAAGAAATCACCTCTTGATGCTTGAAGAAAGTGATGATTTTGATGATGTTCTTCACAAAATCAATAAGATATTCTTATGGTGTTCTTGGTGTTCTTAAGGAAATGATGAACTTTGGTGACAAGAAGACATGAAATGAAAAATGAAAATTGCCTAAGTGATATTGAGCCGTGGGTTTGGGGGGTATTTTGGTCCAAATTTACAATGGCAAGGCTTGTAATTTCCATGTGAAACTAGGGGTAACATGGTTTTTTCCATGCCAAAAATATCTAATGGCATTTATGTGTCATTATGGCCATTATTATTTGGATAGGATCGTCATAAATACTCGTCATATCAGTCACATCAGTCATCTCAGCTATGTTGCTGACCCCCTTGGTTCATCTGACTCAGGTTTCCTAGAGATATTTTGATGTTTTCGCCCGCAACAAATATAATATTTTATTTTTACACTAAATTTTTCAAAACTTCCAATATCGTAGCAAATATAATAAAAATATTTTTCATCTAATTCATGAATTAAAATTAGGTTTTCTGAGCAGTAAACTTTTACTGTCAGTGAAAACGCAGACCGGGCTCTGTCTGAATTTTCAACCCAAAATTTCATCGTAAGCTTATAATATTAAGCATAACATGGAAATGACATTGGCTTATCCAAAATCATTTTCTAAGTTTTGGATAAAAATATAATTATTTATATATTTATTACCGATGTTAGAAAGTAGTAAAAATCGGGGTGTTACAGAGGGGGTGCAACAGGTACATATACAACACAACCAAATATTTTAAGATGAGATATATCAGGTTGTTGACCAAAAACAAGTTGTAAAGGTGAAAACTTGTGATATGCAGATGGTCGGATATGAATTAAATATGTTGCATGTATTATAGCATGTCCCCAAGCAGATGCATGAAATTTTGATTTCATGAGCATAGGTTTAGCGATAAGTTGTAAACGTTTAATAAAAGATTCAGCTAAACCATTTTGAGTATGAACTTGTGCAATGGAATGTTCAGCACTAATTCTTGTTGACAAACAATAATCATAAAAAGCTTTTGAAGTAAACTCACCTCCATTATCCAAACAAATTGTTTTGATGGGATGGTCAGGAAAATTTGATCTTAATTTTATTATCTGAGCAAGAAATTTAGCAAAAGCAACATTTCGAGTTGAAAGTAAACAAACACGTGACCATCGAGTAGAACCATCAATTAAAACCATAAAGTTTCGAAATGGTCCACAAGAAGGATGAATTGGGTCACAGATGTCACCTTGTAATCTTTGTAGAAAAGAAGGAGATTCTAAAGGTAATTTGGATGGAGAAGGTCTAACAATTAACTACCTTGAGCACAGGGAACACAAAAATAATCATTATGTAAAAGAATTCTGTGATCCTTTAATGGGTTGCCATACGTATTTTCAATGATACGTCGCATCATAATTGAACCAGGATGACCGAGACGCTCTTGCCAAAGCACAAAAGTCTTAGGATCTGAGCACTTCTGGTATAATTTGACACAATCATCCTTATTTTTGTAAAATATAATCCTGACGAGAAACTTGGAAATTTCTCTAATATAGACTTTTCATTTGAATTTGTGGAGGTAATATAGAGATACTCTAAACTTTCCTCACTTTTGATTTCAACATGATACCCATTTCGACGTAAATCTTTGAAGCTTAGTAGATTTCTTCGGGATCTACTAGAATACAACGCATCATCGATGTATAATTTTGTTCCTTTTGGAAACATAATATGGGCTCTTCTAGAGCCTTCAATTACATTTGCAGAACCAGATATTGTATGAACATTAATTTCAGCTAATGTTAATTGTAAGAAATATTTTTTATTACGATGGATTGTGTGAGTCGTGCCGTTGTCCACTAAACATATGTCATCCTCCATATTATCAACATTATTTTGCATTATCTAATAATAAAATTAAATATTAGAAAACGAATAATGATAAAAATTAAAGATATTATTGATCATAATAATAATAAACACTAAAGATATTATTTAATCACAAAAGTTCTAACATGCGACAATCTTTAGGATTTGACAGACAAAAATCAATCTTTATCTTGATTGAAAAACCTATCCAACAAAAATATTGACATACGACAAGTATGATCGAGGTCTTTTCATACATGTTAAAAGTAATAAGATAATTTTACTATTTTCAATATTTTTTGCATTGTTATGTCATTCATTTGATATATTCTCATACGAAGATCTAAAACCATCAAGATAAGGGTAATATCTACCACATCAATGACTATAAACATGACCTTTATCGTACCCAAATTATAATACATAACATTCACTTCACTTCTGGGAATGATATTCAATCCATTTGGTTGTCTTCTCCATTTTTAATTTGCTACTCCATGAGCATACTTGAGAGGCATATATGATTTTTCTATCACTTTAGTTTGTTTCAAAATGTACTAAGATCAAATGATCTTTTAAATTTCAATCATAGTTCATTGACTTTATGCAATCTTTCATGAATGCTTGAATAATGAGTTCTTTCGGAATCTATCAAGAGTGATGAATTCAAGCTTTGTCAGATTTGACAAAGACACTTGGGAAGAAAAACCTAAAGTCAAATTGATAAAAAAAATTAAAAAAAATTGAACAATACAATTTCATATCTGTGTATAGAAAATAATAAAAAAAAGCAGGAAAAAAAATGAAGGAAACACAGATGTCTCTCCTTGTACGTGGCGTTACTGTACTTGTAGGCAGCCTAAAAATATTTTGATTCAAAGAGAGGGTTTTTAAAGATAGACACGTACAAGGTTTTAAAGATTAGAAAAAAGAACCCCCTTTTCCCCTTCATTATTCCCTTGTTGAAGATTTTATACGTTAAGGAGAAGAAGGAAAAAAAAAAGTATGTATAAATTCTTACCTTTGATAAGTATGTATAAATTATTACACTTTTAGAGACTTGATCGTGCTGATAACGTGTTATAAAAAAAAAAAACAAGAAAGAAGATAGGGAGAAGAAGGCAATACAGATATGGACTCAAATGTTAGTTCTTCAGGAACTAGCTATGATATTTGTATTGATCTGATTGAATGTCTACAAGAATAAAACCTAATAGTCCTATTTATAGAGGTAATTGACTATTAATTATGGATCAAATTAAGAGACATAAATAGTGAGTAAATACAAGGATTTGATAAAGATATTATGGGATATCAAATTAATATAGTCATCCACAAAACCTGCATATTTATAACAAGTATATTATTTTTACTTTTTATATCTAATAACAAAATATTTTTTATGAATGTTATGAAAATAATTATATTTTATGATAAAATAATATTACTTAAAATATACTTTATGGATATATTTAAAAAATAAATATATTTTATAGTAAATATTAATTAAAAAAAAAACCACCATACGTCCATGCCCCCTTGGCCCTTTCCCTCCACACACCCCCCTTACCTCGTCTCCCATTTCCATAATGGACAAAACTTACATGCAGTGCCTTAAGTCCTTGTGGTACTGTTCTCCAATCATAATGGACAAAACTTACATGACCCGAACGCGAAGAAGATCATGCATGACCCAAAACTGGCACCGTGACTGTGAGAAGAGGGGGAGTCGACTTAGCAGGAAGAGAGAGATGAAGCTGAGGCGAAACAAGAAAATCTGAAAAACAGAGAACATGGTTGACGACGTTAACTGTGCGGATGAGAGGTGAGTGCTGATGTGGAAATTTTTCTACATGTCCTTTTATGATTGGTAAACAGTACCACAAGGACCTAAGGTACTGTATGTAAGTTTTGTCCTTCCATAATTTCATCCTACCCATCCTCTTAACCACAGACTTCCCTCCCATTTACTAATAACATGCTATAAGTTTGTGTTAAAAAAAAAAATATAGCATGCTATAAGCTTTTCTTCATTTTTTTTATTTATAGATAAGTATTCACTAAAAAGAATTAGAACTGAATTCAAGGGTCGAGTTAGACAAGTGAGGTAAGCTGGCGTGGTGGGCAAGTTTGAAGGATGAGACGCCCCGAATTCCCATTAAAAAACAATCCTAATTAACTATATCTTAATTCATTTTATTGGCATTAGCATGATTATTACATGCAAAAGTAATATATGTTGCGGAAGTTGTAAAATTAAAAACATTTAAAAGCATGCACATCGGAAGAAAATAAAACAAGACAGATATATACATAATATTTACAACGAGTCTCCAATGTACCGTAGATCCAAACTGAGGGATCGTAACCTAGAGAAACTATAGAAACTGATAAAATGAAGAAACATATATATCACTGGTTACAGAAAAAACAAAAGGTCCTGCATCTACCCGCCCGCCTCTCAAAATATATCAAAATATAAAAAGAAGCTCACCAAAGCTCTCCCCTAGCAGACGCTGCCGACAATCCATATCACAGACGATATGGGCATCTGGAACTACCCTTGCCCTCGCCATAATGACGCCTATAAACTCTGGTCCTCACTAGCTCGTCACTACTCATGAGACTCTCCGGCAATGGTAGTGGTACATCGTCTGCACACACCTCCTCCTTCGGCCTCTATCCACTATACCAACTCTGCAACGAGCTCGAGAACGATCAACCTGGTTCCACATATTGTTTGGAAACTCCCGCTGGTGGGGTGGAAACCATATCTCTGAGAAAGGAATGCGTTGGGAGATGAGATACGAGCAGAGCAGAGTGAAGAACGATCCTCCTCCTAGGCGGATATAGATGATGACCGGGATGACGTAACACATGAAGAACTGCAGTTAGTGCATCAGGTGGTGCTCCATTCCTATCACCGTCATTGTGCAGCTGCTGCTGCTGCTAATCTATCGAACGTACATGCAGAGAAAAAGAGATAGAGAAGGGAGATAACCTACTATACAACTAGAGGTGGCAAAATGGGCTAATAAGCCCGTCGCGGGTTCGGGCTTTATAGGGCCGGGTCAAAAAGGCGTGGAATCAATATAGGCTGCAAAATAGGTACCCAAGCCCTGCCCTATGTGGATTGCAGGATTTTTCTTGCCTGCCCGACATTTTTTATTTGTATTTTCTGTCATTTTCATTTTTATTGAATTTTTTCCCAAACAAATTATGACTAGTATTTTTTATAAAAAAAACTGCTCAAGTGTCTTAATAAAAGATGCTAATTACAGAGATGCTATGGTGTTTTAAAAAAAAAGTTATCAATACATTCTCCATCTATGTTATGTATATTGACATCAGCAGTTAAATCCTTGTTTCTGGGGCTACCACGTTGGTACACATTGTAACATTGGCAAGTATATTTTTTTAAAAAAATCTCTGTAACTACACACATGCTAACTATTCTTCCAAAAAAAAAATGTTAATTCAGCCAAACAAATTTACACCAATTTGTTTGTGTCTCTTAAACCAATAGTTACAATCGCACAAGAACATCAAAAAAAAAAAAAAAAGAGAAAGTCCAACAATTGAAACAATGAAAAACATCCAACAATATAAACAATGAAAAAGTCTAACAATAGAAACAATGAAAAAGTCAAACAAAAACAAACTTCACAAATCACAATGAAAGTCCAATAGTAACAACGATATATTTAAATCCTATGTTTTGTTATCAACATTGACATTTAAGCCTCTTAACTCAATCTCCAATAGGGGTATCTTGGTCTCCTCGGAAGGTCCACCTGCGACGGGAATACTCAGGGCCAAACGTCGAGATAGCCAAGCCTCCACGGTGATCACGGCATAGTGGGTGCAAACCACTGGTCTCTTGTAAACCATTCCAGACCGGACTACATCCCCAAGGTTCATAGAATCGTCCCTCACCATATTCCGTACCCACACTCGGGTACACCAACCTTGCATGACTCCCAGTCATACGGCTCGCCACTTGGCAATTTATGCAATGCACAATCATTCTAAGTTGACATATGAAGTTGACACAGGCAAACACAAGAAGGGGGGGTTGAATTGTGTTTGTTAATATTTTTTGAAAACAACCTTTTCAAGAATAGTTTTCTCACACAAAGATAAGGAGGCAGAATAAAGCACACAGAAAAACAATCTTTTGAAAGAATAACAAATTCAAGTTCAAATCCCCACAGTTAGTAAAAACACGTAAAGCCAAAGAGATAAGGGATTATAAGATTCACACAAGTTGTTTTATCCTGGTTCACTCTCTTCCAACCAAGAGCTACGTCCAGTCCCTTCTACTAGAAGGATTTCTCCACTATTTTTCCAAATAGATTACAGCAAGTATTTAACACCTCTCCAGGCTCACAAGTATTTCTTTCTTACCAAGCCTCTTCAGGCTCTACTTCTAATAAAGATTTTTTGATGTCTTTGATCTTCTAACTCACTATGTATGAGAATATGAAAGTTTAAGATCAGATGAATATTATAGCAATATTCAAACTATAATATTACAGACTTTTGCTTTTTGAGAGAATGAGAGAATATTTGCTCGCAAGAGATTTCTTGAGATTTCTTTGTATGCGCAAAAGTTGTTTCTTCAAAAGCCTTAGTCTTCTATTTATAGGGTCCTTGATCTTCTCTTCAGAATCATCAACGGTTGTTTTTGAATTTTCCGTTTAGTGATAGAATCAACCAAGTAAATATCCGTTGAGACTCAGCTTGCTCGTGGCCTTTGTACTATGTGACAAATTCTTGCATGTAATGGCACACCTCTGAGCAAAAGCAACTTGAAAAACAGTTTTGCCTTCCTTGTACAAGTTCCAGCTATTTCAGCGTAAAAGGTGACAGGGTACACAACGTTTTGCATTGTACTATTCTGCTTTTTGCAATTCCTTATTTGTACTATGTCTCTCTCATTGAAACAAGACAATAAAAACCGTTAACAGAAAATGAGAAGGACCATTATAAATGTATGAAATGAATATCAATCATATGAAATAAATTCGCTTTGGTTCAGATTGATATAAATGCTCAAAATTCTTCGTCCAACAAACAAAAGCAAAGGCAAGGTAAGTAAGGAGAGTTTTAAGGCTCCGTCCACTGACGTGGCAACCAAAACTTCGTCTACTAAGAACAACGGTCTTGCCAGTACTTGAGACATTTAAAATCTCCGTCCAGTGACGTGGCAATATAAAACTAATGTTATTATTTGAGAGAAGCTCACGTCTACATGAAAAGAATTTCTCGTCCACTAGAAACATTCAAGCGCTCGTCCACTGACGTGGCACTTGAGAATAAAGGAGATCCTTGATAGAGTGGACTCGACCACTCTTTCAATATAAAATATATGGACGCGGATTGTAAAAGAAAATAGACTTAACATTTTAACTTATAAGAACAGAGATCCTTCAAGACTGAAGGCACTTGTTAGATTTAAAGCTTAACACTTTGCTACACAAATTTAATTCTTATTGTTAACATCAAAACCTAGAGATTATTTAATCCAAATTACTTTGGTTCCAACAATCTCCCCCTTTTTGATGATGACAAAAACTAATTAAATTTATTTTGCAAAGTCTAAGAGAGCTTACAAAGCTCCCCCTAAGACAAAGCAGTTGTCAGATAAAAGCAGTTACGGCATATTAAGCTAAGTCTTATTTGCAATATAATATAGGTTATCAGACCAAGATAGCAGCTTATTAACATTTGAGATTCAAAGCAGTATTGGAGCATAATTGACTTTAGACAGAATTAGGCATAGACATAAAGTCAAGGCATAGAAGGCATAGTATCAGCAAGATGAATATACACTTATGTATATGCAGACAACTATGTACTTTTTTTTAAAAAAAAAATGTCTGTATTATAAAATTTAATCTTTCCTTTCTCCCCCTTTTTTGTCATCAGACAAAAAGGTAAAAGGGAGTGGACCATCATTGTCAGCAAATAAAATAAAACAGAGAAGGAAAACGTTTTTAGGTAGAAGGAGGTGGTGGAGGGGGTTGGTTAGGATTTGGGTTTTGATTCCTTTGAAATTCCAAGATCAGAGCCAACATCTAATTCATCATGGCATTTGTAGGGGCCAGAGAATCTTGAACTTGCTTCTGCACCCTTTCTTCAATCTGTTGAGCCATCTGTTCAGTCTTTTCTTCAACTATCTTGCCAACCTTATCATCAACAATTTTTCCAATGATGTCTTCAAGATTGGGTGGCAAGGAAAGTTGTCTTGAGCTCTCAGCAGTGTCAGAGACAGTGTCTTGAGCTTGGGCTGGTAGATTAACCATAGCAAGAGCTAATGGTTGAGAAGAAGTCTTAGCAGACTCAGCACCTTGCTTAGAGACACCAACCTCAGTAGACTGCTCAGCTTGTGCAGATGGAGGTTCAACTGAAGTAGGTTGAGAAGACAGTTGTGCATCAAATTCAGGGCCTTCTACAATCAACTCTTTAGCTATATGATCAGAGGATGATGTTGCTGGAGAGGCAGTGGCAGCTTTAACAGATTTCTGAGGGACATCCTTTGCCCAGTGGATAGGAGTAATTTCCTCCACATCCCTGCTGGTAATAGGAAGTGCCCACAGATCTTTGTAGATCATGTGCCTTAGCTTGGACAGTCCACACTTTCCTCTGAACTTGGGAATTTCTTGCTTCTCTTCCTGAGTCAAGCCAGAAGAAGAAGCATCCCTGGTGCAGTGGATGATATGAGACATCCAGAAGTCAGCAGCTTTCATTTCTCCAATATTCTTCACATCCTCCATATACAGATAGAAGTCGAGCTGGGAGTGATCAAAGGTTTCTTGAGACAAATCCAGCATGGCAGAATGAGCTTCAGGCATGACTCCCTTATTTCTTCTGAGCCTCATATCTTTGTCCTTGTTGAGGTCTATCATGCCAAGCCTTGGACAGATAGGGTAGGGAGCAATGCCTACACGTGTTTCCTTATTATGCCTCAGCCATGTGATAGGAACCCAACGTGCAGCTCTTTCAATTTGGATGTAGCTGAACTCCCACTTCAGAATATTATAGATCAGCTGATCTGCGAAGGGGTCTGAGGCACTTCCTTAGATGCTGGGATGCTCGAATTTCAACCATTTTGTGTTGCCATCCAATATAATTGGATCGTGCTCAGATGATCTTGCTCTCTTCTGAGGTAAAGTAGGCAGTCTGTTCCTTTTAAGATCAGTTTCCCATACAGGAATGATGTGCCTTGCTACTCCTTCAGTGTGAGGAATCAAAGGTGGGGTTTTTTGTAGGTTGGGGTAAATTTTTCTTTGGGGGAAACGTTTGAGGGGTAGATGGGTGAGGAGAGGGCCGTGTTGGTTGTTCATCTCAAATGGAAAGGGACCTTTAGGAGGCTGAGAGTTTGGGTATTTGGTGGTCCAGGGGTATTCCTCATAGGGTTCATAATCATAATCAGGATGGGAGTACCACCTTGTTAGAGGAATGGCAGGGTTAATTTCAGGGTCAGGTTGGTGAGTATGAAACAGAATTTTCCAATTTCTCTTGACCTGAGCCCAATTCTCAGACTTATTGGCAAAGATAGTGGATGAGGGTATAATTGGTGGAAAGAGTTTTCTTAGGGGTTTAGGAAAGGGGGCACCTTGACAAATTCCATCATCCTTTTGATGAAACCAAGGATCAGAGTCAGGAATTATAGGTGGAAAGATGGTTTTGAGTGGTGAAGGTTGGGATATGGTTAATTGATTTGGGCTAATTTGTGGTGAAGATGGAGTTGAAGTTTGGTCAGATTGGTCTTTTTGTGGTGAGGGTTGGGTTGTGGGTAATGTAGGTCTATACACATTATCAAAAAATCCTACTCCCGGAGTAGGGGCACCATCACTCACAGTATTAATAGGAACTTCAGAAGAGGTGTTTACCTTAGAGGCTGCAAAGGTTCTAGCTTTCCTTGCAGGTTGCCTCCTCTTGGTAGGCACAGCAGCATCAGCAGCAGCAGCAACAGCAGCTGCTTTCCACTTTAAAGCTGTTCCTAGAGGAACATTGTCATCTTCATCATCCTCATCTTGAGGCAGTACCAGCTTTCTTGCTCTCTTGGGAGCAGGTCGAGGAACAGGTTGAGGAGCCTCAGCCCTAGGCTCATTAATAACAACGCCTCTGGTAGGCCTTTTAGGAATAGGCTTCCTGACAGCCATAGTTTTCCTTTTAGTTCCTCTTTTGAGACCTAGAGTAGCTGCATTGTTGGCCTCAACAGATTCTTCTTTAATCTTCATTTTCTCCTCTTGTTTTGACATCTCAACTTGTTTGTACGTGTCAAGATGCATGCTGCTTAGGTTGCTCTTTCCGAAAATGGCAGCTTGCATCTCCTTCGAACGAAGGATTTTTTCTTGTTCTTCTAGAGGCTTTGCACTTATGTAATCATACAAGCCTTGCTGCTTGAAAACTTTTGACAGAAGATGAGAGAAGGTGATGTGGGAGGCGGTTTCTCTGTTTGTAATGGCATCCTTGAAGCGATGAAACAGGATCCATGGCAGGTTTATTTTTGTCTCATAGATCATGTTGCAGAGACAGAATTTGTGAAGGGCAGAGAGGTTGTCCTTAGACCCTGCCTTATGAAGCACCGTCTTGTTCAGAATCTGATGAAGAATCCTGATATGATCCTTCATTTCATATGACTTCCACGAGTGAGTCCTCACTGTATCTTCTCGCATCAGTGTAACCGAGATAGTTTCTATACCACCAAGATCTTCTTCCCAGTTTTCTGTAATGATCAAACCCTCTTGAGCACAAACGATTGCATCAGAAATGGTCTTCTCAGAAACAGTTATCTTCTTGCCTTGAACAAACCCTACTACCTCAGTGTCAGTAATCTTTGGTTTCCTCCAGAAATCCCTTACTAAGTCCGGATAAATCGAGACCTTTTCCAAAAACAAACCATCCCAACCAGCAGCGTTGATGTACTTGCTTACATCCAAGTTATACTCACTCAGAATTTCAAAATTAAAATGATGCTCCGCTGCAATACTTATGATGTCAGTAGCATAGGCAGGCTCGGGAGTTGAGGTTGAAGCCATTGTTGAGTAAAAGTTAAGGTTTGAAGAACAGAGAATTCGAAAACTTTCAGAGAGAAGTTATCAGAGATGAAGAGTAGCGAAAGGTTTTTCAAAGGGAAAGGGGCTTCTTTTAAGGAGTTTCCGAATACCAACAGTTTTCAAGGAAAATTCAAAAAGAAATGATTGATTAGACAAGACTTTAGTAGAAAAACGGCGTTGGTATATAGGGACCGTAAAAAGTTACGATGGGATTGATGGAAGTAGCTGACTCAGCAAGGAAATGATTAAAATCAAACGTTTTAAGATAAATAAGTTCAGATATATAAAGATGCAAATTTTTTTTTTTTAAAAAAAGAAATTGTATGTAAGATCGGGTCCACAAAAGATTGAGGGTGGACGCGTAAAAACATATGTAGTGGACGCGGCACACCAACAGTAGTGGACGCGTAGACTACACGTGTTCTGGACGCCAAAATCAGTGGACGCGCAGATAAAACATGCAATCAACACATATACCAAATTAAACCACATACAACATGTTAAGGTGTTTTCTGATAAAAATAAATCTGTCCTCAGCAAGAGGTTTAGTAAAGATATCTGCTCATTGATGATCAGTATCTACAAATTGAACATCAAAGACACCTTTTTGCACATAGTCTCTGATAAAATGATGTTTGATTTCTATATGCTTAGCCCTAGAATGCAGAATTGGATTCTTAGACAGATTAATTGCAGTAGTATTATCACACATTAGTGGAATACTACTTACAAACACATTGTAGTCCTCCAATTGGTGTTTAATCCAGAGGAGTTGTGAGCAGCAGTTTGCAGCTGATATATATTCTGCTTCAGTAGTTGATAGAGCAATGGTACTCTGCCTTTTGCTTGACCATGATACTAGATTAGCTCCAATGAAGTGACATCCCCCACTGGTGCTTTTTCTTTCAATTCTATCTCCAGCATAGTCAGCATCACAAAAGCCAACTAATCTGTAATCTTCATCTTTCTTAAAGCACAGACCAAGATTAGTAGTACCTTTTAAATATCTAAAAATTCTTTTAACTGCTGATAAATGAGATTCTCTAGGATCAGATTGAAATCGAGCACATAAGCAAACACTGAACATTATATCAGGCCTAGAAGCAGTTAGATATAAGAGAGATCCAATCATACCTCTGTATACCTTCTGATCTACCTTTTTCTCTTTGTCATCTTTGTTTAGTATTTATGTGGGATGCATAGGTGTGTTCATAGGTTTGCAATCATCCATCTTAAACTTTTTGAGAAGTTCCTTTGTATACTTAGTTTGATGGATGTACACCCCGTCCATAGATTGTTTGACTTGAAGTCCAAGGAAGAATTTGAGTTCTCCCATCATGCTCATTTCGAACTCTTTCTGCATTAGCTTTGAGAATTCTTTGCACAAAGATTCATTAGTAGCACCAAATATAATATCATCTACATAGATCTGTACTACTATGAAGTTGGAATTAATTGATTTTCTAAACAAGGTTGTATCAACCTTTCCTCTGACAAAGCCATTATCCATTAGAAAAGAACTTAGCCTATCATACCAAGCTCTTGGGGCTTGTTTTAGGCCGTATAAAGCTTTCTTAAGCTTGTATACATGTTCAGGTTGGGTTTCACTCTCAAAACCCGGAGGTTGTATAACATAAACTTCTTCATTGATAAAACCATTTGAAAAAGCACTTTTTACATCCATTTGAAAAAGCATAATTTTATGATGTGCAGCAAATGAAAGTAAAAATCTGATTGCTTCCAATCTTGCAACAGGTGCAAAGGTTTCAGTATAATCTATACCTTCTTCTTGAGAATAACCTTGTGCAACCAATCTTGCTTTATTTCTTATAACCTTACCATTTTCGTCAAGCTTGTTTCTGTAAACCCATTTTGTTCCTATAACAGATTTATCCTTAGGTAGGGTTACCAGAGTCCAAACTTCACTCCTCTCAAACTGATTTTGCTCTTCTTGCATTGCTAAAATCCAACCATTGTCCAGCAGAGCCTCGTCTACAGTCTTTGGTTCCAATTCAGAGACCAATGCAGAGTCTTCTTGCTCTCTTAAGGTTGATCTGGTTCTTAGCTTATCACTTGGATTTCCAATTATTTGTTCCGGTGGATGATAATTCTGGAAATGCCGAGTTCTCTGAGTATTGTCTTGTTGAGAGGTGGATGTTTCAGGTTGATGAGAAGTTTCTTCAACTTGATCATCAGTTTTAACTTCTTTTGTTTCTCCTGAGATGTTTAAGTCAAGATTGCAAAACCTTCATCTAGCTCTGATAATTTCTTATCAGGCTGTTTGTCATCAAATCTAACATGTATAGATTCTTCTACTATTAAAGTTCTTGAGTTATACACTCTAAATCCTTTGAGGTTTTAGAAAATCCTAGTAGAATTCCATTGTCTACTTTTGCATCAAACTTACCAAGTTGATCTTTTGTATTTAAAATATAACATTTACATCCAAAAGGATGAAAATAAGATATGTTGGGTTTTCTGCCTTTCGACAATTCATAGGGAGTCTTATTACTCAGAATAGGTCTAATGTATATTCTGTTCTGAATGTAGCAGGCAGTGTTCACAAGCTTCAGCCCAGAAATGCTTAGGGACAGAATTGTCATTGAGCATAGTCCTAGCCATCTTGAAGAGATGTTCTTTCTCTCTACCACACCATTTTGTTGTGGTGTTCTTGGTATTGAGAAGTTGTGTTGAATTCCATTTTCTTCACAAAACTCATTGAATAGCTCATTGACAAATTCTCCCCCATGGTCACTTCTAATTGAAGCTATACACATGCCTTTTTCATTCTGTACACGTTTGCAGAATACAGAAAAGACCTTGAAGGACTCATCCTTGTGAGCAAGGAACATAACCCATGTCCATCTAGTATAGTCATCTACAATGACTAGACCATATATTTCTTACCACTAATAGAAGCAGTCCTTGTTGGACCAAAAAGATCAAGGTGTAGCAGTTCTAGTGGTCTCTTGGTACTAACAATATCTCTTTAGATTCAAAAGAACCCTGACTTCAATGCCATGATGCATCACAGAGCGCATCAGATTTGAACTTAAGGTTTGGTAATCCTCTCACAGTTATGCTTATTTAGCTTTGAGATTCTCAAGCTTGCATGACCTAGCCTTATGCCAAATCCAACGTTCATCTTCAATGGACACTAAACATGAGACACTTTGATTTGAGAGGTCCTCCAAGTCAATTTTGTATAAGTTGTTTTGCCTCTTAGCAGTGAATAAGATTGATCCATCATTTTTCTTGACATAACACATGTTCTTATTAAAAGAAACATCATATCCACTGTCACATAATTGACTTATGCTCAGTAGATTATGTTTTAAACCATTCACTAAAAGAACATTATCAATGGAAGGAAAAGGATGTTTACCGATTTTACCTATACCAGTGATCTTTCCTTTCTGGTTTCCTCCAAATGTCACCCAGCCACCATCCTTATGTCTAAGGTCTTGGAACATATACTTTTCTCCCGTCATGTGACGTGAGCATCCACTGTCCAAGTACCAGGATGTTTGTTTCTTTCGTGTTGTTAAGCAGATCTGCAACAGGTATTATCTTGTCCTTAGGTACCCAAACTGACTTGGGTCCTTTCATGTTAGTTTTCTTTGGACGAGAATATTTGGCATGCCTGTTATGTATGCATCTAGATGTAGAATGCCCACTTTTTCCACACACTTTACAAAAAGTGTTGGACGGGCCTGATTTGGTTTACACATACCTAGCTGGAGCTTTTGAAGCTCTTTGCTGCATAGGTGGTTTTGACTTAATGTAAGATGCCTCATGCTTCTTATTGTCATAACCAAGGCCAGATTTATCAAAGGGTGACCTAGAATACCTTAGGATAAGACTAAGCTTATCTGAGCCTCCTACAAATTTTGACAGAGAGTCTGTCAAGTATTTTACATCTTGTTTTAGTTTTGCAACTTCACAAGAATTTTCAGGCTCACATTCAGATTTGACAGTTAGACTGACATTCTCTGATTTCAGCTTACCATTTTCTTGAAACAAACTTTGTTTTTCCATGCAGACTCTATCATATTCTTTGGTTAATTTTGCAAACTTATTTTTAAGACTTTTGTATTCATGAGACAATATGGATGAGTCATGCAGTAATTCATCAAAGGCATTTTTGAGAGTTGAAGGTTCAGAATCTGTTACCTCATCATCATCAGTGTACTCATTTTCTGATGATGTGTCAGCCATGAGGCAAATGTTTGCCTCTTCCTCTGCTTCCTCTTCCTCATCTGATGAGGATAAGTCCAAGTCCTCCCATGTAGCCATTAAGCCCTTCTTTTTCTGGAAGAACTTCTTCTTCTCTTTTAGGTCAGGACAGTCAGCTTTGAAATGGCCTGGCTTTTTGCATTCAAAGCACAGAGATGGACCTTTTTCTTTGGAGTCTGATTTCTCCTTAGAAAATTTCTTGTTGAATGGCTTTCTCTTGAAATTACCTTTTCTTCTCCACATATGTTGTATCTTTCTGGAGATGAAAGATAATTCATCTTCATCTGATCCTTCATCACTGTCTGAAGGTTCAGCATCATCTGAAGACTCAGCAGCTTTGAGGACTTTTGAAGAGCTTGCTTTCTTTGCCTTTAAAGCAATGGACTTTCCCTTTCTGGAATTGTCTTCCTCATTTAATTCAAGCTCATGAACTTTTAATGATCCTAGAAGTTCTTCCAGAGAGAGAGTATTCAGATTCTTAGCTTCTTGAATAGCAGTGACCTTCGGTCTCCACTGCTTGGAGAGACTTCTCAGAATCTTTCTGATATGATCTCTATTCTCATATATTTTTCCCAGAGATCTGAGACTGTTTGTTATTGTTTGAAATCTTCCAAACATCTGATCTATAGACTCATGCTCAGTCATCTTGAAGAGTTCATACTGGTGAACCAGCATGCTTATCTTTGACTCCTTCACTTGTGATGAGCCTTCATGAGCGAGAGCTAGTGTATCCCAGATTTCCTTTGCTGTGTTGCAGCTGTGAACCTTATCATGTTCTGATATGGTAATAGCACACGTCAAGTAATGTTTGGCTTTGAGATTTAGTTGATGTTTGGCTTTTTGATCAACACTCTATTCTGCTCTAGCCAACACTGCTTGATTTTCACCTCTTGGCTCAGAATAGCCATTCTCTATCAGTTCCCAGATGTCTAAGTTCTGCGCATCTAGGAAGGCCATCATTCTCTTCTTCCAATAGTCATAATCAGTTCCATCAAAGAGTGGAGGTCTGTTGATAGCTTGGCCTTCTGCATCCATGGTGGTAGGATCGTACTTCCTCAGCACTTGTTAGATGCTCAACCCTTTCGAGGCTGAGCTCTGATACCAACTGAAGTTGACACAGGCAAACACAAGAAGGGGGGGTTGAATTGTGTTTGTTAATATTTTTCGAAAACAACATTTTCACGAATAGTTTTCTCACACAAAGATAAGGAGGCAGAATAAAGCACACAGAAAAACAATCTTTTGAAAGAATAACAAATTCAAGTTCAAATCCCCACAGTTAGTAAAAACACGTAAAGCCAAAGAGATAAGGGATTATAAGATTCACACAAGTTGTTTTATCCTGGTTCACTCTCTTCCAACCAAGAGCTACGTCTAGTCCCTTCTACTTGAAGGATTTCTCCACTATTTTTCCAAATAGATTACAACAAGTATTCAACACCTCTCCAGGCTCACAAGTATTTCTTTCTTACCAAGCCTCTTCAGGCTCTACTTCTAATAAAGAGTTTTTGATGTCTTTGATCTTCTAACTCACTATGTGTGAGAATATGAAAGTTTAAGATCAGATGAATATTATAGCAATATTCAAACTATAATATTACAGACTTTTGCTTTTTGAGAGAATGAGAGAATATTTGCTCGCAAGAGATTTCTTGAGATTTCTTTGTATGCGCAAAAGTTGTTTCTTCAAAAGCCTTAGTCTTCTATTTATAGTGTCCTTGATCTTCTCTTCAGAATCATCAACGGTTGTTTTTGAATTTTCCGTTTAGTGATAGAATCAACCAAGTAAATATCCGTTGAGACTCAGCTTGCTCGTGGCCTTTGTACTATGTGACAAATTCTTGCATGTAATGGCACACCTCTGAGCAAAAGCAACTTGAAAAACAGTTTTGCCTTCCTTGTACAAGTTCCAGCTATTTCAGCGTAAAAGGTGACAGGGTACACAACGTTTTACATTGTACTATTCTGCTTTTTGCAATTCCTTATTTGTACTATGTCTCTCTCATTGAAACAAGACAATAAAAACCGTTAATAGAAAATGAGAAGGACCATTATAAATGTATGAAATGAATATCAATCATATGAAATAAATTCGCTTTGGTTCAGATTGATATAAATGCTCAAAATTCTTCGTCCAACAAACAAAAGCAAAGGCAAGGTAAGTAAGGAGAGTTTTAAGGCTCCGTCCACTAACGTGGCAACCAAAACTTCGTCTACTAAGAACAACGGTCTTGCCCGTACTTGAGACATTTAAAATCTCCTTCCAGTGACGTGGCAATAGAAAACTAATGTTATTATTTGAGAGAAGCTCACGTCTACATGAAAAGAATTTCTCCGTCCACTAGAAACATTCAAGCGCTCGTCCACTGACGTGGCACTTGAGATTAAAGGAGATCCTTGATAGAGTGGACTCGACCACTCTTTCAATATAAAATATATGGACGCGGATTGTAAAAGAAAATAGACTTAACATTTTAACTTATAAGAACAGAGATCCTTCAAGACTGAAGGCACTTGTTAGATTTAAAGCTTAACACTTTGCTACACAAATTTAATTCTTATTGTTAACATCAAAACCTAGAGATTATTTAATCCAAATTACTTTGGTTCCAACAACATATACTTAACATATAAGTTTACCCTAACGCTGATAAGCCCATAGTAATTAAACCCTAATGAACAGTTTCAAAGACATTTTTACAAGGGTTTAACCACTATTGACTATTCGATCACTAGTAGGGTCTGGGAACCCTACACATGCAATTATAACATATTGTATTAAGCTTGCCTCCCCGGTGTGATAGTCACTTTCTCCCCACCTTGTATACACTCTTGCTGGCATCTCGAACTTCGTGAATCACTTCCTCCTCCTCTAATCCGCTGTAACACCCTGTCTTTTTCCAACGTTTTATATATTTTTACAGTATCGGTAACTATTTATCTGTTTATATTTTTTACCAGTAATCAAGAAAATATTCTTTTTGAAAAACAAAATTATATCTAAAACCCATTATATTTTAGGAAGTTAGGGTTCGAAGTTGGTTTTAAAACTCAAACGAAAACCGGTCTGCATCTTTGCTGACAGTATAATTTTATACCGGCAGAAACCCTTTTGACCGAAACTGAGAAATTCTAAATTCTATCATTATTTCAGTGATAAAGTTTATTCCTAAAATTTTTGAAGTAAAGGTATTTCTATAACCCCGGTTGTTTGTATGAGTATATGATTATTAGGCATGGCAATGGGACCCGGACCCGTGGGTACCCACCCGAACCTGCCCCGACTTTGACTGGGAAACCCCGGTTTGACTGGGTTCGGGGAAAACCCGAGTTTCTCAGGTGGGGGCGGGGGCGGGGTTGGGGATGTTGATACCTGCCCTGGACCCGCCCCCGAACCCGCCCCGCTCACTTATATTACCAAATTGTCCTTACTTTTATACATATAGGAAAATAGGGTTTTTGAATTGTGACTTATATTTTGAACCTTTAAACAATAACCACTCAGTCATGACTCCTCATTTCTTTTCTCGTTTTCTGTTCTCACAGCCTCACACTCACACCTTAGACCTTTCTAGTTTCTTCCTCAAGCGCCAAGCCGCAGCCGCACGACTGCAAGGCTGCAACGCCACCGCTCCCCGCACAGCTCCACCGCCGCCGCCGCATGGCTTGTACGAGACTGCGAGCTCCACCACGGCCATCTCAATTCGCGTCCCCCTCTTATCTCCTCATCTCCTCATCTCCTCATAGGTAAAACACAAAACAATCTTACAACGGCTCTTATGCGAGTTTTGGTTTTTTTTTCTCCATTATAGCAGTGAAGAAGCTCTCTCATATGTGATATTAATATGCTTGCTTGTCTATTTTAGGTCGTTCCTCTCTTTAATCTGTGTGAACTCGTCCACTGTTGCTCTCACCCAGGTGAGTTTTTCAGTTTTTCTTGTTTCTGATTTGGGGGTTTTGTTGTGTTCTTGTGCTATGTTTTGTTTCTTGTTTCTGATTTGGGGGTTTCAGTTTTTTCTTGTTTCTGATTGTGGGAGTTTTGCAGTTTTTCTTGTTTCTAACTTGAGGGTTTTGCTCACTAATCTGATATTTTTTTCTTGTGTATTCTTGTGCTATGTTTTTTTTCTTGTTTCTTGTTATAGCTTTTTCTTTTAAAAAGATTGGAAATAAAAATTTCAAAAGGATAAAAAAAAAATAGAAAAAATGACTACTGCATTTGCATTTACTGAAGCGGGGGCGGGGGTGGGGCGAGTTTCGAACACCCATCGGGGATTTGGGGGGGGGGGGGGGGGGTTCGGGTGTAGAGTCGGGGGCGGGGTTGGGTTTTGCCTTCCCCAACCCGGCCCCGTTGCCATGCTTAATGATTATATATTGATTTGTTGGTTATTGTGATAATATGATAGTGGTTATTAACATGCTGTTTATATGCCTATGTTCAGAATAATTGATCTGTGTTTATGTTGCTATTGTTGTTATGAACATGATGATGAATATGATTGTTGGATGATGTTGTTAATCTTGTTGATTGATTGGTTGATGCCAATGTTGAGTTGATGCTGATGTTAATGATGAGTTTTAATCCTTAAAACGTGTTAATAATTAACTTAGGATGATTAACGGATTAATCCCAAAAATGGGTTAAAAACTTGGTTACTATTTCTGCCCAGAAAAGTTCAGTCGCACGATGAGCACGACCGCACAGAACAGGGAGCACGACCTGGACGACCGTGCACCTAGTTGAATTGTGGAAAATGGTCGCGCATTTAGCATGGCCGTGCAGGACAAAGAGCACAACCGTGCCCAATAGGAAGCACGACCGTGCTTCACTTATGTGACAGCACGACCGTATAGGGGACGAGCACGACCGTGCTACTCTAACAGATAGAGATGGAATTTAAGGACTTAAAGGGGTTCTAACCCCACCCTTCCCCAAAGTGACGAGTTGACGTAGCTAATCAAAGATAAAGATTAGACAACTTGGTTAATGATTACCAGAGATAATTAAGATGATGAGATGGTGAGGTGTTGAGTCGGTACCCATTGGGTTCCCGCAAGCTGATGAGTTATGCCTTGGTGCTTCTTGGCCAAGGAAGCCTTGACCCCGTGGTTTGGGTCTAAGGTGTTGTTGATGTTGTACCTTGGCAGCCAAGAGTTTGCTCCAAGCGGGCCTTGACCTGGTTGGGTTTAAGGTGTTACGGTAGATTCCGCTACGGTCGATTCCGCTGGTTAAAGATGTTGCGGTTGATTCCGTTGAAATGAAGGAAGAGGCGGTTGCCTATTGTTTGTTGTTGCTCATGCATCATTGGAGATGTTGTTGTTGAGGGATATTCGATATAGGGGAGGTCGTCCTAGAGTACGGCGATCTGGCCATCTATGGTTGGAGTAGATTCTCCTTGCGCCCCCGTGATGAGGCATTCATTGGTTTGATGCGTTGGCTATCCAAGGAGTAGAGTCTCCAGCGTTCAGTTAATTCTCAATGTGGATATTTAACTCCGAAGTCGTCCATCTTGAGTTTAGTGGATCCACATGCATTGTTGGTTTAGCGAAGTAGGACTGCATTGCACTACATAGCATGCTTGATGTTGATGATGTGGATGTATGTTTATACCTGTTGTTGATGTATGCTTAAGTTGGTGCTATGCTTGTATGTTTTACTTTACTTCCTACTTCCTTGCTATTGTGTTTACATGATTCTTACTCCCTATGTTTGTTTGTTCGTTTGTTGTTGGCCTGATTGGCACCTCGCAGAGGATGACGAGCAGCCCGGAGAGGAGTGACTCTGAGGAGCCACCACTCATAGTTAGGGCCTTTTTCTTTGTTTAGTTAGTTTTGTTTAGTTGTTTTTCCGTGATGTACGGAACGGTTATACCAGCTCTGTTGTGACATCGGGTTGGGACGTTTGCTATTGTTTTATTCATTTATTAGTTTTAAACTTGATTTATTTTCCGCGTTTGTGAACTGGTTCATGTGAGACTTTTCTACTCATGGACAATTAATTTTTATCTGAATCCAGTAAATGTCTTATAATATGCGGGGTAGAAGGATGTCACATTTAGTGGTGTCAGAGCAGTTCGTCCTTGTCCGGAAGTGGTATGAGTCTGTTGTGTGCTCTAGCTTGAATTGTCTATACTTGTTATAGACAATGATGCTTTAAGTTAGTTGCCTATCGCTTTTACCCGCTTAAGTTTCTGTATTAAGAGTTGCTTTGGGTATGTATAGGAACTAATGGCCGGTAGAGGACGCAACGATTCGGCGATTGCGGATGCATTGGCTCTTCTGGCCAATGCTATCGGACAGGTCAACCATAATAACAATGGTAGACCAGCTGAGTTCCAGGGAACAACCCTCCGTCGTTCAAGGGAGTTTATAATCCAGTGGGAGCACTGTTATGACTGAGGGAGATAGAGAAGATCTTCCGTGCAATGGATTGCAATGATCAGCAGAAGCTCATCTTTGCTACCTTCATGTTGACTGAGGAGGCTGAGCATTGGTGGGATAACTGCAGGCAGCGGATGCAGGCTGTGGGCACAGCAGTTGCATGGGCTGTGTTCAGATAGAGGTTTTTGGAGAAGTACTTCCCGACGGATATCAAGGACAAGAAAGAGATGGAGTTCTTGTCTTTGAGGCAGGGGTCGTTGTCAGTTGGTGACTATGCAGCCAAGTTTGAGGAGCTGGCTAGGTATTACACTCCGTATCAGCATGAGACAGATGACCGCTCCAAGTGTGTCTAAGTTTGAGGCTGGACTCCGACCTGAGATCAAGCAGGCCATCAGCTATCAGGAGATCAGAATCTTTCAGATTCTGGTCAACAAGTGCAGAATTTATGAGGATGCCAGTCAGTTCAGAGTTGCTAGTTCCAAGGGATCGGATAGTCAGAGTGGTAAGAGGACTGATCAGAGGGACAAGGATAAGCAGCGGTATGCTCCGACTGGCAAGGACTTCACGCAGCGTTGCAAGAATCCACAATTTCAGCAGGATAGATTCAGAGGTGGGTTCTCTAATGCTCCCAGGGCTATGAGGTGTGGTAAGTGCGGGGCACAGGATCATTACTCATCCCAGTGCAAGGAATCAACTGTGATTTGCTTCAGGTGTGGCAAGTCAGGTCATATCAGCTGCGAGTGTGAAGGAGCTAAGGCCGAGCCTCCCAGCGCTAGCAAGAATCAGAAGTCCCAGGCCAATAGACTAAAGACCATTGGAAGAGTCTTTACTCTTAGTGGAGCCGAAGCCTCCGAGTCTGATGACTTGATCTAAGGTACATGTTTTATTGATGGGACTCAATTAACTGTATTGTATGATTAGGCTGCTACTCACTCGTTTATATCGCATGATAGGGTCAAGAGTCTTAAATTGCATGTTTTCTTTCTTGAGTTTGATTTGCTTGTTTCTACACCCACAAATAAACATATTTCCACTTCTTATGCATGCAAGAACTGTCATATAGTCATAAATGATAAAACCTTTGTTGTTGATCGTGTATGCTTACCTCTAAAAGACCTTGATATTTCTTGGCATGGACTGGTTATCTTTCAACCATGTCCTTTTGAACTGCTTTGATAAAACCTTGGTTTTTGGAACTCCAACGGAGTCTAAGAATCCGGACCTTCTCTCTGCCAGCCAAGTTCAAGCTTCGATGAAAGATGAAGCCCAGGTATACATGATATTAGCTTCCCTGGAAGTAGAGAGTAGCCCTCCTGATGTCGCCAGCTTGTCTGTTGTGCGAGATTTTCCTGAGGTGTTTCCAGGGGATGTTTATAACTTGCCCCCAGAGAGAGAGATGTTGAGTTTAGTATAGACTTAGTGCCTGGCATCGGGCCAATATCCATAGCACCCTATAGAATGTCTCCTCTAGAGCTAGCTAAGTTGAAGGAACAGTTGGAGGACCTGATGAAGAAGCAGTTCATTAGGCCAAGTGTGTCTCCGTAGGGAGCACCTATGTTGTTGGTAAAGAAGAAAGATGGTAGTATGAGGTTGTGTGTCGACTATCGACAGCTCAACAAAGTGACCATAAAGAATCGGTATCCCCTCCCTAGGATTGATGATCTTATGGATCAGTTGTTTGGCGCTTGCGTCTTCTCAAAGATAGATCTGAGGTCAGGGTATCATCAAATTCATGTTAAGTCTGAGGACATTCCGAAGACAGTGTTTAGGACGCGATATGGTCACTATGAGCACTTGGTTATGCCCTTTGGTGTGACCAATGCTCCTGCTGTCTTCATGGACTACATGAACAAGACCTTTCACCCTTACTTAGATAAGTTTATGGTGGTGTTTATAGATGACATCATAGTGTACCCCAAGAGTAAGGAGGAACATGAGGAACACCTGATGGTTGTCTTGCAGACCCTTAAGGAAAAGCAATTGTATGCTAAGTTGTCGTAATGTGAGTTCTGGTTAGAGGAAGTGAACTTCTTAGGACATGTCATCTCTAAGGGTGGCATAACAGTGGACCCAGCTAAGGTAGAGACGGTGCTCCAGTGGGAAGCGCCAAAGTCAGTGACCGAGATTAGGAGTTTCTTGGGGTTAGCCGGGTACTATAGGTGGTTCATAGAAGGTTTCTCTAAGATAGCTTTACCCTTAACCCATCTCACCAAGAAGGGACAGCTGTTTGTGTGGGACTCTAAGTATGAAGAGAGTTTCCAAACCCTTAAGGATAGGTTGACATCAGTACCAGTGTTAGTTTTGCCAAATTCTAGTGAGCCCTTCGTAGTTTACTACGATGCTTCTAAGCAAGGGTTAGGTGGTGTGTTGATGCAGAATAGTAAGGTAGTAGCTTGTGCTTCTAGACAGTTGAAAACCCATGAGAAGAATTACCCTACCCATGACCTAGAGCTAGGAGCTGTTGTATTTGCCTTAAAGATCTGGAGGCATTACCTGTATGGAGCGAGATTTGAGGTTTTTATTGATCATAAGAGTTTGAAATATCTTTTTGATCAGAAGGAGCTGAATATGAGGCAGCGTAGGTGGATGGAGTTCTTAAAGGATTATGACTTCGAGCTGACCTATTACCCAGGAAAGGCCAATGTGGTGGTCGATGCCTTAAGTAGGAAGACTCTGCATGTCTCCGCCTTGATGGTTAGGGAGATGGATCTGATTGAGGAGTATAGAGACCTTAGTCTAGCTTGTGAATTTACCCCTAAGAGTATTAGGCTTGGAACCTTGAAGGTTACCAATAGCTTGATGGACCAGATTAGAGAGGATCAAAAGTTAGATAAGTTTCTCTTAGACCAGCGAGAGTTGCTTGCTCAGGGTAGAGATCTTAGCTTTAAGGATGGAAATGATGGCGTCTTGAGGTTTAAAGATAGAGTTTACGTACCAGACGTCCCAGAGCTTAGAAAGTTGATCCTTGAAGAATGACATAGGAGTGGACTGAGTGTGAACCCAGGTGCCACTAAGATGTATCAGGACCTTAAGAGGATGTTTTGGTGGCCTAGGATGAAAAAGGATGTGGCTGAGTTTGTGTATGCGTGCCTAGTTTGTCAGAAGGCCAAGATAGAACACCAAAGGCCTTCAGGTAAGTTGCAACCTTTGAGTATCCCAGAGTGAAAATGTGATAGCATCTCCATGGATTTTGTGTCTGGACTCCCTAGGACTCTAGCTGGTTTTGAGGCTATATGGGTTGTTGTGGATAGACTGACTAAGTCTGCCCATTTCATTCCGATGAACATGGAGTGTCCTTTAGAGAAGTTAGCCAAGCTGTACATCAAAGAGATAGTTAGGCTTCATAGTGTACCCTCTAGCGTAATATCAGATAGAGACCCGAGGTTTACCTCTAGGTTTTGGAATAGTTTACAAGAGGCTTTAGGGACAAAGCTTAGGCTTAGTTCAGGTTACCACCCACAGACTGATGGGCAGTCTGAGAGGACCATACAATCCTTAGAGGACTTGTTGAGGGCATGTGTGCTAGAGCAGTCTGGTAGTTGGGACAAGTTTTTGCCCCTGATAGAGTTCACCTACAACAATAGTTTCCATTCCAACATTGGGATGTCACCTAATGAGGCTCTGTATGGGAGGAGATGTAGGACACCTTTGTGTTGGAGTGAACCTAGTGACAGTGTGGTGCTAGGGCCAGATATAGTCCAGGAAATAACAGAAAAGATCAGGTTGGTTCAGGAAAAGATGAGAGTTGCACAGAGTAGGCAGAAGAACTATCATGATAAAAGGAGGAAGGCACTCGAATTTCAGGAAGGCAATCATGTATTCTTGAGAGTTACTCCGACGACTGGGGTTGGTAGAGTGATGAAGGCGAGGAACTTACTCCGAGATTCATTGGTCCTTACCAAATCCTTAAAAGAGTCGGCGAAGTCGCCTACCAAATCGCCTTGCCACCATTTTTGTCAAACCTCCACAATGTTTTTCATGGGTCTCAACTCAGAAAGTACATCCATGACCCTAGTCACGTGATAGTTCCCGATGCAATACAGTTGAAAGAGAACTTGACATTTGAGGTGTTACACCTTCGAGTCGAGGATAGGAGGGTGAAGCAGCTAAGAGGTAAAGAGATTCCCTTCGTCAAAGTAGTTTGAAGTGGGGCAACTGAGGAAAGTGCTACCTGGGAGCTCGAGAGCAAGATGATAGAGGCGTACCCGCACCTTTTCGTTTGAGGTATGTAGAAATTTTGAGGACAAAATTTTTATAACGGGGATGGAATTGTAACACCCCGCTTTTCGTTAAGTGCTTTCCTTTAAGCTGTTTGGTTGTTAACTTGTTTGTGTTAGGGCTACATGGGATTTTTGGCATAAAAGTCCCTTTCTGGTAGATGAGCATGCCCATGCTCATTAGCTAGCACGCCCGTGCTCAATGTGCGGATCACGTCTCGCTGAGGCTAAGTCCAGCACGACCGTGCTCAGGTCCAGACTATATATTTTTTGGCACAGAACCCGAGGGTTAACGTGAAACACTACTTTTGTGAGTGCAGCAGCCATTGTTGAAGACAGAACACATTTTTTCCCTATTTCCACTTCTCCCAATGCTATAATGGAGTTTTGGAAGCCGGTTGGGAAGCTAGTTGGTCTGTGGCAGTCTATTGGTAATGGTTTCCTCTTCCCTATTGGTTTCCTTTTTGTTTTTGTGATTTGGAAACTAATAAAGTTTGTGTTTCCATTGTTTAAGGCTTGTTTGAGGTTGAGCGGCCTTAAGAGGAGAAACCAGTTGCTGTTTGGTGTTTGGGAGAGCTACCTTCAATCTAAGTATGGGGAGAAAGGTAGTGTACTCATAGGCTTGGGGTTAGAGTAAAGTAAAGGGGTTCCCATAGCCCCGGTTGTTTGTATGAGTATATGATTATATATTGATTTGTTGGTTATTGTGATAACATGATCGTGGTTGTTAACATGCTGTTTATATGCCTATGTTCATAATAATTGATCTGTGTTTATGTTGCTATTGTTGTTATGAACATGATGATGAGTATGATTGTTGGATGATGTTGTTAATCCTGTTGATTGATTGGTGGATGCCAATGTTGAGTTGATGATGATGTTAATGAGGAGTTTTAATCCTTAAAACATATTAATAGTTGACTTAGGATGATTAACGGATTAATCCCTAAAATTGGTTAAAAATTTGGTTACTATTTCTGCCCAGAACAGTGCAATCGCGCGATGAGCACGACCGTGCTCCCAGTTGAATTGTGGAAAATGGCCGCGCATTTAGCACAGCCGTGCAGGACAAAGAGCACGACCATGCTCCCAGTGGAATTGTGGTAAATGGCCGCGCATTTAGCACAGCCGTGCAAGACAAAGAGCACGACCGTGCTGCTGAGCACGACCGTGCCCAATAGGAAGCACGACCGTGCTTCACTTATGTGACAGCACGACCGTGGAGGAGACGAGCATGACCATGCTCCCCTAACAGATAGAGATGGAATTAAAGGACTTAAAGGGGTCCTAACCCCACCCTTCCCCAAAGTGACGAGTTGATGTAGCTAGTCAAAGATAAAGATTAGACAACTTGGTTAATGATTACCAAAGATAATTAAGATGATGAGATAGTGAGGTGTTGAGTTTGATAAGTCGGTACCCATCGGGTTACCGCAAGCTGATGAGTTATGCCTTAGTGTTTCTTAGCCAGGGAAGCCTTAACCCTGTGGTTTGGGTCTAAGGTGTTGTTGATGTTGTTCCTTGGTGATGACAACCAAATGGAGGGTTGCCTTGTAATCATCTTTTTGGTTGAATTATTAACATAGATGGCGCAAAACAAAACAAAACAAAGCTTGAATTCAGAATTGTAACATAGTTAAAAATGAAGAAACAAAGAAGAAAATGGATAAGAGTATAGATGATGATGGCGCTACAAACAAGGTTGTTTGATAAGCCAATGATGTTCGCCACAAGAATCTTGGATTCTTGATAAGAACTAAGTTTGGTTCAACCAAGAACCCAAGAGAACATTTCTCTCACAATGGATTTCAATCCAAAATTCAACTTCCAAGTTACCATCACAAGTGTTTTGGTCGAAATACATATAGTGTAGGCAGCCAAACTTTTGGCATCCAAAGACAAAGCATAACCTCTACTTGAATGGCCTAATTATGACACTAATGTCCCACTTAATCACCTATTCTAACTCAGCCATCATTGGCAATTAACACCCCACTTAAACCCTCACATTATTGGATTAACTAAAGATGCTAAAACTACCACATTGATCACGCCTACTATCTATTGATCATGGGTGGTTACACTTGCTTCTCACATTAAAAGTGTAACCCCCACAATTTACATTAAAATGGAATCTTAACCTACACTAAATCTCACATGTGTAGAAATAGGAAAAGGTGGGCTGCAACAATTTGCCATAATGGACCCACTTACATAATTCCCACACTTATTGAATTAAAAAGGGAAAAAACAAATAATGGACTTGCACTAGGCTTCATGATGTCGCCCCACATTTCATTCCTCTTTATCATGGATGAGCAACAAAGTCATTAACTTGGGCTTATCTTCTCCTTGTCTTGCATTTCAGCTTGAGTTAGAGCTTCTTGATCCATGGCCTTTATTGGGCTCATATCAGTCTTGTTGCAAAGTTGGGTTGCCCCTCATTGGCTCACATCAGGCCCTCCTTCTTAAGAAAATTCGTCCTCGAATTTATTACTTCAATCCCTACATCAAATGAAAGACATAGATACCAGATTGAAAGAAAGTCAATATCATATACATTTTTATTTATTTATTTATTTATTTATTTATTTATTTATACAACTTCAATAGCCCATCTCTTTTAGAGTGGCCCTTTTATTTCCTTTTAAGAGGAAACCTTTTATTCTTCTTGTGTACACACATCCAACCACCGGGATCAAATGGAAATGGATGGAAACCTTCAAATGTGGCAAGTAGGTGTAACACATTTCCATCTTTTACAATCAACATCCCAACACATTTATAGCCAAGGTAATGAATCATAAGAGTAAGCACAAAGTTAAACTTCTTATGAAAATCTACCTTCAAGTTTACCTTTCTTGGCTTGAACATGGTCATACTAGAAAATGTACTTTCTCTTTTTAAAGGCTCCCAAGAAAGTTGAGCCTCATTGACATTCTCCTTATCACAAACAAATGATGGTTCTTTTTGACACAAGACAATCCTCTCAAACACATTAGGATCATCATATGGAAGCTTAAAAGAGTTTGCAAGAATGGGTAGAGTAAGAAGGGGAATAGTAGTTAACCCATCAATTTTTATCACATGCAACCCTTTTGAGCTCATAACAAACCTCAAAATGCTAACTTTATTTTGATCAAAAGAGTATGTGAGCAAGTTAGCAAACAAATTTTCTCTAAGTAATCCAACACATTCCTCATAATTGTTGTGATACACCAAATGAACATTAGAAAACACAACAACACATTTATCAAGGAATTCATTCAAGTCTTGGTTCATAATTCTCAAATCAATCTTAGGAAGATGACAAGAGTCATGCAATTTATCAAGCAAGTTTCTATTCCTATCAAATGTAGAAGAGTAACAAGACCAATGCAATTTACCAAGCATATTACCAAATTTTGTGTTAGGATATCCATGCTTTTGGGAAACCATGCAAGTTCCCAAACCATGGAGTACTTCCCTTGGGATTAATTCTTCAATTACATCGGTTGTCTTGCAAGCTTCCATTGGAGAAATATCTTTGATTTCCTTCAAAAGAGAATTAACACAAGTAGGCAAAGAGTTAGGAAAAACATCAAAACAATCATTTGCTTTTTCCTCCTCACCTTTTGTTTTGCTCTAATCTTTTTCTATTCTCTCACTCTTTTCCATATTCTCATCTTTCTTTTTCTCCTCTTCAAATGTACTCTCATTCTTTTCACTCTTCTTTTCACTCTTTTTTTCTTTTTTCCTCTTTCTTTTCACTCTCTTTTTCTTTTTCCATTTGCATTTTTTTGTCTCTTAAATTAGAAGAGGCTTCCATAGGTTTCTTTACATGAGCACTTGCCACGGCCTCCTTAGAGGTTGAAGTGTTCCCCTCCTTCTTTGAGTTGTCGGAAAGAACTCTCTATGGTGATGATATGGAGCATATCTTCTTCTCATGATTTTTCTTATCTCGGCCCAAGTCTCAATAGGCTTCCCCCCATATCTTCTTCTCCCTTTTTGCAATTGATCCCACCAAACAAGTGCAGAATCCTTAAATTGAAGAGATGCCACCTTCATTTTCTTTTCCTCATTGTAATTGTTACAATGGAACATTTGCTCTATCTTCATCTCCCATTTCAAATAGGCTTGGGGATCATTCTTCCCATGAAAGGTAGGAACTTTGATTTTGACCCCTTCTCTATTTTCTCAGTTTTGAAGGATGGCAAGTTGTCCATCATACTTTGCACTCATTTGCTCCATTTGCCTTCGAAGGTCTTGTAATGGAGTAGCCATTCTAGCATAAAGAGTTGAAGACCTTGAAGAACATGATTGACTATCTTCATGGGCTGCCATCACTTGTACACAAATGTATTTCACTCAATTGGCTTTTCCCACACAAGATGTAATTTTCACTCTTGCCTTTTTCCTCTCAAATGTTCTCCCTGTGTTCTTAGATGAGTCAAACCCAAACACACAAAAATCTAAAAATTAAGTAACAAAATCACATACTTATCAAAACAAAGGAAACAAGAAGGAAAGGCTAGAAAGGAAAAGCTTGAAACAAGGAAACAAAGGAAGAAGGGAAATATTTTCAAGAACACAACTTGCTCAAATAGAACTTTAACTTCTCTCTTTTTTCTCAATTCCTTTTGGCAGGATTTTTTTTTTTTTTTATAATTTGGTCACGGGCGTGATGTAGACTACCCGTGATCCCCTCTGGATCACACTCTTTCTGTGTCACGGGCGTGATGAGCGTCACGGCCTGCCCGTGATCGTCTCTGGAATTCACAATCCTTGGCGTCACGACCGTAATGAATTTCACGGCTTGCCCGTGATTGTCTCTAGAATTCACAAAGAAAATAGAATCAAAGTAATATTTTTTTTTATTTTGGGTTTTGGAAGAAAAAAAGAAAAGAAGATGGATAAAGAACACAAAGCTATCAAATTCAACCAAAGCCTAAGCTTTGATACCACTTGATGACAACCAAATGGAGGGTTGCCTTGTAATGATCTTTTTGGTTGAATTCATAACATAGATGGCGCAAAACAAAACAAAACAAAGCTTGAATTCAGAATTGTAACATAGTTGAAAATGAAGAAACAAAGAAGAAAATGGATGAGAGTAGAGATGATGATGGCGCCACAAACAAGGTTGTTTGATAAGCCAATGATGTTCACCACAAGAATCTTGGATTCTTGATAAGAACTAAGTTTGGTTCAACCAAGAACCCAAGAGAACAATTCTCTCACAATGGATTTCAATCCAAAATTCAACTTCCAAGTTACCATTACAAGTGTTTTGGTCGAAATACATATAGTGTAGGCAGCCAAACTTTTGGCATCCAAAGACAAAGCATAATCTCTACTTGAATGGCCTAATTATGACACTAATGTCCCACTTAATCACCTATTCTAACTCAGCCATCATTGGCAATTAACACCCCACTAAAACCCTCACATTATTGGATTAACTAAAGATGCTAAAACTACCACATTGATCACGCCTACTATCTATTGATCATGGGTGGTTACACTTGCTTCTCACATTAAAAGTGTAACCCCCACAATTTACATTAAAATGGAATCTTAACCTACACTAAATCTCACATGTGTAGAAATAGGAAAAGGTAGGCTGCAACAATTTGCCATAATGGACCCACTTACATAATTCCCACACTTATTGAATTAAAAAGGGATAAACAAATAATGGACTTGCACTAGGCTTCATGATGTCGCCCCACATTTCATTCCTCTTTATCATGGATGAGCAACAAAGTCATTAACTTGGGCTTATCTTCTCCTTGTCTTGCATTTCGGCTTGAGTTAGAGCTTCTCGATCCATGGCCTTTATTGGGCTCATATCAGTCTTGTTGCAAAGTTGGGTTGCCCCTCCTTGGCTCACATCACTTAGCAGCCAAGAGTTTGCTCCAAGGGGGCCTTGACCCGGTTGGGTTTAAGGTGTTGCGGTAGATTCCGCTGGTTAAAGATGTTGCAGTTGATTCTGCAGATGTCCGCGGTTGATTCTGTTGAAGTGAAGGAGGAGGTGGTTGCCTATTGTTTGTTGTTGCTCATGCATCATTGGAGATGTTGTTGTTGAGGGATGTTCGATATAGGGGAGGTCATCCTAGAGTACGGCGATCTGGCCATCCACGGTTGGAGTAGATTCTCCTTGCACCCCCGTGGTGAGGCATTCGTTGGTTTGATGCGTTGGCTATCCAAGGAGTAGATTCTCCGACGTTGAGTCGATTCTCGATGTAGATATTTAACTCTGAAGTCGTCCATCCCGAGTTTAGTAGATCCACATGCATTGTTGGTTTAGCGGAGTAGGATTGCATTGCACTACATAGCATGCTTGATGTTGATGATGTGGATGTATGTTTGTACCTGTTGTTGATGTATGCTTAAGTTGGTGCTATGCTTTTATGTTTTACTTTACTTCCTACTTCCTTGCTATTGTGTTTACATGATTCTTACTCCCTATGTTTGTTTATTCGTTAGTTGTTGGCCTGATTGGTACCTTGCAGAGGATGACGAGCAGCCCGGAGAGGAGTAACTCTGAGGAGCCACCACTCATAGTTAGGGCCTTTCGCTTTGTTTAGTTAGTTTTGTTTAGTTGTTTTTCTGTGATGTACGGAACGGTTATACCAGCTCTGTTGTGATATCAGGTTGGGACATTTGCTATTGTTTTATTCGTTTATTAGTTTTAAACTTGATTTATTTTCCGCGTTTGTGAAATGGTTCATGTGAGACTTTTCTACCCATGGACAATTAATTTTTATCTGAATCCAGTAAGTGTCTTATAACATGCGGGGTAGAAGGGTGTCACAAGCATATGTTGTGGTTTGCAACAATTTGGTCCCTTTGGTTACATAGGAATGAATTGATTTTCAAACAGGGGGCTTTGGATAGTGATAAGGTAACTGATATGATAAAGATCAGAGTATGAACATGGTGCATTAGCAGGGTCAAAATTGGCAAGATCTCCTTCATAGATTGGTGCATAAATCCGCTGTTATGTATGAAAACTACATCTTGAAATGCACATGGCCGATGGTTGGTGATAGGGAATGGCAAAGCATAAGAATTGATGCTGCTGCTGCTGCCTTTGGGTTTCAGTTCTGGAATATTTTTTGTAGGGAATTTATCTTTGAATTGTTTTACAGTATGTTAAAAAGTAGGAAGCTTAGGTTGGGGTGTGATTTTGGGGGCAGTACTGATCTTTTCTAAATGAGTGTGGAGAGTTAGTTAGATATTCAACCTGCTTGCAAGTCTTGCTATTGGTTGAATTATTAGCTTCTTCTTCTTAGAGCCTTTTCTTTTTGGTTACACATGTATATGAGTGAGTACCCCTTGTACTCTTATATATATCAATTGCTTCTAAAAAAAAAGTACTTGAAAGTTCATATAATTTTTATTTAGCAAACAATGACATAATTTAATAAAAAAAAAATGAATGTTAAAATGTTTTCTATTTCAGTTCATATTTTAATTAAGTATTAAATTAGTTTAATTAATAATTTAGAAAATGGGAAGTGAAGATCGTAAGAGAGAAAATGATAAGAAAAAGAATGAATTTTAAAAGCTGTTTGGTATGAGAGAAATATGAGAGAAAAATAATAAAAAGATGAGAAATGTATTAAAAAAAAAAAAAGTCTGAATAAAATGACATAAATGTCCTTTCAGTAGATAGTATATTTTTTTATTTTATATATCTAATAACAAAATATTTTTCCTTCATGAATGCTATAAAAATAATTATATTTTATAGTAAATTAATATTACTTAAAAGTCTTTTAAGAATATATTTAAAAATAAATATAATTTATAATAAATAGTAATAAAAAAAAATATCCCACTATAGGTCCATACCCCTTCCCTCCCCACACCCCACTTACCTCGCCTCCCATTCTCATACTACCCATCCCCTTAACCACAGACTTCTCTACCCCCACACCATGCCTTTCCCCTACGTCCTGCGACACCCACCATTCGAAAACATCAATTTATTGCAAAGATAAAAAATTGAAGGAAAAAAAAAAGGGAAAATAGGAATTGGATTCACTATATTCAAAATTTATACATTCACTCGTATGCATCATTACATATATTCGAGTATGCATTAAATAAATGAAATAACAATGATCAAACGGTGAATATGAGTTAATGTAATGAATTTTAGTTGCAGAGAATCCAAATCCGAAAAAATGTGGGAGCATGAGAAATGAAAGCTGGAAAGGGATCTTTTGCTTAGGTCAATGGTGATACTGCTGGGTGAAGCACCACTCACAAATGGAAGTTCCTCTTACCAAAACGGTGGAAGAAAATAGTAAAATGGTCACTCTGTTGCCTTTTCAGGTTTCCAATTCGCGTTTTCTTCACACTTTATGCAGTTACACGGTTTTTTTTATTTATTTATTATTTCTCTGCATTCACCTCTCACTTCCAAACGATAGAAAACCTACCTTTCTCTCCTCTCATTTTCTTTCTTCTCATTTTCTTTAAAATCAAACAGGGTGTTAGAGTATTCATTTCATTGAAGTTAGTTCAACCCAATTTCCTTTCCTCTTTTAAATAGTATTAAACAACTACAACTTATAATCATATGTATTTTACACACACACAAAAATAAAAAATAAAAAAATTGTTTAAGAAAGTGACCACAAGTTATCTTTAAGTAAACCACCCTTTTAATTATCAATTATTATCCCACACAAAACTATTTGATTTTCATTTTAATCCTGAGAAGATTCAGATAGCAGTTAAATAAAAGCTAGTTTTATCATCATTTTATCCTTTTAATTCTCTTTCATTTATTCTTAAAGTCACATGCAATTATCAACGTTGGATGGGTTTGAGTTCCTTATATATGCAGTTGTTCGATTCTTATATTCATATATAGAAATGACCATATCTAGGAGATTACTTTTTTACTTATCGGATATTATGATACTATGGAAAAGCAAAATAAGTGAAATATAATCTTTACTTGTTCTTTTTTTCCCTCTAATCATTTCTTTTACTTTAGTGTAAAAAAAAAAAATGCTATAGTTTTTTTTTTTTAAAAAAAAAGTCAGAGATAAGTATTCCCTAAAAACAATTAGAACTGAATTCAAGGGTGGAGTTAGACAAATGAGGTGAGCTGGCGTGGTTGGCAAGTTTAAACGAAGCCAAATATATAAATTCCTATGATATTTTCTATGGAGTTGTATCCTTGTCGCAATGGATAGAATGTGAGGAACTTCACGTCATATATGATATCATCCACTAACTTTTTTCCAACGACAAAAATTCATTCCTTATATATATATTTTTAACGATGATATAGGAACGAAGTATCCATCATTATTAACAATGATTAATCTCCGTCAGGGAACCTGTTGGGCACATAAGGTGGGTTCTCCCCCTCCCAACCATGTTTTTTTCATACACAAAAGTCATGATTCGAATCCCTGATTACTTGCTTAAGATGTCAAAGTCCCTTACTACTTGGACCAACCACATCTTTATTTACAAGAATAAATCCCATTATATATTTTTTCCACTATATAGGTATATCTAAAGATGAAAAACCGTTATAAAAATATTTTGGGTTAAATATGTTTTTAGTATTTCATTTTTGACAAAAATTCGGTTTTACTCTCTCGTTTGAAAAACATACTTTTTTAGTCCCCCATTTTTTAAAATGTGTCGGAAGTGGTCCTTACACCAATATTTTTTAGTGCCTCAATTTTGACTACCACATATTTTTAGTCCCTCATTTCTTTACAAAAGTTCGATTTTAGTCCACTGTTTCTCAAATAGAAGTGTGGTGTATGGGCCATTTCTGATATATTTTAAAAAACGGAGGATTAAAAAAATATATTTTCCAAACAAGGATTAAAACCGAACTTTTATCAAAAAATAGGGACTAAAAACATATTTAACCCAAATACTTATTAGTGAGACTAATTAATATTAATAATTTTTTAAAACTTTTTTTTTTCTTGTCGTATGCATCAAGAAAAAAGTTTATTCAACTATTTTCTTGATATTTTTTTGCGGTAAGCTGTTGCTATCTTGTAGTCTACTATTTATTGGGATACCCTGTTGCTAACTTGCTACAATACAAAGCATTCCGTCTCACTCTGTTCAAGCTAAGCTATCCATACATTCACACATGGAGACCTGGTTCATCATCATCGTTTCTCTCTGTCTCTGCTTTCTCATCCGAGCCTTCCTTTCTTTACTTCAATCATCAACAGCCACATCGAAAATCACGAAGCCTATTCCTCCAGGCCCTCCATATATTCCCATCATCACCAGCCTCACATGGCTAACCAAATCGTTCTCCCAGATCGAGCCTATCCTCCGAACCCTCCACGCCAAGTATGGTCCCATGGTCACCCTCCGCATCGGGTCACGCCCCGCGGTCTTCATCGCCGATCGCTCCCTCGCACACCAAGTAAGTATTGCAATTATCTTATTTTTCATTCATGTTCTTAGCCCAAACTGCTCCCGAAAAAAAAGGATCGACGCAAATTTAATATCTGAATTTTTTTTTTGAAAAATTTAATATTGAAAAGATAATTTTGATTTTATTTAATATCTGAAAAATGAAAAACATTAGTTTAGTATTCAAGAATCTAAAACATTGGTCATATTAGTCTTTTTAAAAGATAATTTTTAGGGACATTTATTCCATATCAAGTCTAATTTAATCGAATTTTAAGATTATTTTTAAATAATAAATAATTGATATTTTTCATCAATGATGACGGATTGACAATGTAATAACGTTATATTATATAACAATTACAATTAAACTCATGAATTTAAAATATAAAAAAAAAAAATCACACATGAAAATAAACTCAATATGTAGCTGAGTCTAGTCTACGGGTGTCACTCTTCTTTTATTTTTATCTATTATTTTTAATCAAAACCCATCCGCCGCAGGCCTTAATCCAAAACGGCTCGGTCTTCTCCGACCGGCCCAAATCGCTCCCCACCAACAAAATCATAACAAGCGACCAACACAACATCAGCTCCGCCTCCTACGGCCCCACATGGCGCGTCCTCCGCCGCAACCTCGCCGCCGAGATGCTCCACCCATCCCGCGTCAAGTCCTTCGCCGAAACCCGCAAGTGGGTCCTCGACGTCCTCATCAACCGCCTACGCCCCGATTCAAAATCCACCGACTCCGTCATCGTCATCGACCATCTCCAGCACGCCATGTTCTCCTTGCTCGTCTTCATGTGCTTCGGTCAACGCGTCAACGACGAGAAAGTCAAAGACATCGAACGCGTCCAGAGAAATTTGCTCCTCGGGTTCAACAGGTTCAACATACTGAACTTCTGGCCGAGGATCACTAAGGTTCTGTTCCGAAAACGTTGGGAGCAGTTCTTGAAACTGCGAAAGGACCAGGAAGAGGTTTTGCTTCCACTCATAAGAGCAAGGAAGGAAGCAAAGGAGTGCAATTACGATAATACCCCTAATGTCGTTCCTTATGTGGATACGTTGTTGGATTTGAAGTTACCTAATGAGGGACAACGCAATTTGGATGAAGGCGAAATTGTGTCTCTGTGTTCGGAGTTTCTAAACGCCGGCACCGACACCACGGCCACCGCGCTGCAGTGGATCATGGCGAATTTGGTGAAGTACCCGCACGTGCAAAAGAGGCTCGTGGAGGAAATTGGAAGAGTGATGGGTGGTGATACTGATGATAGAGAGGTGAAGGAAGAAGAGTTAGAGAAAATGCCTTATCTCAAGGCTGTGGTCTTGGAAGGGTTGAGGCGCCACCCGCCGGGGCATTTCGTGTTGCCGCACGCGGTGGCCGAGGATGTCGTTTTGAATGGTTACTTGGTGCCTAAGAAAGGGACTGTGAATTTCATGGTGGCTGAGATGGGGTGGGACCCACAGGTATGGGAGGATCCAATGGGTTTCAAGCCTGAGAGGTTCTTGAATGAGGATGGGAGTGGAGTTGATGCATTTGATGTTACTGGGAGTAAGGAGATTAGGATGATGCCTTTTGGTGCAGGGAGGAGGATTTGTCCTGGCTATAATTTGGCTTTGCTTCATTTGGAGTACTTTGTGGCTAATTTGGTTTGGCATTTTGATTGGAAGGTTCCGGAAGGAGGTGATGTTGATTTGGCAGAAAAACAGGAGTTCACTGTTGTGATGAAAAATCCTTTGAGGGCTCATATTTCTCCTAGGATTTAAACTCTAGCTATACCCATCTAGTTTTTATTATCAGTTAAATTATTGTGTAGATATTTGATATGTTTTAGTTGTTAATGAAAGTATGGTTTTTGATTTGTCTTCCCTTCAATTTTATGGAATAAAGCATCCGAGATTCTCTTATTGTCAATGGCAGGAGAGGATTTTCCATTAGCATGATATTTGTGTATATACCTTCAGAAGTTTTGTTTAGCATTCGTAAGTTGAGCAGTTTCAGGAGAGAATCATATCTTGTACAATTTTTTTTGTGAATATTTATTATTGCTCTACCTGACTAGAGATGGCAAGAAAAAAAACACCTGCAAGAGAATCTATATTCAGCAATTTCTGCAATGACTTCACTGTGAATCTATCACTTCGCTATGCTTTGATGCATTAGTATGTTGAACTTCACAATTATGCAAACATGTAACTAGTGCTCAATCAAGCAGGTGGTTTTTCTAAACAATTTTCTTATTAATTTCAAATGTAACTACAACTACAATTACAATTGGGTTATTGATTGGTAATTTGTGGCTTGAAGTATCACATCACATGTGAACGGGCAGTACAATTCCACTACAAGAAAAATGCCCTGCAGCCATGCATAGATTTAGTGAGTCGTGACGGGGATGAAAACTGCATATATAACAAACTCTTCTAATCCGTTGCTATTCTCTCACTCATGTATAGTGTAATCGTGAAAGCTTTGAAATCTGATAGTTTGCAAAACTTTGCTCATCTTTGGAACTCTCTCTGGAAAATTGTAAGTTCTAGATACTTTCTTTGTCTTAAACTCGGCATAAATGTTATTGAAGTTTGTTTATGCTTTATAGTCCTTTCTAGTGGAAGAAGTTTGTAGTTTTTCCTTTTTTTGATTTTTTAATCAAAGAAGATTGTAGTTGTTGTTTAGGATTATTACTTTAAAATAGAATAGCCGTTAGTCTGTTTGAACAGTTCTTAAAAAATGAAGGACATAATTTATAGTATTTTCCTGGTATTCACCCAAAAAAAATATTCTTATTTTCTAATAATTCAACCCACGAAATAAGATATATTTGTGATACCTATGGTGTGCTGTTAAGGTAATAGGTGAGAAAAAGGAATGAAAAGGAAAAAAAAAAAAAAAATTTAATGTGACGTGTTAGGTCTAGTAAAACATGGAGTAAAAGACCAACTCCAACATTACGTTGGTCCGAGTGGAACTGGGCCCGGATCCCTTAAGCAATGTCTCGAGTTCGAACCTTGTGAATGGAAAAAACGTGGTTGGGAGGGGAGGCCCCACTAAAGGTGGTCAGCCAGGTTTCCCGACGGAAATTAATCATCAGCTAAGATGGTGGATACTTCACACATATGTCATGGTAACAAAAAAAAAAAAAAAGCATGGAGTAAAAGGAACAATTCATTCTAGTCATTAACTCAAATGTAAGTGGCCTAAAATAACAGATTGAGAAGTGAGTGGTCGAGTGCAAGTGGTTAACGCAATGCTACTTAAGGACGAATCGTTCGGGCTCTGCTCGAGTTCGATCCTTGGGTATGCAACAATCCTTGGCCAGGCTTTACTAACCGCGCGGCCGACTCAAAGATTAGTCCCATAATGGGTCCAAAGGATCTAAGCCTTAGGGATCCTTCGAGGGCTCACTCGGTCCCAAAGACTAGTTAAGGTGATCACCATATATATATATATATATATATAACAGATTGAGTAAAATAATTTTATTTGTGATCTTATGTTAATGTTCTTGTTAGAGTTGATACTTCAATTTGTGTTAATTTATTGCTTGCATGCGGAACAAAAAGCTATGTGCAGCTGATTTGATAAAAAAAAAAAAAGAGTAGTCATGTTTAATTTTTTATTACGAGGTAACTAAATTTAGTTTTTTAAGCTTTTTACTTTGAGTCCGGAACTGTTTTAAGTACTTATCACTTTTTCTATTTATGTCCTTATTGAAGTAGTAAGGCAAGGTTTACCATTCTGATGGCTACCTAAGGTTCACTGCTTGATCTGCAGAATTGGTGGTAGCATAATTTGAGTGGCAAATTAACTAGTAAATTTTTTCTATCTAATTCATAGCTAATCTTAAGTGCGTGCTAGCTATTTTGTAGTTAATCCATAGTAATATGCTGTTCAAATTTGTTTTTACTAGCTAAATAGCTACCATATTGTCGTAGCGATTTTATAGTCAATCTATGGCTAGATTTTCTAGCGATTCTGTAGTTATTCCCTAGCTAATTCAAAAAAAAAATATATTAAAAAAAAAACACTCGCTAAATTGGTCGCAAACTTCTATACAATTGACCAATTTAGTGACCAATATCTTTTAACTTTATTATCTTGTCGTAGCTATAAAACAATATACCAAAATCAAAGCAATAAAACTTACAGAAATGCTATCTTGACACACTTTCCTACACTTACACCGTATAGTGCCGCACAGTGCGGCACTGTAGCTGCACTGTGCGGCACTGTAGCGCGTTTTTTTTTTTTTTTTTTTTAGTTTCGGTTTTTTTTTAATGTTATTTTTTTATAAATAAATTTTTTTGTTAAGTATGTGTAATTATCTGGTGAATCATGCACAAATATCTGGTGAATTCAATTCATTATCTGGTGAATGGGTTTTGTTGAGAAATAAAATTTTTCGTTAAGTGGTGAATCATGTACAAATATATGGTGAATTCAGTTCATTATCTGGTGAATGGATTTTTTTGATAAATAAATTTTTTGGTTAAGTATGTGCAAATATCTGGTGAATCATGTACAAATATCTGGTGAATTCAATTCATTATCTGGTGAATGGGTTTTTTTGAAAAATAAATTTTTTCGTTAAGTGGTGAATCATGTACAAATATCTGGTGAATTCGGTTCTTTATCTGGTGAATGGATTTTTTTGAAAAATAAATTTTTTGGTTAAGTATGTGCAAATATCTGGTGAATCATGTACAAATATCTGGTGAATTCAGTTCATTATCTGGTGAATGGGTTTTTTTGAGAAATAAATTTTTTGGTTAAGCATGTGTAAATATCTGGTGAATTATGTACAAATATCTGGTGAATTCAGTTCATTATCTGGTGAATGGGTTTTTTTGAGAAACAATTTTTTTTTTATTTTTTTAAAAAGTCAATTTTTTTTAAAAAAAAAAAAAAAAAAAAGGACGCTACTGTAGCGCTACAGTAGCGCTACAGTGCTGATGTCCTCGTTATCTCGTGCGCGTGTCCCTCCACACATACTGTGTAAACCGTATGTGTGTCAAAAGTTGTGTCATGGTAACACAACTCTAAAACTTATAACACTACTGCATTTAGACCTTTTAAATAAGCAACTCAAACATAAAGAAAATATCTCAAATATCCAAACTATTGACAAACATTAAATAAGTATCCATAATGTCACAAATTACTAATCTCAAGAATGTAAGAGAAGAAGACATTGGTGAATTCACAAAAAATTCCTACACATAAATCTCCATATTCTTATGAAGTCATGAATATACTAATGTTACTTCATCTTTGGTTTGCTCAGTCCCTACATAACCTTTCAGAAATTTTGAAAACCTGGGATCCTGCAGATTTCAAGCAGAAAGTTAAGTTTGATAGATGAGCAAAACAACATTGAATGGCATCATATGAAACCAGTTACTTCATTTATTAGAATCAACCATGGGGACAAAAATGAAAAATAACACCTGTTAGAATAATACAGGAATTTTCATGATTAGGCTAGTATTTTTTTTTTTTCTAAATGTATTTTTTTTCTAAAGCGCATAGTCCTATAATAAAAATCAAATAAGTAAATGAGCAAATATGGCAATAAGTATAAATATATATATCTCTATTCATGAGGAAAATACAGAAATTTTTTAGACCAAAGAAGTGTCAGTCCCCTCCTAAAGGTTTGAATTTCTTCCTTAGCTTTTCCTATTTTTTAAAATTAAATTTTCATAGCAAACACCAATAGTACTCATTCATTCCTGTAGAAAGTTTTTTTTATCACGTATCACTAACAAATGTAATGAAATTCAGGTGGGAAAAAAGGAACCCGGATCTACTGCAGTAAAAAAAAAAAATTCACGCTGTCGCAACCGAAAAAATCGCGACGAGGACAACCCTAAAAAGAATTATTAAGAAAAAGTAGAGTCGCCACCAATTTTATTTATTTAGGATAAAAAATTGGAAAAACCCTAAAAAAAACGGTCTTTGGAACCAAAATGAGTTCGGAAGTCGGTTACGAGTAGGGAAGATATTAAGCACCCTACATCGCTCATTCTAAGAATGATACCTTAAACAAATTGCGCAAAATTAAATTATTTATTTTTACCCCAAAAATATTTACAAGGAAGAAAATATTTATTGATATATTTTTATTTAATATTTTATGTTTCTTCAATTCTTTTTCTTAAAATAAATAAATATTATTGGTAAATCTTAAATAAGGTTGAACATGGCACATAAGTCCATAGGGCAACCTCGAAGCTAAAAATTGAACATGACACTTGTCATAGAGCAACCCATAAACATTAAATAAATTATTAATTAATTATCTACATTAGTAAATTAAAAAGAACACAAAAATAAAGGAAAAATTAATTTCGGTTTGACGGGATGATTGACCACGCTCCTACGTATTCCCTGCTGCAATGGGAAACTCAAAACCACGTAGTTCTTGTAGAAAATAATTGTTTGTTGGTTGCTTTTATTTTTTATGAAAAGGTTTTTTTTATTTTATTAAAGAAGGTTTTCTTTTATATTTCATTTTTTTTTTAAAAAGGAACCCCTAAACGAGATAGAACATGGCAGATACGTCCACAGAGCTACCTCGTACTTAAGGAATTGAGTGTGAAACATTTCACAAAGCAATCCCAACATAAATAATTTCAAGTATTACTTTTTACATTATTTTATTTATTTATTTCAACATGAATATTTCACACAAAAAAAAAAATCCGGTTCAATGTTATTTTCAGCCCGTTTGTTTTTAAAAATACGTTGAACCTACTTAGCTTGGGCCTTACTCACCCATAAGTCCAAACAACTAACCCATTTTAACTATTTAAAAATAAAACAAAGAAAACAAAATAAACCAAATACAATATATCAGACAAATATTTTAGTGACCAAAAGGCAAAATAAACATGATCCCCTTTGCCCCTTCACCTGATGCACGCGTGAACTGAAGCAGGAACAGGAGATGGTGGGATGACGATGGTCGAAGCTTGGATTGAGGCTGAGTCAGGCGGATCGGGTCAAGCTATCGCGGAGGAGCTGCTGGCGGCAGGAGCGTCGGCGTCTGGCAAGCTCGTGACTGGATCAGGGCTGCTCCGGGACGGCGAGACGAGTGGTGGTCTGAGTTGGTGACGCGGCGGCAGCGACTCGCGACTGTTCTGGTTCGGTATGGAGGGTGCGGTAGCTGGTGGTGACGGCGTCGTGGCTGAGGCGGAGGGGACAAGGTGTTGCGGCGATGCGTCTTGGCTTACGGCTTCGGAGAAGACAACACGCAGAGGCAATGGTGGCTGGACGGATTCACGTTCAGATCAGTCCGCCATGGCTGGTGCGGTGGCTGGTGGTGACGGCGTCGTGGCTGAGGCGGCGGTGAGCTTCGTCTTGAGGACAGCAATTCTTCTCTCAGTATTTTTTCCTCACTGTAGTTTCTACTCTCTGTCCTTGCTTCAAAAATCTTTTTTTTTTAAAACTCTCTTGCTCACACTGTTGTTCTCCGTTATTCTCTAATTCGTTCCTTTTATAATGCTAATTCACTATGATCTGATCCTAAAAATATGCCCAGATTAAAATTTCTATCTAAAATCAAAACTTGCAAAAATTAAGGATAAAAAAATCAAGGGATTTCTATCTCTAAATCAAAATGTTGGAGGGAAAAAACAAAGGTGGCTGCTTGGGTTTGAGTAATGGGTTTGAGTAATGGGTTTAACTGGTTTGGCCCAATAACAAAAATAAACCCAAGTGTTTAACATAAAATTAAAATCTTTTTTATTATGTTTATTTTTTATTTTCTCTGCACATTTTTTTATTTTTTTTTAAAATTCTAATGGAAACTAAAAGACCCGGTCAAAATAGGGTGTTCACAGTTGCCCCTCTTTACTTGTTCATTACTAGAATACATGAAGAAAAAATGATTTTTCATGTAATAGTAGTAAGGAACTAGTAAAGAAAATGAACTCGCATTTTGGCCGGGATGGGAAACAGGCTGGAGAAAAATTCAGAATTAAGCTTCAGAGCTTGGAAAATAAAAATGACAGCGGGCCTCAGATCCCGAAAATGAAATTAGCGGTGAGCCTCAGAGCTCGAAGAATAAAAATTTGCAGCGGGCCTCAGATCCCAAATATAAAATTAGCAGTGAGCCTCAGAGCTCGAAAAAATAAATTTGCAGCGGGCCTCAGATCCCAAATATAAAATTAGCAGTGAGCCTCAGAGCTCGAAAAATAAATTGCAGTGGGCCTCAGATCCCAAATATAAAAATAAAAGTGAGCCTCAGAGCTCGAAAAAATAAAATTGCAGCGGGCCTCAGATCCCAAAAGTAACATTAACAGTGAGCCTCAGAGCTCGAAAATAAATTTGCAGTGGGACTCAGATCCCAGAAGTAAAAGCACAGTGAGCCTCAGAGCTCCAAAAATAAAATGCAATGGGCCTCAGATTAACAGTGAGCCTCAGAGCTCGAAAATAAATTTGCAGTGGGACTCAGATCCCAGAAGTAAAAGCACAGTGAGCCTCAGAGCTCCAAAAATAAAATGCAATGGGCCTCAGATCCCAGAAATAAAATGATGGTAACTTGCTTTCTCTTTTCTATCGTTTTCTTATTATTATTTTCTTTTCTTTACCTTTGCTTCAAAAGATGAACCATACACTCCATGGAAAAACTTCGACCAATCAAACCCTTGTTTAACCAACAGCTCTGAGTCAGGGTCTTGTCAGTTCCTTCAAGACTAGGACTCGTGGAGACTTTCATTATTGCTTTTCTTTTCTTCTCCTTGTGCACCATTATCTCCCTTACTGACTTTGAAATGCTGGGCTTTCTTTGGTTCGAACCATTCATTGAAGTAACCATTAGAATTATCAAATCATACTATTGAACTTAAATTTACTTAAATTGAGACATGATTTCAATGCATAAACATGATTTAAGCACAATAGGGAAAAATGGATGAATAAAATCCTTGCCTTAATATGAGAATTTACATTGCACACAAAGAAATTGGAAAGAAAGGGGGAAATACAAGGGTGTATGGGAATTGTATGAAAAGGGATAATGGAATAGAAGAAAACCGCCTAAAAATTTGCCCCGGTATTGGTTCCTTGATCCTCTTATCTGATTCCCAACAACTGTTTGACGTCGCAAATCCTGGTCTCAGCTTCCACATACATTCTTTCATTAACATTTCAATGATTTTCTTTGCCCCATTGTAGCCAGTCATAAGTGTAGCAAATCTCAAACAAAATTGCCCCGGTGTAGCAAGTCATAAGCAAAATTGCCCCAGTGTAGTAAAACATTAGGATATCGTTTAAGCTGCCTTTGCAGGTTTTCAGCCTAAGATTCAGTTTCTTTGTCCTAATTTTTGCTTAGGCTGCCCTTTCGGGTTTTCAACCTAACGGACACATTTTTTTTTTTTTTTAATGCCCTAACTTTTGCTTAGGTTGCCTTTGCGGGTTTTCAACCTAACGGGCTCTCCTTTTTTCTTTTTTTTTTTGACTAATCAAGCATAGAACTTTTTCATAGCATCGGAGTTTATAGGTCTCGGTAGCTCTCGTCCGTTTTCATCTGTTAGGACCAAAGCTCCGCCTGAGTATGCCTGCTTTACTATGTATGGTCCTTCATAATTGGGTGCCCATTTTCCTCGAGCATCTTCTTGATTGGGAAGTATCTTCTTTAACACCAAATCACCTGGTTGAAACTCCCTCGGACGGACTTTCTTATTGAAAGCTTTTGCCATCCTTTTCTGATATAGTTGTCCATGACAAAGAGCTATCAGTCTTTTTTCCTCAATCATGTTTAACTGATCATATCGGGCTTTCACCCATTCAGATTCTTCCAAGTTGGCTTCCATCAAAACTCTTAACGAAGGGATTTCGACTTCTATGGGAGAAACAGCTTCCATTCCATACACCAATGAGAAAGGCGTTGCCCCAGTACTTGATCGTATGTTGGTACGATACGCATGCAAAGCATATGGCAACATTTCATGCCAATCTTTATAATTGACGACCATTTTAGCAACAATTTTCTTGACATTCTTGTTGGCAGCCTCTACTGCACCGTTCATTTGAGGTCTATATGGGGCAGAATTATGATGCATGATTTTGAAGGTCTCTGATAACTTTTTTACCTCCGCCCCATTAAGATTGGCAGCATTATCTGTAATGATTCTTTCTGGTATTCCATAACGGCAGATAATATCCCTTTTCAGGAATTTGGTAAACACCTTTTGAGTTATATTGGCATATGATGCTGCTTCCACCCACTTAGTGAAGTAATCTATTGCAACCAGAATGAAACGATGTCCGTTTGAAGCCTTGGGATTGATAGGTCCAATGACGTCTATTCCCCACATCGAAAAGGGCCAAGGGGATACTAGATTGTGCAATTGGAATGGTGGAGCTTTGATCTGATCTGCATATATTTGGCATTTATGGCATCTTCGGACATACTCCAAACAATCAGCTTCCATGGTTGACCAATAGTAACCATCTCGTAAGATCTTGCGTGCCATCATATGACCATTAGCATGTGTTCCACATATCCCTTCGTGCACTTCTATCATGATAGTCCGGGCTTCACGTGCATCAACACACCTTATGAGAACCCCATCATAGTTCCTCTTATACAAAACTTCACCATCTAAGTAAAAGGACATTGATAATCTACGAATCGTCCTCTTATTCACTTCATTTGCTCCTTCTGGGTACGTTCTACTTTGTATATATTGCTTGATGTTGTGATACCAAGGATTGCCATCGTGCTCTACTTCTTCCACATGTGCACAGTATGTTGGCTCATCTTGTACCTTCACTTGAATAGGCTGGACAGCGGTATGGAGACCCAGCTTGGTCATAGCGGCTAATGTGGCTAAAGCATCCGCAAATTGATTCTTGTCTCGAGTCAAGTGCGAGAAAGTAATCTCATCAAACTTCGCAACTAACTGAGTCAAGTATTTCTGATATGGGATAAGCTTGGGATCTTTAGTTTGCCATTCGCCGTTGACCTGATAAATGATTAGGGCTGCATCTCCAAAGACCTTTAACTGCTTTATTCCAAGATCAATCGCTGCTTGTAATCCACTCGCACATGCTTCATACTCGGCAATATTATTGGTGCATTCAAATTCAAGTTTAATGGCCACTGGGTATTGTTTGCCATTTGGAGAAATCACCACTGCTCCTATGCCAGAACCGTGCATATTAACCGCACCATCAAAATACATTTTCCACACGTTCTCCTTTTCTACTTCGTCTTCCTCCAATGATAGTATCTCCCCATCAGGGAATTCAGATGTAATCGGCTGTCCACCCTTTAGAGGATTTTCAGCTAAATGATCAGCAATTGCACTTCCCTTGACGGATTTCTGAGTCATATACTTAATATCGAACTCTGATAATATCACTTGCCACTTTGAAACCCTTAAGGATATGTGGGGACTCTCAAAGATATATTTCAAAGGGTCCATTCGAGAGATTAACCAAGTGGTGTGATATAACATGTATTGCCTGAGTCTCTTGGAAGTCCACACCAATGCACAACAAGTCTTCTCAATTGCCATGTATCGGGCTTCGCAGTCATTAAACTTCTTGCTCAGATAGTAAATTGCCTGTTCTTTCTTGCCAGACTCATCATGTTGCCCCAACATTGCTCCCATTGAGGTTGGTAAGATAGTGAGATACAGTATCAAGGGACGACCTCGAGTGGGCGGCACCAACACTGGTGGGCTTGATAGGTACGCCTTTATTTTGTCAAAGGCTTCCTGACATTCCTCATTCCAATTTCCTGGATTATTCTTTTTTAATAGTCTGAAAATTGGCTCGCATGTGCTAGTTAAGTTAGCAATGAATCGGGCAATGTAATTCAATCTCCCTAGAAAACCTCTTACTTCTCGTTCATTTTTGGGAGTCGGCATGTCTCTAATCGCCTTTGCCTTTTCTGGCTGCACCTGTATTCCTTCTCTATTGACCACAAAACCAAGCAATTTCCCAGTTGATGCTCCAAATACACATTTTGTGGGATTGAGCCTCAAATTGTATTTCCTCAATCTCTCAAATAATTTCTACAACACTGCTACATGGCTTTCCCCCTCCTTAGACTTAGCCACTATGTCATCCACATATACCTCTATCTCTTTATGCATCATATCATGGAACAATGCTACCATAGCACGCTGGTAAGTAGCTCCGGCATTCTTCAATCCAAAAGGCATTACTTTGTAACAGAAAGTTCCCCAAGGGGTAATGAAAGTCGTCTTTTCTTTGTCATCGATGTCCATGAGGATCTGATTGTATCTTGAATACCCATCCATGAAAGAGAACCCGTGGTTCCTTGCTGTGCTGTCTACAAGGACATCAATATGAGGCAAAGGGAAGTCATCCTTTGGACTGACTTTATTTAGATCTCTGTAATCCACACACATTCTTACTTTCCCATCCTTTTTCGGTACTGGTACAATATTAGCTACCCACTCTGGATGTCTCGACACTTCCACAAACCCAGCTTCTAACTGCTTAGTTACCTCTTCTTTGACCTTTAATGACATCTCTGGATGCATCCTCCTCAACCTTTGTTTCTTTGCCACCGTGTCCGGGTACAATGGGATTTTATGTGACGCTATTTCTGGATCCAATCCTGGCATATCTTTGTATGACCATGCAAACACATCTAGATACTCCTTAAACAGCGTGACCATTTTTGCACGCTCCGGATTATCCACTATTTTCAACTCCTTCTTGTCTTCCTCGGTCCCCATATTAATCACTTCTATAACTTCATCATTTGAAGTGAAACCATCTTCTGAGCGCTCCATCAACTTTGTAAATTCCTCAATAGCTTCTTCTTCCTCACTAATCCCAGAATCATCTTCGTCAACAGCCGCAAGGGAATCAGTAAATGAGGTTTCAAAGTTCCTTTCGTGAGACAAATCTTCAACAGGGGTGAGGTTCCTGAAAGAAAATGTTTGCAACAATAGAAATCTAGGCAAGGATATTATAAAGCGCAATTGATATAAGATAAGGGGTAGAGAAAGGAAGACACCAAAAATGCTGAAAATCATACTAATTCATTTTATTCATGTCTCAACTAAAGTAAACATCAGTTTATTCGAGATACAAAAAGATAATTACTTTTTGGAAATAACATCAACAAACGGTTCAGACCGCCAATTGCCAAGGACCTCATTGTCAGCAGAGAGATAAATAACAGGGTTTCTTTCTTGCTCCTCTTCAAGTGCACTGATAGTGAAATGAGGGGAAGTCAACTTCTTTGGCGATATCGCTTTAGTTGATGCCGAGAAAGTATCCGTTAAGTGGGGGACATAACTAAATCCCTTCCCTTCTCCTCTCTTGCCTCCGAGAGTTAGGTACTTCATTTTTTCTGCTAGAGAAGGATCGTACCCTAGTCCATGTCTTCCATCCATTGCAGTGGCTGCAATTGGCTGAGGGATCCCTTGGAGGTTTGCCCCTAGGCCTCTTCCTTTCTGATACCCATTCCTTTCCATTATACGGACTGCCACTTCATTCACATTCTGCATTGGCAGCTCCTTCCTCTTGTTCTCTGGCTTCAGGATCTCAAAACTGTGCAGGGAATCATCCTCGACTTGCTCTGCACTTTCTACGTAAGGTACCGAAACAGGCTTTGAAAGCATGATTTCCTCTTCACCACGGATGGTAATCACAGCACCATTCTGAATGTACTTCAAACATTGATGCAACGTTGATGGAACAACACCAGCTTCATGAATCCAAGGCCTTCCTAGAAGCATAGTATAAGCTGGCTGGATCTCCATGACTTGAAAGAGAACATGAAAACAACTAGGCCCTACTTCGAGGGGCAGAGTTATTTCCCCTAAGATCCCTCTTGCTGTCCCATCAAAGGCTCGCACAATCATCTCCTGGGGTGTCAAATCAATCAAGCCTATGTTTATCTGCTCTAGAGTGGACAATGGAACCACATTCAATGCCAAGCCACCATCTATAAGCACCTTCGCAAGCACAAATCCTTTGCACCTTAGGGTAATATGGAGTGCCTTAGGACTACCTTTAAACTTCAAAAACACCTCCTCTTCTGAGAAATTGATCATGTTGACCCGACTCACTGGATCCACCATGTTTACTACATTTTCTGGTGTGACGTCAGGATTAACATAGGCTTCATTCAACACCTTCAATAATGCCTTACGATGCATCTCTGATGTGAGGAAAAGTGACAAAAGCGATATTTTTGCCGGTGTTTTCTTTAACTGCACCGTCACGTCATATTCACTTTGTTTCATGATCTTCAAAAACTCTTCTTCTTCTTCATTGTCCTTTCCTTCATCCACGATCTCCTTATCTTTGGCATTTTTCTTTGCTTCTTCTTCTGCAGGGTCATAGTATCGCCCACTCCTTGTGATGCCTCCAATTCTCACAACATTAGTAACTTGAGCCTTTGAAGTTTCTTCTGCCCCTCCTACTAGCTCAACCTTCTGTTCATAATTCCATGGTACAGCATGTGTATCATTATAAGCAAAAGGGGTTGGCTTTTTCACCCTTACAATCACTTTTTATGGCATCGGGGCATCATTCATGGGTGGTATCCGGAGCACCACTTTTTCAACCACATTAATTTCTTCAGTCGTACCTCGTCTGGCTTGGATCACCCCCAAGGTAAGCAATCCTTGGACTCGGACCTTAAAGTCCCAACAGGTTTCGATATCATGCCCTACCTGTCCATGATGATAGTCACAACTTAAATCACCATCACACTTCATTTCTTTTTTGATTGGCTTCCCCGGTGCGACAATATCATATCCTGCTTTCCTGAGCCCCTCAAAGACTTCTTGCATTGGTGTTCGCAATTCCAGGACCTTCTTGACTTGAGACCCCTTCAATTCCAAGTTATTTACCCTATTTTCAACATTATGGTTCGGGATTGGGTTATTAACAATGTTAGGCCCCGAATCTTCTTCGAAACCCAATCTTCCACAAGCAATCAACTTTCTTACTGCTGTCTTGAAGGCCTCACCTTCTTCAATGGAATGCCCCAGGGCATCCATGTGATACTTGCAAGTCAAGTTTGGATTGTACCAGGCAGGGAAAGGTGGTTGCATAGGTCGTACAGGGTTTCCAGCGATTAAGTGACGATCGAATAGTTGTTTGAACAAATCTGCATTGGAGATAGACAGTCTTGGGAAAGGTGGCAGATTTTGAGATTGGAAACGTCCTTGATTTTGAAAATTTGGGCGAGGTCGCGGGTAGCTTGGATGGTTTTGTTGAGGTGCAGGTGGATAATGAGTATATGTTGGGCGAGTGGGGTTGTATGGCTGAGGGGTAGGGATATTATTTATTTGGTTTTGTGGCTGGGTGATAGTTGGCGAGGCCTGTTGAGGTGGGTAAAAGGGTGTTTGGGTCTGATATGGTGCTTGGTACCTTGGGTATGAAGGGACATGGCGAGGTCCAAAGTTCTGTTGGTGTTGCACATAATTTGCTTTGCTTCTGCTTCCTTCTTCTTAGGCTGGAACCCCTTTTTAGATGCACTGCCTTCCATGTCAATTGGTAACTTCCCGGCTCTGGCTAGGATTTCAATTCTTTCCCCTGCAGCAATCAAATTAGAGAAATCCCTATAAGCTGCTCCTACCATTGCTCCGATAAAGGGGGATCCGAGGGTTCCCAAAAAGTATGAGCACATTTCGGACAACATCAGCGGTGGTTGTACCTGAGCAGCCAAACTCCTCCACCTTTGTGCATATTGTTTGAAGGATTCATCACTCTTCTTCTGCATTGTAGCCAACTATTCACGGGTTGGAGCTACGTCCAAATTAAATTTGTATTGATCCATGAACAAGTCGGCTAATTCTGTCCACCGTGAGATCTTAGAATGATCTAACTGAAGGTACCACTCTAGTGCGATTCCGGTCAAACTTTCATGGAAAAAACCAATGAGGAACTTGTCATCCTTAGATCAGATGGCCATTTTGGTGGCATAGCTAATCAAATGGAATCGTGGGTTCCCATTTCCGTCATACTTGGAAAACTCAGGAATTTTGAAATCCTTTGGAATCACGACGTTTGTGGCAGGACAAAGTTCTTCAATCTTGAGAAGGCCATAAGCACTTGAGCCCTTGATCTCTTTTATTTGTTCTTCTACCTTCTCCATCCACTCTTCCTTCATCTTATCAGGCCCAAACTAGACTCCCCTGGATTGTTCGGGAATGGATACATGGGGTTTTTCCCATGTGAGCCCTGCATAACCAGCAGGCTCATGATACATATTCTCGAGAGGGCGATATCCTTCCCCGATGGGGATTACTATGGGCTCTGTGTAACTTGACATTCCCTGAGTGAGACTATTGTTTATGCTTGAAAACATTGGTGTCGTTACCATGGAGAGAGCCGGTTGTATGCTTACGTGTGGGCCATCTTCATTTCCAATTCTATTTGCACCAAGCCTGCTAAGAGATTCCCTCATATCCTGTAGTATAGCCTCTAACCTTGCTTGAGTTTCAGAGATTTCTGTCACCCTTCCCCTTACTTCATCTACTTCTAAACTCAAGTTCCTTCCTGTTTCAGGACTGTTGGCAGCCATTCTGGTACGAGATCTAGTGTTGTAAACTCGGGTTTGATTGGTGTTGTCTTTCTTAGATCGCGCAATGGTTCTCAAATCCTCAGATTCGCGTTTTCAGCTCTGAGTAAAAGAAATCGTCAGTAACCCTTTTTTTTATATATTTTTTTATTTTTATTTTTATTTTTATTTTTTAATAAATAAAAGAAAGATAAAAGTATGCTTCGAAAATAAAAACCCATGAATTCTTTCTTTTGCAAAGGAAAGACCACTTTTGTAGCAAGCAACTTCACCCCAACACATAACTCTAGGGGCACATCCCCCTTAGGTTAATGTGTGGTTGATGACAAATCCATGGGAACATGTGTCCCTCAATAGACAACATCATTTACTAGCAATGCAATCATACAGGCCTACTTGTAACACACCATAAGATAGAGCGGAATTCATTGATGGACGTAAAAAGGCTTTTATTTCTTTGAAACGAAAATACAATGTCTCCCATCTAACAGAATTACATCAAAAGTTTTAAAGTCTTCCTTTTGAATCTGCTAGCAAGACCCCTACAATACTTCATGAAGCGAGCTATTTTTGGAGGGATTGTAGATCCGTCACTCATGCGAGTTTGGACTAATGCTTCCTCGAGATGACCCACGAACTGATAGGTATGGTATTGCAAACTTCCTGAGAGGTGTTCATATCTTTTCTTCCAAGCATCTCTGTCAGCCTTCAAATCTTTTGCCACAGATTCCCAATTCTCTAGCCATTCTTCCTGTTGTCTGATCTCATCCTCATACTGTTTTTTCTCCCTTTCGAACATCCATACCCTCATCCACAATTGTTGCTCTTTTTCTTGTGCTTTTTTCAATGACTCACGCATAGTTGCAGCTGCATTCCAACCTTCATCAGATTAACGCTCAGTATGAGTTAAGGCTTCTTTCAGAGATCCTATGCTTTCCTCCAATATCCTGATTGTCTGGACGTGCACTTCGACTTTTGCCCCCAAGTCTTCTTTTTCTTTGAAGATTTGTGCCAACATTTTTTCTTGATCTTCTATTCTTGCTAGTAGTCCTCGAACTTCTGATTCTTTCATATTCCACTTCTTTGCTTTCTTTGCTGGACTTGCGGCTTCATATGCATCGGCACATTCATCTTTCAAATGTTCTATCCTCATGTTTAACTTCTGGACTTGGTGCTGAAGCGTGATGATGGTGATCTGGTCTGTTTCGTTCTTTTCCTCTAGCACTCCCATCTGAGCCATCATAATCTCGATCTTCTTTAACATTTCTGCTTTCGTTTGCGGATTTTCATCTTTATACGGGATTGGTTTTGAAACAACAGGGTTGCCTTTCCTTGCTTTCCTCCATGCCTCATAGTTTCTAGTATGAGAAATAATTTGTCTCCCCAACTCATTTGATCCCAGTACCCAGATGTTGCTCCAAGCGGATCTAACAGCTATTGTTGTATTTTTGACAACCTCGTACTCTTGATATAAGAAAGAAATTCCACCCAACACCTTTTCGAGTGGTTCCTGTTGAGTCCACTTCAATTGTCGAATCACAAGTGCCGGAGAATATGACACGCAACCCCTTGGTCCCATCAAAGGAATATTGGAGAAATTCCCACAACTGAAGATTACTGTATTTCCTTTATACCAAGGACACATCCAGCAAAAAGCTTTCGAATCAACCTCATCAAATTCTTGCCTCCATTCATTGGATTTACATGGCTTTATCGGAATGTGATGGAATCTCCTCAAGGGGTCATCAATCTCACTAATATATTTTCGAGCATACATGTGAGTCACGATCCAAACATACAGCATTTGTGCACAACATCGTAATTTGCCTTGTTGATTTTCATGGCACACTTGCAATGAGAGGAAAGTTTCTGCCAGAATTGCGGGAATAGGATTCACATTATATTCCTCGACCTTGTGGTAGACATCCATGGTCGCGTAATCCACCATGTCTGGTATAAAAGGGAAAAGCACCAACCCATAAATGGTTAAAGCTAACACTCGCTTGAAGATAACCCAATTCTTTTGTCGCGCCAAATCCTGGAGATAAACTTCAAGGAATCTTCGCCTCAGACCTCTGACATCTCCCTTTTCCATTTTGTCTGATGGCTTTGGTAGAACTCCCAACAACTCTGCTATCATCCCATCACTAACATGCTGGCCATAATAGAAATAAACACGAAGCTCCCTTGGAAGAGGTATCCTTAGCATATATGCATATTCTTCTACAGTCGGTGTCGTATCCAAATTCGGCAGCTCGAAACATCTCAAATTCAAGTTCCAATATTGGGCCAAAGCACTCAAGCCCAAAGCATCTACAGGTATGTGTAACAAGTCCAAAATCTTTCCATACTTGCTTGCAAACTCAGAACGTACTTCTTTTGGCATCAGATGGCTGATTTCTATTAAAGGCTTCACATCATTGATTTTCACATCAACTCTAATATTCTTCTTTAGGCCAATTGCATTGCTAGAATTAGACATTTCCATTCCTTGCTACGCAGATAGTGTCTTTCCTCCACAAAAGAGAATTACCTAATAAAAAAAATGATATTATTTACAAAAAAGGGGAAAAAAATGTAAAAAGAGATGTCCTTGTAGGGTCATAAACCCAAAGGTCATGGGACGCATAAAAGCATTGCCCCCTCTTTTTATTTTATTTATTTATTATTCGTTTGTTAAAGCAACAAAAGGAAAAAAGTAAAGAAATAAATAAAAAAAAGATAAAAAAAATAAGTAAATAGATAGAAAAACACAAGGGAGATATGGTATGCCTCCAATTGTCTTAAGAGGTAAGACCTAATCAAAGGTACCTATGATGGCAACTTCTAAATCGAGCGGCCACTAAGTCAATCTAGGAGTGCAAACTTTAGGACGGGTCTAGACTTCTAAAGGTCATGGTCCCCAGATTGCCCTTGTCAAGGACCTAGTTCATGAACCTAGTCACAAGTAGGGATAAACCCTCCAGGATGACTAGTCCATGACACTAGTAACAATCTGAGTGGTGAATAAACAAATATCAGTTAGGCACTAGGCCTTCAATGACAATGCTGAGGCACCGCCTAATCCTTAAGCTCCCACAAGCTCGGGTATAGAGCTGAAAATGTGTGAAAATGAGTGTCGGTGTTGTGTGTGCTGGAGGCATACAAACCTGTACAATCCTAAAACAAAACTACTTGAACCTGCAAGACAAACACCCAACAAACATCATTGTCTTCTATCCTAATGTAAAATAATTATTAAAGCAAAAGGGATCGAAATATGTACAAAAAAAAAAAAAAAACAAGGAAAAGGGGTAAACAATAAATACCAAAATGCGCAACTCAGTACTTAGGCTTGACTCTCGAAATGTCCCCAGTGGAGTCGCTATCTGTCGCAACCGAAAAAATCGCGACGAGGACAACCCTAAAAAGAATTATTAAGAAAAAGTAGAGTCGCCACCAATTTTATTTATTTAGGATAAAAAATTGGAAAAACCCTAAAAAAACGGTCTTTGGAACCGAAATGAGTTCAGAAGTCGGTTACGAGTAGGGAAGGTATTAAGCACCCTACATTGCTCATTCTAAGAATGATACCTTAAACAAATTGCGCAAAATTAAATTATTTATTTTTACCCCAAAAATATTTACAAGGAAGAAAATATTTATTGATATATTTTTATTTAATATTTTATGTTTCTTCAATTCTTTTTTTTTTAAATAAATAAATATTATTGGTAAATCTTAAATAAGGTTGAACATGGCACATAAGTCCATAGGGCAACCTCGAAGCTAAAAATTGAACATGACACTTGTCATAGAGCAACCCATAAACATTAAATAAATTATTAATTAATTATCTACATTAGTAAATTAAAAAGAACACAAAAATAAAGGAAAAAATAATTTCGGTTTGACGGGATGATTGACCACGCTCCTACGTATTCCCTGCTGCAATGGGAAACTCAAAACCACGTAGTTCTTGTAGAAAATAATTGTTTGTTGGTTGCTTTTATTTTTTATGAAAAGGTTTTTTTTTATTTTATTAAAGAAGGTTTTCTTTTATATTTCATTTTTTTTAAAAAAGGAACCCCTAAACGAGATAGAACATGGCAGATACGTCCACAGAGCTACCTCGTACTTAAGGAATTGAGTGTGAAACATTTCACAAAGCAATCCCAACATAAATAATTTCAAGTATTACTTTTTACATTATTTTATTTATTTATTTCAACATGAATATTTCACAAAAAAAAAAAAAATCAGGTTCAATGTTATTTTCAGCCCGTTTGTTTTTTAAAAATACGTTGAACCTACTTAGCTTGGGCCTTACTCACCCATAAGTCCAAACAACTAACCCATTTTAACTATTTAAAAATAAAACAAAGAAAACAAAATAAACCAAATACAATATATCAGACAAATATTTTAGTGACCAAAAGGTAAAATAAACATGATCCCCTTTGCCCCTTCACCTGATGCACGCGTGAACTGAAGCAGGAACAGGAGATGGTGGGATGACGATGGTTGAAGCTTGGATTGAGGCTGAGTCAGGCGGATCGGGTCAAGCTATCGCGGAGGAGCTGCTGGCGGCAGGAGCGTCGGCGTCTGGCAAGCTCGTGACTGGATCTGGGTTGCTCCGGGACGGCGAGACGAGTGGTGGTCTGGGTTGGTGACGCGGCGGCAGCGACTCGCGACTGTTCTGGTTCGGTATGGAGGGTGCGGTGGCTGGTGGTGACGGCGTCGTGGCTGTGGCGGAGGGGGCAAGGTGTTGCGGCGATGCGTCTTGGCTTACGGCTTCGGAGAAGACAACACGCAGAGGCAATGGTGGCTGGACGGATTCACGTTCAGATCAGTCCGCCATGGCTGGTGCGGTGGCTGGTGGTGACGGCGTCGTGGCTGAGGCGGCGGTGAGCTTCGTCTTGAGGACAGCAATTCTTCTCTCAGTATTTTTTCCTCAGTGTAGTTTCTACTCTCTGTCCTTGCTTCAGAGATCTTTTTTTTTTAAAACTCTCTTGCTCACACAGTTGTTCTCCGTTATTCTCTAATTGTTCCTTTTATAATGCTAATTCACTATGATCTGATCCTAAAAATATGCCCAGATTAAAATTTCTATCTAAAATCAAAACTTGCAAAAATTAAGGATAAAAAAATCAAGGGATTTCTATCTCTAAATCAAAATGTTGGAGGGAAAAAACAAAGGTGGCTGCTTGGGTTTGAGTAATGGGTTTGAGTAATGGGTTTAACTGGTTTGGCCCAATAACAAAAATAGACCCAAGTGTTTAACATAAAATTGAAATCTTTTTTATTATGTTTATTTTTTATTTTCTCTGCACATTTTTTTATTTTTTTTTGAAAATTCTAATGGAAACTAAAAGACCCGGTCAAAATAGGGTGTTCACACACGCATTCACTAAGTGTGCACTATTGGATCATTCTTAAATCTCCTCAAAACACATTCACTAGAGTGATGCTAATCTTTACGTATTTCTTTTTCTAAATTAAGTAGAGTATTCATAAAAATCCCCAAGGGTAAATAAATATATTGCGTGCCCTTCTCCATTTAGTTTTTGTATAAGCATAGTGGCAAATAAGTGTAAACATATTCATAAAAAAAAAAAAAATATTAGTCCTCTCAGCATTGTAGAAGCCATACCTTAGATGATATGCAAATGTGAGAAGACCTGCCACAGTTAGACATTAACATAAATTGAGTATCTTAACATCATACAACCAACTTATGTATGACTAATTGCAAGCTTGACTAAAAAGATTCATACTATGTCATAACAAAAGCAATTATATAATACCAAGGGTTATCTTATGACAAAGATAACAATCATGAAATACAGAATTAGGGGAAAATAGCAGCTCTAATCATTGGAAAAAAATCTCGAAGTGGATGAATCAGATACATATAGTCAATGTAATTAACTGAAATTTAGAAATCATATAAACAAAAATTGAGGAATTAGAGAAGGAAATAGAACCCGGAAAAGAGCTTTAGTTCAGAGAGGTTCTCGATGAGGATTCTTGTAGAGAATTCACAATGTTCAGTTAAACAACATTAATTTGCACATACTAATATATCATAAGCTCTATTGAAAATCTATATTTTGCAAAATGAACTCTTAAAGATTATAATAAGTTTACCTAGATGAACAGAAGGAGGCCTTGCAAGGGAGAAACATCTTAGTCTCATACTTACAGCAGTCTTTAGCCAACTTCCTTACTAAAGTATACATAATAAAATTTCAATAATCTGGCAGAAAACAAATTAACAGAGAAGAAAAAGCAAAGTCACCTATCTCCATCTGCTTGGGACCATGTTTAAGAGACTCATGTATAAATAAACTGAAAAAAGAATGCCTCAACATTCATTCTATATGAATTTGATGTCCTTTAATCAAATAAAATTAACATTCATAAATTAATATTACTTGACAATGAGATTTTGCTGAGCAAAACATTGGAGTAAGGAATTGTAAGTGCTTTTACCTTAAGATTTTTGGGCACTTCAGTCTTTGGTTGACCATGGTGCAAAGTAGTGCACATAAGCTTCACTAAGTTCTAGAACTGGACATGGTAGACAAAAACACAATCATCAATTCATGGAACCTCTTATCATAAATTATACTATTTGAAAACCAAACAAGATATGACTTTCTCCTTGCTCACAAAAATCCACCAGAAAATCCACATACAAATTGCACATTCAAAAGCCTTATTTAAAACCATAAATGTAGGATTTGGTTCATGCTTTTCATCAAATAGTTGGTACTCTATCAAAATAAGCACTAGATTTCAAGCAGTAACACTCAGACAAGAATATTCTATGCTCTTATAATGTCATTGATTATTCATGCTACTAAACTAAACAACTCTAACATAGATGATTGGAAGGAATTCAACTTTATATAATTCTAATCCTCCAACTTGAACCACATAGCTCCAAAACCCTTCATCATTTCAAGCAAAAAGCAACCAACGAAATCAAACTACTTGGTCTTTTATCATATCCTTTAAAGTGTTTTATCAAGCAGTTGGTGTGCACATTAAGCAATGTGCAATGAGAGAGAAGAAAAATATGAAGGAAAAGAAGGCATCATAGTATAGAAGAAAGGAACAGGGGAGTAGACCTACCGCCGTGCCGCCGTGCCGAGATGCGGCCGCGCTCTTCCCCTCCGCCCCGCGACGTGCGTTCTTCCCAGACGTTGCCGCCGCGTGCGACTCATCTCCTCCTTCTGCCACGAGAGAACTCGCGGATCTGCCACCACCGCCATATGCATCTGGTGGAGCATTTGCACTATGTTTGTTTCTAGAGAAAATGAGCAGAGAGAAGTCATGAGGAGAGAAGTGGAGTGGATTTTGACAATTTCTCTTGTTTGGCATGAAGAGAAAACAAAGAAGAAAGAGAAAAAAACCTATGGGGCCCACCATGAAAGTTTTCTCCTCTAAAATGCGAAGAGAATGGGCGGAGAGCTGATTGATTTTATACAATTACAATTTTAACCCTCCATCATATCTCACGTGATTGCTTGCCACGTTATATTTCAAAAAATTGTCTGTTACAATGAGTCAATGGTCAAGTGTGTTTTGTTACCCAAAAAAATTTAAAATTTAAAATCTTAATTTAATTTTAATTAACATTTATTATAAAACATTTTTATTATGTGATTATGTTTTCAAAAATAGATAAAATTAGCATTATTATATACAAGGATAAAATTGTCTTTATACTCAAACTTAATTTTTCTTTCTCTCCTACTTCTTTCCTTTTTCTCTCAATCCAAACAATTAAAAAATCTACTTATTCTCTACTCATTTTCCCTCCTCTCCTACTTCTTTCTTCCCTACTTCTTCTTATTGCCAAACATAGCGATGTATCTGGAAGAAGAAGATGAGAGAGAGAAAGAGAATGAGAGAGAAAATGAAGTAGATGTCCCTTAAGCAACACTAGTAGCAGGGAAATAGAGAGAGAGATTGTGTTTTCAATTTAGGGATTTGGTAGAAGCTTCACGAGAGAGAGAGAGTGTGTGTGCTACAGGGTGAGAGTGAAAAATGATAGAAATATAATGATTTTGGGAATTTTAGAAATTAAGGTAAATTATAAATTTGAATGATAGTGGGATATATTAGTAGGGTAAATTATAAAAACTGAATGGTAGTTAATGAATAGTTAATTAGTTTAAGATTAGCTACTAATTTAATTGATAGCTAAAATTAGTAGCAAAACTTAAAAATTCTTGTAGTGCATGACCTAGGAAAAATTTTCTCTCACAAAGAGCAAGAGGAGAGGAGGAGAACTTATATTCACTCACTCACTCATTCATTTGGTTCTTGATTGATTCAAAAAACTAACGTACAACAATGTCTTTTTATAGGCCTAAATCCACAAATTTTATTATAATCACCAAATTCCACAATATAATATTAGCTTCTTAACTATGAAGGAATGCCGGGGTCACAACTCTGTCTTATAAACATATGGTTATGTCTTGACCCTCTTCCAGCTCTCATTCTTGTTATTATTAATTTATAATCAAAGGTCTCATTCTTGTTGACTTCAAATACAATATATTTTTTTTTTACTCAGTGACTTCAAATACAATAGTTGGTGAAATAATTTATAATAATTATCATCATAGAATAGAAAATTTCATAAAGTTTTAAGCAAAATCTCTAATTTTGAGCATATTAAAACTCTAACCTATCAATATTTGCAATTAATCATCATAGAAAATTTCATAAGATTGACTTCACAAACATGTTACTCATCATCTTAATTGCATAACCAATTAAATAATTTGATAGAAATAAACCTATATAAAAAAATCCCAAATTTCAAGTTTTTACAAATATGTTTTTTATAAGAAAAAGTATATAAAGGAGGGGGGAGGTCGATGATAGGGAAAGAAGAATCACATGATTGTTTTTAATTTTTTGAATGAAATACACTAAAAAATAAAAGAAGCAGTATCCATAGGAACCAGCCCAAAAAAAATGGAAACAGGAGCAAGAGCAACAGGTTAGGAGCAAAAACACATTATATAAAGGAAGAATGAATTAAATTATTACAAACCAATTAGTCGAGATTCACAACTAACAAAAAACTAATCATCACCAGTAAAAGATGGAACCCCATCCCGTGAACACAATAAATCAGATGATGTTGCACCACTTTGAAAAAGATCCAAGAAGCAGTCTCTGCCCGAAGCACAAACCAAGAAGTAGCATAGACATTACTTTAATGTCCGGATAATAATGGAAGAAAGGAAGGGGAATAAGGGAGTGACATTAGGTGCAAATATCTCATCTATGATGTGAAAAATAGTAAAACACAAGGGATTAGTAAAAAAAAATAATAATAAACTTCAATGGGTACAACTTCCCGCTCTCACAATAATTTGGGTTCGCCCCTGATCATGCCTTATCTCACTAGGTGGGGAGATAACATGGATCAAACAATGTCGTAATAAAAGAATAATAAAAGGAGGAAAACATAGTATAAGTGATGGTGGGCGATGATCGGTGACAAGTAGTAACAATTGTTTTATTATTAAGGTAATGCTAACTAGTCCTCTTAAAACAATAGTTAAAATATAAAAAAGACAAAATTTTATTTGAAAAAAATGTATTTAATATATTAAAAAATGATGTATTTAAATTTTCAATAAAAAGTTACCATTTTTTTAATTCTTTAGCTAGCAAACTCTATTATTAATAATTACAAATACAATAAGTGATAAGTTTTGTTTATTAAAAATATCAAATAAAAATAATATATCCAATAACTTGAAAATATAAAAAGCATTGAATGTTTTATTTATTTAATAAATAGGAAAATAAAAAATATTGAAAATTATTCTAAAATATATGGATGTTGATTATTATTATGTGTCTAAATGTTCAAATAAAAACCTTTTTTCTTAACATATAATAAACTCTAAATTGGGTCTCACACTTCATATCCTTTGCTTTTTAGAACCTTCCCCAAAATGAGAATGAAGCTTCAACTCATCTTCATCCATAGTTCTCTCTATAGCCCATTCAACTTGATTAGCATCTGCGATCTTTCACCAATACCAATACATTATTAACATTAATATAAGAAATCTTCGTCCTAATATAAACTTATCTATCTAATTACAAATACACACACACACAAAATGGTTCCTTGAGGTAATATAGAATGCAGGGCCAAACAACACTCTCTCTGCCTCTGCCTCCTCCTCCTCATCCTTCCATTAATCATGTGCCTGAAACAACGTTCTCTTTCATCTTCTAATGCTTTATTTTTTCCTTCAGGTAAATCTTTTCTCAAGAACCCAATCATGCTCTTGCTCATGGCCTGTGAACTTGACCCATTTAGAGAACTTTCTTAGTTTCTTCCCTTAAACTAATCGTGGGTTGGTCTCAATATTGAACAAAAGCGCTTTGATTTTCAGGAGGGAAAGGTTTATCTGTCGAGGAATGTGAATACTGAACAGAATCACTTTGATTTGCTGCTGAAAGTGATTCATCACAGAAAATCTCACCCCAGAAGTTTCTCAGGGGAAATACGATCCATGTATTGTGTTGTGCTTAATGTGGTTTCACTGGAGTTTTAAATCTCAGTCAGGTGCTGCAGTGAAGAGTATGAGACGAGAGTATTTTCAAAAGCGAATCCAGGTCCTTTCAAGACTGTATTATATGCAGAGGAAACGGTGTGCACCACATTGAAAACGTGGTCAATTACATTGTTTTGACCTCGGGGGTCAAAGTATGTTACATATAAACAACCTCTGGTCAATTTTTCTGCCCATTTTGGGGGCTATCAATGTAATGTTGTGACACAAAATTATGAACTAAGAAGTTGGTACGTGGCGTGACCGTCTCCTAGTGCTATATATATTTAACAGGAAAATGAGTAAATTTTTTTTTTTTTCTATTCATACTTAAGCCCGCTATATTATTTTTTTTTAATTTTCATTAATTTTGATTTACTATAAGTGTAAAGTTTTTATATTACCAATCAATCATAAGTCATTTTATATATGACTTTGAAGATTGTTATGAAAAGAGTTATACATTTTTACATGACAATTTATGATTGATTAACAATGTAATCAAGTTTATACTAACAGAACATACTAATTAGTCTTTTATATTGTTACAAGTAATTTGTTATTGTAAAGGATAATCCATATTATACTGTTATAGTGGTTTTAGTATTTTCTGTTTTGTAACTGATTAGATGAGTTAGTTGTATTGGTTAAGATTGGATAAGATTAGATATAGGTCTCAACGGCTATAATCTTATAGTCCTATATATATCATGAAAATGCACCTTTGATAAGTCAAGTGAATACATTCAGATTCAGTAAATTCCTCTTCAGTGTCATTCTTCCTCTTGTTCCCTTTTTCTTCAAGTTTGCTCAGATACCTTTATGGTATCAGAGCTTCAACTCCAGAACTGGGTGAAGCTCCTGGGAAAACCTTTGTGGCTCAAACCTTTGCCAATCCAGTGGCAATCAAACTCAACGAAGACAACTTTCTTCCATGGAAACAACAAGCTGTATTCACCATAAAAGGATTCAAATTACTAAAGCACATTCAAGGTTCTGGAGGAAAACCAGAACAGTTCTTGACAGAACAAGATCGTGCAAAAGAAAACGTTAATGAAGAGTATTCCAACTGGGAACAACAAGATCAATTGCTTGCTTCTTGGCTCTTGGCATCCATGTCTGAAAACCTGCACACCAGGATGGTTGGATGCGAGTATTCTTTCCAGATTTGGAAGAAATTGGAGGTCTTTTTTGCTTCACAAACAAGAGCAAAAGTCAGCCAACTTAAGATGCAATTAAAGAGTGCCAAGAAGATAGGAACTGTAAATGAATTTCTCTTGTCCATCAAGAAAACAGTCGACACATTGGCAGCAGTAGGATCAGCCATCAGTACTGAAGATCACATTGAGGCAATTCTAAATGGGCTACCACTAGACTATGACTCCTTTGTTACATCAGTTCTTTCCAGAACTGATCCATATTCAGTTGAGGAAATTGAGTCTCTACTTATGGCACAAGAAGATCGAATGGAAAGGCACAAACAACAAGAATCAACAGCATTCTCAATGCAAAACATGCAAGCCAACTATATGCAATCTCAACAATCTTTTCGAGGAAGAGGAAGGAACAATTATAGAGGAGGTCGTTTTCAATATACAAATCAAAGAGGCAGAGGCAGATATAATAATCAAGGAGGAAGACAATCCTTTCAAGGTAATCAAGGAGGCAACAAACCAAAGTGTCAGGTATGTCGCAAGTATGGCCATATTGCACTGCACTGTTATCATAGATATGATCCAAAATATGGAGATGAGTCCTATCCACAACACAATAATGATGAGCAGAACACTAGTTCCACTGCCATGATGACAGAAATGGGAAATCTTGATGATCCAAGTACCTCATTGGTGGCTGTACCTAAAACTCTGTTTGACCCTTCTTGGTATCCAGATTCAGGTGCAACCAACCATGTGACACCTGATTGTTCTAATTTGATGACAAAGTCTCAATATCATGGAGATAGTAAGGTAAAGGTTGCAAATGGCTCCTCTACAAATATAAGACATATAGGTAAATCTATTTTCTTATCCAAGAACTCAGTTACTCCTCTATTTTTATCCAATTTACTTCATGCTCCTCATATTTCTAAAAAATTGCTTAGTGTATCCCAATTTACAAAGGAAAATAATGTTTTCTTTGAGTTTCATGCTAACAAGTGTTGTGTTAAATCTCAGGCAACTAATCAAGTTCTCTTGGAGGGGAAGCTCAAAGAGGGACTCTATGTCTTTGATGAGATACATATTCCCAAATCCCCTCACAAACTTAGCAATCTTTTGTCCAGTTCTTGCAATAATACTGCTAGTACTTTCAATAAATTGTGTACAATAAATGTTTCACAGCATAGCTCTAATAAGACTAGTTTTCTTTCCACTTGGCATGCAAGATTAGGACATGCCTCTAGCAAAGTAGTATCTCTTGTGCCGAATAAATGTAACATTCCTCATTCTTTGGATAATATGAACACTGTTTGTGAATATTGTTGTATGGGAAAATCTCATAAATTACCTTTCTATGATTCTTCCACTGTTTATACTAAACCTCTGCAACTTGTCTTCTCTGATATTTGGGGACCAGATCCCATTCCTTCCTCTAATGGTGGTAGACATTATATACACTTTATAAATGCATATTCCAAATTTACTTGGATCTATCTTAATCAATTTAAGTCTCAAGCTTTGACTTGTTTTAAGCATTTTAAAACCATGATTGAAAATCAATTAGACACAACAATTAAAACCTTTCAATCTGATGGGGGGTAAGGAATATGCACCCTTTACTGAATATCTTAACACCTTTGGAATCATCCATAGGTTTAGCTGTCCCTACACACATGAGCAACATGGCTCAGCTGAAAGGAAACACAGGCATATTGCTGAAATGGGTTTGTCTATGTTAGCCAATGCTTCCATGCCTCTTAAGTTTTGGGGAGAGGCATTTCAAACGGCCACTTTTCTTATAAATAGGCTCCCTACACCTACCTTAGACAATAATTCACCTCTTGAAACCTTGTTTAATCAAGAACCTAACTATCATGCTCTTAGGACCTTTGGTTCGGCCTACTATCCTTACTTAAGGCCTTATAATAAGCATAAATTAGAGTTCATATTAGAACAGTGTGTGTTCTTAGGATACAGCAAGAAATACAAAGGCTATCTATGCCTATCTCCTAGTGGCAAAGTTTATGTCTCTAAACATGTTAAGTTTGATGAGTTATGCTTTCCTTTTAAGTCTAATTCCAAGTTTTGTACTTCTACTGTCTCTAATTCTGGTTTACTTGATGATCTTGCAACCCCTATTCCATCCATTCCTATTATTGCTCCCACTAACACATCTTCTGCTACTTTGCCACATGATACTGTCATTGCTCCTGAGATTACTTTCCAAGCTGCTACCACTGATTCACCTCCAGGACCAGCTGATACTACAGCCACACCAGCTTCTGCAGATAATCCTCAGGACATTCCAGCAGTCACAACAGTCCAAAACAATCATCCGATGTTGACTAGAGGCAAAGCTGGCATAGTGAAACCTAAAAAACTTTTTCATACAGAAGTTCACTCTGCAGAGACTGAGCCCACTCGTGTGTCCACTGCTCTTGCTTCTCCTGAATGGAAAAATGCTATGCTACAAGAATATCAGGCTTTACTTCAGAACAGGACTTGGTCCCTTGTCAAATTGCCACCTAATAGACAACCAATAGGATGCAAATGGATATTCAAACTCAAAAGGAATGCTGATGGAACTGTTCAAAAGCACAAAGCTAGATTGGTTGCAAAGGGCTATCACCAACAAGAAGGGTTTGACTACTTTGAGACATTCAGTCCAATAGTTAAACCTGCAACAATTCGAACTATTTTGTCCCTAGCTGTTTCTAAAGGGTGGCTTCTTCACTAAATTGACATCAATAATGCTTTTCTCAATGGAGAATTGCAAGAGGAAGTCTATATGTCTCAACCAGCCGGATTTGTCCATGGAGATGGTTCCTTGGTCTGTAAACTTCACAAAGCCTTGTATGGCCTCAAACAGGCTCCAAGAGCATGGTTTGCCAAATTATATCAGACATTGCTCAGTCTTAGTTTTCATTCTGCTAAGTCAGACTGTTCTCTTTTCATCCATCATAATTCTAATCACATTCTTCTTGTCCTTGTTTATGTGGATGACATCCTCATAACAGGTGACTCTTTTAGCTCCATCCAATCTCTCATCCAGTCCCTCAATCACCTCTTTCCTCTTAAAGATCTTGGACCTCTTCACTATTTTTTAGGCATCCAAGTCAATCATACAAAAACTGGGGGCCTTCATCTATCCCAAACCAAACATATTCTCGACCTTTTACACAAAGCTAATATGTCCAATGCTAAGCCTATGCTCACTCCAATGTGAAATAGACAACTATAAACACGAGAAGGGGGGTTGAATTGTGTTTATCAGAAATTAAAATAAAGTTAAAAACTTTTCGCACACAGAACCTAAGTTCGGACAGGTGTAAAAAGGTTACACAGACAAGTCACCTGTCTGTTATATTTTTCTCAGAAAACAACACAAGCATACAGATGAAAAACAGGCTTGATAAAAACAGTTTTAACCCCTTAGTTAGAATGCAGATGATATATAATCAAAACAACTAAAGAGATTAAGGGAAGAGAGATTAACACCGTGATTTATCCTGGTTCACTCTTTAACACAAAGAGCTACGTCCAGTCCTTGGCAGCACCAAGATTTATCCACTATAACTGATCAGGTTACAGACTCCAAGTATTGTTTGCATACCTAGCCTCTTCAGGCTCCAAGACAAGTATTCTTGGCACACCTAGCCTCTTCAGGCTCACTCAGATTTGTTTGAGAGTTGGGTTTGTAATAAATACACTTACAGACAGACAGATCTTTCACTAACACTCAGAGAGTAGTTTAAATGTAAAGCTTAGGAAAGTCTGCGTAATAACTTCAAATGATTGAAGAATACAGAGTGAATAAATGAACAGAGTAATGGCTCTTTAATGCTTTGTAATCTCTGATGTGTTCATCTTCAATGACTTCTGTATTTATAGCCTTCAAACATTTAATATCCGTTAGAGACATTCCTTGCAACGATGGTTTCAAGCAGAGCTTCATTAAATGCAATATATTCGTTCTGGGCAGCCATTAATGCAATGGTGACATTGGTTGTAGTCTAACATGAAGGATAATGGCTTTATGCATCGTGTAGTAGCCAAATCAGAGTTGTGCAGAATGCTTTCGTACTTTTGCAGAGTACATTTCCCTTCTTGTGTAATAACCGAAAGTACTAGGGAATAAAGCATGTTTGAAACATTCTCTGACTTCCTAGGTTGCTTGAGAGAGAGCACTTCTGAATTTCTTGATAAGCGTGAGAGAGAGATTCAGAGTATTCTACATGAGGGGACAGCTTCCAAAAGCTTCCTGTACTTCGAGTTCTTAACAAAGAACCTTAGACGAGTTTGAGAGCAGAGCAGAGACAGGTTGAAAACCAGTTTGTACAAAGTCAACAATCCCAGTCAGCAGACAGGTTGACTTTTTACTTATCCAGATAGGTTGGTACTTCGGTAGACAGACAGGTGAGTTTTGTTATTTTCTGATCTGTACACTAAGTAGACAGGTTAGCAACCACAAAGTAGGTTAATTAAATCATTAACCAATGTTTAGTTTTCATCAAAACTTTAGGGAAATGCACACAGACATTTTAGAGACTTAACAATCTCCCCCCTTTTTGATGATGACAAACATTCAGATGATTTAATGAACCTTAGAAAAAATCAACTTAAGGAATAATAGAAAGTAGACAGGTTGAGATTTTCTATCTGTGCAGACAGGTGCATTTGAGTTCAATTAACAGTATCAGAGCAATATGCAGCAATCTTAAGTTCAAAAATATCAGAGAATCAGAGAATTAAAATTTCAATTTTAACCAATTTATATTTTCTCCAAAACACTTAGCATATAACCATCACATATTTTTCTCCAATCATCTTACATTTTTCTCCCCCTTTTGTCAGCAACAAAAAGGAAAAGAAAAAAAATAACCGAAGAGAGAAAAGAAACAGTAAAGAGATAAAGTAATATTGATTTTTATTCATCATAAGCATCTCATTTACAAGGCAGTTTCCGCAGACATCTACCTAGACTGATTAAAAAGAAGATACAATGAATCAACTTTCTTTTCTAACAACAGCCTAGCATGCTTCTCTGCATCCAAATGTCTTCTGACTTCTTCTAGCTCAGTCTTAAGAAGACTGAAGCTATCTAAATCCACCATCTGAGAGGAGGAGGCTTCTGTAGACAGACTGGTTGAAGCAGCAGACAGGTTTGGATACCAGGGTAAGGCTAAAACTGGGGGTGCCTTAGGTACAGAGAAAGGTGAGGAGACATGGGGAAAGAAATACTGATGAATGGTTCTGAAATAAAACAAAAGAAGAAAAGATAATTTAAACAAAGGTTTGATTCTGACTAGGTCAAAATCAGGAGAGGGAAAGACACAGGAGAGTCTTTCACATAGAGACAGACGAGTGACTCTAATTTGAATAGGAGGGGGAAGAGGTTGATTGGCTAAGACAGATGGAGGTAAGGGTAAGAGAGAGTCTATATGTGAGAGAAAAACGGATTTGACCCTGTGACTAAGAGAAAGAAGTATCTAGACCTGAAAGGTAACATTACAACAGATGCAGGATAGTGAGATCCTTCCAATGTTCTAGTGAACAGAACAATAGGGGGATAGAAGAAAATCTCCCTACATGGGTTCAGAATGTGAGGTGGAGGAGAAGGAATGACAGATAAGTGAGAGATACTTGCAGTCATCAGAGATTGCAGATCGCTCACAAACAGTCTTGATGATATGCCAGATTGTTCTCTGGGAGTTGAATCCCTGTGAACAACTGTGTACTAACACATATCAGACACAACATCAAAAGATGTTTGGGTGGGGTGAGAGGAGATAGGTGAATGAAAAGGGGAGGCAACTGACAGAGGATTAACAAAGAGGGCAGAGGGGGATGAAACTACAGAACTTTGAATACCTTGGTGAAGGGGAGAGGATGGTGCAGAAGGAAAGGTGAAAAGCTGATATTCAAAGAGGCTTGTCTTCTTCCTTGAAGGGGACAGAGTAGTAGCTTCAGGATGATCAACTGTCTGAGTCCCATCAGACAGGTCAGCAGAGGTTGCAGTAGCAGCAACAGTAGCAGGCTCTTCTACAGGGACTTCTTCCCTTCCAGCAATGGCCACCACAGGCATAGGGTAGCCTGACCTTCTTTTTCTGGGAATGATTCCCAGATCAAGAGGTTTGATCTCCCTAGGCTCCTCTAAGGGTGGAGATGTCTGCTCCCCCTGAGCAGATGCTTCCTCTTTACTAGGTTCAGACTCCACTTGTCTGACCTTGGTAAAGGTCTTCACCAGTCTTCTCTTCTTGGTGGGTTGTGCAGAAACCACACCAGATTTCCCAGCCTCACTGGTCTTCTTCTTGGGAGAGGGTTTCTTCAGCTTGAATCTGAGGGGTTCAACTGTCTCAGCAGATTCTTCAGAAGTTGTGGGTTCCTCAAGCATCTGGTCCTGTCTGGCCACTTTTGCAGCAGGTTTCCAGATCCTCTCAGAGATTGGAACCTCTGATTCACCAGTGGAATCAACTGGTTCTTCTGTTTTCTCCTTCTGCTTCTGCTCAACAGCAGGCTTCTTCTTTTTCTTCTTGTCTTCTTCTTCATCCTCCAGAGGGATTCCTTCAATCCCCATCATAGACAGGACCTTCTTGTCTATGGGCAGAGCCATGTCCACAAAATGGACATCAGTTGGAACAAACAACTTGTTCCTAAACACCCTTGTCAGCAGCATTCCATAAGGGTAGGTAGGCATGTTTGTCCTTCTGATCAGAGACTCAAGATACATGTAGATGAGATCATTGATGTCTATCTTGATTTTGTGAATCAAGTGGTACAGAACAAATTTGTCCATCTTGGTCACATTGTCTCGTGATCCTTTTCTTGGCATCACACACTCTAGCAGCAACTTGTGCAAGAACCTGCACTTGGGCACCATGCAGACAGGCTTCTTGTTCTCAGGGTTGGGAACTCCATATATAGCAATATTGACATTTTCAGTTCCTACCTGATCTTCTCAGTCAGGTCTGAAGGCAGTTCCAATCCTTGGACATCTTGTTGCTAACTCCAGGGATCCAATAGGGAAAAGGAGGGTTACTTCAGATGACATTTGGGCCTTGAAGCTCTTGCTTCCATCAAGCACACTGGTGATGACCACAGCATTCCTCCAGAAGTCTCTGACAAGCTTGGGATGAACAAGCTCCTTGATATCAAAGAAGGCTGTCCACTTAGAGTATTCCAACTCTTCAGTGACATCCATTCCCCATTTCTTCATCTGTTGGAGATCAACAGTCTTACCCAGAAGAATCTTCTCAACATCAGCTACTCTCATTTCGTATTGCTCAGCAATTTCTTTTGGAGACAAACGCTTTGAAGATGCCATTTTTCAGAGGGGAGGGTAAGAGAGTTTTGGAAGAGAGAAGGGTTTGAACGAGAGGAAGACGAAGATGGAAAGACTTAGGGATTTTGAGAAAGATAAAGTTTGAATCTTTCTGAAAATTGCCTTTTAAAGTAATAAAAGCAAGAGAGAGAAAATAGACATTTTTAATTCAAAACGGCACGATTTATGTGGGGAACTGTAGCGCCCACTTAAGACATAATGAAAACATGGTTTCGAGGTAAAGACTGTCGTGCCCATGATTAGCTTCAGATTAACAAATGGTATTAAATAAATAATAACCATTTTAATAAAACTGTTGAGTTTCAGCATAGTGACTCAGCAGAGTCAGACAGGTAATCACAGACAGTTCAAAACTCAGACATTTCATTCAACAATGCAATGCATGTTTAAATTATCTCTAATAAATAAAAATCTTTCTTCTGCTAAAGGCTTAGTGAAGATATCAGCCCATTGATTTTCAGTTTTAACAAACTTAATATCAAAGATACCTTTCTGAACATAATCTCTAATGAAGTGATGTTTGATTTCTATATGCTTAGCCTTAGAATGCTGAATTGGATTTTTAGTTAAGCAGATAGCACTGGAATTATCACACCATACAGATATATTATGCTAAAAAATAGAGTAATTCTCAAGTTGATGTTTTACCCATAAGAGTTGAGAGCAACAACTAGCAGCTGAGATATATTCTGCTTCAGCAGTAGATAGAGCAATAGTTGTTTGTCTTTTGCTTGACCAAGAGACTAAATTTGCTCCAATGAAGTGGCATCCTCCACTGGGGCTTTTTCTTTCTATTCTGTCTCCAGCAAAGTCAGCATCACAGAATCCCACTAATCTGTATTCTTTAGTTCTTAAATATAGCAAACCAAGATTAGTGGTACCAAGCAAATATCTAAATATTCTCTTAACAGCTTTAAGATGAGATTCTCTTGGGTCAGATTGAAATCAAGCACACATGCAGACACTAAATTGAATATCAGGTCTGCTTGAAGTTAAGTATAGTAGAGATCCAATCATACCTCTGTAGACAGTTTGGTCTACCTTTTTACCTTCATCATCTTTACTTAGTTTTGCATTGGTTTCCATGGGAGTTTTCATTAGTTTAGCACTTTCCATTTTGTATTTCTTAAGCATTTCCTTGATATACTTTTGTTGATGGATGTAGATTCCATCACTTGTCTGTTTGATTTGTAGACCAAGGAAGAACTTCAATTCTCCCATCATGCTCATCTCAAATTCTGCTTGCATCAGCTTTGAAAAATCCTTGCACAGCTTTTCATTAGTTGCTCCAAAAATAATATCATCAACATATATTTGGACTATAATGAAATTCTCTTTAGAGCTTTTCTTAAACAGAGTAGTATCCACTTGACCTCTTGTAAAACCCTTATGCATGAGAAAAGAACTTAGTCTATCATACCATGCCCTAGGTGCTTGCTTTAAACCATATAATGCCTTTTTAAGTTTAAAAACATGATCTGGTTTATCAGTATCTTCAAAACCAGGGGGTTGTTTAACATAGACTTCTTCTTCAATTATTCCATTGAGGAAAGCACTTTTCACATCCATTTGAAAAGAGTGATTTGGTGTTGTGCAGCATATGACATTAGAATGCGAATAGCTTCAATTCTAGCTACATGTGCAAAGGTTTCAGTATAGTCAATACCTTCTTGTTGGTTATAGCCCTGAGCTACCAACCTTGCCTTGTTTCTGACAACTTTGCCATCTTCATCCAACTTGTTTCTGAAAACCCATCTTGTTCCAATGACAGACTTGTTTTTAGGCTTGGAGACAAGTGTCCAGACATCATTTCTGGTGAACTGATTGAGTTCCTCTTGCATAGCAAGAATCCAGCTTTCATCATCAAGAGCTTCTTTAATGTGTTTTGGCTCTATTTCTGACATAAAGGCCACATTGCTTGATTCTCTTAAAGTAGATCTGGTTCTTACTCCTTCTGAGGGATTTCCAATAATGAGATCCTTAGGATGATGAGTTTTGAATTTCCAATCTCTTTCAAGAGGATCTTGACTTGTCTGTTGACTTGTCTGCTTCACTTGTCTGTCTGGTTCTGCTTCAGGTTCTGATTTGGTTAAGTCAGGTTGTTGATCTTCTGACTTGTTTATATCAAGACCTGCAAGATCATCTTCTAGATGTGACAATTCCTTATCAGTCTTTAAGCTATCATTAAATTTGACATGAACAGATTCTTCAATAACAGATGTTCTAGAATTGTAAATTCTAAAAGCTTTAGACATTTCAGAGTATCCCAAAAAGATACCTTTGTCTGTTTTAGAGTCAAACTTTCCAAGTTGATGCTTGGTATTTAAGATGAAGCATTCCCAACCAAATGCATGGAAGTAAGAAATATTGGGGCTTTTTCCTTTCCACAGTTCATAAGGTGTCTTTTTTAGAAACGGCCTAATGAGTATTCTGTTTTGTACATAGCAGGCTGTGTTTACTGCTTCTGCCCAGAAGTACTTAGGGAGATTATTCTCATTGAGCATAGATCTAGCCATCTCTTGCAGAGATCTGTTCTTTCTCTCAACCACTCCATTTTGTTGAGGAGTTCTAGGTGCAGAGAAATTGTGAGAGATCCCATTCTCCTCACAGATCTGTCTAAACTGCTCATTTTCAAATTCTCCCCCATGGTCACTTCTAAGAGTAGAAATGCAGAAACCCTGCTCATTTTGTACTCTTTTACAGAATACTGAGAAAGCCTTAAAAGACTCATCCTTGTGGGTTAAGAAGAGTACCCATGTATATCTAGAATAGTCATCAACTATGACAAATCCATATTTCCTTCCAGCTAAGCTGGCAACACTAACTAGTCCAAACAGATCCATGTGTAACAACTGAAGAGGTCTAGAGGTTGATACTTGGTTTTTAGATTTGAAACTTGATTTTATTTGTTTACCTCTCTGACATGCATCACACAAAACATCTTTCTTAAAACTAATATCAGGCAATCCTCTCACAAGGTTATCCCTTTTTAGTTTTGAAATTAGTTTCATACTAGCATGTCCTAGTTTCTTATGCCACAACCATCTTTCATCCTCTTTAGACATCAGACAGGTTACACTTTGATCTGAGAGATCAGTCAGTTCAATCTTATACAGATTTTGTTGCCTTTTAGCTGAAAAGAGGGTTTTGCCACTTAGATCTTTAACTATACAGAAATCCTTGGTAAAGGAGACATCAAATCCACTGTCACATAATTGACTTATGCTAAGCAAATTGTGTTTTAATCCCTTAACCATAAGAACATTTGATATAGAGGGAAGAGGAGGTTTACCACCAATAGTACCAATTCCTATAACCTTCCCTTTCTGATTTCCACCAAATGCCACATGTCCTCCTTTCTTAAGTTGGAGGTCTAGGAACATAGACCTTTCTCCTGTCATATGTCGTGAGCAGCCACTGTCCAGGTACCAGCAGTGGTGTTTTCTTTGTGCTGTTGAGGACATCTGCAACAGAGATTATTTGATCTTTAGGTACCCATAGTTTTCTGGGTCCTTTTCTGTTAGTTCTAGGAGTCTGTGAAGACTTCCTTCTTTTCTTATGAAGACACTTAGACATAACATGTCCAGTCTTTCCACAGAAATTACAGACAGGTATGGATTTAATAGAAGTAAATGTAGTAGACACTTTAGAGTGTTTAGTTGATACTTTATGATGTGTCTGATGGACATATCCAATACCTTCTTTGTTAAGGGAGTGCCTCTGACAGCCAAGCAGCGTGGTCAGATTTTCTCTACCATTAACAAATTTAGCAAGATCAGAGTGAGCTCTTCCACTTTCTGTTGAAGTTTTTCAACTTCTTCAGACTGTGATGTATCACTAGAGATCTTAGCTTCATTAGACTTTTCAGTCTTCAGCTCACTGTTCTCCTTGGCATATTTCTCACACTCTAGAGATTTTTGTTTATGCTCACTAAGGAGCTTAACATGATCTCTCTTGAGAGCTTTGAAAGCCTTAGATAAGCAGTTGGATTCCTCCAGCAATTCTTCATAGGCATCAAGTAATTCCTCATAATCAGAATTTACCTCATTATCTGAATCTGAGTCAGTATTAGCCATTAGGCAGAGATTTGCTTCTTCCTCTGTCTCTTCATCAGAAGATGTTGACTCAAGATCTTCCCAAGTAGCCATCATTCCTTTCTTCTTGTTTTTGAAGAACTTCTTAAAAGGGGCTTTCTTGAGTTGAGGACATTCTGCTTTGATGTGACCTGGCTTCATGCACTCATAGCAGACAATTGAGTTCTTGTCTGTTGGAGTGGACTCTTTGAAGTTCTTGTCCTTGTTGAACCTTCTGAATGGCTTATCTTTTCTGAACTTCTTTTTCTGTAAGAGAAGCTTTATCTTTCTGGTTAGGAGAGATAATTCTTCATCACTTTCAGAATCCTCAGGTTCAGACAGGTCAGCATCACTGGATGACTCGTCTGCCTTCAAAGCTTTAGAAGCTTTTGAAGACTTTTGATCAGCCTTCAGAGCAATTGACTTGCCCTTCTTTGTTGAGACTTCATCTCCAAGTTCTTGCTCATGAACAGTGAGTGTTCCAAGAAGTTCATCCATAGTCAAGGTGGTAAGATCTTTGGCTTGAGAGATAGCAGTTACCAAAGGTCTCCACTGCTTAGGCAGGCTCCTTAGTATCTTTCCAACCTTCTCAGCATTAGAGTAAACTTTACCAAGAGACTTTAGGCCATTGATGATAGTTTGGAATCTTCCTATCATCTGAGCAACAGATTCTCCTTCCTCCATGAGAAACAGTTCATACTTTCTGACAAGTATGACAATTTTAGATTCTTTGACTTTGGCTGTTCCTTCATATGTGACAGCTAAGGTGTCCCATATTTTTTTGGCAGAATCACAGGAACAGACCTTTTCAAACTCATCAGGACTGAGAGCACAAATAATATTGTATCTGGCTTTGTGATTTAGCTCCCACTTTGTCTTTTCTGCAGGGGTCCACTGAGCTTTTGGCTTGTCAGTGTTGTCATCATTTTTAGGAATGAAAGGATCATCTGTGATGACATCCCAGAGATCAGAGTTTGTAGATAGAATGAACCATTGAAATCTATCTTTCCAATAGTTGTAGTTTTCTCCATTGAAGAATGGAGGTCTGGTTAAGGAGGCTCCTTCAGTCTGGTGACTTCCACTAGCTCCAGTAGTCATGTCTATTCTTCAGGATCTTTTACCTCTACACTGTTAGATGCTCAACCCAGAGGCTGAGCTCTGATACCAACTGAAATAGACAACTATAAACACGAGAAGGGGGGTTGAATTGTGTTTATCAGAAATTAAAATAACGTTAAAAACTTTTCGAACACAGAACCTAAGTTCGGACATGTGTAAAAAGGTTACACAGACAGGTCACCTGTCTGTTATATTTTTCTCAGAAAACAACACAAGCATACAGATGAAAAACAGGCTTGATAAAAATAGTTTTAACCCCTTAGTTAGAATGCAGATGATATATAATCAAAACAACTAAAGAGATTAAGGGAAGAGAGATTAACACAGTGATTTATCCTGGTTCACTCTTTAACACAAAGAGCTATGTCCAGTCCTTGGCAGCACCAAGATTTATCCACTATAACTGATCAGGTTACAGACTCCAAGTATTGTTTGCACACCTAGCCTCTTCAGGCTCCAAGACAAGTATTCTTTGGACACCTAGCCTCTTCAGGCTCACTCAGATTTGTTTGAGAGTTGGGTTTGTAATAAATACACTTACAGACAGACAGATCTTTCACTAACACTCAGAGAGTAGTTTAAATGTAAAGCTTAGGAAAGTTTGCGTAATAACTTCAAATGATTGAAGAATACAGAGTGAATAAATGAACAGAGTAATGGCTCTTTAATGCTTTGTAATCTCTGATGTGTTCATCTTCAATGACTTCTCTATTTATAGCCTTCAAACATTTAATATCCGTTAGAGACATTCCTTGCAACGATGGCTTCAAGCAGAGCTTCATTAAATGCAATATAGTCGTTCTGGGCAGCCATTAATGCAATGGAGACGTTGGTTGTACTCTAACATGAAGGATAATGGCTTTATGCATCGTGTAGTAACCAAATCAGAGTTGTGCAGAATGCTTTTGTACTTTTGCAGAGTACATTTCCCTTCTTGTGTAATAACCGAAAGTACTAGGGAATAAAGCATGTTGGAAACATTCTTTAACTGGAAGTTTGTCTCTGACTTCCTAGGTTGCTTGAGGGAGAGCACTTCTGAATTTCTTGATAAGCGTGAGAGAGAGATTCAGAGTATTCTACATGAGGGGACAGCTTCCAAAAGCTTCCTGTACTTCGAGTTCTTAACAAAGAACCTTAGACGGGTTTGAGAGCAGAGCAGAGACAGGTTGAAAACCAGTTTGTACAAAGTCAACAATCCCAGTCAGCAGATAGGTTGACTTTTTACTTATCCAGATAGGTTGGTACTTAAGTAGACAGACAGGTGAGTTCTGTTATTTTCTGATCTGTACACTAAGTAGACAAGTTAGCAACCACAAAGTAAGTTAATTAAATCATTAACCAATGTTTAGTTTTCATTAAAACTTTAGGGAAATGCACAGAGACATTTTAGAGACTTAACAATCTCCCCCCTTTTTGATGATGACAAACATTCAGATGATTTAATGAACCTTAGAAAAAATCAACTTAAGGAATAATAGAAAGTAGACAGGTTGAGATTTTCTATCTGTGCAGACAGGTGCATTTGAGTTCAATTAACAGTATCAGAGCAATATGCAGCAATCTTAAGTTCAAAAATATCAGAGAATCAGAGAATTAAAATTTCAATTTTAACCAATTTATATTTTCTCCAGAACACTTAGCATATAACCATCACATATTTTTCTCCAATCATCTTACATTTTTCTCCCACTTTTGTCAGCAACAAAAAGGAAAAGAAAAAAAATAACCGAAGAGAGAAAAGAAACAGTAAAGAGATAAAGTAATATTGATTTTTATTCATCATAAGCATCTCATTTACAAGGCAGTTTCCGCAGGCATCTACCTAGACTGATTAAAAAGAAGATACAATGAATCAACTTTCTTTTCTAACAACAGCCTAGCATGCCTCTCTGCATCCAAATGTCTTCTGACTTCTTCTAGCTCAGTCTTAAGAAGATTGAAGCTATCTAAATCCACCATCTGAGAGGAGGAGGCTTCTGTAGACAGACTGGTTGAAGCAGCAGACTGGTTTGGATACCAGGGTAAGGCTAAAACTGGGGGTGCCTTAGGTACAGAGAAAGGTGAGGAGACATGGGGAAAGAAATACTGATGAATGGTTCTGAAATAAAACAAAAGAAGAAAAGATAATTTAAACAAAGGTTTGATTCTGACTAGGTCAAAATCAGGAGAGGGAAAGACACAGGAGAGTCTTTCACATAGAGACAGACGAGTGACTCTAATTTGAATAGGAGGGGGAAGAGGTTGATTGGCTAAGACAGATGGAGGTAAGGGTAAGAGAGAGTCTATATGTGAGAGAAAAACGAATTTGACCCTGTGACTAAGAGAAAGAAGTATCTAGACCTGAAAGGTAACATTACAACAGATGCAGGATAGTGAGATCCTTCCAATGTTCTAGTGAACAGAATAGTAGGGGGATAGAAGAAAATCTCCCTACATGGGTTCAGAATGTGAGGTGGGTGAGAAGGAATGACAGATAAGTGAGAGATACTTGCAGTCATCAGAGATTGCAGATCGCTCACAAACAGTCTTGATGATATGCCAGATTGTTCTCTGGGAGATGAATCCCTGTGAACAACTGTGTACTGACACATATCAGACACAACATCAAAAGATGTTTGGGTGGGGTGAGAGGTGATAGGTGAATGAAAAGGGGAGGCAACTGACAAAGGATTAACAAAGAGGGCAGAGGGGGATGAAACTACAGAACTTTGAATACCTTGGTGAAGGGGAGAGGATGGTGCAGAAGGAAAGGTGAAAAGCTGATCTTCAAAGAGTCTTGTCTTCTTCCTTGAAGGGGACAGAGTAGTAGCTTCAGGATGATCAACTGTCTGAGTCCCATCAGACAGGTCAGCAGAGGTTGCAGTAGCAGCAACAGCAGCATGCTCTTCTACAGGGACTTCTTCCCTTCCAGCAATGGCCACCACAGGCATAGGGTAGCCTGACCTTCTTTTTCTGGGAATGATTCCCAGATCAAGAGGTTTGATCTCCCTAGGCTCCTCTAAGGGTGGAGATGTCTGCTCCCCCTGAGCAGATGCTTCCTCTTTACTAGGTTCAGACTCCACTTGTCTGACCTTGGTAAAGGTCTTCACCAGTCTTCTCTTCTTGGTGGGTTGTGCAGAAACCACACCAGATTTCCCAGCCTCACTGGTCTTCTTCTTGGGAGAGGGTTTCTTCAGCTTGAATCTAAGGGGTTCAACTGTCTCAGCAGATTCTTCAGAAGTTATGGGTTCCTCAGGCCTCTGGTCCTGTCTGGCCACTTTTACAGCAGGTTTCCATATCCTCTCAGAGATTGGAACCTCTGATTCACCAGTGGAATCAACTGGTGCTTCTGCTTTCTCCTTCTGCTTCTGCTCAACAGCAGGCTTCTTCTTTTTCTTCTTGTCTTCTTCTTCATCCTCCAGAGGGATTCCTTCAATCCCCATCATAGACAGGACCTTCTTGTCTATGGGCAGAGCCATGTCCACAAAATGGACATCAGTTGGAACAAACAACTTGTTCCTAAACACCCTTGTCAGCAGCATTCCATAAGGGTAGGTAAGCATGTTTGTCCTTCTGATCAGAGACTCAAGATACATGTAGATGGGATCATTGATGTCTATCTTGACTTTGTGAATCAAGTGGTACAGAACAAATTTGTCCATCTTGGTCACATTGTCTCGTGATCCTTTTCTTGGCATCACACACTCCAGCAGCAACTTGTGCAAGAACCTGCACTTGGGCACCATGCAGACAGGCTTCTTGTTCTCAGGGTTGGGAACTCCATATATAGCAATATTGACATTTTCAGTTCCTACCTGATCTTCTCAGTCAGGTCTGAAGGCAGTTCCAATCCTTGGACATCTTGTTGCTAACTCCAGGGATCCAATAGGGAAAAGGAGGGTTACTTCAGATGACATTTGGGCCTTGAAGCTCTTGCTTCCATCAAGCACACTGGTGATGACCACAGCATTCCTCCAGAAGTCTCTGACAAGCTTGGGATGAACAAGCTCCTAGATATCAAAGAAGGCTGTCCACTTAGAGTATTCCAACTCTTCAGTGACATCCATTCCCCGTTTCTTCATCTGTTGGAGATCAACAGTCTTACCCGGAAGAATCTTCTCAACATCAGCTACTCTCATTTCGTATTGCTCAGCAATTTCTTTTGGAGACAGACGCTTTGAAGATGCCATTTTTCAGAGGGGCGGGTAAGAGAGTTTTGGAAGAGAGAAGGGTTTGAACGAGAGGAAGACGAAGATGGAAAGACTTAGGGATTTTGAGAAAGATAAAGTTTGAATCTTTCTGAAAATTGCCTTTTAAAGTAATAAAAGCAAGAGAGAGAAAATAGACATTTTTAATTCAAAACGGCACGATTTATGTGGGGAACTGTAGCGCCCACTTAAGACATAATGAAAACATGGTTTCGAGGTAAAGACTGCCGTGCCCATGATTAGCTTCAGATTAACAAATGGTATTAAATAAATAATAACCATTTTAATAAAACTGTTGAGTTTCAGCATAGTGACTCAGCAGAGTCAGACAGGTAATCACAGACAGTTCAAAACTCAGACATTTCATTCAACAATGCAATGCATGTTTAAATTATCTCTAATAAATAAAAATCTTTCTTCTGCTAAAGGCTTAGTGAAGATATCAGCCCATTGATTTTCAGTTTTAACAAACTTAATATCAAAGATACCTTTCTGAACATAATCTCTAATGAAGTGATGTTTGATTTCTATATGTTTAGCCTTAGAATGCTGAATTGGATTTTTAGTTAAGCAGATAGCACTGGAATTATCACACCATACAGATATATTATGCTAAAAAATAGAGTAATTCTCAAGTTGATGTTTTACCCATAAGAGTTGAGAGCAACAACTAGCAGCTGAGATATATTCTGCTTCAGCAGTAGATAGAGCAATAGTTGTCTGTCTTTTGCTTGACCAAGAGACTAAATTTGCTCCAATGAAGTGGCATCCTCCACTGGTGCTTTTTCTTTCTATTATGTCTCCAGCAAAGTCAGCATCACAGAATCCCACTAATCTGTATTCTTTAGTTCTTAAATATAGCAAACCAAGATTAGTAGTACCAAGCAAATATCTAAATATTCTCTTAACAGCTTTAAGATGAGATTCTCTTGGGTCAGATTGAAATCAAGCACACATGCAGACACTAAATTGAATATCAGGTCTGCTTGAAGTTAAGTATAGTAGAGATCCAATCATACCTCTGTAGACAGTTTGGTCTACCTTTTTACCTTCATCATCTCTACTTAGTTTTGCATTGGTTTCCATGGGAGTTTTCATAAGTTTAGCACTTTCCATTTTGTATTTCTTAAGCATTTCCTTGATATACTTTTGTTGATGGATGTAGATTCCATCACTTGTCTGTTTGATTTGTAGACCAAGGAAGAACTTCAATTCTCCCATCATGCACATCTCAAATTCTGCTTGCATCAGCTTTGAAAAATCCTTGCACAGCTTTTCATTAGTTGCTCCAAAAATAATATCATCAACATATATTTGGACTATAATGACATTCTCTTTAGAGCTTTTCTTAAACAGAGTAGTATCCACTTGACCTCTTGTAAAACCCTTATGCATGAGAAAAGAACTTAGTCTATCATACCATGCCCTAGGTGCTTGCTTTAAACCATATAATGCCTTTTTAAGTTTAAAAACATGATCTGGTTTATCAGTATCTTCAAAACCAGGGGGTTGTTTAACATAGACTTCTTCTTCAATTATTCCATTGAGGAAAGCACTTTTCACATCCATTTGAAAAGAGTGATTTGGTGTTGTGCAGCATATGACATTAGAATGCGAATAGCTTCAATTCTAGCTACATGTGCAAAGGTTTCAGTATAGTCAATACCTTCTTGTTGGTTATAGCCCTGAGCTACCAACCTTGCCTTGTTTCTGACAACTTTGCCATCTTCATCCAACTTGTTTCTGAAAACCCATCTTGTTCCAATGACAGACTTGTTTTTAGGCTTGGAGACAAGTGTCCAGACATCATTTCTGGTGAACTGATTGAGTTCCTCTTGCATAGCAAGAATCCAGCTTTCATCATCAAGAGCTTCTTTAATGTGTTTTGGCTCTATTTCTGACATAAAGGCCACATTGCTTGATTCTCTTAAAGTAGATCTGGTTCTTACTCCTTCTGAGGGATTTCCAATAATGAGATCCTTAGGATGATGAGTTTTGAATTTCCAATCTCTTTCAAGAGGATCTTGACTTGTCTGTTGACTTGTCTGCTTCACTTGTCTGTCTGGTTCTGCTTCAGGTTCTGATTTGGTTAAGTCAGGTTGTTGATCTTCTGACTTGTTTATATCAAGACCTGCAAGATCATCTTCTAGATGTGACAATTCCTTATCAGTCTTTAAGCTATCATTAAATTTGACATGAACAGATTCTTCAATAACAGATGTTCTAGAATTGTAAATTCTAAAAGCTTTAGACATTTCAGAGTATCCCAAAAAGATACCTTTGTCTGTTTTAGAGTCAAACTTTCCAAGTTGATGCTTGGTATTTAAGATGAAGCATTCCCAACCAAATGCATGGAAGTAAGAAATATTGGGGCTTTTTCCTTTCCACAGTTCATAAGGTGTCTTTTTTAGAAACGGCCTAATGAGTATTCTGTTTTGTACATAGCAGGCTGTGTTTACTGCTTCTGCCCAGAAGTACTTAGGGAGATTATTCTCATTGAGCATAGATCTAGCCATCTCTTGCAGAGATCTGTTCTTTCTCTCAACCACTCCATTTTGTTGAGGAGTTCTAGGTGCAGAGAAATTGTGAGAGATCCCATTCTCCTCACAGATCTGTCTAAACTGCTCATTTTCAAATTCTCCCCCATGGTCACTTCTAAGAGTAGAAATGCAGAAACCCTGCTCATTTTGTACTCTTTTACAGAATACTGAGAAAGCCTTAAAAGACTCATCCTTGTGGGTTAAGAAGAGTACCCATGTATATCTAGAATAGTCATCAACTATGACAAATCCATATTTCCTTCCAGCTAAGCTGGCAACACTAACTAGTCCAAACAGATCCATGTGTAACAACTGAAGAGGTCTAGAGGTTGATACTTGGTTTTTAGATTTGAAACTTGATTTTATTTGTTTACCTCTCTGACATGCATCACACAAAACATCTTTCTTAAAACTAATATCAGGCAATCCTCTCACAAGGTTATCCCTTTTTAGTTTTGAAATTAGTTTCATACTAGCATGTCCTAGTTTCTTATGCCACAACCATCTTTCATCCTCTTTAGACATCAGACAGGTTACACTTTGATCTGAGAGATCAGTCAGTTCAATCTTATACAGATTTTGTTGCCTTTTAGCTGAAAAGAGGGTTTTGCCACTTAGATCTTTAACTATACAGAAATCCTTGGTAAAGGAGACATCAAATCCACTGTCACATAATTGACTTATGCTAAGCAAATTGTGTTTTAATCCCTTAACCATAAGAACATTTGATATAGAGGGAAGAGGAGGTTTACCACCAATAGTACCAATTCCTATAACCTTCCCTTTCTGATTTCCACCAAATGCCACATGTCCTCCTTTCTTAAGTTGGAGGTCTAGGAACATAGACCTTTCTCCTGTCATATGTCGTGAGCAGCCACTGTCCAGGTACCAGCAGTGGTGTTTTCTTTGTGCTGTTGAGGACATCTGCAACAGAGATTATTTGATCTTTAGGTACCCATAGTTTTCTGGGTCCTTTTCTGTTAGTTCTAGGAGTCTGTGAAGACTTCCTTCTTTTCTTATGAAGACACTTAGACATAACATGTCCAGTCTTTCCACAGAAATTACAGACAGGTATGGATTTAATAGAAGTAAATGTAGTAGACACTTTAGAGTGTTTAGTTGATACTTTATGATGTGTCTGATGGACATATCCAATACCTTCTTTGTTAAGGGAGTGCCTCTGACAGCCAAGCAGCGTGGTCAGATTTTCTCTACCATTAACAAATTTAGCAAGATCAGAGTGAGCTCTTCCACTTTCTGTTGAAGTTTTTCAACTTCTTCAGACTGTGATGTATCACTAGAGATCTTAGCTTCATTAGACTTTTCAGTCTTCAGCTCACTGTTCTCCTTGGCATATTTCTCACACTCTAGAGATTTTTGTTTATGCTCACTAAGGAGCTTAACATGATCTCTCTTGAGAGCTTTGAAAGCCTTAGATAAGCAGTTGGATTCCTCCAGCAATTCTTCATAGGCATCAAGTAATTCCTCATAATCAGAATTTACCTCATTATCTGAATCTGAGTCAGTATTAGCCATTAGGCAGAGATTTGCTTCTTCCTCTGTCTCTTCATCAGAAGATGTTGACTCAAGATCTTCCCAAGTAGCCATCATTCCTTTCTTCTTGTTTTTGAAGAACTTCTTAAAAGGGGCTTTCTTGAGTTGAGGACATTCTGCTTTGATGTGACCTGGCTTCATGCACTCATAGCAGACAATTGAGTTCTTGTCTGTTGGAGTGGACTCTTTGAAGTTCTTGTCCTTGTTGAACCTTCTGAATGGCTTATCTTTTCTGAACTTCTTTTTCTGTAAGAGAAGCTTTATCTTTCTGGTTAGGAGAGATAATTCTTCATCACTTTCAGAATCCTCAGGTTCAGACAGGTCAGCATCACTGGATGACTCGTCTGCCTTCAAAGCTTTAGAAGCTTTTGAAGACTTTTGATCAGCCTTCAGAGCAATTGACTTGCCCTTCTTTGTTGAGACTTCATCTCCAAGTTCTTGCTCATGAACAGTGAGTGTTCCAAGAAGTTCATCCATAGTCAAGGTGGTAAGATCTTTGGCTTGAGAGATAGCAGTTACCAAAGGTCTCCACTGCTTAGGCAGGCTCCTTAGTATCTTTCCAACCTTCTCAGCATTAGAGTAAACTTTACCAAGAGACTTTAGGCCATTGATGATAGTTTGGAATCTTCCTATCATCTGAGCAACAGATTCTCCTTCCTCCATGAGAAACAGTTCATACTTTCTGACAAGTATGGCAATTTTAGATTCTTTGACTTTGGCTGTTCCTTCATGTGTGACAGCTAAGGTGTCCCATATTTCTTTGCCAGAATCACAGGCACAGACCTTTTCAAACTCATCAGGACTGAGAGCACAAATAATATTGTATCTGGCTTTGTGATTTAGCTACCACTTTGTCTTTTCTGCAGGGGTCCATTGAGCTTTTGGCTTGTCAGTGTTGTCATCATTTTTAGGAATGAAAGGATCATCTGTGATGACATCCCAGAGATCAGAGTTTGTAGATAGAATGAACCATTGAAATCTATCTTTCCAATAGTTTTAGTTTTCTCCATTGAAGAATGTAGGTCTGGTTAAGGAGGCTCCTTTAGTCTGGTGACTTCCACTAGCTCCAGTAGTCATGTCTATTCTTCAGGATCTTTTACCTCTACACTGTTAGATGCTCAACCCAGAGGCTGAGCTCTGATACCAACTGAAATAGACAACTATAAACACGAGAAGGGGGGTTGAATTGTGTTTATCAGAAATTAAAATAAAGTTAAAAACTTTTCGTACACAAAACCTAAGTTCGGACAGGTGTAAAAAGGTTACACAGACAGGTCACCTGTCTGTTATATTTTTCTCAGAAAACAACACAAGCATACAGATGAAAAACATGCTTGATAAAAATAGTTTTAACCCCTTAGTTAGAATGCAGATGATATATAATCAAAACAACTAAAGAGATTAAGGGAAGAGAGATTAACACAGTGATTTATCCTGGTTCACTCTTTAACACAAAGAGCTATGTCCAGTCCTTGGCAGCACCAAGATTTATCCACTATAGCTGATCAGGTTACAGACTCCAAGTATTGTTTGCACTCCTAGCCTCTTCAGGCTCCAAGACAAGTATTCTTTGGACACCTAGCCTCTTCAGGCTCACTCAGATTTGTTTGAGAGTTGGGTTTGTAAAAAATACACTTACAGACAGACAGATCTTTCACTAACACTCAGAGAGTGGTTTAAATGTAAAGCTTAGGAAAGTCTGCGTAATAACTTCAAATGATTGAAGAATACAGAGTGAATAAATGAATAGAGTAATGACTCTTTAATGCTTTGTAATCTCTGATGTGTTCATCTTCAATGACTTCTGTATTTATAGCCTTCAAACATTTAATATCCGTTAGAGACATTCCATGCAACGATGGCTTCAAGCAGAGCTTCATTAAATGCAATATAGTCGTTCTGGGCAGCCATTAATGCAATGGAGACGTTGGTTGTACTCTAACATGAAGGATAATGGCTTTATGCATCGTGTAGTAACCAAATCAGAGTTGTGCAGAATGCTTTTGTACTTTTGCAGAGTACATTTCCCTTCTTGTGTAATAACCGAAAGTACTAGGGAATAAAGCATGTTGGAAACATTCTCTGACTTCCTAGGTTGCTTGAGAGAGAGCACTTCTGAATTTCTTGATAAGCGTGAGAGAGAGATTCAGAGTATTCTACATGAGGGGACAGCTTCCAAAAGCTTCCTGTACTTCGAGTTCTTAACAAAGAACCTTAGACGAGTTTGAGAGCAGAGCAGAGACAGGTTGAAAACCAGTTTGTACAAAGTCAACAATCCCAGTCAGCAGATAGGTTGACTTTTTACTTATCCAGATAGGTTGGTACTTAAGTAGACAGACAGGTGAGTTTTGTTATTTTCTGATCTGTACACTAAGTAGACAAGTTACCAACCACAAAGTAAGTTAATTAAATCATTAACCAATGTTTAGTTTTCATCAAAACTTTAGGGAAATGCACACAGACATTTTAGAGACTTAACAATCTCCCCCCTTTTTGATGATGACAAACATTCAGATGATTTAATGAACCTTAGAAAAAATCAACTTAAGGAATAAAAGAAAGTAGACAGGTTGAGATTTTCTATCTGTGCAGACAGGTGCATTTGAGTTCAATTAACAATATCAGAGCAATATGCAGCAATCTTAAGTTCAAAAATATCAGAGAATCAGAGAATTAAAATTTCAATTTTAACCAATTTATATTTTCTCCAGAACACTTAGCATATAACCATCACATATTTTTCTCCAATCATCTTACATTTTTCTCCCCCTTTTGTCAGCAACAAAAAGGAAAAGGAAAAAAAATAACCGAAGAGAGAAAAGAAACAGTAAAGAGATAAAGTAATATTGATTTTTATTCATCATAAGCATCTCATTTACAAGGCAGTTTCCGCAGGCATCTACCTAGACTAATTAAAAAGAAGATACAATGAATCAACTTTCTTTTCTAACAACAGCCTAGCATGCCTCTCTGCATCCAAATTTCTTCTGACTTCTTCTAGCTCAGTCTTAAGAAGATTGAAGCTATCTAAATCCACCATCTGAGAGGAGGAGGCTTCTGTAGACAGACTGGTTGAAGCAGCAGACTGGTTTGGATACCAGGGTAAGGCTAAAACTGGGGGTGCCTTAGGTACAGAGAAAGGTGAGGAGACATGGGGAAAGAAATACTGATGAATGGTTCTGAAATAAAACAAAAGAAGAAAAGATAATTTAAACAAAGGTTTGATTCTGACTAGGTCAAAATCAGGAGAGGGAAGGACACAAGAGAGTCTTTCACATAAAGACAGACGAGTGACTCTAATTTGAATAGGAGGGGGAAGAGGTTGATTGGCTAAGACAGATGGAGGTAAGGGTAAGAGAGAGTCTATATGTGAGAGAAAAACGAATTTGACCCTGTGACTAAGAGAAAGAAGTATCTAGACCTAGAAGGTAACATTACAACAGATGCAGGATAGTGAGATCCTTCCAATGTTCTAATGAACAGAACAATAGGGGGATAGAAGAAAATCTCCCTACATGGGTTCAGAATGTGAGGTGGATGAGAAGGAATGACAGATAAGTGAGAGATACTTGCAGTCATCAGAGATTGCAGATCGCTCACAAACAGTCTTGATGATATGCCAGATTGTTCTCTGGGAGTTGAATCCCTGTGAACAACTGTGTACTGACACATATCAGACATAACATCAAAAGATGTTTGGGTGGGGTGAGAGGAGATAGGTGAATGAAAAGGGGAGGCAACTGACAGAGGATTAACAAAGAGGGCAGAGGGGGATGAAACTACAGAACTTTGAATACCTTGGTGAAGGGGAGAGGATGGTGCAGAAGGAAAGGTGAAAAGCTGATCTTCAAAGAGTCTTGTCTTCTTCCTCGAAGGGGACAGAGTAGTAGCTTCAGGATGATCAATTGTCTGAGTCCCATCAGACAGGTCAGCAGAGGTTGCAGTAGCAGCAACAGCAGCATGCTCTTCTACAGGGACTTCTTCCCTTCCAACAATGGCCACCACAGGCATAGGGTAGCCTGACCTTCTTTTTCTGGGAATGATTCCCAGATCAAGAGGTTTGATCTCCCTAGGCTCCTCTAAGGGTGGAGATGTCTGCTCCCCCTGAGCAGATGATTCCTATTTACTAGGTTCAGACTCCACTTGTCTGACCTTGGTAAAGGTCTTCACCAGTCTTCTCTTCTTGGTGGGTTGTGCAGAAACCACACCAGATTTCCCAGCCTCACTGGTCTTCTTCTTGGGAGAGGGTTTCTTCAGCTTGAATCTAAGGGGTTCAACTGTCTCAGCAGATTCTTCAGAAGTTATGGGTTCCTCAGGCCTCTGGTCCTGTCTGGCCACTTTTACAGCAGGTTTCCAGATCCTCTCAGAGATTGGAACCTCTGATTCACCAGTGGAATCAACTGGTTCTTCTGCTTTCTCCTTCTGCTTCTGCTCAACAGCAGGCTTCTTCTTTTTCTTCTTGTCTTCTTCTTCATCCTCCAGAGGGATTCCTTCAATCCCCATCATAGACAGGACCTTCTTGTCTATGGGCAGAGCCATGTCCACAAAATGGACATCAGTTGGAACAAACAACTTGTTCCTAAACACCCTTGTCAGCAGCATTCCATAAGGGTAGGTAAGCATGTTTGTCCTTCTGATCAGAGACTCAAGATACATGTAGATGAGATCATTGATGTCTATCTTGATTTTGTGAATCAAGTGGTACAGAACAAATTTGTCCATCTTGGTCACATTGTCTCGTGATCCTTTTCTTGGCATCACACACTCCAGCAGGAATTTGTGCAAGAACCTGCACTTGGGCACCATGCAGACAGGCTTCTTGTTCTCAGGGTTGGGAACTCCATATATAGCAATATTGACATTTTCAGTTCCTACCTGATCTTCCCAGTCAGGTCTGAAGGCAGTTCCAATCCTTGGACATCTTGTTGCTAACTCCAGGGATCCAATAGGGAAAAGGAGGGTTACTTCAGATGACATTTGGGCCTTGAAGCTCTTGCTTCCATCAAGCACACTGGTGATGACCACAGCATTCCTCCAGAAGTCTTTGACAAGCTTGGGATGAACAAGCTCCTTGATATCAAAGAAGGCTGTCCACTTAGAGTATTCCAACTCTTTAGTGACATCCATTCCCCATTTCTTCATCTGTTGGAGATCAACAGTCTTACCCGGAAGAATCTTCTCAACATCAGCTACTCTCATTTCGTATTGCTCAGCAATTTCTTTTGGAGACAGACGCTTTGAAGATGCCATTTTTCAGAGGGGCGGGTAAGAGAGTTTTGGAAGAGAGAAGGGTTTGAACCAGAGGAAGACGAAGATGGAAAGAGTTAGGGATTTTGAGAAAGATAAAGTTTGAATCTTTCTGAAAATTGCCTTTTAAAGTAATAAAAGCAAGAGAGAGAAAATAGACATTTTTAATTCAAAACGGCACGATTTATGTGGGGAACTGTAGCGCCCACTTAAGACACAATGAAAACATGGTTTCGAGGTAAAGACTGCCGTGCCCATGATTAGCTTCAGATTAACAAATGGTATTAAATAAATAATAACCATTTTAATAAAACTGTTGAGTTTCAGCATAGTGACTCAGCAGAGTCAGACAGGTAATCACAGACAGTTCAAAACTCAGACATTTCATTCAACAATGCAATGCATGTTTAAATTATCTCTAATAAATAAAAATCTTTCTTCTGCTAAAGGCTTAGTGAAGATATCAGCCCATTGATTTTTAGTTTTAACAAACTTAATATCAAAGATACCTTTCTGAACATAATCTCTAATGAAGTGATGTTTGATTTCTATATGCTTAGCCTTAGAATGCGGAATTGGATTTTTAGTTAAGCAGATAGCACTGGAATTATCACACCACACAGATATATTATGCTAAAAAATAGAGTAATTCTCAAGTTGATGTTTTACCCATAAGAGTTGAGAGCAACAACTAGCAGCTGAGATTGTTGGCCGTGGCAACCATCACCCAAGAGGGGGGGTGAATTGGGTTTTAAATAATAATGAAATCTTTTGCATTAAATCAAAAACCCTTTTAAAATATAAACAGAAATCGCAGCGGATAAAAGGTTCTTTTCAAATTAAGGCGCTTTATAAAAATAAAACGTTTGAAATTAAAGCGCTATAAATAAAATGTGGAAATGTAAAGAGGATAGGGAAAGAGGATGAACACAATAATATATCCTGGTTCGGCCACAAACTACCCACGTGGCCTACGTCCAGTCCCCAAGGCAATACGACCAAGGGATTTCAATCAACTCTAGTTTTTAAACAGGATTAACTAGAACCTTTACAATGTAGAGCACTCCTCACAGACCAGGGATATCACCTCCCCCAGTGAAAGAGTCTCAAGACAATAACCCAAGAGATATCACCTCTCTTGTCAACCACAAGGAATATCACCTCCCTTGTAAACACTTGGAAATCACATCCAAGAAAATACCACAAGAGATATCACCTCTCTTGTAAACCACAAGGAATATCACCTCCCTTGTAAACACTTGGAAATCACATCCAAGACAACACCACAAGAGATATCACCTCTCTTGTAATAATGGTGTAGAAAAAGAAGGGTTTGAGTCACACGACTCTTACCAACAAATATGCACTCTTAATAGTGCTGATAAAAACAATTTGAAGCCCAATTACAATAACACCTATATGGTGTGTAGAACTCTCAATATAATATGGTCAAAGTGATAGTGCAAGAGAGATAATAGAGAAAATGGTTTTCAGAGTTTTAGCACAGAAAACATTGCAGTGTTCTCTTTTCTGATGGCTGCCTAACTTTGCTTTTATATTAGAAAGTTGAAGGTTCAAAAGAAATTAGGTCAAGCCTCTTAAAATTCATTTTTGTCGCAGCATAATCGATTATTACATTCTCATAATCGATTATTTAAACCAATTTCAGGAAGCGCTCACTTTGACAGAATAGGCATAATCGATTATACTAATCGATTACGAGTCCACTGACTTTCATATAAAAAGCCATAATCGATTACATAATCGATTACGGGGTTTCTGTTTGAAGTACGTTGAAAGCCAGAAAGACATAATCGATTATACATTTCACATAATCGATTACTCTATTTCAAAATTCAAACTCAACGGCTTTAATAACATAATTACCCATTAAACTCATTTAAAGCCTTTTAATACATATAATAATCGATTATTGGTTTCCCATAATCGATTATGGCTCGAAGTATATTTGAATTTGAAAATCTTAACAATTAATATTTGATTACTCATTAAGCGCAATTAATTGTCAGATATAAACATGTTTAAAATGTTTTTGGCACATGTTAAAAGTGTGTGTGTGAGACCAATATTAAATTGAGAACCCTACTTACCATTTACACACTTTTCTAAAACACTCAATACAAATACTGAAATGCCCATTTTGCCCCTCGTGCTTGCTTGCTTTATAACTTTCCGCTTTTTGCAATTTAGTCCTTCTGGACCTTTCCCTTTTGTCATTCATCAAAACTTAAAGTACCTGTCAAGGCATATATTCACATTCTCCCCCTTTTTGATGATGACAAACATCTCTGGAGGGATTTGCTAGAAAGATAGGGTTAGAGCAGTTCAAGCAGATATATCAGAGTTCTAAGTTCTAAGCGCAGTTTGCTCTACTCCCCCTCACTCTATGCATACATTCAAATCCACTCCCCCTGAATCATGCATTCAGATAACTCTCCCCCTTTTGGCATTATCAAAAAGCGGGAAAAATATTGATAAAGCAAGGCATATATTCAGAGTAATAAATATATAAAAGGCATCAGTGTAATTCAAACAAGTGTGCGGAAGCAAGTGCCAAGATAGAAAAATATTATTCCAAGAGAATTTTCCCCCTTTTGCAAGAGTGTGATCTTATATTCATATTTCCCTTAAGCATGCAAATAATTCTCCCCCTTTCAAAAATAGTTTTTCAAATTAATATTTCAATTTTCTAAGGCATTGGAGAAAAGGATAACCAAGCATTTAATGTCAACCAACATCAGTGATAAAATTAAAAACTAGCTTGATTTGATGCAATGGGAAATTTGAAGCATTACAAGCATGTATCATGATGAAAGGCGTTTATCAAAGAAATTCGAAGAGATATTCATGAAAAAGGTTCCAACATGCAAGAGTTATTTCTCATGAGATTTATCAAGATGTACAATAACTAATCATAAGTTGAGTGCATGACCTTTTCCTTTCGCGAAATCAGTTATATAATCGATTATTTTCAAGGTTCTTTGCATAATCGATTATGTAATCGATTTTGACTCTTCTGGAATACTACCCAGTTGTATAATCGATTATGCCAATCGATTAGAGGCATTCTGACTTTTGCCTTTCTGCTCATCGTCCAAGAGTAATCGATTATGTTAATCGATTACTACCTTACTGACTTTTGATAGTTGTCTCCTTTCTGTGCATAATCGATTATCTCCTTTTGGTAATCGATTATTGCTCGAATTTTCAAAAACTTTGTCTATTTCTTGGGAGAAAACCTTGTTATGTAGATTCACAAGACTATCCTTTCTTACCCACCTTTGTTTGACCTTAGATCTACCTTTTGCATCATCAATCTTGCCCTTGTTTGAGTTATTCATCAAGCGATCTTTGCTTCTATATGTCGTGATTGCAATATCAGAGTTGTGAAGCATTCTTCTTGATGTCAAATCCTTATGTGAGCTAGATTGTTTCTCAGGCTTTGATTTTTCCTGCAAATTTGAGGAACTAGAGAGACCTTTTGGTACCCATTTCATATTGGGTCCTTGAAGGTTAGTGGACAAATTATTTGTGCCTTTAGACACCCACGCAACTTTATTTCTCATATAAATATTTTTCTTATAATTGCACATATGAGAAATATGTCCTATTCTTCCACAATAATTACATGTGACATCCCTTTTATTTTTCATAAAACAATTTTCATATGAAGGTTGAACACATGTGGAATTATTTGCTCTATCAATTTCTTGAAGTAATTCCTCAACTTGATTATCAAGGATTTTGCAATTTTCAAAACATGAAGAGGATTCAAATTTCACACTATTTTCTTCAACAAGAAAAGTATATTCATTCTTTAAATTTTCTATATCAGTTTCAAAAGATGAGATACTTTTCAAGCAATTCAAATTCTTATTTTCTAAACTCATCAATTTATCATACAAATCATTGTATGCATGTGATCGTTCATCATTCACAGGATCGAGTTCAGAATCAATTACCTCCAAATTTCTTTGAGTCGCTTGGAGTGTGGTTTCTATTTTCTTGACCATTAGCTCTTTGCTTTTGTGGTCCTTCCTTTTCTTGGCATTTTCTTGAGGATCTCTTTCCTCCATTGAATTTCGCCCTTTCCTATAATAACTTTTAATCTCAAATTTTTAGTGACAAGGTAATTATAATCAAGCACATTCAGAATATCCTTGGCACAATCACAATTTTTAATTTTCTCATAAGCATCATCGCACAAACAATTCCGAAGAATTTGCATAGCTTTGAGATTCAAGCAAAAACAGTTTTTATCAAACTCAGTCTGATGTTCTTTGGGTTTGAGAATGAGTCCATGAACTCCAATATCCCATAAGTCGACATCAATTGACTGTATAAAAATTTCAAATCTCATTTTCCAATAATTGTAATTCTCACCACCAAAGAATGGTGGTTTGTCAATTTCAAAACCATACATTTTGGAAAACTTAAAAGGTTGCCAAAAGGATCTTAACTTGGAGCTGTTAAGCTACTAACCAGAGCCGAAGCTCTGATACCACTTGTTGGCCGTGGCAACCATCACCCAAGAGGGGGGGTGAATTGGGTTTTAAATAATAATGAAATCTTTTGCGTTAAATCAAAAACCCTTTTAAAATATAAACAGAAATCGCAGCGGATAAAAGGTTCTTTTCAAATTAAGGCGCTTTATAAAAATAAAACGTTTGAAATTAAAGCGCTATAAATAAAATGTGGAAATGTATAGAGGATAGGGAAAGAGGATGAACACAATAATATATCCTGGTTCGGCCACAAACTACCCACGTGGCCTACGTCCAGTCCCCAAGGCAATACGACCAAGGGATTTCAATCAACTCTAGTTTTTAAACAGGATAAACTAGAATCTTTACAATGTAGAGCACTCCTCACAGACCAGGGATATCACCTCCCCCAGTGAAAGAGTCTCAAGACAATAACCCAAGAGATATCACCTCTCTTGTCAACCACAAGGAATATCACCTCCCTTGTAAACACTTGGAAATCACATCCAAGAAAATACCACAAGAGATATCACCTCTCTTGTAAACCACAAGGAATATCACCTCCCTTGTAAACACTTGGAAATCACATCCAAGACAACACCACAAGAGATATCACCTCTCTTGTAATAATGGTGTAGAAAAAGAAGGGTTTGAGTCACACGACTCTTACCAACAAATATGCACTCTTAATAGTGCTGATAAAAACAATTTGAAGCCCAATTACAATAACACCTATATGGTGTGTAGAACTCTCAATATAATATGGTCAAAGTGATAGTGCAAGAGAGATAATAGAGAAAATGGTTTTCAGAGTTTTAGCACAGAAAACATTGCAGTGTTCTCTTTTCTGATGGCTGCCTAACTTTGCTTTTATATTAGAAAGTTGAAGGTTCAAAAGAAATTAGGTCAAGCCTCTTAAAATTCATTTTTGTCGCAGCATAATCGATTATTACATTCTCATAATCGATTATTTAAACCAATTTCAGGAAGCGCTCACTTTGACAGAATAGGCATAATCGATTATACTAATCGATTACGAGTCCACTGACTTTCATATAAAAAGCCATAATCGATTACATAATCGATTACGGGGTTTCTGTTTGAAGTACGTTGAAAGCCAGAAAGACATAATCGATTATACATTTCACATAATCGATTACTCTATTTCAAAATTCAAACTCAACGGCTTTAATAACATAATTACCCATTAAACTCATTTAAAGCCTTTTAATACATATAATAATCGATTATTGGTTTCCCATAATCGATTATGGCTCGAAGTATATTTGAATTTGAAAATCTTAACAATTAATATTTGATTACTCATTAAGCGCAATTAATTGTCAGATATAAACATGTTTAAAATGTTTTTGGCACATGTTAAAAGTGTGTGTGTGAGACCAATATTAAATTGAGAACCCTACTTACCATTTACACACTTTTCTAAAACACTCAATACAAATACTGAAATGCCCATTTTGCCCCTCGTGCTTGCTTGCTTTATAACTTTCCGCTTTTTGCAATTTAGTCCTTCTGGACCTTTCCCTTTTGTCATTCATCAAAACTTAAAGTACCTGTCAAGGCATATTTTCACATAGATATATTCTGCTTCAGCAGTAGATAGAGCAATAGTTGTCTGTCTTTTGCTTGACCAAGAGACTAAATTTGCTCCAATGAAGTGGCATCCTCCACTGGTGCTTTTTCTTTCTATTCTGTCTCTAGCAAAGTCAGCATCACAGAATCCCACTAATCTGTATTCTTTAGTTCTTAAATATAGCAAACCAAGATTAGTAGTACCAAGCAAATATCTAAATATTCTCTTAACAGCTTTAAGATGAGATTCTCTTGGGTCAGATTGAAATCAAGCACACATGCAGACACTAAATTGAATATCAGGTCTGCTTGAAGTTAAGTATAGTAGAGATCCAATCATACCTCTGTAGACAGTTCGGTCTACCTTTTTACCTTCATCATCTTTACTTAGTTTTGCATTGGTTTCCATGGGAGTTTTCATAAGTTTAGCACTTTCCATTTTGTATTTCTTAAGCATTTCCTTGATATACTTTTGTTGATGGATGTAGATTCCATCACTTGTCTGTTTGATTTGTAGACCAAGGAAGAACTTCAATTCTCCCATCATGCTCATCTCAAATTCTGCTTGCATCAGCTTTGAAAAATCCTTGCACAGCTTTTCATTAGTTGCTCCAAAAATAATATCATCAACATATATTTGGACTATAATGAAATTCTCTTTAGATCTTTTCTTAAACAGAGTAGTATCCACTTGACCTCTTGTAAAACCATTATGCATGAGAAAAGAACTTAGTCTATCATACCATGCCCTAGGTGCTTGCTTTAAACCATATAATGCCTTTTTAAGTTTAAAAACATGATCTGGTTTATCAGTATCTTCAAAACCAGGGGGTTGTTTAACATAGACTTATTTTTCAATTATTCCATTGAGAAAAGCACTTTTCACATCCATTTGAAAAGAGTGATTTGGTGTTGTGCAGCATATGACATTAGAATGCGAATAGCTTCAATTCTAGCTACAGGTGCAAAGGTTTCAGTATAGTCAATACCTTCTTATGGGTTATAGCCCTGAGCTACCAACCTTGCCTTGTTTCTGACAACTTTGCCATCTTCATCCAACTTGTTTCTGAAAACCCATCTTGTTCCAATGACAGACTTGTTTTTAGGCTTGGAGACAAGTGTCCAGACATCATTTCTGGTGAACTGATTGAGTTCCTCTTGCATAGCAAGAATCCAGCTGTCATCATCAAGAGCTTCCTCAATGTGTTTTGGCTCTATTTCTGACATAAAGGCCACATTGCTTGATTCTCTTAAAGTAGATCTGGTTCTTACTCCTTCTGAGGGATTTCCAATAATGAGATCCTTAGGATGATGAGTTTTGAATTTCCAATCTCTTTCAAGAGGATCTTGACTTGTCTGTTGACTTGTCTGCTCCACTTGTCTGTCTGGTTCTGCTTCAGGTTCTGATTTGGTTAAGTCAGGTTGTTGATCTTCTGACTTGTTTATATCAAGACTTGCAAGATCATCTTCTAGATGTGACAATTCCTTATCAGTCTTTAAGCTATCATTAAATTTGACATGAACAGATTCTTCAATAACAGATGTTCTAGAATTGTAAATTCTAAAAGCTTTAGACATTTCAGAGTATCCCAAAAAGATACCTTTGTCTGTTTTAGAGTCAAACTTTCCAAGTTGATGCTTGGTATTTAAGATGAAGCATTCACAACCAAATGCATGGAAGTAAGAAATGTTGGGGCTTTTTCCTTTCCACAGTTCATAAGGTGTCTTTTTTAGAAAAGGCCTAATGAGTATTCTGTTTTGTACATAGCAGGCTGTGTTTACTGCTTCTGCCCAGAAGTACTTAGGGAGATTATTCTCATTAAGCATAGATCTAGCCATCTCTTGCAGAGATCTGTTCTTTCTCTCAACCACTCCATTTTGTTGAGGAGTTCTAGGTGCAGAGAAATTGTGAGAGATCCCATTCTCCTCACAGATCTGTCTAAACTGCTCATTTTCAAATTCTCCCCCACGGTCACTTCTAAGAGTAGAAATGCAGAAACCCTGCTCATTTTGTACTCTTTTACAGAATACTGAGAAAGCCTTAAAAGACTCATCCTTGTGGGTTAAGAAGAGTACCCATGTATATCTAGAATAGTCATCAACTATGACAAATCCATATTTCCTTCCAGCTAAGCTGGCAACACTAACTGGTCCAAACAGATCCATGTGTAACAACTGAAGAGGTCTAGAGGTTGATACTTGGTTTTTAGATTTGAAACTTGATTTTATTTGTTTACATCTCTGACATGCATCACACAAAACATCTTTCTTAAAACTAATATCAGGCAATCCTCTCACAAGGTTATCCCTTTTTAGTTTTGAAATTAGTTTCATACTAGCATGTCCTGGTTTCTTATGCCACAACCATCTTTCATCCTCTTTAGACATCAGACAGGTTACACTTTGATCTGAGAGATCAGTCAGTTCAATCTTATACAGATTTTGTTGCCTTTTAGCTGAAAAGAGGGTTTTGCCACTTAGATCTTTAACTATACAGAAATCCTTGGTAAAGGAGACATCAAATCCACTGTCACATAATTGACTTATGCTAAGCAAACTGTGTTTTAATCCCTTAACCATAAGAACATTTGATATAGAGGGAAGAGGAGGTTTACCACCAATAGTACCAATTCCTATAACCTTCCCTTTCTGATTTCCACCAAATGCCACATGTCCTCCTTTCTTAAGTTGGAGGTCTAGGAACATAGACCTTTCTCCTGTCATATGTCGTGAGCAGCCAATGTCCAGGTACCAGCAGTGGTGTTTTCTTTGTGCTGTTGATGACATCTACAACAGAGATTATTTGATCTTTAGGTACCCATAGTTTTCTGGGTCCTTTTCTGTTAGTTCTAGGAGTCTGGGAAGACTTCCTTCTTTTCTTATGAAGACACTTAGACATAACATGTCCAGTCTTTCCACAGAAATTACAGACAGGTATGGATTTAATAGAAGTAGATGTAGTAGACACTTTAGAGTGTTTAGTTGATACTTTATGATGTGTCTGATCGTCATATCCAATACCTTCTTTGTTAAGGGAGTGCCTCTGACAGCCAAGCAGCTTGGTCAGATTTTCTCTACCATTAACAAATTTAGCAAGATTAGAAGTGAGCTCTTCCACTTTCTGTTGAAGTTTTTCAACTTCTTCAGACTGTGATGTATCACTAGAGATCTTAGCTTCATTAGACTTTTCAGTCTTCAGCTCACTGTTCTCCTTGGCAAATTTCTCACAGTTTAGAGATTTCTGTTTATGCTCACTAAGGAGCTTAACATGATCTCTCTTGAGAGATTTGAAAGCCTTAGATAAGCAGTTGGATTCCTCCAGCAATTCTTCATAGGCATCAAGTAATTCCTCATAATCAGAATTTACCTCATTATCTGAATCTGAGTCAGTATTAGCCATTAGGCAGAGATTTGCTTCTTCCTCTGTCTCTTCATCAGAAGATGTTGACTCTAGATCTTCCCAAGTAGCCATCATTCCTTTCTTCTTCTTTTTGAAGAACTTCTTAAAAGGGGCTTTCTTGAGTTGAGGACATTCTGCTTTGATGTGACCTGGCTTCTTGCACTCGTAGCAGACAATTGAGTTCTTATCTGTTGAAGTGGATTCTTTGAAGTTCTTGTCCTTGTTGAACCTTCTGAATGGCTTATCTTTTCTGAACTTCTTTTTCTGTAAGAGAAGCTTTATCTTTCTGGTTAGGAGAGATAATTCTTCATCACTTTCAGAATCCTCAGGTTCAGACAGGTCAGCATCACTGGATGACTCGTCTGCCTTCAAAGCTTTAGAAGCTTTTGAAGACTTTTGATCAGCCTTCAGAGCAATTGACTTGCCCTTCTTTGTTGAGACTTCATCTCCAAGTTCTTGCTCATGAACAGTTAGTGTTCCAAGAAGTTCATCCATAGTCAAGGTGGTAAGATCTTTGGCTTGAGAGATAGCAGTTACCAAAGGTCTCCACTGCTTAGGCAGGCTCCTTAGTATCTTTCCAACCTTCTCAGCATTAGAGTAAATTTTGCCAAGAGACTTTAGGCCATTGATGATAGTTTGGAATCTTCCTATCATCTGAGCAACAGATTCTCCTTCCTCTATGAGAAACAGTTCATACTTTCTGACAAGTATGGCAATTTTTGATTCTTTGACTTTGGTTGTTCCTTCATGTGTGATAGCTAAGGTGTCCCATATTTCTTTGCCAGAATCACAGGCACAGACCTTTTCAAACTCATCAGGACTGAGAGCACAAATAATATTGTATCTGGCTTTGTGATTTAGCTCCCACTTTGTCTTTTCTGCAGGGGTCCACTGAGCTTTTGGCTTGTCAGTGTTGTCATCATTTTTAGGAATGAAAGGATCATCTGTGATGACATCCCAGAGATCAGAGTTTGTAGATAGAATGAACCATTGAAATCTATCTTTTCAATAGTTGTAGTTTTCTCCATTGAAGAATGGAGGTCTGGTTAAGGAGGCTCCTTCAGTCTGGTGACTTCCACTAGCTCCAGCAGTCATGTCTATTCTTCCGGATCTTTTACCTCTACACTGTTAGATGCTCAACCCAGAGGCTGAGCTCTGATACCAACTGAAATAGACAACTATAAACACGAGAAGGGGGGTTGAATTGTGTTTATCAGAAATTAAAATAAAGTTAAAAACTTTTCTCACACAGAACCTAAGTTCGGACAGGTGTAAAAAGGTTACACAGACAGGTCACCTGTCTGTTATATTTTTCTCAGAAAACAACACAAGCATACAGATGAAAAACAGGCTTGATAAAAATAGTTTTAACCCCTTAGTTAGAATGCAGATGATATATAATCAAAACAACTAAAGAGATTAAGGGAAGAGAGATTAACACAGTGATTTATCCTGGTTCACTCTTTAACACAAAGAGCTACGTCCAGTCCTTGGCAGCACCAAGATTTATCCACTATAACTGATCAGGTTACAGACTCCAAGTATTGTTTGCACACCTAGCCTCTTCAGGCTCCAAGACAAGTATTCTTTGCACACCTAGCCTCTTCAGGCTCACTCAGATTTGTTTGAGAGTTGGGTTTGTAATAAATACACTTACAGACAGACAGATGTTTCACTAACACTCAGAGAGTGGTTTAAATGTAAAGCTTAGGAAAGTCTGCGTAATAACTTCAAATGATTGAAGAATACAGAGTGAATAAATGAACAGAGTAATGGCTCTTTAATGCTTTGTAATCTCTGATGTGTTCATCTTCAATGACTTATGTATTTATAGCCTTCAAACATTTAATATCCGTTAGAGACATTTCTTGTAACGATGGCTTCAAGCAGAGCTTCATTAAATGCAATATAGTCGTTCTGGGCAGCCATTAATGCAATGGAGGTGTTGGTTGTACTCTAACATGAAGGATAATGGCTTTATGCATCGTGTAGTAGCCAAATCAGAGTTGTGCAGAATGCTTTTGTACTTTTGCAGAGTACATTTCCCTTCTTGTGTAATAACCGAAAGTACTAGGGAATAAAGCATGTTGGAAACATTCTTTAACTGGAAGTTTGTCTCTGACTTCCTAGATTGCTTGAGAGAGAGCACTTCTGAATTTCTTGATAAGCGTGAGAGAGAGATTCAGAGTATTCTACATGAGGGGACAGCTTCCAAAAGCTTCCTGTACTTCGAGTTCTTAACAAAGAACCTTAGACGAGTTTGAGAGCAGAGCAGAGACAGGTTGAAAACCAGTTTGTACAAAGTCAACAATCCCAGTCAGCAGACAGGTTGACTTTTTACTTATCTAGATAGGTTGGTACTTAAGTAGATAGACAGGTGAGTTTTGTTATTTTTTTATCTGTACACTAAGTAGACAGGTTAGCAACCACAACGTAGGTTAATTAAATCATTAACCAATGTTTAGTTTTCATCAAAACTTTAGGGAAATGCACACAGACATTTTAGAGACTTAACACAATGACCACTGGACTCAAACTCACAGCAGAAGGAGAAACTGATTTTCATGATCCGTCCTTTTATAGATCAATTGTGGGTGGCTTGCAGTATATCACCATCACTCGACCTGAGATTTCCTATGCAGTTAACCAGGTTTGTCAATACATGCATTGTCCCAAGGATCATCATTGGCAGGCCATTAAGAGAATTCTGAGATACCTAGCAGGAACCACACACTATGGCTTAGTCTTACAACCTTCTCCCCATCTCAACATTTCTACCTTTAGTGACTCAGACTGGGGCTCTGATATTGATGACAGGAAATCAACTTCAGGCTACTACATTTATCTTGGATCCATTTTGGTTTCTTGGCACTCCAAAAAGCAACAAGTTGTTTCTAGATCCAGCACATAAGCTGAATATCGCAGCATTGCAGCTGCTGCAGCAGACATTTCTTGGCTTTGTTCGTTGCTTTCTGAACTTCAGTTGCCTAATTCAGTCACTCCAATCATTTACTGTGACAACTTGAGTGCTGTCTTGCTGGCAGAGCTATCAATATGGGTTAGAACCCGTGAGCCAGCCCGGCTCAACCCGGCTCACTGGTGGGTTGGGTTGCTAAAAAACAGGCTCGTTTTGACCCCGGGTTATTTTGACCCGGCTCACTGAACCCGCGGGTTGGCCGGGTTCAACCCGTAGTGAGCCGGGTTAGCCCGTGGGTTACTCTTTATAAAAAAAAAAAGAAAAAGAAAAAACCTTCCACCCAACCAAATCAAGCCCAGCCCACTTTTGGTTTCCCACTTTTCCAACCCATTCAGACTTCAAAGGTTCCATCATCCACTCTTCAACCATCAGCCATTCACTACCCCTTCTTACAACCCACAAATCCGTCGTCCGCCATCACCTTCCACAAAATCAAGGTTATCGTCTTTGGCACTATGAAGCACCACTCAACACCGTCATCAGACCAGTCAACGTTTTCAAGCCAGCCACCAGTCAATCGCACCTAAGATTTGGGCAACCAACAGCTTGCACCATCACAAACACGATTCTGTGTTAGCGTCGTTAAAATATAAGTGTTGTTAATTTATATTTTTCAAAATAAAATAGGGGTTCTTTTATCAATTGGTGACTTTTTTGCATAGCAACTTGATTCATGGGTGGTCGAGTATCTGGGGCGTGCCTACTCTTTCCAACTCAAATTTATGTTCTCACCCTTCAAGTTCCAAACCTCTGCATTTTCTAGTGGCCACTTGCATCGGCTATTGAAAAGTCGAAGCCCCTCTCTTTCATTTCTTTTCTCAAAAGTTTGATTCTTTTGCACCTGTTTTGATTCAAAATATCATTAGACAATTTAGACTTTGGAAATACTTTGCTGTTTTGAAGCCTACCTGTTTTGAGTTATATTTGGAAACAGGGGTTGACTGCTTGTTGCTGTTAGTGTTCAATTCAAGTGGTGTTTTATTTATTATTATTTTTTTTAATTTTTCAAATTCTAAGTGAGCCAACCCGGTTAACCCACCAACCCGTGGTGGGTCGAGCCGGGTTAGCTAATTCTTGGCTCACTAAAAAAGTGAGCCTACCCGGCTCGGCTCACTTTATCCTCAACCCGTGGTGAGCCGGGTTGGCTCACTTTGACAGATCTACTTGCTGGCTGCCAACCCCATTTTACATTCACGCACCAAACATTTTGAACTTGATCTTTACTTTGTTCGTGACAAAGTCCATCAAAAACAATTATTAGTCCATCACATTCCAGGATCTGAGCAAACTGCAGATGTTCTCACTAAGGCTATTTCATTGCCTATGTTTCAGCAGTGTAGATTCAAACTCAGGGTTATACCTACCCCTGAGTTTGTAGGGGGCTGTAAAGGATAATCCATATTATACTGTTATAGTGGTTTTAGTATTTTCTGTTTTGTAACTGATTAGATGAGTTAGTTGTATTGGTTAAGATTGAATAAGATTAGATATAGGTCTCAACGGCTATATCTTATAGTCCTATATATATCATGTAAACGCACCTTTGATAAGTCAAGTGAATACATTCAGATTCAGTAAATTCCTCTTCATTGTCATTCTTCCTCTTGTTCCCTTTTTCTTCAAGTTTGCTCAGATACCTTTAGTTATAAACCGAGTTAGTTATAAAATTCTTTTCTACTTTTTGGTGTACTATAAATTTCTATCTACAATCTATGTTTTTCCACTACAAAAAAAACACGCAATTACCGACGGCCAAAAGTCGTCAAAAATGTCAAAAAGCCGTCGGTATTGGCTGATTACCGACAGATTTCCGACGGCCACGTGTCCTCGGTTATGAGCTTGTTGGTAACGGTTTCCGATGGATTTGGGTGGTCCGTCAGTAATTGCCGACGGAAAAGTCCGTCGATAACTTGTCAGGAGGGTTGCCCAACTACCGACGAAAATGTTCGTTGGTAAGTGTCTGAGGGACTTACCGACGGACAATTCCATCGAAATACGGTGCCAAACTTATCGACGGAAATGTCCATCAGTAATTGCAATTTTGTTATATTAAAATTAATTAATTTTATTTTAATTGAAAATTATTATTTTTAATTTAATTTAAATTATTTTGCTTTAATAATTTAAATTATTTTTTTATTATTTTAATTATTAATTTTTTTATTTTTATTTTTAATATTAAAATTTATTTTTATTTTAAATATTAATTAAATTTTTTATTTTAATTAATTTATTATATTATTATATTAATAATTAAAATTAAAATTGAAATTACAAATAAAATTAAAAAAGTAATTATATTAAAATAAAAATAAAATACAAACATAAAACAAATTCAATATCGATCCATACATAAATAACCCTACAGCTACAAAACCCTATAACTATCCTAATAACAGTCATCATAATAACCCTCATCGTCGTCCTGGCGGGGGGAGTTCACCGGTGTAAGATGACCATGATGTTAGAACCAAAGTGGTTTTGGATTAAATAATCTCTTAAGTTTTGATGTTAACAAAAAGGTTAAATTTGTTTGGCAAAGTGCTGTCAAAGATCTAACTTGTTTATTATAGATTGTAGGACTATTTGATTAATACTAGTCAGAGGAACTTAAAATAAAGTATGGAATCATATCGGATTCTATTTTGATCCTCTAGATGAGTTTGCAACTCTTGGTAATATCTCTGAGTCTACTAAAGTTTGTGTTTAGACGAGGTCTTAAAATTGACTAAGGTAAACGAATAACTAAGTCTAACAAATGTCAAGTAGACGGGACCATGAAATAAATTTTCATAATTATAGCAAGTCCAAAGACTTGATAGACATCTCACTAGATGCCACGTTAGTAGACGAGCTATTAAGTATAGCAAGTCTTGATAATAGACGAGTAGTCTCACTAATTGCCATGTCAATAGACGAGCTCTTGAAAATAGCGAGTCCAACCCTTGGAACTTGTCAAGAATGTATAAACGCAGGATCAGTAGACGAGCCCGTCTCTCTAATAAGTTAATGTTGCACGTTCAAAGATCTGCACGTCTATTACCTTTTAAGAAGTAAACCCGTCTAAGCTTGAATGTATTTATTTCAAATGATTGTCTATTTAATTCAAGAGAATGTATGTCTTTTTACTCTTGATGCTTCTATTGTTAACCCTTTGTTTCTTGGATAAAAGAACATAGTACCATCAAAAATATAAATCTTTCTGTCAACTACTTTGCTGAAAGTTCAAATCAAATACAAAAAAGGAAAGTCAGAAATCAACTTTCGGTACAACAGGGAAGTGACAACTCTACTTTGAGCATCCCTCTGATAAACAAGAGCACTTCTCCATGAAGCATATCAAGTTATCAGACTCAACATATCTCATGCATTAAATGCTATCTCTAAACGGGAAGTTTATTCAATACCGTTGAAGATTTTCAAGCGAAGATGAAGCTCTTTATAAATAGATGACCATGTCTATTCTAAAGAACAACTTTTACCAATTTACAATCAACATTCCAGTTAACGTTTTTATGTCAAACATGTATAGACAAATAAGAGCATGCATATGCAGACAAAAGTATAAAAAATGACTTTTATATAAATTTAATTCTCTATCCATTCTCCCCTTTTTTTGTCATCCAACAAAAAGGTAAGAGGAGGGGACCATCATTGTTAGTAGGAAACAACAAAAGAAAAGCTTAAGAAGAGGGTAGAGGTGGAGGAGGAGGGTTTGGATTTGGGTTTGGTGGAGGAGCAGGAATTTGAGTTGGCAGATTTTGACTTTGTTGAAAACTCAGCATGATGTTCATCATCTGGTTCATCATGACATTTGTTGGAGACAGGGCCTCTGCAACTTGTTCTCTCACTTGTTCCTTGACCTTAACCTTTACTCTCTCCTCTACAATTCTTCCAATAATCTCTTCAAAGTTTGGAGGTGGTGAGAGTGAAGATCTTGAACTTTCAGCACTGTCTTGAGCATTTGCTTGACTTGTAAGAGTGTCTAAAGCTCTGGAAGTTTGAGGTTGCTCTTATAGATGAATGGCAGTCAGAGCCAATGGCTGAGATGATTGCTTCTCAGAAGTGCTTGGTCTAGAAATAGACTCAGTAACTTCCTCATTCTCAGTGACTGGTTGAGCAGATTCAATCTCCATAGCAGGGTCTTCAACTATAATTTCCTCTTCAGTATGCTCTGAAGGTGGAGTAGGTGGAGGAGAGTCAGTAAGTTGAAGAACAGGTGGGGCGACTCTTTAGCCCAGTGGACTGGATCTTCTTCATAAAAAGGACTGATGACAGGAAGTCCCAAGATGTCCTTGTAGATGAAGAATCTGCAGTATGATAGTCCACATTTGCCTCTAACTATTGGAATGAACTTTTTCTCTTCCAAACTCAAACCCGATGAGGAGGCTTCTTCTGCACATTTCACCATGTGAGTTCTCCAAATGTCAACTGCCACATCTTCATGAACATCCTCAACAGGTTGTGCCAACCAATAATTTATGATATTCTGATCAGTGAGGTTGACATTTTCAGGATTTGATGACAACAAAATTGAGGGTTGCCTTGGCATGATCTTTTTGGTTGAATTCAAAACAAATATGGCGCAAAAACCCTTTTAAGAACAAAAACAAAGCTTGAGTTCAGAATTGTAACATACTTAAAATTGAAGAAGTAAAGAAGAAAATGGATGAGAATGAAATGGTGATGTGCCACAAACCAAGGAGGTTTGATAAGCCTGGTGCTATTCGCCACAAGAATCTTGGATTCTTGATAAGAACTAATTTGGTTCAACCAAGAACCTAGGTCGAATATATGTAGGAGTTGTGGCTGCCCACATTTGCTTGACTCTTTGCCTCCTCAATTATTCCTTAACCCCCACATAAAAGCCAAATTCATGACTAACTTAGTCTACCTAATGGTTCCATAACCTACACTTGACTAACCTAATCATGACCCATATTAACTCAGCCACCAATACATAATCACGCCTATCATCTTTAATTATGGGTGGTTACACTTTACTTCTCAAATTAAAAAGTGTAACCCCCACAATTTACATCAAAAAGGAATCTTAACCTAACACTAAACTCACATGTAGAATTAGGAAAGGTGGGCTGCACCAATTTGCAAAATGGACCCACTTACATAATTCTTAAACTTATTGAATTAAAAATAAAACAACTAAAACCAACTTTCACTAAATCACGCCCTTCTTCACTAAATTCATGGATCTTCTAGTTGGATAAGGTAAGTGACCAACTTGGGCTCCATTCCATCCAATCTTGCATTTGGGCTTGATTCCATAATAAGAACCATTATTTGAAATAAGACTTGTTGGGCTTTCTTGGTTGTAACTCTCGTCATAAGCCCATCAAATCCTTGAGTTGCTTCTTGAACCATGCTCCTTATTGGGCTCATATATTCCTTGTTGCAAAAAATGACTTGCGGGGGCTCACATCATCCCCTCCTTCTTTGAGTGAATTCGACCTCGAATTGATACAATCTTCATCACCAAAATTAGATATTGGTGGTCCTTCTAAAGTGTTCCTTACAACCACATTGCAATAGTGTGCTTCCCTTGGAATGAATTTCTGCAAAACAATTACAACTCCATTAGTCAAAGAAAGATCATTAGAAGTATTAGCAATTAAATAAAAATTGTTACAATAAAAAAATGAATTGGGACTGTCTTGAAACCAAAGCCTCTTTCCCATCACTTTTTTTTGCCAAACAACTTTCTTTTTTCTCACTAATTTTCTCAATATTTTTCTCTTGATCACCTTTTTCTTCAATCTTTTTTTTACTCTCTTTTTCAATCTTTTTCTCAACCTCTTTTTCAATCTCATTTTATTTTCTCTCTTGCTCTCTCTTTTCTCTCATTTTTACTTGATCCTCACAAACTTGCTTTGGAGATAAGGGATAAAGTATGACCTTTCGGTCTTGATACATGAAAGTGAACTTATTTGAGAACTCATCATGGATGGCCTTCTTGTCATATTGCCAAAGCCTTCCCAATAACATATGGCTTGCCTCCATAGGCACCACATCACAAAGGACACAATCTTCATACTTCCCTATTGAGAATGGGACCTCCACTTGTTTGTTCACAATTATTTCTCCATTCTCATTTAACCATTGAAGCCTATATGGTCTTGGATGTGCCTTAATTACAAGATTTAGTTTGGACACCAATTTAGTGCTAACAATATTAGCACAACTTCCACCATCAATGATTAGAGAACATACCTTCCCTTGAATTAGACATCTAGAATGAAAGATATTCTCCCTTTGGCTTGCTTCATGATCCTTCACTTGATTCCCCAAAAGCCTCCTCACCATAAGTAAATCACCATCCGGCATGAACACATCTTCTTCACTCTCCTCCTTACTTGAAGCCTCAGATTGTGATACCACTTCTCCATTTCTTGACACCATTGTTCTCTTGGTTGGACATTGGGATGCAATGTGTCCATGGCCTAAGCATTTGAAGCACTTTACATCACGGCTTCTAGGACTTGTTTCCAATGGCTTTTTCCCTTGAGATGTAGACACAACCCCCTTAGAAGATGAATTACCCTCCTTCTTGGAATCTTCCTTCCAACTTGAAGATGACAACTTTGAAGGAGAACGAAATTTGTACTTTCTCCTCTTGAGTTGTTGTTCCACTTTGATAGCTTATTGGACCAAATCTTCTAGCTCCACATAGTATTGTAATTCCACTACATCTTGAATATCTTGATTTAATCCATGTAAGAACCTTACCATGGTAGCCTCCCTATCTTCTTGAAGATTTGACCTAAGTAAGGCCAATTCCATCTCCTAGAAATACTCATCTACGCTCTTAGTCCCTTGGGTAAACCTTTGTAATTTGTTATGAATGTCCCTTTGATAATGATTTGGGACAAATCTCCTTCGCATGATAAGTTTTATTTCTTCCCAAGTATCAATAGGCTCCGCTCCAATTCTTCTCCTCTCTTTTTGTAATTGGTCCCACTACACTAGGGCATATTCTTTGAATTCAAGGGCTGCCATCTTCACCTTCTTTCTTTCATTGTAAGAGTTACAATCAAAGACTTGTTCTATCTTAAGCTCCTACTCCAAGTAAGCCTCTGGATCATTCTTCCCAATAAAGGAAGGAACTTTGATTTTGACCCCATCAATCCTATCACCACACCTCCTTCCTCTTCTACCTCCTCCCCTATGCCTTCCTCTTTCACTATCATAGCCACTTGACTCATCATGGTTTAGGTTGGCAAGTTGTTATCATAATTGGCTTGCATTTGCTCCATTTGTCTTTGAAGAGCTTGGACTTGATTGGCCATCCTAGCTTGAAGAGCGGCTGACCTTGGAGATAATGGTGGACTATCTTCATTGTTGGCCATGATTGAGTAGAAGAATATATGTAATTCCTCACAACACTCCCTCACTAGTTCACACAATGGCAATTTTCCCTCTTTTGGCTTTTTCCACACAAAATGTATTTTTCACTCTTGCCTTTTTCCTCTCAAATGTTCACCTTGAGTTCTTAGAGGAATCAAACACAAAACACAAAAATTCCAAAATTCAAGTAACAAAACACAAAACTTATCAAAACAAGGAAACAAAAAGGAAAGTCTAGAAAAGAAAAGCTTTTGGAAACAAGAAGTGAAAGAAGAAGGGAAATACTTCATGTACACAAGTTGCTCAATTTTTTTATTTATTTTATAATTGGGTCACTGGCGTGATGTAGATCACGTCCTACCCGTGATCCTCTCTGGATTCACACTTTTTTTGTGTCACGGGCGTGATGGTTGTCACGGCCTGCCTGTGATTGATTCTGGAATTCACAGTTTTCTTTTGTCACGGCCGTGATGGGTATCACGGCTTGCCCGTGATTGCTTCTGGAAGCACAACGAAAATTTCACACTTAAAAAAAAACTTCTTTTGAGCAATAACACAATTTCGAAATTTTCCCTTCACAATCAGAATCAAAGTAATATATATATATTTTTTGATTTTGGGTTTTGAAAGAAAAGAAAGAAAAGGAAGAAAGATGAAGAACACAAACACAAAATTCAACCAAAGCCTAAGCTTTGATACCACTTGATGACAACCAAATTGAGGGTTGCCTTGGCATGATCTTTTTGGTTGAATTCAAAACAAATATGGCGCAAAAACCCTTTTAAGAACAAAAACAAAGCTTGAGTTCAGAATTGTAACATACTTAAAATTGAAGAAGTAAAGAAGAAAATGGATGAGAATGAAATGGTGATGGCGCCACAAACCAAGGTGGTTTGATAAGCCTGGTGATGTTCGCTACAAGAATCTTGGATTCTTGATAAGGACTAATTTGGTTCAACCAAGAACCTAGGAGAACAATTCTCACACAATGGATTCAATCCGAAATTAACATCCAAGTTAACATTTCCAAGTGTTTAGGTCGAATATACATAGGAGTTGTGGCTGCCCACATTTCCTTGACTCTTTGCCTCCTCAATTATTCCTTAACCCCCACATAAAAGCCAAATTCATGACTAACTTAGTCTATCTAATGGTTCCATAACCTACACTTGACTAACCTAATCATGACCCATATTAACTCAGCCACCAATACATAATCACGCCTATCATCTTTAATTATGGGTGGTTACACTTTGCTTCTAAAATTAAAAAGTGTAACCCCCACAATTTACATTAAAAAGGAATCTTAACCTAATACTAAACTCACATGTAGAATTAGGAAAGGTGGGCTGCACCAATTTGCAAAATGGACTCACTTAAATAATTCTTAAACTTATTGAATTAAAAATAAAACAACTAAAACCAACTTTCACTAAATCACGCCCTTCTTCACTAAATTCATGGATCTTCTAGTTGGATAAGGTAAGTGACCAACTTGGACTCCATTCCATCCAATCTTGCATTTGGGCTTGATTCCATCATAAGATCCATTATTTGAAATAAGACTTGTTGGGCTTTCTTGGTTGTAACTCTTGTCATAGGCCCATCAAATCCTTGTGTTGCTTCTTGAACCATGATCCTTATTGGCTAAAGATTCAGTTTTGCCATCATAAAGTTCAGAGGGGTGAGTGTATGGAAATTTTGGCTTTTTCATTTTAGGGAAGGGTGCACCAAGGACAATTCCATCATTTGGTTGGTTAAACCAGGGATCATCCTCAGGTATCAGAGGTTGGAATTGTGGTCTTTCTGGTGAGGCTTTTTGTGGTTGGTCAGGGGAAGTGCTTTGTGGTGATGGTGGTGTGGGAATATACCCATCATCAATAGTTTCAGATTGATTCACAGAATTATCAGGTGCAGAGACAATATCCATTCTATCTTCAAAGCTACATACTAAGGCATCTACTACTAATTGTACAGGATCATTAGCAGGAAGAATTACCTCAGAAGTCATAGTAGACTTGGCTTTCCTTTGAGGTTGTTGTCTCCTTGTTGGAATAGCAGCAGCAACAGCCTTTTGTTTCTTCAAAATCTCACTGATGAGGACACTGTCCTCATCATCTTCATCATCTTCATTGTGGAACAGGACCAGATTCCTTGTCCTTTTTTGAGTTGTGCCAGGTTGAGGGGCTTCAGCAGTAGGTTCCCTACTCACAATGCCAGTAGCAGGCTTCTTAGGAATTCTTTTCCTAACAGCCATGGTTTTTCTTTTGAAAGTTCTCTTCACCCCTAGAACTTCAGCATTGTTCTGCTCAATTTGTTCTTCTTTGACTTTGTACATCACTTCTTGCTTGGCTAGGGCAGTTGTAGTATAAGTGCTAAGATTCATGTTGGCAATGTTCATTTTACCAAACACAGCAACTGACATGCCATTCTCTGGTAAAATTCTTTCTTGTTATTCTCGAGGCTTAGCAGCAAGGAAATCATAAAGAGTTTGTGACTTGAAGATCTTTGACAAGAGATGACAATAAGGAATTGTAGAGAGCTTCTTCCTATTAACCACATCATCCCTGCATCTTCCATAGAGAATTCTGGGAAGATTGATTTTTGTCTTAGTGATTAGATGACAAAGGCAAAACTTGTGTAGGGCAGACAAGTTATCCTTTGACCCTGTTTTGTGAAGAATAGCCTTATTCGGCAACTGATGAAGAATGCAAACATCATCCTTCATTTCCACTGACTTCCATGCATGAGTTCTCACCATATCTTGTCTCATTAGTAAGGTAGAGATTACTTCTGTACCACCAAGCTCCTTCTCCCAATTTTCAGTAATGACCTTTCCTTCTTGAGCACAGTTGATTGCCTCAGAAATGGTCTTCTCAGAAACTACTATCCTTCTCCCAAGAAGAGTACTAGAAATTTCAGTAATAATTACCTGAGGGTTCCTCCATAAAGCCCTAATCAGGTCTGGGTATATAGAAATCTTCTCCACGAATATACCATCCCAACCAGTGGCAGTGATATTTTTGCTTTCATCCAGGTTGTATTCCTTTAATATTCTGAAGTCAAAATGATGTTCCGTGGCAAGTTTCAATTTTTCCACATTGAAATTTGCAGATTAGGAGGCTATTGTTGATGTATGAAGGTTAGGGTTTTGGAAGCAGAAAACAGAGAGTGAAAGAGAGTGTTCGAAGACGAAGGTTAGCGAAAGGTTTCCTCAGAGGGAAGGGGTTTGCTTTAAAAGTTTTGAATTTCAAAGGTTTTATTTTTGGAAATAAATCAAAAAGAAAATATTTGACAAGACATGTCATAAAGGATAACACGACGTTATTTTGAAAATGTAAGAAGATTTAGATGGGATTGATAGAAATTAATGACTCAGGAAAGAGAGTATATGATAAATTTGTCTTTGAGACAAAATAAATGCAGGTAATAAATAATATATGCATAGACGGGTTCAAGCAAAAAGCAAGTATGGACGCAGCATGCAGTGGACGCGGCACGCAAATACAATGGACGCTCACTAAAAACATGTAATGAACTTGAAATACTTTAGACTCACATATATCAACAACAAAATTCTCAAGGCTAAACAACATGATCAATCCACACATAGCATGTTGAGATGTTTTCTAATAAAAAAAAATCTGTCCTCAGCAAGAGGTTTAGTAAAGATATTTGCCCATTGATGGTCAGTATCTACAAATTGTATATCAAAAACACCTTTTTGCACATAATCCCTTATAAAATGATGTTTAATTTCTATATGCTTAGCTCTAGAATGCAATATGGGATTCTTAGATAAGTTAATTGCAGCAGTATTATCACAGATAAGTGGAATACTATTTACAAACACATTGTAATCCTCCAGTTGATGTTTGATCCATAGAAGTTGTGAGCAGCAACTAGGATCTGAAATATACTCAGCTTCAGCAGTTGATAATGCAATGGAACTTTGTCTTTTGCTTGACCATGAGACAGGGTTGGCTCCAATGAAGTGACATCCTCCACTAGTATTTTTTCTTTCAATTCTGTCTCCAGCATAGTCAGCATCACAAAAGTCAACTAATCTGTAATCTTCATTTTTCTTAAAACACAAACCCGGATTAGTAGTACCTTTCAAGTATCTAAATATTCTCTTAATTGCTGATAAATGAGATTCTCTAGGATCAGATTGAAATCGAGCACATAAACATACACTGATCATTATATCAGGTCTAGATGCGGTAAGATATAGAAGGGATCCTATCATACCTCTATATACCTTTTGGTCTACCTTTTTCTTTTTATCATCTTTGTTCAGTATGGACGTGGGCTGCATAGGGGTATTCATTGGTTTGCAGTCATCCATTTTGAACTTTTTTGGGAGTTCCTTTGTATACTTGGTTTGATGGATGTACATCTCATCCATAGCTTGTTTAATTTGAAGTCCAAGGAAGAACTTGAGTTCTCCCATCATGCTTATTTCAAATTCTTTCTGCATTAACTTAGAAAACTCTTTGCACAGAGATTCATTAGTGGCACCAAATATGATATCATCAACATAAATTTGCACAACTATAAAATTGGATTTAATGGACTTTCTAAACAAGGTTGTATCAACCTTTCCTCTATTAAAGCCATTTTCCATTAGAAATGAACTTAGCCTATCATACCAAGCTCTAGGGGCTTGTTTTAGGCTGTATATAGCTTTCTTAAGCTTATATACATGTTCAGGTTGGGTTTCACTTTCAAAACCCGGAGGTTGCATTACATATACTTCTTCATTAATAAAGCCATTTAGAAAACCACTTTTAACATCCATTTGAAAAAGCATTATGTTATGGTGTGCAACAAAGGAAAGTAGAATCCTAATTGCTTCTAATCTAGCAACATGTGCAAAAGTTTCAGTATAATCTATACCTTCTTCTTGAGAATAACCTTGTGCAACAATTCTTGCTTTGTTTCTTACCACCTTACCATTCTCATCAAGTTTGTTTCTGTAGGCCCATTTTGTTCCAATAACTGATTTATCCTTAGGCAAGGGTACCAGAGTCCAAACATCACTTCTCTCAAACTGATTCAGTTCTTCTTGCATAGCTAGAATCCAGCCATTATCCAGCAGAGCCTCGTCTACTGTCTTTGGTTCCAACTCAGAGACTAGTGTAGTATCTTCCTGCTCTCTGAAAGTTGATATAGTTTTTAGCCTATCATTGGGGTTTCCAATGATTTTATCTTGTGGATGATAATTTTTGAAGTGCCAAGATCTCTGAACAGTGTCTTGTTGAGAGGTGGAGGTTTCTGGTTGTTGAGGAGGGTCTTCCACTTGATCATCAGCCTTTATCTCTGTTGTATCTCCTGAGATATTTAGATCAAGATCTGCAAAAGTTTCATCTAGCTCTGATAATTTCTTATCAGGCTGCTTGTCATCAAACCTGACATGAATACATTCTTATACTACTAGAGTTCTAGAATTATATACTCTAAAGCCTTTTGAAGTTTCAGAATATCCTAACAGAATTCCATTATCTACTTTTGCATCAAACTTACCAAGTTGATCTTTAGTATTTAGAATATAACATTTACAGCCAAAAGGATGAAAATATGAAATGTTGGGTTTTCGTCCCATCCACAATTCATAAGGAGTCTTCTTCAAGATTGGTCTAATGTATATTCTGTTCTGAATATAGCAGGCAGTGTTAACAGCTTCAGCCCAAAAGTGTCTAGGGACAGAGTTGTCATTGAGCATTGTTCTAGCCATCTCTTGAAGAGATTTGTTCTTTCTTTCTACCACACTATATTGCTGTGGTGTTCTAGGTATTGAGAAATTGTGAAGAATCCCACTTTCTTCACAGAACTTATGAAATAGCTCATTTTCAAACTCTTCCCCGTGGTCACTTCCGATTGAAGTGATACACATGCCTTTTTCATTCTGTATACGTTTGCAGAATATAGAAAAGACCTTGAAAGACTCATCCTTGTGAGTTAGGAACATAACCCTTGTCCATCTAGTGTAGTCGTCTACAATGACTAGACCATATTTTTTTACCACTGACAGAAGCAGTCCTTGTTGGACCAAAGAGATCAAGGTGTAGCAGTTCTAGTGGTCTATTGGTATTAACAACATTCGTAGATTCAAAAGAACCTTTGACTTGTTTTCCCTTTTGACATGCATCACAGAGAGCATCAGATTTGTACTTAAGGTTTGGTAGCCCTCTCACGAGGTTATGCTTATTTAGCTTTGATATTAATCTCAAGCTTGCATGACCTAGCCTTTTGTGCCAAATCCATCACTCATCTTCAATGGACACTAGACATGAGAGGTCCTCCAAGTCAATTTTATACAAATTGTTTTGCCTCTTAGTAGTGAATAAAAGTGATCCATCATTTTGCTTGACATTACACATGTTCTTATTAAAAGAAACATCATATCCACTATCACATAATTGACTTATGCTCAGCAGATTATGTTTTAAATCATTTACCAAAAGAACATTATCAATGGAGGGAAATGGGTGTTTACCAATTTTACCTATACCAATGATCTTCCCTTTCTGGTTTCCTCCAAATGTAACCCAGCCGCCATCTTTATGTCTTAGGTCTTGGAACATATACCTTTCTCCCGTTATGGGACGTGACCACCCACTGTCCAAGTACCAAGATGTTTGTTTCTTACCTGTTGTTAAGCAGATCTGCAACAGGTATTATCTTATCCTTAGGTACCCAAATTGACTTGGGTCCTTTCTTGTTAGTTTTCACTGGACGAGAATGTTTAGCATGCTTATTATGTATGCATCTATATGTAACATGCCCACTTTTTCCACACACTTTGCAAAAGGTGTTGGACGGGCCTGACTTAGCTTTAACATATTTAGCTGGAGCTTTTGAAGCTCTATGTTGTATATGTGGTTTTGACTTATTATGCGATGCTTCATGCTTCTCCTTGTCATAACCAAGGCCAGATTTATCATATGGTGACCTAGAGTACCTTAATATAAGACTGAGCTTATCTGAGCCACTTACAAACTTTGACAGAGTGTCTATCAAATATGTTATATCTTGTTTTATTTTTGCAACTTCACAAGAAACATCAGGCTCACACTCTAGTTTGTCAGTTAGACTGGCATTCTCTGATTTTAGCTTATCATTTTCTTGTGCTAAGTTTTGCTTCCTCATGCAGACTCTATCATACTCTTTTGTTAATTTTGTAAACATCTGTTTAAGACTTTTTTATTCATGAGACAATATGGATGATTCATGCAACAATTCATCAAATGCATTTTGAAGAGTGGACGGGTCAGAATCCATTACCTCATCATCAGTGTATTCACTTTCTGATGATGTGTCAGCCATGAGACAGATATTTGCCTCTTCCTCAGCTTCATCTTCCTCATCAGATGAAGATAGATCTAAATCCTCCCAAGTAGCCATCAAGCCCTTCTTCTTCTTGAAGAACTTCTTTTTCTCTTTCAGATCAGGGCAATCAGCTTTGAAATGGCCAGACTTCTTGCATTCAAAGCACAAGGGTAGACCTTTTTCCTTGGAGTCTGATTTCTCCTTGGAAAACGTCTTGTTGAACTGCTTCCTTCTGAAGTTACCTTTCTTTCTCCATATGTGTTGAATCTTTCTGGAGATGAAAGATAGTTCATCTTCATCTGATCCTTCATCACTATCTGAAGGTCCAGCATCATCTGAAGATTCAGCAGCTTTGAAGACTTTTGATGAACTGGCTTTCTTTGCCTTTAGGGCAACAGACTTTCCTTTTCTGGAATTGTCTTCTTCATTCAGTTCTAGTTCATGAACCTTGAGTGACCCGAGAAGCTCTTCTAGAGAAAAAATATTCATATTTTTGGCTTCCTGAATAGCAGTAACCTTGGGTCTCCATTGCTTGGATAAACTTCTCAGAATCTTTCTAACATGGTCTCTATTTTCATAGATTTTTCCGAGAGATCTGAGACTGTTGGTGATTGTTTGAAATTCTTCCAAACATCTGATGTATTGTTTAATCATCAGCCATTTTAAATAGTTCATACTGGTGAATCAGCATGCTTATCTTTGATTCCTTTACTTGAGATGAACCCTCATGAGCTAGGGCCAGAGTATCCCAGATTTCTTTGGCAGTGTTGCAACCGTGAACTTTGTCATGTTCAGATCTAGTGATGACACACATCAAATAATGTTTTGCTTTGAGATTGAGTTGATGTTTGGCCTTTTGATCTGTAGTCCAATATGCTCTAGCAATAGCAGCTCCATTTTCACCTCTAGGCTCAAAATAACCATTTTCAATCAGTTCCCAGATATCTAAATTTTGTGCATCCAAGAAGGCCATCATCGTCTTCTTCCAGCAGTCATAATCAGTTCCATCGAAGAGAGGAGGTCTGTTGATAGCTTGTCCTTGTGCATCCATCGTTGTTGAATTGTACTCCCTCAGCACTTGTTAGATGCTCAACCCTTTCGAGGCTGAGCTCTGATACTAATTGAAGTTGACACAGGCAAACACAGGAGGGGGGGGGTTGAATTGTGTTTGTTAATAATTTTCGAAAACAACCTTTTTCAAAACTTGTTTTCTCACACAAAGAATAAAAGGCAGAAGCACACACACAGAAAAAGATCCTTTTAAAGACTTAATAAAATCAAGTTCAAATCCCCACAGTTAGTATAAACAAATAAAACTGAAGAGATAAGGGATTAAAAGATTCACGCAAGAGTTTTATCCTCGTTCACTCTCTTCCAACCAAGAGCTATGTCCAATCCCTTCTACTTGAAGGTTTTTCTCCACTATTTTTCCAAATAGATTACACCAAGTATTCAACACCTCTCCAGGCTACAAGTATTCCTTTCTTACTAAGCCTCTTCAGGCTCTAACTCTAACAAAGAGATTGTTTGCTATTGATCTTCCAACACACTATGTGTGAGGATATGAAAGTTTAAGATCAGTTGAATATTACAACAATATTCAAGCTAAGGAATTACAGACTTTTGCTCTTGAAAGAATAAAAGATTTTGAGCTTGTAGAATGGCAAGCGTTTCTCTAGCAAGGTTTCTGTATTTGCAAAAGTTGTTTCTTCAGAGGTTGAGGTCTTCTATTTATAGTGACCTTTTTCTTCACTTAAAATTCTTCAATGGTTGTTTTGAATTTTCCCGTTTAGAGATGGAATCAAATGCATAATATCCGTTGTGACTGATAGCTTGAACGTGGCCATTGTGAAATGTACTGTTGGTTATCAGTTTTGCACAAAATGGTCACACCTCTGAGCAATTGCAACTTGAAAAATGTGTTGCCTCCTTTGTACAAATTCCAGCTATTCCAATGATAAAGGTGACAGGGTACAAGGCGTTTTGCATTTCCTCATTGTACTATTTTACATTTCCTCAATGTACTATGTTTCTCTTTCAAAGAAACAAGGCAATAAAATAGTTAAAGCAAGTAGGAAGGACCAACGTACATTTGAAATAAATATCAATCATTTGAAATAAATACTTCTATGTAGTCGAGGTAGCATTTACTGAGCATATGAAAGACTCGTAAAGAAAAAGAGCTCGTCTACTTTAAAATATGCGTCTACACGCTCATAGTTAAAAACTCTTTTAGCTCGTCTACTGACGTGGCATATCCTCCCGTCTATTATCAAGTCTTTGGACTTGCTATTTTTCAGTGAGTTATTTTGATTTCCGTCTACTGACGTGGCATTTAAGCTCGTCTACTCATAGGAATTAGAACTCCCATCCACTTAGAATATTATATTTTCCGTCTACTCAAATATATTAAAATAAATAAATATACCAATCGTTTTGAGCAGCTCGTCTACATGAGTGGATGCGGATATTAAGAAACTCTTTCAAGGTTTCCATAACTTATTAAATTTTGAACATTCCTACAAGACTAGATAGAACATGTTAGATTTTAACTAACACTTTGCCATGCAAATTTAATCCTTTTTGTTAACATCAAAACTCAGAGATTATTAATCCAAATTACTCTGGTTCCAACAACCTTTATTTTGAGAGTTCTATAACTGTCAAAATACAACAATCAATGTTTGGAATCACAAGCACGTCGGAACAGAAGAAGAATTGAAATGAGCATTGAAAGATTTTCTTCCGACAACATGAATTGGAAGAATTCAAGGGGAGATATTTCAAATGCAAAAGTTGGACGCAAACAAGGAGCACATTATATCTAACTCAATAAGTTTCTCAATCCCTAATCTCATGATATTTTATTTTATGGATTGTTTAATGCTTGTTGATTTTAAATGTGGCTTCTATACTTTCTCCCATAAATAAAATAATACCCTGAAAAATTGTTTTTGAAAGGGGGAGAAATATTTGAATGTTTAATGGAAGTATAAGAATACAATTTTATATACTTGTTAATGTGGGAGAATTTTCTTTTAAACTGTGTTCTATGTCTTAAATTCTCCTCTTGAAAGTATCTATGGTTCATCTCTTGATGTTAAAATAGATTGAAGTATCAAATAAATGAGATGTTTCTATGAGTTAAATTATGATTAACTTTATTTTTGGAATAACTATAAGCTTTATACGGAATAAAAATTAATAACAATGGCCAACAAGTGATAACTTTCGAATTTTTTTGAACAATGGTCATTATATCAAGTGGTTATAACCATTAAATGTTATTTTTGTGCTGCTTTAAATTACCTGAATATATGGCTTTTTTTTTTTTTTTGCTTTTCACGCTTTTTGATAATGCCAAAAGGGGGAGAGTTATATGAATACATGATTCAGGGGTAGTGGATTTGATTGTATGCATAAAGTGAGGGGGAGTAGAGCATAAAACTGCTATGAGAACTCTGATATTTCTTATTTATATGCTCTAACCCTATTCTTGAGTCAATCCCTCCATGAGATGTTTGTCGTCATAAAAAAGGGGGAGTTTGTGGATATATGCATTGATAGGATTAATATGTTTTAATGATTGACAAATGGAGAGGAGCAAGATTGCTCTAAGCCTTGATGAATGACAAAAGGGAAAATTTCTAGAAGGACTTAATTGCAAAAAGAGGCAAAAGAACTAGCAAGCAATCAAGATGGGTTTAAAGGAAATTTTACTATTTGTATTGCTTGTTCTAAAAAAGATGTAAATGGTAAGTAAAGCTCTCATAATTAAAATTGGTGACACACACACATAATTGAGCTTTCAAATAAAACTTAAATGGCTTTTAAATGAACTTAAATGAGTAATCAATTTCAGCCTTTAAGTTTTTCAAATTCAAATTTAATTCGAGGAATAATCGATTAGTGTAATCGATTATCAAGCTCTTAAATATGCTTTAAATGAGTAATTTATCACAGAGCTGTTTTGATTTCGAAATTTGAATTTGAAATGCAATAATCGATTATGGTAATCAATTATGCCATGATGAGAACGTTTTTAAATTAACTTAATTGGCTTTAATGTGTTTAAATATATATTAATTATCTCTAGCCGTTAAGTTTGAATTTGAAATTATATAATCGATTATGATGTTTGAAAAATCGATTATGGCCTTTTGAAAAGCAAGACAGAGAATAGATAATCGATTAGCATAATCGATTATGCTTTTTAACAGTCAAATGGTTTTTACACAGAGAACAAGTAATCGATTATCCTAATCGATTATGCACTGACTGTTTAAAGATGCGCCTTTTAAATAGAGTTAAAATAATCGATTATGCTTTCTAAATAATCGATTATCGGGTGAAGAAAATAAGTTTTAAATGGGCTTGACCTAATTTCCTTGGACTAATGACTTATTCTATATAAAGGAAACTTAGGCAGACAGCAAAGTGCAAATTCCCCATTTTGTAATTGTTCTAAAACTCTGTCATTGTCATCTTCTACTACTCTCACTACTCTTACACTTTGATCACATTTTATTGAGAGAGCTTTACACCATATAGGTGTTCTTGTATTTGCGCTTCAATTTGTTTCTATCAGCACTATTAAGAGTGCATATTGTTGGTAAGAGTCGGATTGACTCAAACCTTTCTTTTCTACACCATTCTTACAAGAGAAAGTATATCTCTTGTAGGTGTTTCTTGGATGTGATTTCCAAGTGTTGTCAAGAGAGGGTATATCTCTTGGGATATTGTTTGAGGCTCTTTCACTGTGGGAGGTGATATCCCTGGTTTGTGAGGAGTGCTCTTCATTGTGAAGGTTTGATGAGTGTGATTTCACCTCATATTTCCTTGTCATTTTGCATGCATTTTCATATAGTTTAGGCATATTTAATTTGATTTTTGTTAGTCTTTACCTTGGAACGGGTAAGGTGGTTTTGTGGTGTTTGTGTGCAGGAATTGAAGGTTAAATGCTCAGAACTAGTTATTTTGAAGCTTGCATGATCAAGAAGGAGCTTGAAGAACACAGAAAAATTAGCCAAACAGAGGCCATCACGGCCTGGTCGTGATAGGCATCACGGCCGTGATCGAGTGGAGCTGAAAAGAAGAAAGAGTGCTGAAAACAGAACTGATCACGGCCTGGCCGTGATGGCCATCACGGCCGTGACATGCTAAACTGAACCAGACCCTGAAGCAGAATCTGTCACGACCAGGCCGTGATGACGATCACGGCCATGACAGACCCAGAGTGAAGCCATCCCCCAAATCAGAAAGCGTCACGGCTAGGCCGTGATGGCCATCACGGCTGTGACGCGCAATATCTGGAATTTTAGATTGAAGATTTGATTTGATTTTGTAACAGATTTGGATCCAAGTTGCCCTACATTATAAATAGGCCTCTAAGGCTCGAAAATAGGGGATCTTGGCTGCTACCTTAGGCTTAAATTAGGATTTCTCTTCTTCTCAATTTCTTCTCTTCTCTTAGGATTTTCATGTTTTTGTTATTCAACGTTGTTATTAATATGGCAATGTGTGAGTAGTTTCTTTATTTCTAGGAATTGGGGCTATGCCCAAGACTCGTTTCATGTGATGGATTGATGTTTTTCTTCTTGTTAATTTCAATTTTGCTTTTGATTTAATTCCTATTGCTTGAATTACTTGTAAATTCGGTGGCCACTTATTTGCATGTCGTAGATACTCTAAGGATGAACTTAGCGGTGAACTTAGGTATCAGATCTATAAGAATTGAACTTAGGACTTAAATCACGAGAGTTAGAAGCGGTCCTTCGAGGGTTCATTGAATTGTCACAAAGCTTAAAGGGTTCAATTTAAATACAATTACCACGAGAGTAGGGGTTGGTTTAATTGGGCACGGTTCTTGTATCCCGAGAGGGAACATTAACTTATTTAGGATAAATTCACCTTCAAAGCAATTTTGATAATTAACGAGGGGGTAGTCAATTTAGTAGCATGAGCAGTCTTATTGGTAACCCAATTCCTGGAAATCTCTTTTAATTTGAAAAAAATCCCAGATTTGATTTGATTGCGATTTCAACTGATTTCGTTTTAGATATTTGATTTATTAGTTAATCTTAATTTTAAAAACCAAATCTTTTCCAAATCTTTTTTTATATATAGTTTAGTTAAATTGATTTAATAATTAATTGTTATTTAAGATCACGGTCTCTGTGGGTTCGATCTTTTTATTACTTGACGACGAAGCTGTACACTTGCGGATTCACGCTATCAAGGTTCTAGCTGCGCCTGTTTAAAAGCTAGTGTTTGAGGCTCTTACACAAGGGATAGTATGTCCTGAGATTTGTGTTAAGGGTTCTCTGAATTGAAAAGGTTCTAGTTGATCCTGTTTAAAAACTAGAGTTGATTGAAAACCCTTAACCGTATTGCCTTGGGGACTTGATGTAGGCCACACGGGTAATCTGTGGCCGAGCCAGAATATATCGTTGTGTTCTTCCTCTTTCCCCATTCTCTTTATGTTTCGCCATTTTACTTTATCATGCTTAAATTTCAAACGATTTGTTTTCTAAAGCGCTTTAATTTGAAAATAATTTAATTAATATCCGCTGCAAATTCTGTTTTATACTTTAAAGGTTTTTTGATTTTAGAAAAAGAATTCATTTTTATTTAAAACCCAATTCACCCACCCTCTTGGGTGATGGTTGCCACGACCAACAATTGGTATCAGAGCTTCGGCTCTAGTTAGTAGCTTAACAACTTATAGTTAAGATCATTTTGGCAACCTTTTTAAGTTTTCCAAAATGTATGGTTTTGAAATTGACAAACCACTATTCTTTAATGGTGGGAATTTCATTTATTGGAAAATGAGAATTGAAATTTTTATGCTGTCAATTGATGTCGACTTATGGGATATTGGAGTCAATGGACTCATTCTCAAACCCAAAGAACATCAGACTGAGTTTGATAAAAATTGTTTTTGCTTGAATCTCAAAGCTATGCAAATCCTTCGGAATTGTCTATGCGATGATGCTTATGAGAGAATTAAAAATTGTGATAGTGCCAAAATGATATTTTGAATGTGTTTGATTATAATTACCTTGTCACTAACAATTTTGAGAGTGAAAGTAATTTCAGGAAAGGGAAAAATTCATTGGAGGAAAAACATGCTCATGAACATGCCAAGAAGAAGGACCACAAAAGCAAAGAGTCATATGTACAGAAAATAGAAAATATTCTCAAAGCGACTCAAAGGAATTTGGAGGTAAACGATTCTGAACTCAATCCATTTCATGATGAATGGTAACATGCATACAATAATGTGTATGATGAAATGATGAGTTTGGAAAATAAGAACATGAATTGCTTGAAAAACATTTCCTATATTGAGAATCAAGTTGAAAATCTAAAGAACGAATATGCTTTTCTTGATGAAGAAAATAGTGTGAAATTTGAGTCCTCATCTTGTTATGAAAATTGCATAACTATTAATAATCAAGTTGAGGACATATTTCAAGAAATTGCTAAGACAAATGGTTTCACACATCTACAACCTCCATATGAATAAGAAGAAATTCATACCAACTATGATTTGTCAACTGTTAAACATGACATGCATCAAGGTCATAATTGTTCTATGGTTGGGTATGAAAATTGTCTTATGAAAAATAAAAGGCATATGGCATGTAATTATTGTGGAAAGTTAGGACTATTTCTCATATGTGCAATTATAGGAAAAACCATTTTATGAGAAATAAAATTGCTTGGGTGCCTAAAGGCAAAAATTTCATGTCCACTAACCCACAAGGACCCAATATGAAATGGGTACCAAAAATTTTCTCTAGTACTTCTAATATGCAGGAAAAATCTAAAATTGAGAAACAATCTATCTTGGGAGAGGAGAGGACATCAAGAAGAAAGCTTCATAAATTAGAGAATGAAGTTGCTACCAAAAGAAGCAAGGGTATCTTGATGTACAACTCAAAGAACAAGATAGATGATGCAAGAGCTAAGTTCAAGCTCAAGCAAAAGTGGGTAAGAAAGAACGATGTTGTGAATTTATGCAACGAGGTAACTTCATCCTCTACTTCCTTTACGTGCTCAAATGTTAAATTTTCGAAATGGAGGTATGTTGATAAAGATGTTCATATGAAATCAATTAAACTCTATCAAAATGTTATATGAACTTTGTCGTAAATGCCATGTATGTTTGTATCATGATTGAATATTATGTGAATCATGGTATAATTAATTTGAATGAGTGATAAATCTTCTTTGTTATGAAAATTTGAAAATCTTATGGGAAAATCGATTATATAATCGATTATGGTTCCTCGGGAGAACTAGGAAGAAAGTCAGAAATACTGTAATCGGTTAAGATAATCGATTATGGGATGATCTTAGAAAATTCGCAGAAAACAGTAGGCACATAATTGATTAGCATAATCGATTATGTTACGAAATTTGGCATTTTGAAAAAGCTTTGCTTTAAATCAAATCCTAATTAATTTTCCAATAAATGCTTCATTATAATATGATATCTTATTTAATTTTCTAATCATTTTTCAAGATATCAATTTCAAATGAATTTTAATTTGGCATTAAAGTATTTTATGATACAAAATTATTTTAGAAATTATTAATTTTAACTATTTTCAAAATCTGACTTGAAAAATTAATTAGGAATTTAATTCATGATCATACTTTATTGAAAAATTAATTTTTAATCATGAATTTATAAACCACATCTTTTTCAAATGTGAATATCATTAATATTGTGGTAATAAATATCTTTTAAACATTATAATAAAGAGAATTAAATTTTTTAGATGTTTTTTAAAATTAAAAAACTCAAATTATTTTTATTAATTTCGAAATTTTTAATTATGGAGATATATTTTGAAATCCAGAAATCACCATTTCTTCATTTCTCTTTAAAATCAAAATCTGATTGAAAAAATAAAAAATTATTGATTTATGATTGAACTTTATTAGAAAATTGATTTCTTATCATGAGTTAATATACTACATATTTTCAAAATAGAAAATCTTTAAGATTGTAGTAATAAATCATTGATGTTGTTTGATTGAAAAATTAATTGAGGATCAAATTTTTAAATTTATATGATAAATAAATTATTATATCATTTTAAAAGAGAATTCAACTTTTGAGATCTTAAAATCAAAATTCAAATTATTTTTTATTATTTTCGAAATTCTAACTAAAGAAATTGTATTTTGAAATTCAAAAATCATTATCTCCTCATTTTATTATTAAAATTAAAATCTGATTGCAAAAATCATTTTAACACACAAATAGTAATTAATTCATGATCATGTTTTAATGGAAATTAATTTCTTGTCATGATTTAATATACATCATAGTTTCAAATTGAAAATCATTATGATTGTTGTAATAAATCCTTTACAATGTGTGATTCGAAAATTCTTTAAGTATTGATTTAAAAATTATTTTGAATTAAATTTTTTTCAGATTTATGGAAATCTTTTACCACAAATAAATAAATGAAAATTCATTAAGATTGAGGTTAATAAAGAAAGATCTTAAGTGAGCTTGACATATCTTTCATCTGAATATTTATGATTGTCAAAATTGTCAAAGATTTAAAATCAAATTTTTTATTTCGAAGAACTCATTAAATTTGAAATGTAGATAATTAAATTGAAATTCAAATTTTCTGATGTTATGTAAAGCTTTTACTGTACCACAAATAACTAAATAGATATTTATTGAGAGTGTGGTTAATGAGTTTGACACATATTTTATTTGAATATTTATTATTGCAAAAATTATTCAAAAATTCAAATTCAAAATTCAGATTCTTTTCTATGTCTAATTTCAAAAGTTTTTGAATTTGGAATTTAGATGATTAAATGAAATTAAACATACTTCAATTTATACAATGATTTAATTTCTCCCAAGATATTGGCAAAGTTCTGAACTCGAGCAATAATCGATTACAAATAGGAGATAATTGATTATTAACAAGCCAGTGACCCAATAATCGATTGAGATAATCGATTACACTTGATAAGGGAAGAAATCGCAAAAGGCAGAGGAGTCCTAATCGATTACAATAATCGATTATGAGGAGCACAAATAATGGATTATGAAAGTCTAATAATTGATTATATTGGGACTCATGGAGATTCAGACACCAAGGTTCAAAATGAGTTATCTTGACAAAACTGGTGATCTCTATCCTTATTCCTCATAATGATTTAGTTGCAACACATATTGAATTTATGAATTCATTATGGACATGCCTTAGTGACATTAAATGCAATACATATGATAATCATTACAAGACATGTTTTATGCCTTCCCATCTACACGTATGGTCTCAAATTTGCAACATGCAACGATGTTATTTGAAATGACATTGCTTGGTCATCTTGAAGTATAGACATGTCTTAGAACTTTTTATATGATAATCATCACATGCTATATGCTTGCACATATTCAATGTTATGCCTTTTTGCTACATATAATGGTCATATTTGAAGTGTGATGTTTTGACATGTTTTGAATAAAATGGCATATAATGGCCGTATAGCTTGGTAATCTTGACACATAGACATGCTTAAACCAAGTCTTTGAACTCAAGTGCATTTGTGAAAATTCCATTCCTAATGACTAGTTGATAATGTGGTATATGCTCTACATATTATCTATCAAACTACGTCTTGCTCATAGATGTGCTTAAACCATATTTGGTGCTAACCTTCATTTTGAGAGAAGTGGCAAAATACAATAATCAATGTTTGGAATCACAAGCACGTCGGAACAAAAGAAGAATTGAAATGAGCATTTGTTAGATTTTCTTCCGACAACATAAAGTGGAAGAATTCAAGGGGAGATATTTCAAATGCAAAAGTTGGATGCTGTAACACCTTCCTCGGCATTACATGGTTTTCTCTTTTATTACAACTTAACGCAGAAAAGGAATCATTACTTATTGCTGGTTACTTTTGGAAAATACTTACGATCTTGAGTATAGTTGAAGACTAAAAAAAATTTCGATATAGTTACCTCTGTAGTTTCAACATTCCTAACAAAACACCTGCTAAAATATTTATATTTTCATTCGAAAGAAAGGCTCTCCGAGCCATAAACATACATATGTATAGCTATGCATCATTTCTATCATGACCCTTATAACCAGGGGTTATCATATCAAAGTTCTACGGTAGGTTAGGAAATATATATAGACATAAGTCATACATACAGATGATATACAAAATCAGGGTTCAGCAGAGAAGACCACTAATACAAAAACTGGGCTCTCATTAGCTGGATATACAAAAAACCCTGTGAAGTCAGCATTACCTAAAAGAAACTATCTGCAACCTACTGGTCCTTTAGAGATGTCCATTGGGGAGACCTCCGTAGTCATCCCCAGAGTTCGACGGGTCAGGTGACGCTACCTCCATAGCCTCAACCTCCACGGGCTCCATCTCCTCATCAAGAGGGTGGTAGTCAGGTACCTCGCCCTCAGGCTCCTCTGGCTCCTCCTCTGCAGGCTCCTCCTCTGTAACACCTCGATTTCTCAATGCCTTCCAATATCTGTAAAGATGTTCATATTGATTATAATTTTATCCGAAACCTAGAAAATGATTTTGACTAAAACAAAATCATATTCATATCATGTTTGATGATGTAAAGTTCCAGTAAAAGTTTGGGTTGAAAATTCAGACCAAACCCGGTCTGTGTTTTCACTAACAGTATAAAATTTCTGATCAGGAAACCTAAATTTGAAAAATGAACGAAAGATTTATGATTTTTATCTCTTTTTAAGAGATATGGGTCGTTTCCATAATTTCACTCAAAAATAAATATTATAATTTATTCGGGCGAAATAATCAAACGGAACGCGTGTAAAAATCTTCAGTCGGGTAAACAGTAGAACTGAGAAAGGTGCAGAGATACTATAGAGCAGCGATGATGGAAGTGTTTGAGAGGACTCATGAAAATTGTCACATCATGGGTTACTAAAAGTCATCATGACAACTTTAACAATATGGTTTTATATTACCTAAAACCCATTAATTGGCATTACCTAAGGCAAACAAGTCCTTAAAATATCTAATTTCCCTTCTCCCCTTAAAACCCCCCAAACCAAGCTAAGGTCATCATTTTTTTCTTGCCATGATCATGATTAAGTTTGAAACCCATTTTTCTTTTCTTCATGAACTTGCATTATCATTTTGTTATAATGATCAAGCTTGTGAAATGTAAAACCATCTTATGATTCTTGTTGTCCTTGTTGTTGTTGTTGTGGTTGAACCTAAAATGAAAACCCAAACCCTCTCCCCCTATGAAGAACCGACTCCACAAGCTTTTTTTTATCTTTCTTTTCAAGCTTCGGCGGATACCCGACTCTGTAAGCTTCCTTTTTTTTTCCCCCCTTCTTCTTCTTAACAATCCTCGGGGGATAATGGACCCACAGGTTTTTTTATCCTTCTTTGTGTTGTCGGACAAAATTATGGTTCACTTCTTTACTCATTTCTTATAACGATAATAAGAATAACTATGGTTATTCATATTATCTAGTAAGAACTAAGTAAAGAGGGGCAGCTGTGAACACTATATTTTGTCCTCCTTTTTAAAAGTAAATAAAAAATAAAAATAAAAAAATAAAAAATAAAAAGAAAAAAGACAAATAATTGGGAAATAAACAATGGCTTCTTGCTTGCTGTAACAGCTTTGTGAAGGAATAAAGAGTGTTTAAAATGCTCATGAATCATCATAAAATTATAACAATGTAACTGAAGAAAATAAAGGCAATAATTCACCTCTAATGGCTAATAAAATCATGGGTAATGGATGAGTTACAAAATGCAAATAAATGTTCATCCAATATAAAAAAGGGGAGCAGCAAAGTAGAGAAGAGACGTTTCTAATAGCAAGTTACAAGACCAGATTTTTATGCTCTTTCTTTTCTTCATCTTGATTCCTTTTCTTTTCTACCATTCTCATCCTACAAAAAATAAAACACAGTCATACAACAATAGTAGCAGATACAGGCAAGGACTCGCTCCGCCATTCCCCACGCATAGCAGACCCGCTACTGTTCACTGCACCTGCACCATCATCACCATATCAAATAACCACAACTGCGTGCTGCCCAGGTCCATCAACTTCTTGTTCTTCCTTTGTGTGTTGTTGTCCTCCCCCTGCGCAACTTTCCATTTGCTTTCTGTTGGTAAAGAAGCTGCTTATGTTATTTGCTTTTTTTTTTTGTTTTTTTCTTGTTTGGACCTTTAATCATGTCTTTTTGCAGTCTGGTGTTTTGTTTTGTTCACATGTTTAAATAAGTTGTTGATTGGGCCAAAGTACAAGCACAATGACGTTGGGGGTTTATAGGAGTTGATCAAAATAGGCTTTTTATTAAAGTATGAATGCTAGATTGATAGTATTTTTTTTTTCTTTACATAAAGAAATATATAAAATATAAAAATAAAAAGATGAACTTTACTAATAGAATATGAAAAAGAAACGTAGGCTATAGAATATATGCATAGATAAAATGTGATTTGTTGAGATTAAAGTGTTTATTTAAATTTGTTATAACTATTATTTGATCACATATGTTTATTTATTATATAAATATTTCTTCCTATCGAATACTTCATAAAATTAATTTAATTGAAAAGGTTGCTAGTGATAGTCACTTTGGATTTTCTTCCGGTTTGGTTATCATGAGCATATTCCACTTCAAAAACTAAAGATAGGTTGTTGGTGATAGCCACTTTGGATCTTCTTCCTATTTGGTTATCATGAATATCTTTTCAATTCTAAAAATATAAAAATTGGTTGTTAGTGGTAGCCACTTTAGATCTACTTCTTATTTGGTTATCATGAACACCTTTCTAAAATTAAAATTAGCTTTATAGTGGTAGCCACTTTGGATCTTCTTCCTGTTTGGTTATCATAGCACCTTTTAATTCTAAAATATAAAATAGGTAGTTGGTGACGACCACTTTGGATCTTCTTCCTATTTGGTTATCGCAAGCACCTTTAATTTCAAAAATAAGATTTAAGTTGCTAACAATAGTTACTTTGGATCTACTTCCTATTTGATTATAGTTGGCATCTTGTATTTCAAAATAATTAATTAAAATGTGTTGTTAGTGGTAGCCACTTTGGCTCTTCTTCCTATTTGGTTACCGTAAGCAACCTTAAATTTTTGAAAGAAAAATAAATAAATTATAGGTTGTTAATAGTTGGCACTTTGGATCTTCTTCCTACTTGGTTATCGCGAGCAACTTTAACTTCCTTTAAAAAATAATAGGTTATTAGGATGACCATTTTGGATTTTCTTCCTGTCTGGTTATTGTGATAACCTAAATTTCTAAAAACTTCAAAAGAAAATAAATCAACCAAATCAACAAATATTTTTTAAAAGAACTACGTAGCTTTGAATTCCCTATTGCATCTGGGGATACGTAGGAGCAGGATTTAATCTTGTCAAGCCCAAAAATAAATTTTCATAAAATCCTTGTTATTTTCTCATTAACATTCATTTTCTTTCCTTGAAAAAATAATAAAATAAAATCTTTTATGGGTGAAATAAATATTTTTGAAGTTAACGTAGTTTTGCACAATTAACTATAGGTAACCATTTTTTAAATGGATGTTGTAGGGTGCTAATACCTTCCCTACGCATAATTGACTCCTGAACCCTAAATCTGTTTTCGAAGGCTTTTCAATTTAAAAAGGGTTTTTTCCAATGTTTTCCTAAATAAAATAAACTTTGGTGGCGACTCCATTTTTACATAATTAATTAATTTTTGTTCGCCGCTCCCGTCGCAATGTGGTTGCGACAGATGGCGACTCCACTGGGGACTTTTTTTAAGAGAGTCTAGCCTTACATAGTTATATGTGCAAAAAAAATTTCTTCTTCTTTATTTATTTCACCCTCTTTGTTTTTTTTTTGCTTATATGTGCAAGTTGTAAATATTTTTATTTATTATGATGCTTGGTTCACACACTACACTTACACTTTTTCACATACTTATGAGTGGGACCCTATACCCGGGTCTGTGTGAAGCCTAAGAAGAGAGGAGATTGTTAGTGGTAACCATTTTGGATCTACTTCCTGTCTGGTTATCACGAGAATCTCATCTAGAGTGTCCTCTTTCATGGATGTTCCACACCTGGTAGTTTACCTATCGTTGTGGTTATTCTGAAAGAGACTTCAGCTCTAGAGACCAAGGTCAGCGAGATTGTAGAGCCACCCAAGAGAGATTTCACACGATATAAGGCTTCAAAAAAATTCTAGCATGATAATTTCTCCTTGTATTGTAAAAGACATGTTGCATCATCATGCATTTGCATTCATATTTCAAAAAAACAAAACATGATAATTTTATAAAGTCACTCATTCTCATTTCATTTGGGTATGTCAGAGAATCGTGGGTGTTCAAAGCTCGTTGTGAGTAGTTTCATTAAGATAATATGGGATCAAGCAGTGAGACAACCCCAATCATGATGAAGAAGCTCATACATCCAAAAATAAAGAAGCCTGAGGTTGAGAGTCTAAAAGCTTGTGCTGGCATGATGACAAAAATCCAGCATCTCACCTTTGACAGAAAGTATGGAAAGATTCTTGCGTTGCTAGAGGTGGATGTGCAAGTGGAGGCTATTACTGCGTTGATTCAATTCTATGATCCTCCCGTGAGGTGCTTCACTTTTCAGGATTTTCAGATGGCCCCTACATGGGAGGAATTTGCACAAATCTTGGGATATCCATTGGAAAATATCAAGCCTTACCAATACTTGGGACATTATCCATCCTTGCAGACAGTTGCTGGAGTTTTGAAAGTTCAGGTGAAGGAGTTGCAAGGCAAGAAGCGAAACCGAAATGGCTTTGAAGGATTTACACAGAAATATTTGGAAGAAAGAATGAAATATCTAGCAAAAATTGAGGATTGGACTTCGTTCATAGATGTGTTGGCTCTGACTATCAATGGGATTGTTATATTCCCACATATTGATGAGTATATAGATTTTGCAGCAATTGGTGTTTTCCTGGCCCTACGGGATAAAGGAGAAAGTCCGGTAATAGCTGTACTTGCAGACACATATTGTACCTTTAATCATTGTCATGAAAAGAGAGGAAGGATATTATGTTGCTTGCCTACAATTTATGTTTGGCTCGTCACTCACATGTTTAGTAATAAATGCAAAGTGTCATGTCCAATTGGAGATTTCAAGATGTGTGATTTGAAGGTTAGGAATAATCGTGAATGGGCTCAATGGTACCCGCAGTGGCAGGAGGTACAAGAGGTAATATATCAATGTGGGAATTTTCCTAATGTACCACTCATGGGAACAAGAGGGTGCATTAATTATAACCCCTCTTTGGTTTTAAGGCAACTTGGTTATCCTATGAAAGACCCACCAACTGAAGAAATGATAGTTCCTTTTGTTCTTTATGAGAAGGATATGAAGGACACTGAAATGCTTAGAAGAATCCGCCAAGCCTGGGATCGTGTCATTCGGAAAAGTAAAGAGCTTGGGAAAAGGAGTTGTGATGCAAAAGAGAGTTATCGTCAATGGCTAAGGGATAGGGTTCAGAAAGTCGGGTTACCTTTTCAAGGCTCAATTCCAGCTGCCAAGGAAATTGTTGATGAGACACCTCCAATTAGCATCGAAGAGGTAGAGAACCTTAAAGCAGCATTGCTCAAGTCAGAAGAAGAGAAGAAAGGACTGCAAGAGAAGTTAGAAGAAGCTCTTCGAGAAAAAAAGGCCTTGCAACTAGAAAGCATCCAAAAAGGACAAAGTCTTGAGAAGACCAATAAAAGAGCAAGAGTTGAAGAAGAATGCAAGTTCAAGACACAAGATTGCTTGAGGGCTGCAAATAAGGAGTTAGAGCTGCGTGGAAAAGAAAGAGATAAAGCTTTGGATTATGCCACACAGTTGAAAGAATTGAACAAGAAATCCAAGATGACTGAGAGGAGTGTGCAAAGGCAACTCGGGGATTTGAAACAATGGTTAGAAAATGTGGTGGCTGAGTATGAGAATAGGGTCAACAATGAAAGGCAACATCGGGAAGAAGTGGAGCAAATAGCGACCGTGTATCAAAAGGGACTGAAGAAGGAACAAGGAGATGTATGTAAGTTGAAAGCTCACATAAGAGATCAAGATAATATCATCAATGAGCTCAAGAATGAAGGAATGTACTGGAAAGATCGTTTCATAAAGTTGGATAATCATGTGGAAGATCATGCGAAGATCATCAAAGGGCTTAACAATGAAAGCATGTTTTGGAAGGATCGTTATACAAAGTTAGCATGGTTAGCCAACCAAGCAATTGAGGATATCCCAAGATTTTTAAGGAGAGCTGAAGGGATGATGAACCCGTGTTCTGCGCCAGCTGAAATTTCTGAATTTCTTGAATATTGTAAAGATTTAATGGAAAAGATGAAACAAAGGGCTGTAATTGAAGGCCGTGTAAAAGTTTGGGTACAATGTACTTGATTTTGATCATTAATAAAAGTTTTGTTGCTTGATTCCATATGATCTAGTGCTTTAAAGTACTCATAGAGGGGCAGGCATTGACGATTCTCTAGCATTCCCATGACTTAATAAAAAAAATATTGCATCTCCATTCATTCATTCATCTTCTCTTTGCATACTCATATCATTTTTATTATCAGAAAAATAAACAAACTGGTTCAGACACGCTCTCAATCAAGGATCATGGCTGAACTAGAGCTGAAAGATGATGTCACCCAACTGAAGGAGCAGATGTCCAAGGTTCTAGAAATGCTTCAGTCTCTTGAAAAGAACAAGAACATAGATGGGGCCTCCTCAGCAGTGAACGAAGATCAACAAGCCACGCCTTCTCATCCGCCTGGTTTCAGTCCAGCGCCTCTGCATTATGGTCTTAATTATCAAGGAATGTTGGTTCCAATGTACCAACAGGGTCCCACACAACCACCAGGCACCAACCCTCAAGACACCCAAGCACCACAGTTCCCACTTTACGGTCTTCCGTTTGGCTACACACCACCATTCGCCACCAACTCTTCAGAGAATAACCTCCAAACCCCTGCTGATGCTGCTCAGAATTCAACTCAACCACCGGGTCCAGATGCAAGTACTGAAACCCCACAGGTTCAAATTCAATCTCCGGTTTTCATGACCCATGGCCTTCCACCTGGTTATATTCCACCCCAAGGCACCAATTCCCAAAACCCTACCCAACCACAAGTTCTTCACCATAATGCCCAAATAAACTCACCAAATCCATACCCTTTTATTGTGCCGCTGCATCCTTATGCAAATACTATACAGAATTTCTCAGCTGAAAATCCTCAATCTAAAGCAAAGTTGCAAATTCTTGAGGAGAGATTGAGGGCTGTGGAAGGAGGAGGTTATTATGGTCTTGGTGATGCTTCAGATCTCTGTCTTGTTCCAAATGTGGTCATACCACCCAAGTTTAAAGTGCCAGACTTTGATAAGTATAAGGGGACTACATGTCCACGAAGTCACTTGACCATGTATTGCAGGAAAATGGCAGCATATGCACATGATGAAAAACTTCTTATTCACTTTTTCCAGGATAGTCTGACTGGGGCAGCCTCGAGTTGGTATACACACCTTGACCGCACTCATGTTCGCTGTTGGAAGGATTTGGCAGATGCTTTCCTAAAGCAATACAAGTACAATATTGATATGGCACCTGACAGAATGCAATTGCAAAATATGGTGAAAAGGGATAATGAGACGTTCAAGGAGTATGCCCAAAGATGGAGGGGATTGGCAACACAAGTAGAACCACCCCTGTCTGAAAAGGAAATGGTTGCTATGTTCATAGACACTCTTCAATCACCCTTCTATGATAGGATGATTGGGAGTGTGTCGTCAAACTTTTCAGATATGGTCATCATTGGTGAAAGAGTTGAAGGTGGAATGAGGAGTGGAAAGATTGCTTATAATTCTGTCAGAGCAACTAATGCAAAGAAACCCCCCATGGGGTTTACAAAGAAAAAGGAAGGTGAAACTTGTGATACCCTAACTTAGTATCACATGGTTACCCGTTGCGGAATTAAAATTTGTTTAAATGCTGGTCGCTTTCGGAAAGTAAACCTTCTTTATAAATAGTATTACTGAAAATGGTACTTAAAAATCTCCCATTTTTTTTTATTTTTTTTAAATGAAAGAAGAAGTGATGAACACTCAGAACATGAACTGAAACAACACATGTAACACCCTGTTTTTCCTATGCTTTCTGTAGCAGTATAAACATATTTAAATGTGTTTATTTTAGATTAAACTCAGAGGATGATTTTAATTAAACTAAAATCATTTTCTTGTGTTGTTATATCATATGAAGTCACGGTAAAATTTTCGGTTGAAAATTCAGACGGAAGCCGGTCTGCGTTTTCACTGCCGGTATCCGTTTACCGAGCAGAAACCTAATTTTGACCCGTGAACGAGACGGTTAGTATTTTTATCATGTTTCCTTCAACTTTGGTTATTTTGAAAACTTTTTTCGTTCAAAAATAAAATAAAATATTTTATTCGGGCGAAAACGTCGGGAATTTACGATCGGAAATGCAACCGGGTATGAAATGGAGCACAAAGAGGGATGAAGTGACTTGAAGTGACATGATGGGAGAGACTCTTACACACTCCAAATGTATAATCATTATACTTTTCAAATTATAATACTACTCTAATCTAAAAGTTATTTCTCTCTCCTCTTTCCATCCCATCAAGCCATAACTCTCAAACTTACTCCACAAGCCACTCCAAACCCCTCTCTTCTCCCTCAATTTCGTGGTCTCTCCCCTCTCCCCCTATATATACCCCTTTCATTTACACTTCCTCACTTTTTCTTCTTATTCATCACTTCTTCACTCTTACACTTCTTCTTCTTTATTTTCAACTACTTAAAGCTTGCATTTTTATTTGTCTTTTGCACTTGTGTTCTTCATTAAAGTTCTTCCTCTTCTTAAGGGTAATGCTCTCATATAAATTTCTTTACAAGTTTATCACTTTATTTCATTATTTGCTTTATGTGTTCTTATTAAGCTTTAAACTTCAAAAATCTCTTAAAAATGGTAGAAAACTCCTTTTGAGTTGAAACCACTTTCTATAGTCTTGTATTTTCTTGTAATTTAACATACTAGAAGGTTGTGTAAAACAAAGCTCCCTAGCCCTTTCTTTCTAAGGAGGCCGAAACCATGTAATATGGTTTAGGTGGGTTTTGTTTCAACTTTTGAGAAAATGATCATGTGTTTGAGTTTCTAACTATCCCTTGATCTTAAACCTATAAATCTTGGAAGGTTTTGATAGCTTGTTCCTATGATGGCCGAAAACATGAATAAGTAGGCCTAGGGTACTATGTTTCATCTATCCAAGTATGATCATGGATTTAGAACTCTTAATACCTTGTGATTCTAAACCTAAGAGTTGTTATCAAACAAAGATTTCTAACCTATTCTTTCTATGATGGCCGAAACTATACCTTAGTGGCCTAGGAAGGTTTGGTTTTCATTTCTCCAAAATGATCATGGACTAAGGCTCCTTAATGTAGAAGGATGCTAAGTCTAAGTGATTGGAAAGTTTAAAGATTGTATAGTCTATTCATCCTATGATGGTTGTGAACCTAGGATATGTTATTTTCATTTCTCCAAAATGATCATGGACTAAGGCTCCTTAATGTAGAAGGATGCTAAGTCTAAGTGATTGGAAAGTTTAAAGACTTCTAACTTGTTTAGTTTATGTTGTAAAACCTAGAATGTAACTCCTTTCATTTTCCAAAATGATCAATGACTAAGGCTCCTTAATGTAGAAGGATGCTAAGTCTAAGAGATTGGAAAGCTTAAATCTTTCTAACTTGATTTCCTATGATGGCCGAAACTAGTGTTTTTGGACCTAGGATGTGTTATTCTTCCAAAATGATTATGGACTAAAGCTCCTTAATGTAGAAGGATGCTATGCCCAAAAGATTGGATGATTTAAAGATTCATAGCCTAGAAATCCCATCAAGGCCGAACCTTAAGGGTTGTGAGCCTAAGATATATGGTTTTCATTCTTCCAAAATGATCATGGTTTTGAGCTCCTTAATACATATGGATGCTAGACCTAAGAGATTGGAAAGTTTAGTGAATACTAGCCTATTTTTCTAGCTTTGGCCGAATACCCTAAGTCTATGACTTAGTGGGATTTTGATTTAACTTTGTTAAATGATCATTGTTTATGAACTCCTAAGCACTTGAGGATCATAAATCCATAAGTTGCATAATTTTCGGGAATCCTTAACCTTACTTTATTGTCTTGGCCGAACCTAATACCTTGTGGTTTAGTGTTCTTTGTTGATTTTTAACTTATAATCTTGTGTTTGTAACCCTAGACCTCTATCGTCAAGTAAGCGAGGACGTTCGTGAATTACCCTTTCCAAGCATCCAACCTCTTAACTTCACGGAAGGTAAGAGGGGATTGCCTAGAGATATTCAATGACTATATGCATGTGTGTATGTGTTTACTTGAATGATTTGAATATTGTTATGATATTGAACCGATACTTGAATGACTTGTTTACTTGAACTATTGTGATTATTACTTGAAGTTGAATCTTACTTGCCTTAAAGGATTGTGCATATATGTGATGAACTGTCATGGACTGTGATATTATTGTTGAGAATATATTATTGTTGATTGAAGTTTGAGAAGCCGGACTTGAGTCTGTGCCCAATGACTATAAGGATTAAAAGCCTTAATAAGCCTTGAATAGAACTTTGAAAGTTTTGGGTTCATTTATAACAGTTCCTTGTTTAAAGTGCTTACTTCAGAAGAATAAGATCTTGTTTTTAGAAAAGTGTTAAAGTGATTTCAAGTCGATAGAAACTATCTTTTTATGATCAAACGTCTGGTACGAGAGAAAACATTTTCGAACTGTGTGTTTTATGAAGGAAGAACCCTTTCAAAATATTTGACTTTATTCCATCAAGGATTTCAAAGAGTAAACGAATTTTCTTAAAAGTTTTATAAAAGAGTTTGCAAAGGAAAATGATTTTTCTCCTAAATGATTTAGAAACATTCCGGTTACTTGGATAAGTGACCGAGGTTTTTGTTTTGGATTTGATTTTCACCGAGCGAAAAGTAAGTACATGCGAAAGAGAATCTAGTTGCGAGACGTCGCCTCTAGTATTCAGTTATACGCACGTGATCTAGGATCCGTGTCAAGTACTATGGACCAAGGGTCCTATTCATGATGTTATGGGCTGAGAGTCCAAAACTCGGAATCGAGAACGGTGCGTTCTGATTTCATTGCTGCGGACTAGGTGTCCTTATCATGTTAAATAAGACATGGATAAAATCATAAGTGATTTCTACGACCACAAACCTTGACTGCGGCCGCGGTCTAAGGCGTTGTGATTGAGCACTCGGACTGTGTGTCCTGTGTTTCTTCAAGTTCAAGTGATGGGGAATTGTGAATAGTCGTTAGCCTTGAGCTTCGACATCGAAAAAGAGTATACACAAAGCAAAACCTTGATAACGGAAAGTTTTTATTCATATGCATTTCCCCTCAGCAGACGTGCTTAAGTAAACCAGATACAAGGTGGTATCAGAGGGTCAGTCCGATTGGCCCAGTGGAGGCATTCGAGACGTTGTGCATCCGGAGACCTTGGTGCACGAGGTTATGGTGGCAACTTGCCAGTGGGCATCAGAGCTTGACCAACTCTTTATTACTTCTACGATGAAACGGTGTTGTTATCTCATGAGATTAAGTTAGAGCATGATATTGAAGTGTCATGCATATTTTCAAAAAAAACTGATTGTGCGGGCTTGAGACCCCTTTGATATAACACTGTTATATTATGATTTTGCATGACTTAACTGTTAAACTGATTACGTGTTGTATGTATCATGTATATGGTTGTTGTGGGATATATCTTATAACGGTATCTCACTCTTGCCTATCTATATGTTCTTTTCTTCTTCTTGTATCGGTGTATGCGTATGTCTTAGATGGAACCCCTTGTTCCCCTAGTACCCGCGATCACGAGGTCTGAGCAGTTCGACGAGGCTGGACGAGTGGGGAATTGGACTGTAAGCGATGACGCGACTACAGCTACGTATAGAGGACCGATTACGACGACAGAGTCTAACGCCAACGGAGAGCCGATCCGGAGGATTCACTCAGTTGAGACTCGGACAGTGACACTTCCACCTCCCTGGTTGTATCTTCATACACTGCAGCTAGCTGGCCTTCTCCATCCACACGTCGAGCCGGCAGAGCCCATGGAGGAAGAGCCCGAGGAGGATCCCGAGGAGGATCCGGGGGAGGAGCCTCTCGAGGTGGTAGAGGATTGGGGGGAGGACGAGCTAGAGGCAGAGTACCATCCCCAGGACCCCGATGAGGAGGATGTTCCGATCGACGACGATGGTGAGGTCATCGACCCGGAATCTGACATCTCATCTGGCGGAAGTGTTTGCGGTCACTCGGAGTGCAGGAGGCACTGGTAGTCTGTCGTCGGTTTTTGGGTAGTCTGTTGTCCTTGGCTTTTAGAGCCTTCTTTTGAGTCTAGTACCCAGATTTCCCCATTCCCAGTTTGATGCTTTATCTGTTTCTTTGTTCCTGTTTCAGCAAAGTTGGCCAGATTGATTAAGGCCCTATTTTGTACAAAAATTTAGTCCTACTGGGACAGTTATATATGTATGTGTGTTGTTTCAGTTCATGTTCTGAGTGTTCATCACTTCTTCTTTCGTTTCAAAAAAAAAAAGAAAAAAAAGGGAGAATTATGAGTACCACTTTCAGTAATACTTTTTATAAAGGAGGTTTATTTTCCGAAAGCGACCAGCATTTAAACAAATTTTAATTCCGCAACGGGTAACCATGTGATACCAAGTTAGGGTGTCACATTAGTGGTATCAGAGCTAGTCGAGTCTTTCGGGAATGTTTGGGTTTAGGTCTGTTGTGTCGATGTTGTGTATTCTCTGATTGAGCCTCGTTTGAGTTACTTCTTAGGAGTAATGTGTAATGGCCGTCGAGTTAGATCTTCCCTTTTCTGGTTACCATCTCACTGATTGTGTCTTACAGGTCAGTATGGAACCAGGAGGTGCGCGTGGACGTGGGGGTCGTGGCCGGGGCAATGCCGGTATGGACTTCGCTGCCCAAGCTTTGGCTGATGTTGCTGCTGCCATAGCTCTCCAGACTGCCAATGCGGCTGCTCAGAATCAGCAGGAGCAGCAAAGAGCTGAACAGGGTGCAGAAGGAAAGAATCTGAGTGCTTTCCGACGTCAGAATCCGTCGCAGTTTGATGGGGATGCAGACCCGACTAAAGCTGATCTTTGGATTCAAGAGCTGGAGAAGATCTTTGAGCTGGTGCATACCCCAGAGGGATCAAAGGTACCTTATGCAACATTCCAACTGATTGGAGATGCTGAATACTGGTGGAAGGGCACCAGACAACTGTTAGAGGCTGAGCATCACGAGATCACCTGGGAGGTATTTCGCAACAGGTTTTTGGACAAATACTTTCCCCAGAGTGCTCGGGTGGAGAAGGAGCAAGAGTTTCTGAGGCTGAGTCAGCGGGACATGACGGTGGGGGAATATGCGGCAAGGTTTGAGTCCCTTACCAAATATTTCCGCTTCTTCCAGAACAACCCCAGCGAGGAGTGGAAGTGTGAAAAGTTCGAAGCTGGCCTGCGCTTCGAGATCAAAGAATCTGTGCTGCCCTTGGAAATCAGGAATTTCCAAGCGCTGGTAGAGAAATGCCGGAAGGTAGAGCTGATGCGCAAGGGACGAGATAGCAAAGGGAATGTTGGAGGACCCATTCGTCCCAAGAGTCAGTATCAGGGACAGAACCAAAAGTGGAAGCAGAACCAGAGGAGACCGTACCACCAATCACCAAGCAACAGTCAGAAGCAACAACAATGTTCCAATGCTCCAGGAGCAGGAAGTGGAGGCCAGAGAAACAACGATCAAGGCCAAGAGAGGAAATGTTATCGGTGTGGAGATCCCAACCATCTAGCCGATACCTGTCCGAAGAGGGATACAAAGTGTTTCAACTGTAATCGTGTGGGGCACTTGGCCAAGGAGTGTCGGGCACCAAAGAGAGAGTCATCTGTCAATCATGCCAAGGCAAGCAAGCCGACTACTAGAGGGAGAGTTTACACGATGAGTGGAGCTGAGGCATCGAATTCTGCCGATCTAGTACAGGGTAAGTGTGATTTAGCCGGTAATCTTTTAACTGTAATTTTCGATTCAGGTGCAACTCATTCTTTTATCTCGATGGATCGTGTGAAACTTCTAGAATTTCCTATTTCTTCCTTACCATATAACTTGATTGTCTCTACCCCGACTGCTGAACCAGTAACTGTAAATTCTGTTTGCTTAAATTGTCCTATCATTATTCAGGATAGACACTTTCTTGTAGATTTAATCTGTTTGCCTTTAGTACAACTAGATGTAATTTTAGGCATGGATTGGTTATCTTCCAACCACATCCTGATAGACTGTGCTCAAAGAACCTTAGTCTTTAGGGATGAGATTTCTGGATTTTTATCTGCTAGTCAGGTAAGAGCTTCTTTGAAGGAGGGAGCTCAAGGTTACATGCTGCTGTTTTCCTCAGATGTTAAGAGCGAGTTAGACCTAGAGTCCGTACCTGTTGTCAATGAATTTCCGGACGTTTTTCCTGAAGATGTACCTGGTCTACCGCCTGTTCGAGATATCGAGTTTGCAATTGATCTGGTTCCAGGCACTGGACCGATATCCATGGCACCGTATCGCATGTCACCATCGGAGTTAGAAACCCTGAAGGAACAACTTGAGGAACTGATGAGGAAGGAATTCATCCGACCCAGTGTGTCGCCATGGGGAGCTCCAGTTCTGTTAGTGAAGAAGAAGGATGGAACTTCTCGACTCTGTGTGGATTTTCGTCAGTTGAACAAGGTTACGATCAAGAACAGATATCCGCTCCCAAGGATAGATGATCTCATGGATCAGCTGCGTGGCGCGGCCGTATTCTCGAAGATAGATTTAAGGTCAGGCTACCATCAGATTCGTGTAAAGGCCGAAGATGTCCCTAAGACAGCGTTTCGAACACGCTATGGGCATTATGAGTACCTGGTGATGCCGTTTGGAGTGACGAATGCTCCTGCCATATTCATGGATTACATGAATAGGATTTTTCGTCCTTACTTAGATCAGTTCGTTGTCGTCTTCATTGATGATATTCTGATCTATTCTCCAAACAAGGAGAAGCATGCTGAGCATCTCAGCATTGTTCTTCAGACCTTGAAAGAGAAACAGCTCTATGCGAAGCCGGAGAAGTGCGAGTTCTGGTTGGACCAAGTGCAATTCTTAGGTCATGTGATATCACGCGAGGGAATCGCGGTGGATCCGTCAAAGGTCGAGGCTGTTTTGGAATGGGAAAGGCCAACAACGGCAACTGAAATCCGTAGCTTTGTGGGTTTAGCGGGCTATTATAGGAGATTCATTGAAGGATTTTCCAAGATAGTAGGACCCCTTACCCAGTTAACTCGGAAAGACCAAGCGTTTATCTGGACGGAGGCTTGTGAAAGAAGTTTCCAAGAGCTGAAGAGGAGGTTGACAACCTCACCCGTGTTGATCCTACCTGACCCGAAGGAACCTTTTGAGGTTTATTGTGACGCTTCACACCAGGGTCTGGGCTGTGTGCTTATGCAGAACCGAAAAGTTGTAGCATATGCTTCAAGGCAATTGAAGATTCACGAAAGGAATTACCCGACGCACGACTTGGAGTTGGTGGCAGTGGTCTTTGCTTTAAAAATCTGGAGACATTATTTGTATGGAGCTACTTTTAATGTTTTCAGTGACCACAAGAGTTTGAAGTACCTCTTCGATCAGAAGGAGTTAAACATGCGCCAGAGACGTTGGTTGGAGTTTTTGAAGGACTACGACTTTCAACTACAATACCACCCTGGGAAGGCGAATGTAGTGGCGGATGCGCTGAGCAGAAAGTCAATACACGTGTCAGCAATGATGGTTAAAGAACAGGGACTGTTGGAACAGTTCCGGGATCTAAGTTTATCAGTTGAGACGTTTCCAGAAAGGATGTGTCTGAATAGGATCACTGTTTCAAACGGATTGATGGAACAAATAAAGGAAAAACAAGGGAGTGATCAGTATCTGCAGGAAGAAAGAGACCTTGTACGACAGGGAGCACTGTCAGAATTCAGAGAAGGAACGGATGGAATTTTAAGGTTTCGTGAAAGAACCTGTGTACCCGATGACGCCGAGCTTAGAAATTTGATTTTGGAGGAGGCTCACAAAAGTAAGCTGAGTTTACACCCAGGAGCCACAAAGATGTATCAAGATCTCAAAAAGTTATACTGGTGGTATGGGATGAAAAGGGATGTAATGGAATACGTCGCTTCTTGTCTGGTATGTCAGAAGGCTAAGATTGAACACCAGAGGCCAGCAGGGATGTTAAAATCATTGGACATCCCAGAATGGAAGTGGGACGGAATTTCAATGGACTTTGTGACCATTTTACCAAGGACTCGGAAAGGACATGAGGCTATATGGGTAATTGTGGATCGACTGACCAAGTCAGCTCACTTTTTACCTATCAACATGAAGTACCCGATGAAAAGGTTGACTCAGTTGTACATTGACGAGATTGTCAGGTTGCACGGTATACCCTCGAGTATCATTTCGGATCGTGATCCAAGGTTTACGTCAGAATTTTGGAAAGGACTACAAACTCTTTGGGAACAAAACTCAAATTGAGTTCTGCGTATCATCCACAAACGGACGGACAGTCAGAGAGGACAATCCAATCACTTGAAGATTTATTAAGAGCATGCGTGATGGAAGACACTGGGAGCTGGGACGAGTTTCTACCGTTGATAGAATTCACCTACAACAACAGTTTTCATTCAAGTATAGGAATGGCACCTTATGAGGCTTTGTATGGTCGAAGATGTCGAACGCCTTTGTGTTGGTACCAGGATGGTGAGAGTCTGCTGTTAGGGCCAGAGATTGTGCAACAAACAACAGAGAAGGTAAAGATGATCCAGGAGAAAATGAGGACCGCTCAAAGTAGGCAGAAAAGTTACGCTGACAAGAGGCGACGACCTCTTGAGTTTGAGGAGGGCGAGCATGTGTTCTTGAGAGTCACGCCAACGACTGGGATTGGCAGAGTGATAAAATCCAGAAAGCTTACTCCCAAATTCATTGGACCCTACCAAATTCTTCGTCGCGTAGGTCCAGTAGCTTACAAAATATCTTTACCTTTTTCTTTCCAACATCCATGATGTTTTTCATGTCTCTCAGTTGAGAAAGTATATCCCTGATCCATCACATGTTATTAAACCTGATAAAGTACAATTAAAGGAAAACCTGTCTTTTGAGACTTCGCCGGTACGGATCGCGGATAAGATGATGAAGCAGCTCAGAGGTAAACAAATTCCTTTAGTCAAAGTCATCTGGAACGAGACAACCGGAGAAGCTACATGGGAAGTTGAGGACAAGATGAAATTGCAATACCCTGAGTTATTTCAAGGTGCGTAATTTCGAGGACGAAATTCTTTTTAGAGGGATAGTATTGTAACACCCTGTTTTTCCTATGTTTTCTGTAGTAGTATAAACATATTTAAATGTGTTTATTTTAGATTAAACTCAGAGGATGATTTTAATTAAACTAAAATCATTTTCTTGTGTTGTTATATCATATGAAGTCACGGTAAAATTTTCGGTTGAAAATTCAGACGGAAGCCGGTCTGCGTTTTCACTGCCGGTATCCGTTTACCGAGCAGAAAACCTAATTTTGACCCATGAACGAGACGGTTAGTATTTTTATCATGTTTCCTTCAACTTTGGTTATTTTGAAAATTTTTTCGTTCAAAAATAAAATAAAAATATTTTATTCGGGCGAAAACGTCGGGAATTTACGATCGGAAATGCAACCGGGTATGAAATGGAGCACAAAGAGGGATGAAGTGACTTGAAGTGACATGATGGGAGAGACTCTTACACACTCCAAAAGTATAATCATTATACTTTTCAAATTATAATACTACTCTAATCTAAAAGTTATTTCTCTCTCCTCTTTCCATCCCATCAAGCCATAACTCTCAAACTTACTCCACAAGCCACTCCAAACCCCACTCTTCTCCCTCAATTTCGTGGTCTCTCCCCTCTCCCCCTATATATACCCCTTTCATTTACACTTCCTCACTTTTTCTTCTTCTTCATCACTTCTTCACTCTTACACTTCTTCTTCTTTATTTTCAACTACTTAAAGCTTGCATTTTTATTTGTCTTTTGCACTTGTGTTCTTCATTAAAGTTCTTCCTCTTATTAAGGGTAATGCTCTCATATAAATTTCTTTACAAGTTTATCACTTTATTTCATTATTTGCTTTATGTGTTCTTATTAAGCTTTAAACTTCAAAAATCTCTTAAAAATGGTAGAAAACTCCTTTTGAGTTGAAACCACTTTCTATAGTCTTGTATTTGCTTGTAATTTAACATACTAGAAGGTTGTGTAAAACAAAGCTCCCTAGCCCTTCCTTTCTAAGGAGGCCGAAACCATGTAATATGGTTTAGGTGGGTTTTGTTTCAACTTTTGAGAAAATGATCATGTGTTTGAGTTTCTAACTATCCCTTGATCTTAAACCTATAAATCTTGGAAGGTTTTGATAGCTTGTTCCTATGATGGCCGAAAACATGAATAAGTAGGCCTAGGGTACTATGTTTCATCTATCCAAGTATGATCATGGATTTAGAACTCTTAATACCTTGTGATTCTAAACCTAAGAGTTGTTATCAAACAAAGATTTCTAACCTATTCTTTCTATGATGGCTGAAACTATACCTTAGTGGCCTAGGAAGGTTTGGTTTTCATTTCTCCAAAATGATCATGGACTAAGGCTCCTTAATGTAGAAGGATGCTAAGTCTAAGTGATTGGAAAGTTTAAAGATTGTATAGTCTATTCATCCTATGATGGTTGTGAACCTAGGATATGTTATTTTCATTTCTCCAAAATGATCATGGACTAAGGCTCCTTAATGTAGAAGGATGCTAAGTCTAAGTGATTGGAAAGTTTAAAGACTTCTAACTTGTTTAGTTTATGTTGTAAAACCTAGAATGTAACTTCTTTCATTTTCCAAAATGATCAATGACTAAGGCTCCTTAATGTAGAAGGATGCTAAGTCTAAGAGATTGGAAAGCTTAAATCTTTCTAACTTGATTTCCTATGATGGCCGAAACTAGTGTTTTTGGACCTAGGATGTGTTATTCTTCCAAAATGATTATGGACTAAAGCTCCTTAATGTAGAAGGATGCTATGCCCAAAAGATTGGATGATTTAAAGATTCCTAGCCTAGAAATCCCATCAAGGCCGAACCTTAAGGGTTGTGAGCCTAAGATATATGTTTTTCATTCTTCCAAAATGATCATGGTTTTGAGCTCCTTAATACATATGGATGCTAGACCTAAGAGATTGGAAAGTTTAGTGAATACTAGCCTATTTTTCTAGCTTTGGCCGAATACCCTAAGTCTATGACTTAGTGGGATTTTGATTTAACTTTGTTAAATGATCATTGTTTATGAACTCCTAAGCACTTGAGGATCATAAATCCATAAGTTGCATAATTTTCGGGAATCCTTAACCTTACTTTATTGTCTTGGCCGAACCTAATACCTTGTGGTTTAGTGTTCTTTGTTGATTTTTAACTTATAATCTTGTGTTTGTAACCCTAGACCTCTATCGTCAAGTAAGCGAGGACGTTCGTGAATTACCCTTTCCAAGCATCCAACCTCTTAACTTCACGGAAGGTAAGAGGGGATTGCCTAGAGATATTCAATGACTATATGCATGTGTGTATGTGTTTACTTGAATGATTTGAATATTGTTATGATATTGAACCGATACTTGAATGACTTGTTTACTTGAACTATTGTGATTATTACTTGAAGTTGAATCTTACTTGCCTTAAAGGATTGTGCATATATGTGATGAACTGTCATGGACTGTGATATTATTGTTGAGAATATATTATTGTTGATTGAAGTTTGAGAAGCCGGACTTGAGTCTGTGCCCAATGACTATAAGGATTAAAAGCCTTAATAAGCCTTGAATAGAACTTTGAAAGTTTTGGGTTCATTTATAACAGTTCCTTGTTTAAAGTGCTTACTTCAGAAGAATAAGATCTTGTTTTTAGAAAAGTGTTAAAGTGATTTCAAGTCGATAGAAACTATCTTTTTATGATCAAACGTCTGGTACGAGAGAAAACATTTTCGAACTGTGTGTTTTATGAAGGAAGAACCCTTTCAAAATATTTGACTTTATTCCATCAAGGATTTCAAGGAGTAAACGAATTTTCTTAAAAGTTTTATAAAAGAGTTTGCAAAGGAAAATGATTTTTCTCCTAAATGATTTAGAAACATTCCGGTTACTTGGATAAGTGACCGAGGTTTTTGTTTTGGATTTGATTTTCACCGAGCGAAAAGTAAGTACATGCGAAAGAGAATCTAGTTGCGAGACGTCGCCTCTAGTATTCAGTTATACGCACGTGATCTAGGATCCGTGTCAAGTACTATGGACCAAGGGTCCTATTCATGATGTTATGGGCTGAGAGTCCAAAACTCGGAATCGAGAACAGTGCGTTCTGATTTCGTTGCTGCGGACTAGGTGTCCTTATCATGTTAAATAAGACATGGATAAAATCATAAGTGATTTCTACGACCACAAACCTTGACTGCGGCCGCGGTCTAAGGCGTTGTGATTAAGCACTCGGACTGTGTGTCCTGTGTTTCTTCAAGTTCAAGTGATGGGGAATTGTGAATAGTCGTTAGCCTTGAGCTTCGACATCGAAAAAGAGTATACACAAAGCAAAACCTTGATAACGGAAAGTTTTTATTCATATGCATTTCCCCTCAGCAGACATGCTTAAGTAAACCAGATACAAGGTGGTATCTGAGGGTCAGTCCGATTGGCCCAGTGGAGGCATTCGAGACGTGGCATCCGGAGACCTTGGTGCACGAGGTTATGGTGGCAACTTGCCAGTGGGCATCAGAGCTTGACCAACTCTTTATTACTTCTACGATGAAACGGTGTTGTTATCTCATGAGATTAAGTTAGAGCCTGATATTGAAGTGTCATGCATATTTTCAAAAAAAACTGATTGTGCGGGCTTGAGACCCCTTTGATATAACACTGTTATATTATGATTTTGCATGACTTAACTGTTAAACTGATTACGTGTTGTATCTATCATGTATATGGTTGTTGTGGGATATATCTTATAACGGTATCTCACTCTTGCCTATCTATATGTTCTTTTCTTCTTCTTGTATCGGTGTATGCGTATGCCTTAGATGGAACCCCTTGTTCCCCTAGTACCCGCGATCACGAGGTCTGAGTAGTTCGACGAGGCTGGACGAGTGGGGAATTGGACTGTAAGCGATGACGCGACTACAGCTACGTATAGAGGACCGATTACGACGACAGAGTCTAACGCCAACGGAGAGCCGATCCGGAGGATTCACTCAGTTGAGACTCGGACAGTGACACTTCCACCTCCCTGGTTGTATCTTCATACACTGCAGCTAGCTGGCCTTCTCCATCCACACGTCGAGCCAGCAGAGCCCATGGAGGAAGAGCCCGAGGAGGATCCCGAGGAGGATCCGGGGGAGGAGCCTCTCGAGGTGGTAGAGGATTGGGGGGAGGACGAGCTAGAGGCAGAGTACCATCCCCAGGACCCCGATGAGGAGGATGTTCCGATCGACGACGATGGTGAGGTCATCGACCCGGAATCTGACATCTCATCTGGCGGAAGTGTTTGCGATCACTCGGAGTGCAGGAGGCACTGGTAGTCTGTCGTCGGTTTTTGGGTAGTCTGTTGTCCTTGGCTTTTAGAGCCTTCTTTTGAGTCTAGTACCCAGATTTCCCCATTCCCAATTTGATGCTTTATCTGTTTCTTTGTTCCTGTTTCAGCAAAGTTGGCCAGATTGATTAAGGCCCTATTTTGTACAAAAATTTAGTCCTACTGGGACAGTTATATATGTATGTGTGTTGTTTCAGTTCATGTTCTGAGTGTTCATCACTTCTTCTTTCGTTTCAAAAAAAAAAGAAAAAAGAAAAAACGGGAGAATTATGAGTACCACTTTCAGTAATACTTTTTATAAAGGAGGTTTATTTTCCGAAAGCGACCAGCATTTAAACAAATTTTAATTCCGCAACGGGTAACCATGTGATACCAAGTTAGGGTGTCACAACACACATACATATATATCTGTCCCAGTGGGACTCAAGTTTAGTACAAAATAGGGCCTTATTAACAGTCATTGAAACAGAATTATAAAAAAGTCTACAGATACGACTAAAGAGGGTAAGCAAAACACGGGAAAGGGGGTTCCAGAACCATGTCTCAAAAGATAGCTCTCCAAGCCAAAAGTCTAACGGCAAACACCCACAAGCTCCAAACTGGCTACTGGCACTAGCTACAGGTAGGATCTCCACAAACACTGCCACGAGACGAGAACTCCGGTGATGGATCTATGACTTCACTGCCCTCATCCAAGGAATCAAAATCATCATCATAGTCTAAAACATGGTAATCCGGCTCGTCCTCCTCCATGACCTCCAAGGGCTCCTCCTCGGGGACCTCTTCAGGGTCCTCCTCAAGTCCCACTGCAGGATCTTCCTCAGGTTCCTCCTCTGGGTCATCCTCTGGAGCTGGATCAAAGTGCTCGTGTAGAAGCCCAGCCACCTGTAACGTGTGCAGATATAACCAAGTCGGAGGGAGCGCAACCGTCCTAGTCTCCACGGTCTGTGTCCTCCGTATCGGGTTCCCGCTAGCGTCAAAATCTGTGGTCGTAATGGGTCCTTCATAGGTGGCAGATGTAGCCCCCTCGTGGATCTGCCACGCCCCCGCACTCCCGGCGTTATCGAAGACCTCAGTCTTCGATGCGGACGGCACCAGCGAAATGCTCGGATCCATCTAAGCACGTACGCATGCGACGACACCAAAGGAAAGGAAAGTAACAAGTAGAAATGCAAGAGTGAGATACCAGTAAAAGATATATCCCACAACAACCATATACATGATACATACAACACGTAATTAGTTTAACAGTTAAGTCATGCATAATCATAATATAACAGTGTTATATCAAAGGGTCTCAAGCCCGCACAATCAGTTTTCGAAAATATGCATGACACTTCAATATCAGGCTCTAACTTAATCTCATGAGATAACAACACCGTTTCATCGTAGAAGTAATAAAGAGTTGGTCAAGCTCTGATGCCCACTGGCAAGTTGCCACCATAACCTCGTGCACCAAGGTCTCCGGATGCACAACCTCTCGAATGCCTCCAACTGGGCCAATCGGACTGACCCTCAGATACCACCTTGTATCTGGTTTACTTAAGCACGTCTTCTAAGGGAAAATGCATATGAATAAAACTTCCCGTTATCAAGGTTTTTCTTTGTGTATACTCTTTTTCGCTGTCGAAGCTCAAAAGCTAACGACTATTCACAATTCCCCATCACTTGAACTTAAAGAAACACAGGACACGCAGTCCGAGTGCTCAATCACAACGCCTTAGACTAAGGCCGCAGTCAAGGTTTGTGGTCGTAGAAATCACTTATGATTTTATCCATGTTTTATTCTAACATGATAAGGACACCTAGTCCGCAGCAACGAAATCAGAACACACCGTTCTCGATTCCGAGTTTTGGACTCTCAGCCCATAACATCATGAATAGGACCCTTGGTCCATAGTACTTGACACGGATCCTAGATCACGTGCGTATAACTGAATACTAGAGGCGACTGTGGATGCTATGTACTTTCAGGAAATTAATTTTGATGATGAGCAACAAAAGCAAAACAATTGATTGAGATAATGAAAGTGCAAGATCAAGGCAAGATCATCCAAGACCAAGAGAAGAACTTCAAGGGTATATAGCTTAAGTTTGGTCTTAGGATTATTTGTAAGACTCAAATGTAGGATTGGCTATTAAAATTGAATTAATTAATAAAATTGTTTTTAAAATGGAAAATGAGCTTAAGGTTTTTCAAAGATTTGGAAAAATGTTTTTAACAAGTGTTAGAATGTTCTTTAGATTGAAACTGATAAAAGAACAGCTTGTAATTGAATTACCAAATTCCTGTAATCTATTACCACTTTCTGGAAAAGTTTGCTACTAATGACTTGCTTTGCAAGGAGTTTGCTAATATTATGCAGAATGATTGTTAGGAAATGCATTAGTATCTTGGCATAGCAAGAAACAAGGTTGTCATGATAAAATGCTAAGAAGTGTGTAATCGATTACTGCACGATTTTTACAGGGATCCATCAAGTTCCACTCCATAAAACCTTCATCTTCCTTCTTCCCTCACACAAACCGCGCCTCCACCACTCAAACTCCACAAACCGCGCCTCCATCATCTTCCTCTCCCTCAAATCTTCATTCTTTCTCATACCCACTCACTCAAACCTCCATTTTCATCAACCTCCATCACCACCCACATACCCAAACCGCAACCACCATCTCAACTCACTTCAAAACCGTGCCTCCTTCATCTCCTTCACACTTCACTTCTCTGTTTTGGTCATAGCCATCAACCACCTACATACTAATCATGCCAAAACAGAAATCTTATGGTTTTTCCAAACCACCAAACAAAAGGAAGAAGCCACTTGAGCAAGGACAATCATCTGAGCCATCACAAGAGCATGCTCAAACGCCGGCACCTCGGGCAGATTCTCTAGTAGGTAAATACTTTACCTCAAATATCCAATACCAAAACTTCAGAGCAAATTTTGCTACTAGGGATATAGACAAGCCCATGGTTTTAGATTATGAGTGGTTTAGTGAACAACCAGGGTTTCATTTCTTAGATAAACTAGCAGCCTTAAACCTTATTGACTTTATGAAATTCAAGGGACCTTGCTATGAGGAACCCGTCAAAGCCTTCTATGCAAATTTGAAATTTAGGGAAGATGATGGTGTGTTAGTTTCAGAAGTCAAGGGGGTCAAGATGGAGATGACCCTAGAACTTTTTGGAAACATTGTTGGGTTGCCCTCTGATGGCGACATTTGTCTTGGGTTTCGACCTCCAGAGCATTGGACTGAATTCAACTCTGATAGAGTCCTTGGATGTTTCAGGCACTTAGATGCTGATTTCCACAAGCGTGTCTTAGCTCAGTCACTCACTGTCCAAAACCGACTGATCCATTATAGCATTGTGCATATTCTTATTCCTAAATATGGGAATTATGCACAAGTGAACCAAGACCAAATCTTGCTAATGTGGATTATCAAAACCCAACGGCGAGTCAATTGGGCACATCTTGTTGCTTATCATATGTATGAAGCCCATAGAAAGAATGGGAGCAACCTTCCATATGCTTTACATATCACCAAAATTTTGGAACACTTCAACGTTCCATTGCAGCAAGAGGTCAAGATCCCAATAACAAAATCTCATACTCTATTCACTGCTGTGTCTATCAACCGGATGTCAATGCTGCAAGAAGATGGTGTTTGGGTCTATTCCAACCTGGGCTCCGTCTCCAATGAAGAATGGACCCCAAACATGTCGTTTGAAGACTTGGAGCGGAGACTTAAGGAAGCTCATGATAGCGACATCCGGAGGACACAAGCTAGGCATGCAAGAGGGAGACAAAGTGCCAATAGGGATGTAAGAGGGAACGAAGCTACATCCTCCTCGAGTGCTGACCCGTTGGAGAGGGTGCTCACTGCGCTGCAGGAGATGCGTGTGGAAATGAGGGAGATGGGCAGAGGTCTTGGACAGCGCTTCGGTACCGTGGAGACACGTCTTACCGCCGTCGAGACAGGTCTTACCGACCTTCAGAGGCATCTAGGCAGTTCTTCTCATGTTGATTCTGTAGCTCCTAATGACATGCCTGCTGCCCCTGGGGATGGCTTCTTTGATTGCTAGCCTGCTTATCATGCCTCCCATGTTTTTCACTTTATGTCGTTTAGTTACTGGCACATGCACTTGGTCTGTAATCTTATTTTGCTATACTTTAAGACTTTCTATGGTTGATTAGTCTAATTCTGTAGAACTGATGCTTATGGATGTATGTGGACATGTCACTTTGCTTGGATGCTTATGGTTGATTAGTCTAGACTTGTATGTTTTGGGTTATGCCCTCCTAATGCGAAAGAATCATTTTGTTTGCCCATGCTTTTAACTTCTGGATGGATGTCAATGTGGATGCCTTATGTTTTGGGTTATGAACTCGTAATGTGGAGTGTGGATAAATGTTGAAAATCACTTTGTATGACCACTTTCTTACTTTTGGATGAATGCTAAATGTTACAAATCCAAATGTTGTAGATGTCATGCTTGAATGTTTATTTTTTTTTATAATGACAAAAAAGGGGGAGAGATATGCAAATTTAATTGGATTGTTATTTTTTTCTATATAGATATTTAGATGCTCGGTGAATTTTCAAATGAATTGGAATCCAATATTGTTGTATGGATAAGTGGATGATAATGAAATTATTTTTGATAAATATCCATATGCATGGAAAGTTTGAACTTGGATGAAATATGCTCGAAGAATTGAATCAGGTGAATTATATGCTTGAAATGGACATGAATGCATAACCTTTGAAAGTTTGGAAAATTGACATGGATAAATAAATTTATGGATGGAAAATACAATAAAGTCATGCCATTTGCTCATCTTACTTGAATGTAAGATATTCCTTGAATGCTAAGTGAATTAAATGGCTTTTCTTGTGTCATTGAAATTATTTTTCATATCCTCATTATATGGCACTAAGTAAGGGGGAGCCCTAATTGTTAAATTTATTTTCTACACCCCGTTGATATATGCACTTAGTAAGGGGGAGTCTTTACGCTTCATGCCTCTCATATGCGCTTACAACTCTGATTATATGTTATATGATGTTTGTGACTAACCTCCTACCTAAGTTTTTCAAAAATCTCAATATTGTTTTGTCATCATCAAAAAGGGGGAGAATGTGGATGCTATGTACTTTCAGGAAATTAATTTTGATGATGAGCAACAAAAGCAAAACAATTGATTGAGATAATGAAAGTGCAAGATCAAGGCAAGATCATCCAAGACCAAGAGAAGAACTTCAAGGGTATATAGCTTAAGTTTGGTCTTAGGATTATTTGTAAGACTCAAATGTAGGATTGGCTATTAAAATTGAATTAATTAATAAAATTGTTTTTAAAATGGAAAATGAGCTTAAGGTTTTTCAAAGATTTGGAAAAATGTTTTTAACAAGTGTTAGAATGTTCTTTAGATTGAAAAATATCATTTTTCTGATAAAAGAACAGCTTGTAATTGAATTACCAAATTCCTGTAATCTATTACCACTTTCTGGAAAAGTTAATATTTAAAATTGTAAGTGGTAATCGATTACCATCACTACGTAATCGATTACCAGCCTTTTGGAAAGCTCAGTATTTCAAACTGACACTCCGTAATCGATTACCAGAATCGTGTAATCGATTACCAGCATTCTGGAAATCTCAGTATTTCAGACAGACACTCCGTAATCGATTACCAGACCCTTTGTAATCGATTACCATTCGCAGAAAAGTGATTTCTGGTGCAGAAAATGCGTGACAGCTGTGCAAAACGTCTATATTTTGAAACCCCACTATAAATACACCACAGCAGCCCGAGAAACTCTAGGTTTTCACTCTTACAACACTTGAACATCATCTCTAACCTCAAGATTCAATCTTTCACTCTTGAAATCAAGATTTGAGCTAATCCTACACAAGAGTCATAGTGCTTCAACTTGTATTGATTCAACCTTTTGAGGTATTCTTCTTTGTAATCATCTTTGTTTGATTTTGTTGGTTAAAGAGAGTGAGGAATCTCTCTAGTTTGTGATTGTAACAAGGGTGAGGTATCCATTGGTTTGATTTAGAGGCTCTTGCATAAGGGTGGGGGATCCCAAGTGAAGAGTGCTCAAGTATTGTAAATCTTGAATTTGATTTAGTGGAAAATACTCACAAATGTATTGTGGGGACTGGATGTAGGTCACTCAAGGGAGTGATTGAACCAGTATAAATCGATTGTATGATTTCCTCTTCCTTTATCCTTTTACAATTTCTCATAAATTAGTATAAGTCAGAAAAAGGGGACAAAAATTTTAATATCTCAATTCACCCCCCCTCTTGAGATTGAAGCCACTTGGTAACAGCGACGTCTCGCAACTAGATTCTCTTTCGCATGTACTTACTTTTCGCTCGGTGAAAATCAAATTCAAAACAAAACCTCAGTCACTTATCCAAGTAACCGGAATGTTTCTAAATCGTTTAGGAGAAAAATCATTTTCCTTTGCAAACTCTTTTATAAAACTTTTAAGAATTCGTTTACTCTTTGAAATCCTTGATGGAATAAAGTGAAATATTTTCAAAGGGTTTTTCCTTCATAAAACACACAGTTCGAAAATGTTTTCTCTCGTACCAGACGTTTGGCCGTAAAAGATAGTTTCTATTGACTTGAAATCACTTTAACAGTTTTCTAAAAACAAGATCTTATTCTTCTGAAGTAAGTACTTTAAACAAGGAACTGTTATAAATGAACCCAAAACTTTCAAAGTTCTATTCAAGGCTTATTAAGGCTTTTAATCCTTATAGTCATTGGGCACAGACTCCAGTCCGGCTTCTCAAACTTCAATCAACAACAATATATTCTCAACAGTAATATCACAGCCAATGACAGTTCATCACATATATGCACAATACTTTAAAGCAAGTAAGATTCAACTTCAAGTAATAATCACAATAGTTCAAGTAAACAAGTCATTCAAGTATCGGTTCAATATCATAACAATATTCAAATCATTGAAGTAAACACATACACACATGCATATAGTCATTGAATATCTCTAGGCAATCCCCTCTTACCTTCCGTGAAGTTAAGAGGTTGGATGCTTGGAAAGGGTAATTCACGAACGTCCTCGCTTACTTGACGATAGAGGTCTAGGGTTACAAACACAAGATCATAAGTTAAAAATCAACTAAGAACACTAAACCACAAGGTAATAGGTTCGGCCAAGACAATAAAGTAAGGTTAAGGATTTCCGAAAATTTTGCAACTTATGGATTTATGATCCTCAAGTACTAGGAGTTCATAAACAATGATCATTTAACAAAGTTAGATAAAAATCCCACTAAGTCATAGACTTAGGGTATTCGGCCAAAGCTAGAAAAATAGGCTAGTATTCACTAAACTTTCCAATCTCTTAGGTCTAGCATCCATATGTATTAAGGAGCTCAAAACCATGATCATTTTGGAAGAATGAAAACCAAACATCTTAGGCTCACAACCCTTAAGGTTCGGCCTTGATGGGATTTCTAGGCTAGGAATCTTTAAATCATCCAATCTTTTGGGCATAGCATCCTTCTATATTAAGGAGCTTTTAGTCCATAATCACTTTGGAAGAATAACACATCCTAGGTCCAAAAACACTAGTTTCGACCATCATAGGAAATCAAGTTAGAAAGATTTAAACTTTCCAATCTCTTAGACTTAGCATCCAAGTATCTTATGGAGCTCATGTCCATGATCATCTTGGAAATGAAAGGAGTTACATTCTAGGTTTTACAACATAAACTAAACAAGTTAGAAGTCTTTAAGCTTTCCAATCACTTAGACTTAGCATCCTTCTATATTAAGGAGCCTTAGTCCATGATCATTTTGGAGAAATGAAAATAACATATCCTAGGTTCACAACCATCATAGGATGAATAGACTATACAATCTTTAAACTTTCCAATCACTTAGACATAGCATCCTTCTACATTAAGGAGCCTTAGTCCATGATCATTTTGGAGAAATGAAAATAACATATCCTAGGTTCACAACCATCATAGGATGAATAGACTATACAATCTTTAAACTTTCCAATCACTTAGACATAGCATCCTTCTACATTAAGGAGCCTTAGTCCATGATCATTTTGGAGAAATGAAATCCAAACTTCCTAGGCCACTAAGGTATAGTTTTGGCCATCATAGAAAGAATAGGTTAGAAATATTTGTTTGATAACAACTCTTAGGTTTAGAATCACAAGGTATTAAGAGTTCTAAATCCATGATCATACTTGGATAGATGAAACATAGTACCCTAGGCCTACTTATTCATATTTTCGGCCATCATAGGAACAAGCTATCAAACCTTCCAAGATTTATAGATTTAAGATCAAGGGATAGTTAGAAACTCAAACACATGATCATTTTCTCAAAAGTTGAAACAAAACTCACCTAAACCATAATACATGGTTTCGGCCTCCTTAGAAAGAAAGGGCTAGGGAGCTTTGTTTTACACAACCTTCTAGTATGTGAAAATACAAGTAAATACAAGACTATAGAAAGTGGTTTCAACTCAAAAGGAGTTTTCTACCATTTTTAAGAGATTTTTGAAGTTTAAAGCTTAATAAGAACACATAAAGCAAATAATGAAATAAATTGATAAACTTGTAAAGAAATTTATATGAGAGCATTACCCTTAAGAAGAGGAAGAAGTTTAATGAAGAACACAAGTGCAAAAGATAAATAAAAATGAAAGCTTTAAGTAGTTGAAACTTAAAGAAGAAGATGAAGTATAAGAGTGAAGAAGTGAAGAAGAAGAAAAAGTGAGGAAGTATAAATGAAAGGGGTATATATAGGGGGAGAGGGTGAGTGGCACGAAATTGAGGGAGAAGAGAGGGGTTTGGAATGGCTTGTGGAGTAAGTTTGAGAGTTATGGCTTGATGGGATGGAAAGAGGAGAGAGAAGTAGCTTTTAGATTAGATTAGTATTATAATTTGAAAAAGTATAATGATTATACTTTTGGAGTGTGTAAGAGTCTCTCCCATCATGTCACCTCAAGTCACTTCATCCCTCTTTGTGCTCCATTTCATACCCGGTTGCATTTCTGATCGTAAATTCCCTACGTTTTCGCCCGAATAAAATATTTTATTTTATTTTTGAACGAAAATTTTCAAAATAACCAAAGTTGAAGGAAACATGATAAAAACACTAACCGTCTCTTTCACGGGTCAAAATTAGGTTTTCTGCTCAGTAAACGGATACCGGCAATGAAAACGCAGACCGGATTCCGTCTGATTTTTCAACCGAAAATTTTACCGTGACTTCATGTGATATAACAACACAAGAAAATGATTTTAGTTTAATTAAAATCATCCTCTGAGTTTAATCTAAAATAAACACATTTAAATATGTTTATACTGCTACATAAAGCATAGGAAAAACAGGGTGTTACAAAACTCACGCTGTTATATCGGGTCAAGGAGGATATACCCAAGGAAAACCCCACCACTTTCATGCCAATTTCCAACAACCAATCCAAGTCCCTTATATGACATACCTACACACCGCCACAATTCCTCAAATTCAATACTCTCAACCTAACCAATCACAAAGGCCACCTATTGCACCTTCCCAACCCAATCAACAAAGAACACCAAACAACCTAGAAAGGAAACCTGTTCAATTTGACCCCATTCCCATGTCATATACGGAGTTGTTTCATGACCTTCTCCGCAATCAATTGATTTCCCCCATTCCAATGAAGCCCCTTGAACCTCCTTTCCCAAAGGGATATGACTCAAATGCTAAATGTGAGTACCATGCAGGGGCGGTGGGGCATTCAACTGAAAATTGCAAAGGCTTGAAGTTCAAAGTGCAAGGTTTGATTAATGCCAAATGGTTGAGTTTCACGGAAGATAGTCCCAATGTTAGCAAAAACCCTTTGCCTGGCCATGCGAGTTCGTCGGTCAATGCAATTGAAGGACTGGTAGACCAGCATTTGGTGAGGAAGGTGGAAGAGATCAGAGCCCCCATGAGGATCATCTTCACACGGATTTGTAGGTTGGGTATGATTGAAATGATCTATAAGGAAGAAGAAACATGTGGCTTTCATCCAAGTGCCGAACATACCATAGAAGAGTGCGAAGAATTCAGGCAAGTTCTGCAAAATTTGATGGAGATGCACTTGGTCCAGATAGGTTGTACGAAGAGTGGCGAGGATGTGTTAACACTTCAGTCGGACGATGAGAAGAATACTCCTTTTCCAAAGCCATTGGAAATTCGTTATACCAAGAATGCCTCAATTGAAGGGTCTTGTGTGCCAACCCCTTTTCCAAGGCCATTGGAAATTCATTATACTAAAAGTACCAAGAATGAAGTTTCTGGTATGCCAACTCCTTTTCCAAAACCATTGGAAATTCGTTATACCAAGAAATCCTCGATGGAAGTTCCTGGTGCACCAAAGCCGATTACTATTCAAGTGCCGACTCCTTTCCCTTATAAAGATACTAAGGCAGTGCCATGGAGGTATGATGTGAAAATCCATGTTGGAAATTCTGAAGAAGATCAATTGAAATCTGGAACTTCAACCGTTACCAATATTTCTGGGCCAGGCGGGATGACCCGAAGCGGTCGAATTTATACCCCGGAAGAGCTTAGAAAAGAGAAAGGGAAGGAGAAGGAAGTACATGGGACCTTGATGAATAAAGTGAGAAAAAAAGAGGAATATAAGAAGACAGTGTCTGATGATGAGGCAGGTAAATTTCTGAGGTTTATCATGCAGAGTGAGTATAAAGTGGTGGATCAGTTGAATCATACACCTGCAAAGATATCTGTCTTGTCTTTATTGTTGAACTCCGAACCACATAGGAAGGCATTAATGAAAGTATTGAATGAAGCTCATGTCACTCATGATATCACAGTCAACCAGTTTGATGGTATTATTGGTAACATTACTGCCAATAATCACCTTACTTTTACTGATGATGAAATACCAGCTGAAGGAATGGGGCATAATAAAGCACTACACATTTCTGTAAAATGCCAGGATTATATCCTTGCTAGAGTGCTCATTGATAATGGTTCTTCTTTGAACGTCATGCCTAAGTCAACTCTCATGAAATTGCCTATTGATGGGTCATACATGAAGCCTAGTACCATGGTAGTGAGAGCTTTCGATGGATCGAGAAGAGAAGTCATTGGGGAGATTGAGTTGCCAATTCAAATTGGTCCCTATACATTTTGAAGTGGTTTTCCAAGTGATGGATATCACACCGGCTTATAGTTGTCTCCTAGGAAGACCATGGATTCATCCTGCTGGAGCTGTACCTTCCACATTACATTAGAAGTTGAAGTTCATTGTGGATAATAAGTTGGTTATTATTTTAGCAGAAGAAGATTTATTGGTGAGTCAACCGTCGTCAACTCGCTACATTGAAGCGGCGGAAAAGGCACTTGAAACCTCCTTCCAAGCACTTGAGATTGCAAATGCTACCTTTGTGGGTGAAGGGACCCTAATTATGAAACCACAGTTATCTGGGGCATCTATGATGAGTGCTAAAATTATGCTTGAAGGAGGACTCTGGAAAAAGCTTGGAAAATTGATGAAGCTCTGGGAAAATAAAGACAAGTTTAGGTTGGGATGCAAACCATCCAAGGCTGATAAGAGGAGAATCACAGGAGATAAAAAAGAGAAGAGGCTGGATCGTTTGGAAAATCGGGAGCCAAAGGCTGAGGGGGTTCCCATCTGTGATATTCGGCAAAGCTTCCGAAGTGCGGGGTTTATATATGCAGATCAAGTGGCTGCTGCTGAAGATGATCATGATACTGAAGATATTAATCTGGTTTACCCTTGTCCTCCAAATGAAGAGCTTGGCAACTGGGAGATCGTCGAGCTTCCTGTGGTTTTTGATTCACTTTCAAAGTAATTATGTAATGCAAATCCTATTGCTCTGCCCAAGGCTTTAGGATAACTCATTAATAAGGGCTCACATGTTTTGCTTCAGTATCTTTTATCAATAAAATGCACTTTGAATTTTCCAGTTATTCTTTCATCTTCCAACCTTCATATGCTTGTTCATTCTTTTGTTCTCTACCTTGCATACTTTGTTCATTATTCATTCATAAATAATGCAGATCCAAAAGTGATCCTTTTGAAAATGACAATGATAGGATCCTATCATATGATTTTGATTGCCCTATTAATCATGCCGATGAGGATGAAGATGATAATTTGGAACCTTCTATTGAACTAATGAGATTAATTGAACAAGAACCAAAAATGATTCAACCTCATGAGGAAGTACCTGAAATGATCAATTTGGGGACTGAGAATGATAAAAAGGAGGTTAAAGTTGGTACTTGTATGAAGGAAAGTGAGCGAGACAAGTTGGTTAAGCTTTTGTTTGACTATGTTGATGTCTTCGCATGGTCATATCAGGACATGCCTGGACTAGATACTAGTATAGTTGAGCACAAGTTACCACTAAAGCCTGAATGTCCCCCGGTCAAGCAAAAGTTAAGGCGAATGAAGCCAGAGATGTCATTGAAGATTAAAGAAGAAGTTAAGAAGCAATTTGATGCTGGTTTCCTCGCAGTTACAAAGTACCCTCAATGGGTTGCCAACATTGTTCTAGTTCCTAAGAAAGACGGGAAGGTTCGAATGTGTGTTGACTATAGAGACTTGAATCGAGCTAGCCCTAAAGATGATTTTTCACTACCTCACATAGATGTCCTGGTGGATAATACTGCTCAACATTCTTTCTTTTCCTTCATGGATGGTTTCTCTGGGTATAATCAGATTAAGATGGCTCCTGAGGATATGGAGAAAACTACCTTCATCACATTGTGGGGAACTTTTTGTTATAAGGTGATGCCGTTTGGACTGAAGAATGCAGGGGCAACTTACCAAAGGGCAATGGTGACTTTGTTCCATGACATGATGCATAAAGAGATAGAAGTATATGTTGATGATATGATTGCAAAGTCTAGAACAGAGGAGGATCATGTTGTCAATTTAAGGAAGTTATTTGAACGTCTAAGGAAGTATAAACTCCGATTGAATCCTGCTAAATGCATATTTGGTGTAAGATCAGGCAAGTTGTTGGGATTTGTGGTTAGTCAAAAAGGGATAGAGGTTCACCCAGACAAGGTGCGAGCAATCTTGGAAATGCGAGTTCCTCGAACTGAAAAAGAAGTCCGTGGATTTTTGGGGAGGCTAAATTACATCGCTAGATTCATATCCCAGTTAACAGCAACTTGTGAACCAATTTTCAAATTGTTGCGGAAGAATCAAACAGTTGAATGGAATGAGGATTGTCAAAAAGCTTTTGAAAAGATCAAGCAATATCTACAAGAGCTTCCAGTCTTAGTGCCTTCTGTGCCTAGGAGACCTCTCATTATGTATTTGACAGTGCTTGACGAGTCAATGGGTTGTGTACTGGGGCAACATGATGAGTCTGGTAGGAAGGAACATGCCATCTATTATCTAAGCAAGAAGTTCACAAGTTGTGAAGCGAGATACTCTCTGTTGGAGAGAACATGTTGTGCTTTGGCTTGGGCCGCTCATCGGTTAAGACAATATATGTTGTGTCATACTACTTGGTTGGTGTCTAAAATGGATCCAATTAAGTATATATTTGAAAAGCCTGCACTGACTGGGAGAATTGCTCGTTGGCAAGTGTTATTATCTGAATATGATATTGTATATGTTACTCAAAAGGCAATTAAAGGCAGTGCTTTAGCAGAATATTTGGCTCACCAACCCATAGAAGATTACCAGCCAATGCAGTGTGAATTTCCGGATGAAGACATAATGGCTTTGCTTGGGGAAGAAGAATCGTCAAGTGAAGGAAAGTGGACTTTGTTGTTTGATGGAGCTTCCAATGCAGTAAGGCATGGGATCGGAGCTGTTTTGATCTCTCCAGAGAATCAATTTATTCCGTTCACAGCCAGACTATGTTTCGATTATACCAATAATGTCGCAGAATATGAGGCCTGTGTGATGGGAATCAAAGCAGCTATTGAATCGAAGGCTAGAGTTCTTGAGGTATATGGAGACTCAGCTCTAGTCATTCATCAGTTAAAAGGAGAATGGGAGACTCGAGATGCGAAGTTGGCTCCTTACCATGCTTACATTAAGGGGTTGATGGAACAGTTTGACAAAGTGACTTTTCAGCATATTCCTCGTGAACATAACCAGTTAGCTGATGCCTTGGCTACATTGTCATCAATGTTTGCAATAAGTTATGAGAGAGACATGCCGCTTATAAAGATACAAAGTCAAGATCAACCTGCATACTGCCAAACAATAGAAGAAGAGTTGGATGGAAAGCCATGGTACTTTGATATTAAGCGCTATATCCAAAAGCGAGAATATCCACTTGGTGCCACAGAAAATGATAAGAGGACCTTGAGGAGATTGGCAATGGGTTTTTACCTAGATGGTAATGTGCTTTACAAGAGAAATCATGATATGGTGCTTATCAGGTGTGTTGATGCAACCGAAGCTAAAAAGATTATGCAAGATGTCCATGAAGGTTCATTTGGAACTCATGCAAGTGGGCATGCAATGGCAAGAAAGATTTTGAGAGAAGGTCATTATTGGTTGACCATGGAGTCTGACTGTTTTAATTATGTAAAGAAATGCCACAAATGCCAAATATATGCTGATAATATTCATGCACCGCCAACAACTCTGAAAGTCTTGGCTGCACCGTGGCCATTTTCAATGTGGGGAATGGACGTCATAGGACCTATTGAACCCAAGGCTTCAAATGGACATCGATTCATCCTAGTTGCCATTGATTACTTCACAAAGTGGGTTGAAGCTGCATCATATGCCCATGTGACTAGGAATGTAGTAGTCAAGTTCATCAAGAGGGAACTAATCTGTCGTTATGGTTTGCCGAGCAAGATCATCACAGACAATGCAACTAATTTGAACAATAAGATGATGAAAGAGCTGTGTGATAGCTTCAAAATTCAGCACCATAATTCCTCACCATATCGTCCAAAGATGAATGGAGCGGTTGAAGCAGCAAATAAAAATATTAAGAAGATTGTCCAAAAGATGGTGTTGACATATAAAGATTGGCATGAAATGCTGCCTTTTGCCTTGCATGGTTACCGCACTTCTGTTCGTACTTCAACAGGGGCAACCCCATTTTCCCTAGTATATGGAATGGAAGCGGTGCTACCCATTGAAGTGGAGATCCCTTCGCTAAGAGTACTAATTGAGGCAAAATTAGAAGAAGCTGAATGGGTTCAAGCTCGGTTTGATCAATTGAACTTGATTGAAGAAAAGAGATTGATTGCTCTGTGCCATGGTCAGTTGTATCAAAAGAGATTGAAGAAAGCCTACGAGAAAAAGGTTCGTCCTCGAGAATTCCAAGAAGGAGAACTAGTACTTAAGAAGATGTTGCCCATCCAAAAGGATTATCGTGGTAAATGGACCCCAAATTATGAAGGACCCTATGTTGTGAAGAAAGCTTTCTCTGGAGGAGTCTTAATCCTCACAAGGATGGATGGTGAAGAACTCCCACTTCCAATAAATGCTGATGCAGTCAAAAAATATTATGCTTAAAAAATAAGAAGGAAAAATAAAAAATAAAGAAAAGCTCGCTAGGTTGAAAACCTGAAAAGGCGGCCTAGGCAAAAGTTAGAGCGACCTGGTGGGCTGAAAACTCGAAAGAGCGGCCCACGCAAAAATTAGGGTCATAAAAATAAGAAAAAAAGAGAGAAAAAAGACAAATAAAAAGAGGATTGCATTAGAAGCAGCAAAGGGAGTTTGGACTTCAAACTGGAGCAATTGAGATATACAAGGCATGTGAAACTGGGGCAATCAACGTTCTCAGAAGCTGATTGATGAGTTTTCAAAGTTATAGACATGGGAAACTAGCATTGTTCATTCCAGAAGGCATCACTTGAGGAGTCGAAGTCCATTTGCTTCGCCTTTTTCCAGTGAACCTTTTAGTTTGATTCTCATTTTTGTCCTCTTTGTGTTCTCATTCTGCTTTCATACCAATCTTGTCTATGTATAAATAATTTCATTCTTCAGATAATAAAATATTTCATCTTTCTATGCAACTCCTTGTTGGTTCAAAGTATTATTCTTTTGATAATCTATACTGAAGCATAAACTTGTGACAACACCTGAAAGTATCATGATTATTGTGAGGGTTTCAAAAATTATGGGAAGCATGATGAATCCTATATGACCAGCTCAGCTTGGGTACGAACCTATTGGCACTTCAAAATAATAAACATGATTTTCAAGAGACATTTTCATCAAATATCTGAAGAAAGAGATGAACCAAAATGGGGGTTTCATTCAAGCTCTCGTTCAGTCTTGGATCCTGGGGCACTTGAAACCATAAGGAATGAGGAATTAAAGTGGCAAAAATAAATAAATATACTTTGTGATTTCGAATCACCAGAAGTATTCTTCATCACATGTTATTGTCTGCATCATGCATCGAAAAAAATCATGCATCTTGCTTATGCGTTTATGCACCATGCATTACCATACCATTTCATGCATCATTTGATCATACTGGTCTACTTAATTCATCGCTTTGTTCAGTTATGACAAGCACATGGCTCATAAGCCGTGAATTTGCTAGCTTTAGTAGGCATATGGTCTCTATAAGCTTCTTTTATTTCGTTTCAAGCTTCGGCGGATACCCCGGCTCCGCAAGCTTCCCTTTTATCTTACGTTTTTAAGCTTCGGCGGATACCCCGACTCCGCAAGCTTCTTTTTATATTTTGTTGCAAGCTTCGGCGGATACCCCGACTCTACAAGCTTCTTTTAATCTTTCTTTTCAAGCTTCGGCGGATACCCCGACTCCGCAGGCTTCTTTTTATATTTTGTTGCAAGCTTCGGCGGATACCCCAACTCCGCAAGCTTCCTTTAATCTTTCTTTTCAAGCTTCGGCGGATACCCCGACTCCGCAAGCTTCTTTTTATATTTTGTTGCAAGCTTCGGCGGATACCCCGACTCCGCAAGCTTCTTTTAATCTTTCTTTTCAAGCTTCGGCGGATACCCCGACTCCGCAAGCTTCTTTTTATCTTTCTTTTTCAAGCTTGGGCGGATACCCCGACTCCGCAAGCTTCTTTTTATGTTTTGTTGCAAGCTTCGGCGGATACCCCGACTCCGCAAACTTCTTTTTATATTTTGTTCCAAGCTTCGGCGGATACCCGGCTCCACAAGCTTATTTTTATGTTTGTTTTCAAGCTTCGGTGGATACCTGACTCCACAAGCTTTTTTTTATCTTTCTTTTCAAGCTTCGGCGGATACCCGACTCTGCAAGTTTCCTTTTTTTTTTTTTTTTCCTTCTTCTTCTTAACAATCCTCGGGGGATACATGGACCCACAGGTTTTTTTATCCTTCTTTGTGTTGTCGGACAAAATTATAGTTCACTTCTTTACTCATTTCTTATAACGATAATAAGAATAACTATGGTTATTCATATTATCTAGTAAGAACTAAATAAAGAGGGGCAGCTGTGAACACTATATTTTGTCCTCCTTTTTAAAAGCAAATAAAAAATAAAAATAATAAAAGAAAAAAGAAAAAGAAAAAAGACAAATAATTGGGAAATAAACAATGGCTTTTTGCTTGCTGTAATAGCTTTGTGAAGGAATAAAGAGTGTTTAAAATGCTCATGAATCATCATAAAATTATAACAATGTAACTGAAGAAAATAAAGGCAATAATTCACCTCTAATAGCTAATAAAATCATGGGTAATGGATGAGTTACAAAATGCAAATAAATGTTCATCCAATATAAAAAAGGGGAGCAGCAACGTAGAGAAGAGACGTTTCTAATAGCAAGTTACAAGACCAGATTTTTATGCTCTTTCTTTTCTTCATCTTGATTCCTTTTCTTTTCTACCATTCTCATCCTACAAAAAATAAAACACAGTCATACAACAATAGTAGCAGATACAGGCAAGGACTCGCTCCGCCGTTCCCCACGCATAGCAGACCCGCTACTGTTCACTGCACCTGCACCATCATCACCATATCAAATAACCACAACTGCGTGCTGCCCAGGGCCATCAACTTCTTGTTCTTCCTCTGTGTGTTGTTGTCCTCCCCCTGCGCAACTTTCCATTTGCTTTCTGTTGGTAAAGAAGCTGCTTATGTTATTTGCTTTTTTTTGTTTTTTTCTTGTTTGGACCTTTAATCATGTCTTTTTGCAGTCTGGTGTTTTGTTTTGTTCACATGTTTAAATAAGTTGTTGATTGGGCCAAAGTACAAGCACAATGACGTTGGGGGTTTATAGGAGTTGATCAAAATAGGCTTTTTATTAAAGTATGAATGCTAGAGTGATAGTATTTTTTTTTTCTTTACATAAAGAAATAAAATATAAAAATAAAAAGATGAACTTTACTAATAGAATATGAAAAAGAAACGTAGGCTATAGAATATATGCATAGATAAAATGTGATTTGTTGAGATTAAAGTGTTTATTTAAATTTGTTATAACTATTATTTGATCACATATGTTTATTTATTATATAAATATTTCTTCCTATCGAATACTTCATAAAATTAATTTAATTGAAAAGGTTGCTAGTGATAGTCACTTTGGATCTTCTTCCGGTTTGGTTATCATGAGCATATTCCACTTCAAAAACTGAAGATAGGTTGTTGGTGATAGCCACTTTGGATCTTCTTCCTATTTGGTTATCATGAACATCTTTTCAATTCTAAAAATATAAAAATTAGTTGTTAGTGGTAGCCACTTTAGATCTACTTCTTATTTGGTTATCATAGCACCTTTTAATTCTAAAATATAAAATAGGTAGTTGGTGACGACCACTTTGGATCTTCTTCCTATTTGGTTATCGCAAGCACCTTTAATTTCAAAAATAAGATTTAAGTTGCTAACAATAGATACTTTGGATCTACTTCCTATTTGATTATAGTTGGCATCTTGTATTTCAAAATAATTAATTAAAATGTGTTGTTAGTGGTAGCCACTTTGGATCTTCTTCCTATTTGGTTACCGTAAGCAACCTTAAATTTTTGAAAGAAAAATAAATAAATTATAGGTTGTTAATAGTAGCCACTTTGGATCTTCTTCCTACTTGGTTATCGCGAGCAACTTTAACTTCCTTTAAAAAATAATAGGTTATTAGGATGACCATTTTGGATTTTCTTCCTGTCTGGTTATTGTGATAACCTAAATTTCTAAAAACTTCAAAAGAAAATAAATCAACCAAATCAACAAATATTTTTTAAAAGAACTACGTAGCTTTGAATTCCCTATTGCATCTGGGGATACGTAGGAGCAGGATTTAATCTTGTCAAGCCCAAAAATAAATTTTCATAAAATCCTTTTTAATTTCTCATTAACATTCATTTTCTTTCCTTGAAAAAAATAATAAAATAAAATCTTTTATGGGTGAAATAAATATTTTTGAAGTTAACGTAGTTTTGCACAATTAACTATAGGTAACCATTTTTTAAATGGATGTCGTAGGGTGCTAATACCTTCCCTACGCATAATTGACTCCCGAACCCTAAATCTGTTTTCGAAGGCTTTTCAATTTAAAAAGGGTTTTTTCCAATGTTTTCCTAAATAAAATAAACTTTGGTGGCGACTCCATTTTTACATAATTAATTAATTTTTGTTTGCCGCTCCCGTCGCAATGTGGTTGCGACAATTTTGTTTCATTTTTCCAATTCCAACACTTGTTTTAAGCTCCCTAGGACCCATATGATCAAGCTCTAAGAGCTTAGGTTCAACAAAAACCCCTAACCCATTTTTCCCCTTTAGGCCGAAAATCCCTCTTAGTGGGATAGGAAGAATTTTCAAAAAAATTGACTTGTGTTGTGATGTCTTGTGAAGGAAACATAGCTTAAGAGTACTTTCTAGAATCATGTGGGAGGAAGCTGAACTGAGGACAACTCTTTGCAAGCAAAGATTTCACTGTTTGAGTTAAATGGAGTCAGCTTGAGGAGCCATTTTGGATAGTCATATACAATGTTTTGTATTGATTTGTGATAAGATTGTTTTTAAATGTGTGAGTAGAATACGTTGATGATTATTTGAATGGTTGATATGAAAATGTTATGGAATTGCCTGTTATGATATGTTTTGACTTGTTGAGGATGAATATGTTATTATTACAATATAGTGATTATTTTGTTTGACTGTGATTGGCTGATGGCATGACACTGGTCATTACTTGTTAACAAAGACAAAGATATTTAAAATGTGTTAATCCACAAAGAGTGAAACAACAATGTTTTGTTTTCTTCCTTTAAACAAAAGTGGAAAGATAAATCCAAATGGATAAAGGATTGAGATAGACTAATCTTAGAAGAAGAAAGAAAATGGAAAAAGTTCGGAAAGTCTATGAAACACGTTTTGAGGAAACAAATTTTTTTAAAAAAATGGAGAAATCGTTAGAAAAACAAATTTTGTTTGAGTTTTAAAAAGGGTGGTTTTTCAACAATGGAAAGTTTTGGAAAAAGGGTCCCTTGGATTAATTCCATTATGAAAATTTTGGATTTTTGCACTATGTTAAGAAAAGATTTTAGTGGTTTTTCTAAGTTTATAGAATATGATTTCTAAAATAAAAAGTGTTATTGAAAAAGGGTATTTATAAACATGAAATTTTATTTACGGTGCATAGCCTAGAAAACAAGGAAGTTTTACTTTTCGATTTAGTTTTTCCCTGAACAAAAAGAAAATCAAGTGGAAAAAGAAATGAAGTGGAAAGGACCTAGATTACCTAAATTACGGGCTAGGATTCCTGTTTTGTTTTGAGGAAAGAAAAGGACCTAGGTTTTCCGAGCTATAAACCCGGGCTGGATTTGGATTGTCGAAAATATTGGGCTGAATTTGGAGTGCCGGTAAAGCCGGACTAGTGTTCCTATTGAGAAGAACCTAGATCATCGAGACGTCGGGCTAGTGTTTGATTTGAGGCAAAGACTTATAAGATCATTGTTTTGACTTAAAAATCTTGAGTTGGTATTTAGAATATATCTAATACTTGGATAAAATTAGTCGAGAGCTTTAAGCCTTGACAAGGAAGAAATGATGCGAAAAAGAAAAGCAAAAATGAGAAACTTTGTTTTACATGCATAGTCTGGCTAATATGCCATTGTGGCAGACGTGCCATTGTGTATCGAGCGACAGTTTCACAAAGGGTGAACTGACAAATTGGATAGTTACGGACCAGAGATGGATCCTTTAGTCTTTGAGTCTATTAGGGACATTCGGGCTCGAAAACCCACGGAAGGCTCGGGTATTTGCACCCTCGGACCGTGGAAATCGGTTACCCAGCACGTAATGTACTCAATTAGGAACTATTCAATCTTATTTAGGTGAGACGCGATACCCTAGAACAATTGGGGATTGGACCTATATTGAAAGGCCAACCCAATGCGAAACAATTGTGTTATAGGTATTATCACGACCTATCATGCTCGACGAAGGGAAGTTAGGATCTTCGGAGAATTATGAGTTAGAGGGAAATTTTGAAGTGACATGAAAGTTTTTATAAAACTGCATTTGGTTGTTTGATTTGAACTCTTTACTTTAATTATGATATCATGTTATGAAATGTTCCTGTTGGTATGACCTTGTTTGTGTGTGATGTATGTGGCTACCATTAAATGCTCATATATTGGTAACTCACATTTGCACTACTTTTGTTTGGTTCTCTCTTGTGGTATACCCTATTCTGTCCATAGATGGATCCGATGAACAACATCACCCACTCGGGGTACATGGGGCTGGCTTTTGAGCGGAGGGACAAGGGTGGCGCTTGGGTCATACGCCCGGGGGCCCAAAGCGCTGTATATATCGGACCTTTACTTACTACAAAGGGAACAGAAGCAGGAACCATGACTTGTACTCATAGCATCAAGACAGTAGAGGTTCCATTACCCCCTATATGGCTTCTCCTGAGGACTTTGGTTGCCACTGGCAACACTTATCATCAGCCTCCCCCACTTCAGATGATTTCGGGGCCAGCACCTATAGTTGTGGTTGGAGGAGAAAATGATGATGACTTTATGATAGAAGAAGACCCTGAGGAAGAGGATCCAATTGAAGAGAATCCAGAGGAGGATGAGGAGAGGGTAGAGTATCACCCCCTAGATGATGATGCTGTTGTTCCGATGGGTGATGCGGAGGTTGGAGTAGGTTCACCCGATCCTTCTCCAGTTAGGGATGATCATGGTGGTCTCCTTAACGGCTTCTATTAGTTTGACCAGCTTAGGAGTTGTCTGATAGGGGTAGTGTTTATGCTTTCTTTTCCTGTATATCAGGCTGATGAGAGCCATGTCTTTTTGAAATCCTGGTTCTCTACGTAACCCCCTTAGATCTTTTGGTATTGTACTTATATCTCTATAATTATTTCTAAATACTTGCAACCACTGACAAATGATCGTAACTACTAGGGTCCCAATGATGCAATTAAGTATGATGAATATGTAATCATATGAAGGTGTATGTATATGCTGGTTATGCTTTTTATATTTAAGTCAAAGTTTTGTTTTTTACACCGTTTTTTGAAAACCAGAATAAGAAATGTTTTCTTTTCTGAAAGTAACCAGCAAATGATTTTCTATTATATTTTCCGCATTTGAGTATTTTTATGTAGCGTCAAGGGAGGCGTTACATCCTCAATGGGGTCTGCCTCAGGAAGTTCCTCGGTAACCATTGTGAACATCCTATTTTGACCGGGTCTTTTTAGTTTTCACTAAAAATTTCAAAAAATAAAAAAGAAAAGAAAATATATTTTGCCATCTTATTTGTTGTTTTTTTTTAATCCCAAAATCAAAAAAAATATATATATAAAGACAAAAATAACAAAAAGATTTTAAATTTTAAATTTAAACACTTAGGTTTATTTTTTTTCATTATTGGGCCAAACCAGCCAAACCCATTACTCAAACCCATTTCATTCCTTCATCCTCCTCCAACGAACCCTACCAGCCACCCTTTTCTTCCCTCCAACATTATTTTTTTTTAATTTGAATCCAGTTGGCAAATCCCTTGATTTTTGCAGTTGAGACTCACAAGTTTTGATTCTATTTCAAATCAGAGATAGAAATTTTAATTCTTGCAGATTTTTAGGATAAAAAATCAGAGCGAATTTGGCATTATAAAATCACAAGAGAGGCTACAGAAAAGAGGAGGGTGAAATTTTTTTTTTCCAAATGCCTCTAAAAAATGCTATGAACATAGAGCAATAAAAACACTCAGAACAACCTATATAGAGAGGAGAGAAATAAAAAAAAAAACAGAGAGAGAGAAAGGGAGGCATCTCTATCGCTATTCCTTTACGACAATCGTGCGCCGCCACTTCGTGTCACCTACTCAAGCAGAGTTGTCACCCCCTCCGCGCCCCGCTGGTTCCACCGTTGCAACGCCAACCTCGGCCGCGTCTCGCTGTCCAGATCTCCTCTGCACCAGCTAGACCCGGACCCGCCATCTCAACACCACCCTGCTCCACGACTCGCGCCGCTGACCTGGGACGAAACGCCGCCAGTTCACGGCAAGCTCCTCCTTGAACACCGTTCGGCCACCACGACCTTGGTTCTTCTTTCCGTTCTCGAGCAGGTGAAACAGAGAAGGCTTGGTCTATGTTACATTATGTTTTAATATTTAAGTAGGTTATTTCATCTATTGTTATTTTATTCACTTCATTTATTTGTGCAGAATTATTTTAAGCATGTTATTTGGCTAGTGGGTTAGTTTATTGGCCCAAGCCAAGTGGGTATGATAAATAAGAAGAAATGGGTTAAAAAAAAAAACATTGAATCTGATTTTCTTTTCTTATGACTTGATTATGTTGAAATAAATAAATAAAATGATGTAAAAAGCAATACTTGAAAATATTTATTTTGGGATTGCTTTGTGAAATGTTTCACACTCAATCCTTATATTCGGGATAGCTCTGTGGACACATGTGCCATGTTCTATCTTGATTAGTTTTCGATATATAAAAATATAAAAATAAATAAAAAACATATAATAAAAAAAACTTTTTTTTCTAAAAAATATAAAACATTTTCATAAAAATCAAAATCAATCAACAAACAAAAATATTTTCTGTAAGAACTACGCCTCTCATCGCAGCGAGGAATACGTAGGAGCAGGATCAATCATTCTGTCAAGCCAAAATTAATTTTTCCTTTATTTTTGTGTTCATTTTAATTTGTTAATGTAGATAATTAATTAATAATTTATTTAATGTTTTTGGGTTGCTCTATGACAATTGTCATGCTCAATCCTTTAGCTTTGAGGTTGCACTATGGACATACGTGCCATGTCCAACCTCATTTAGGATTTATCAATAATTTTTTTCTTTCAAAAATTTTACAAAATGCAAAAAACCAAAAAAGAAACATAAAAATAAAAAAATAATTTCTTCCTTGTAAATATTTTTTTGGGGTAAAAAAAAATAATAATTTAATTTCGTGCAATTTATTTAAGGTATCATTCCCTACTCGTAACTGACTTCTGAACTCATTTTGGTTCCAAAGACCATTTTTTAGGTTTTTCCAATTTTTATCCTAAATAAATAAAATTGGTGGCGGCTCTACTTTGTTTTATCTAATTTTTATCGCCGTTCCCGCCGTGATTTGTTGGTCGCGATAGATGGCGACTCCACTGGGGACATTTCGAGAGTCAAGCCTAAGTAAGGAGTTGCGCATTTTGGTATTTATTGTTTACCCCTTTTACTTTTTTTCTTTTATTTTTTGTATATATTTGATTCCTTTTTGCTTTAATAATTATTTTACATTAGGATAGAAGATCATGATATTTGTTGTTTGCTTGTCTTGCAGGTTCAAGTAGTTTTGTTTTAGGATTGTACAAGTTTGTATGCCTCCAGCACGCACAACACCGACACTCATTTTCACACACTTTCAGCTCTATACCCGAGCTTGTGGGAGCTTAAGGATTAGGTAGTGCCTCGGCATTGTCATTGACGGCCTAGTGCCTCTCTGATATTTGTTGATTCACCACTCTGATTGTTACTAGTGTCATGGACTAGTCATCCTGGAGGGTTTATCCCTACTTGTGATTAGGTTCATGAACTAAGTCCTTGACAAGGGCAATCTGGGGACCATGACCTTTAGAAGTCTAGACCCGTCATAAAGTTTGCACTCCTAAATGACTTATTGACCGCTTGACTTAGAAGTTACCATCATAGGTACCTTTGAATAGGCCCTACCTCTAAAGACAATTGGAGACGTATCATATCTCCCTTGTGTTTTTCTATCTATTTACTTATATATTTATTTATTTTTATTTTTATTTTTACTTCCTTTCCCTTTGTGTTTAACAAATGAATAATAAATAAATAAAATACAAAGAGGGGGTGAATGGGATCAGTAGTAGTTAGCGAGCCTGTATCGCTTTAGGCCCAAATGACCTATTAACATGGATCATAAAGGGGGCAATGCTTTTATACGTCCCATGACCTTTGGGTTTATTGTTAAGTCTTTAAAATGTCTGTTTGCATTTCCCTAAGTTTTGATGAAAGCTAAACATTGGTTAATGATTTAATTAACCTACTTTGTGGTTGTTAACCTGTCTACTTAGTGTACAGATCGTAAAATAGCAAAACTCACCTGTCTGTCCACTTGAATGACAACCTGTTTGGATAAGCAAAATTCAACCCATTTGCTGACTAGGATTGTTGACTTTCTACAAATCAGTTTCAACCTGTCTCTGCTATGCTCTCATACTCGTCTAAGGTTCTTCGATAGGAACTCGAGTACACGAAGCTTTTGGAAGCTGTCCCCTCTTGCAGAAGACCATTAATCTCTCTCTCACGCTTATCAAGAACTTCAGAAGATCACTCTCTCAAGCAACCTAGGAAGTCAGAGACAACTTCCAGTTAAAGAATGTTTCCAACATGCTTTATTCCCTAGTACTCTTGGTTATTACACAAAAAGGGAAATATACTCTACAAAGTTCAAAAGCATTCTGCACAACTCTGATTTGGCTACTGCACGATGCATAAAGCCAGGATCCTTCATGTTAGAGTACAACCAACATCTCCATTGCATTAATGGCTGCCCAGAACGACTCTATTGCATTTAATGAAGCTCTGCTTGAAGCCATCGTTGCAAGGAATGTCTCTAACGGATATTAAATGTTTCAAGGCTATAAATACAGAAGTCATTAAAGATGAAGATATCAGAGATTACAAAGTATTAAAGAGCCATTCCTCTATTCATTCTTTCTATATGTATTCTTCAATCAGTTGAAGTTATTACGCAGTCTCTCCTAAGTCTACATTTAATCCACTCTCTGAGTGTTAGTGAAAGAACTGTTTGTCTGATTGTATTTATTACAAACAAACTTCTCAAAACAAACCTGTTTGAGCCTGAAGAGGCTAAGTGAGCAAAGAATACTTGTCTTGGAGACTGAAGAGGCTAGGTGTGCAAACAATACTCGGAGTCTGTAACCTGATCAGTTATAGTGGATAAAAATTAGTGCTGCCAAGGACTGGATGTAGCTCTTTGTGTTAAAGAGTGAACCAGGATAAACAACCGTGTTAATCTCTCTTCCCTTAAACTCTTTAGTTGTTTTGGTTATATTATTTGCGTTCTAACTAAGGGATTAAAAGTGTGCATATCAAGCTTGTTTTTCATCTGTGTGATTGTGTGTATTTCTGTGAAAATATACCAGATAGGTGACCTGTCTGTGTAAGCTATTTTACACTTGTCTGAACCTAGCTTTTGTGTGCAAAAAGTTTTCAACTTTATTTTAATTTCTGATAAACACAATTCAACCCCCCTTCTCATGTTTATAGTTGTCTATTTCAGTTGGTATCAAAGCTCAGCCTCTGGGTTGAGCATCTAACAGTGTAGAGGTAAAAGGTCTTGAAGAATAGACATGACTACTGGAGCTAGTGGAAGTCACCAGACTGAAGGAGCTTCCTTAACCAGACCTCCATTCTTCAATGGAGAAAACTACAACTATTGGAAAGATAGATTTCAATAGTTCATTCTATCTACAAACTCTGATCTTTGGGATGTCATCACAGATGGTCCATTCATTCCTAAAAATGGTGACAACACTGACAAGCCAAAAGCTCAGTGGACCCCAGCAGAAAAGACAAAATGGGAGCTGAATCACAAAGCCAGATACAACATTATTTGTGCTCTTAGTCCTGATGAATTTGAAAAGGTTTGTGCCTGTGATTCTGTTAAAGAAATATGGGACACTTTAGCTGTCACACATGAAGGAACAGCCAAAGTCAAAGAATAAAAAATTGCCATACTTGTCAGAAAGTATGAACTGTTTCTCATGGAGGAAGGAGAATCTGTTGCTCAGATGATAGGAAGATTTCAAACTATCACCAATGGCCTAAAGTCTCTTGGCAAAGTTTACTCTAATGCTGAGAAGGTTGGAAAGATTCTAAGGAGTCTACCTAAGCAGTGGAGACCTTTGGTAACTGTTATCTCTCAAGCCAAGGATCTTACTTCCTTGACTATGGATGAACTTCTTGGTACACTCACTGTTCATGGGCAAGAACTTGGAGATGAAATCACAACAAAGAAGGGCAAGTCAATTGCTCTGAAGGCTGATCAAAAGTCTTCAAAAGCTCTGAAGGCAGACGAGTCATCCAGTGATGCTGACTTGTCTGAACCCGAGGATTCTGAAAGTGATGAATAATTGATAAAATTCTTTTACAGAAAAAGAAGTTCAGAAAGGATAAGCCATTCAGAAGGCTCAACAAGGACAAGAACTTCAAAGAATCCACTTCAACAGACAAGAGTTCAATTGTCTGCTATGAGTGCAAGAAGCCAGGTCACATCAAAGCTGAATGTCCTCAACTCAAGAAATCCCCTTTTAAGAAGTTCTTCAAAAAGAAGAAGAAAGGGATGATGGCCACTTGGGAAGATCTGGAGTCAACATCTTCTGATGAAGAGACAGAGGAAGAAGCTAATCTCTGTCTGATGGCCAACACTGACTCAGATTCAGAGAATGAGGTACATCCTGACTATGAGGAATTACTTGATGCCTATGAAGAATTGCTGGAGGAATCCAACTGCTTATCTAAGGCTTTCAAATCCCTCAAGAGAGATTATGTTAAGCTTCTTAGTGAGTATAAACAAAATTCTTAAGAGTGTGAGAAGTTTGTCAAAGAGAACAGTGAGCTGAAGACTGAAAAGTCTGATGAAGCTAAGATCTCTAGTGATACATCACAATATGAAGAAGTTGAAAAACTTCAACAGAAAGTGGAAGAGCTCACTTCTGATCTTGCCAAATTTGTTAATGGTAGAGATAATCTGACCAAGCTTCTTGGCTGTCAGAGGCACTCCCATAACAAAGAAGGTATTGGATATGTCCATCAGGCACATCATAAAGTATCAACTAAAAACTCTAAAGTGTCTGCTAAATCTACTTTCATTAAATCCATACATGTCTGTAACTTCTGTAGAAAAACTGGACATGTTATGTCTAAGTGTATTCATAAGAAAAGAAGGAAGTCTTCATAGACTCCTAAAACTAACAGAAAAGGACCCAGAAAATTATGGGTACCTAAAGAGCAAATAATCTCTATTGCAGATGTCCTCAACAACACAAAGAAAACACCACTGCTGGTACCTGGACAGTGGTTGCTCGCGACACATGACAGGAGAAAGGTCTATGTTCCTAGACCTCTAACTTAAGAAAGGAGGACATGTGGCATTTGGTGGAAATCAGAAAAGGAAGGTTATAGGCATTGGTACTATTGGTGGTAAACCTCCTCTTCCCTCTATATCTAATGTTCTTATGGTTAAAGGATTAAAACACAATTTGCTTAGCATAAGTCAATTATGTGACAGTGGATTTGATGTCTCCTTTACCAAGGATTTATGTATAGTTAAAGATCTCAGTGGCAAAACCCTCTTTTCAGCTAAAAGGCAACAAAATCTGTATAAGATTGAACTGACTGACCTCTCAGATCAAAGTGTAACCTCTCTGATGTCTAAAGAGGATGAAAGATGGTTATGGCATAAGAAACTAGGACATGCTAGTATGGAAGTAATTTCAAAATTAAAAAGGGATAACCTTGTGAGAGGATTGCCTGATATTAGTTTTAAGAAAGAGGTTTTGTGTGATGCATGTCAGAGAGGTAAACGATTAAAATCAAGTTTCAAATCTAAAAACCAAGTATCAACCTCTAGACCTCTTCAGTTGTTACACATGGATCTGTTTGGACCAGTTAGTGTTGCTAGCTTGGCTGGAAGAAAATATGGATTTGTCATAGTTGATGACTATTTTAGATATACATGGGTACTCTTCTTAACCCACAAGGATGAGTCTTTTAAGGCTTTCTCAGTATTCTGTAAAAGAGTACAAAATGAGCAAGGTTTCTGTATTTCTACTCTTAGAAGTGACCATGGGGGAGATTTGAAAATGAGCAGTTTAGACAGTTCTGTGAGGAGAATGGAATCTCTCACAACTTCTCTGCACCTAGAACTCCTCAACAAAATGGAGTGGTTGAGAGAAAGAACATATCTCTACAAGAGATGGCTAGATCTATGCTCAATGAGAATAATCTCCCTAAGTACTTCTGGGCAGAAGCTGTAAACACTGCGTGTTATGTATAAAACAGAATACTCAGTAGGCCTTTTCTTAAGAAGACACCCTATGAATTGTGGAAAGGAAAAAGCCCCAACATTTCTTACTTTCATGCATTTGGTTGTGAATGCTTCATTCTAAATACTAAGGATCAACTTGGAAAGTTTGACTCCAAGGCAGATAAAGGTATCTTTGTAGGCTATTCTGAAATGTCTAAAGCTTTTAGAATTTATAATTCTAGAACATCTGTTATTGAAGAATCTGTTCATGTTAAATTTAATGATGGTTTAAAGACTGATAAGGAATTATCAGATCTAGAAGATGATCTTGCAGGTCTCAACATAAATAAGTCAGAAAATCAACAACCTGACCTGACCAAATCAGAGCCTAAAGTTGAATCAGTCAGACAAGTGGAACAGATAAGTCAACAGACAAGTCAAGATCTTCATGATGATCTTAAAAGGGACTGGAAATTCAAAATTCATCATCCTTAGGATCTTATTATTGGAAATCCCTCAGATGGAGTGAGAACCAGATCCACTTTAAAAGAATCATGCAATGTGGCCTTCATGTCAGAAATAGAGCCAAAGCACATTGAAGAAGCTCTTGATGATGAAATTTGGATTCTTGCTATGCAAGAAGAACTCAACCAGTTCACCAGAAATGATGTCTGGACACTTGTCTCCAAGCCCAAAAACAAGTCTGTCATTGGAACAAGATGGGTCTTTAGAAACAAATTGGATGAGGATGGCAAAGTTGTCAGAAATAAGGCAAGGTTAGTAGCTCAAGGCTATAACCAACAAGAAGGTATTGACTACCATTATACATGCTTTTTATAGTAGGCATGTTTGTTGAAAAAGAAGGAGTCTCAGGAATATCAAGATTTGAATCTTGATTTTCATCACTACCATTATACATGCTTTTTCCTTGGAGAACCACGGACAACCTTTTGTTAGAAGGATCAGTGATGTAGAACACTTGTTTTGCTTGGGAAGCCATTATGAAAGGTTTATTTATATGACCTAACTTGTTGAGGTCTACCAATGTGAACCCCCATTCGTCGGTTTGTACACCACCTTTACTATCAACCCACTTACATTTAAAAACTTGCACCGTAAGCTTAGTGTAATCGAGCACCCAAATATCTTCAATATATCCAAAGTAAGGTGTTGGTGCTTTAACGGGTTCCTTTGCACTAGAGAAGTGCATTGCTTCGGCCACGATCATAACCCCACTATTTTGCATGGTAATCTTGTTATCTTGTTCCTTTATATAAAAGGAAAAGTTATTTATGTCGCATCCGCTCCAACATATGACGTTGAAGCTAGGCCCACGTGCTAGCCATCTTACGTCATCAGAAGCAGTACTACCATCCTTAAGCATTTCTTCCTTGAACCATTGTAAGAAAGTCTTGTTATGCTTGTTCAACAACCACCTTTTGCTCATTCGAGGGTTTTCTTGGTTGACTTTTCTTTTATGTTCAAATAAGTAAGGTTGAACAGAATCGATGTTGTTCAATACATACAAATGTGCTTGAAGAACTTCCTCCCGACCCTTGCTATTAATTCTGAAACCATGTGTACCCTTACCTTGACATCTTATCTCATCATGCCGAGGCTTAGGAACCCCTATAGGATCCGTGTTATGAAAGTAGTCCGAACAAAACTCAATAGCTTCTTCTGCAACATACCTTTGAACAATAGATGCTTCCGGACGATGTGGATTCTTCACATACCCTTTCAAGATCTTCATGTAGCGCTCAACTGGGTACATCCATCTCAGAAAAACAGGCCCACATAATCTAATCTCCCTCACCAAATGAACAATTAAGTGAACCATGATGTCGAAAAAGGAAGGAGGAAAATACATCTCCAGTTGGCACAAGATTGTAGCAGCCTCAACTTCCAAGTCATCCAACATACGGGGGTCAACGACTTTGCTACATATAGAATTGAAGAATGAGCACAACCGAGTAATGGCATGTCTAACATTTTTTGGAGCAATACCACGAATAGCAACGGACAGAAGTTGTTGCATCAAGATGTGACAATCATGAGACTTTAAGCCAACCAATTTAAGATCACTATTGGCAAGCCTCTTCATATTTGAAGAGTAACCATGTGGAACCTTGATGCCCTGAAGACACCCACAGAAACTTTGTCTCTCTTTTTTTGACAAAGTATAACATGCTGGCGGCAAATAAGTCCGCTTACCATCCTCAACAACTGGAGCTAACTGCTCTCGTATACCCATAGCAACGAGGTCGAGACAAGCATTCACACCATCCTTTTTCTTGCCCTGAATGTTGAGAAACATTCCGATCACATAATCACACACATTTTTCTCCACATGCATCACATCAATGCAGTGTCTGACATCAAGCTTGCGCCAGTATGGAAGATCAAACAATATCGACCTCTTCTTCCATATGTTTTTCTCAGCAGTTTTACCCTTCTTTTTGGACTTGCCAAATACAACATCGATGCCCTTTACTCTCTGATAAACCTTCTCTCCATTTAAGGCCGCCGGAGCATCTTCAGTCTCTTGGCATCCATTAAAAGCTTTTTTCATCTTACGATATGGGTGATCACGTCTAAGAAATCTCCGATGCCCAAGGTAAACCTTCTTCTTTCCATGATGCAACTGAGTGTAGCATGTGCCTTCTTCACATATAGGGCATGCTTTATGCCCCTTGACACTGTACCCGGACAAGTTACCATATGCTGGAAAGTCGTTGATGGTGCAAAATAACATGGCACGAAGCTTGAAAGTCTCGTGAGAATACCCATCAACTACATCAACACCTTCCACCTACAGCGTTTTCAAGTCTTCAATCAAGGGACTTAGATAAACATCTAAGTCATTTCCCGGTTGCTTTGGGCCCAAAATCATCATAGACAACATCATGTATTTGCGCTTCATGCACAACCAAGGGGGCAGGTTGTAAATTATCAACAGAACAGGCCATGAACTATGAATACTACTCATGTTACCATATGGATTCATTCCATCCGTAGCAAGTCCAAGCCTTAGGTTTCTTGGCTCATCGGCGAAATCCGGAAACATAGTATCAATATTCTTCCATTGCACAGAACCAGCAGGATGACGAACTTTTCCATCACGTTTCCTCTCATCATTATGCCATCTAAAATTCTTCGTATATTTCACATTGGCAAACAATCGCTTGAACCTTGGAATTATTGGAAGATACCACAACACCTTCGCAGGAGGACCCTTTTTTCTTGCATCACAAATCGAATCATCAAGATCATCACCATCATCACCACCCTTCACTTTGTATCGTGATAACCTACACTTGGGGCAATCGTGATTGTCTTCATGAACACCCGTGTACAATATGCAATCATTGGGGCATGTGTTTATCTTCTTATACTCCATACCCATCGGACACAATACTTTCTTGGCCTCATAGTTATGGTCAGGCAATGTGTTGTCCTCTGGAAGCAAGTCTTTCAACACTTCAAGCAATTCAGTGAAGCTTTTATCGCTCCAACCATTTCTCGCCTTCACACAAACCAATTTTAGCACCGTCGACAACCGTGTATGAGTAGTACACCCTGGATACAAAGGGTTATCTGCATCACTGCACAACCTATCATACACATGTGCTCGATGAAAAGATTCTTGTCCAATATCACGGATCTTGTCCTCTACTCGATCATCCTCCATATTACCGTCAACGTCCTCACTTTGGGAGACACTTGCCTTAGTACTCAACAACACATCACCATGCCATATCCATCTTCTATAACTCAAGCAAATCCCTTCACAAATCAAATGAGTACGTATATCCTTCACTGTACATTTCCTCGTATTCAAACACTTGACACAAGGACAACAGAACATTCCATTACTATTAGGAACATTCCTTTGAGCAAATTCTATAAACTCTCCCACTCCTTCAAATACTCAACACTTGTGCGCTTACAAACCATCCAACTACGATCCATAGCTAGATAGGTTCTGTAGATATACAAATATATATCCAATATAAGCACAATACGAGAGATTGAAAACTAGTTTTTGAAAAATGATAGATGAGAGCATGATACAAGCTAGGTGGTTTATTTCCACAGTAATCTCACATCATTCTTCTTATCAAGTAGGCAACAAAACATACTAGGACTATTGCTATATCCAGTACTATAACCACTCAGCCATATGAATCAATCCAGAGAGCATGATACAAGCTAGGTGGTCAAATATTATCACAAATTTACACCATTTTCAGGTTTCTTATCACGGAAAAGAAAGAAGCAGATTAAGATAAATTATCAAAACAGAATTCCAATGAGTAATTGTTGATGTCACATGCTATAAGCAACTCTAAATTTCTTCCCATTTTGAAATAGGTCATGACAGCAGAAGAAAAATAAGAGAAAACACAAAGCCCTCGACCAGAAATAGAGACATTCCAAAAAAAACTCAAACTCTGAGTTTCAACTACAGAGACTACAGTTTCAACATACACTCAAAACCAATAAAAAAAATTAGTGCCCTAAAGAACTCACCAGAAAAAGGTGCTCGCGTGGTGGTGGGGAGGGGAGCTCGAGTGGTGGCCAACGTTCGATGTGGTTGCTGAGAGTTAGAGGGACAAGGAGAGTTAGTGCGCGCAATGTTCACAAGACAGAGAGTGAGCGGGAAAGACTGAGTTAGGGTTAAGAGAAAGAGAGAAAAAGTGTACCTCACAGTGGTGGTGGAGAAGCCCTTGCGGTGGTGGCGGTGGAGAGTGGCTCGCGATTAGGGCAGAGTGAGAGTGAGAGTGAGAGTGAGAGTGATGAAAAGAGAAGAACAGAGGCAGAGCTTAGTGAAGAAGGCATACAGAGCACGTGGGTGTAAACGTTATAACCAAAAAACATCTTTAAAATAATATTTTACGTCAGTTGTTACAAAGAACTGACGTTAATTGAAATTTTAATGTCAGTTATGTACAACAACTGACGTTACAAGTTCATTTTTTTAACGTCAGTTGTATTAAACAACTGACGTTAAAAATATATTTTATTATTTTAAAAATAGTTTTAAACGTCAGTTATTTAAGAACTGACATTAAAGGTTTATCAGTTTCTACAAAAACATTTATACCTTTGACTACTGTGCTACCTTCCCATGCGCCTTGTAACTTAATCCTCTTAATGAACATTAAGTTTATAGACTCAGTTTTGAAGAAAATCTGGCAGTCTCTTCTCCATATAAAGTACCATTCTTCCTCTATAATACACACACTTCTTCCCCTATATTTCGTTTTCTATTTGTTCACAATATGGCTCTGTCATATTTGAGATTTTTATTATTTCTTCCTATACCTAGACTCAAATGTTTGTCTTAATGGTCAAACAACTTCTGAGGTTGAGTAAATCACATAACATGGATGATAAGGTTTCCCTTTCACCCCGGTTTTGATAGCCAGCAACTTCTGACGTTGAGTAAGTCACATAATGTGAGTTGCTCACCTCAGCTTTGGCAGCCAGTGACTGTTCCAGGACCATTGCTGAAACAGATCGAGTGCACCCTTGTTGGCCTCTGATTTCGTAGCAAGTGACTGTGGCCTCAGGTGGAGCATCAAGGACTTCAACTGAGGGGTACGAAGGGGATCCGGATCATGCAACCATTGGAGTTTCTGAGGACGGGACTGAGAAGAAACTGATGTTGAATCAGAAACTTTTTTATATTTTAGGGCTATGTTGCAGAATTTTTTTATCTTCTAATCATGTAATTGTAACTTATGAATCACTTCAATGAGATACGATTTGATTATATTTATATAACTTATTTTATATTAAGTGTTTATTTATTTTAATTTGCACATGAATTTGTTTATTAATTCAAGCTAATTAAGATTAGAAATAAAAAGCACTATATATGTATGGAGTTATCTGCGTTAAGAGTGACAATGAGGGAGATGACAACGAAAGAAAGATAGGAAATGAGTTTTAGATAGGAATATAGGATTATTTACGTCAGTTTTTTATTTAACTGAAGTAAAAATCACAATTTTAACGTCAGTTGTATAAATAACTGATGTTAAAAGTGTTAATCATTCTTGCATATCACTTTTAACGTCAGTTCATTAAACAACTAACGTAAATAGTGATTTAATATTTACAAAACTACCACCGCCTCTTTTTTAACGTCAAACATATGGTTAACTGACGTAAATCGTTCCCGTATATTACATAATTTCCACTAGTGCCAACCCTGAGAACAAGAAGCCAATCAGCATGGTGCCAAAGTGCAGATTCTTACACAAGCTGCTGTTGGAGTGTGTGATGCCAAGGAAAGGATCACGAGACAATGTGACCAAGATGGACAGATTTGCTCTGTACCACTTGATTCACAAAATCAAGGTAGACATCAATGATCTCATTTACATGTACCTTGAGTCTCTGATCAAGAGAACCAACATGCAAACCTATCCCTATGGAATGCTGTTGACAAGGGTTTTCAAGAACAAGCTGTTGTTCCAAGTGATATTCATTTTGTGGACATGTCACTTCCTCTTGACAGGAAGGTCCTGTCTATGATGAACATTGAAGGTATCCCTCTGGAGGATGAATAGAAAGATAAGAAGAAGAAGAAGAAGAAGAAGAAGAAGAAGAAGAAGAAGAAGAAGAAGAAGAAGAAGAAGAAGAAGAAGAAGAAGAAGAAGAAGAAGAAGAAGAAGCCTGCTGCTGAGTAGAAGCAGAAGGAGAACATAGAGGAACCAGTGGATTCTACTGCTGAATCAGAAGTTCTTATTTCTGAGAGAATCTGGAAGCCTGCTGGAAAGGTGGCCAGACAAGACCAGAGGCCTGAGGTAATGAAACCTTCAGCTTCTGAGGAATCTGCTGAAACTGTTGAGCCTCTAAGGTTCAAGCTGAAGAAACCCTCTTCCAAGAGGAAGACAAGTGAAGCTGAGGAATCTGTTGGTGCATCTGCACAACCCAGCAAAAGGAGAAGGCTGGTGAAGACCTTTACCAAGGTCAGACAAGTGGAGTCTGAACCTAGTAAAGATGAAGTATCTGCTCAGGGGGAGCAGACAACTCCACCCTTGGAGGAGCCCAAGGAGAAGAAGCCTCTTGATTTGGGAATCATTCCCAGAAAAAGAAGGCCAGGCTACCCAATGCCTTTAGTGGCTCATGCTGGAAGGGAAGAAATCCCTGCAGAAGGACCCTTTGCTGAAGCTGTTGCTGTTGCTGCAACTTCTGCTGACCTGTCTGGTGGGACTCAGACAGTTGTTCAACCTGAAGTTGTCACTTCGTCCCCTTCAAAGAAGAAGACAAAGCTCTTTGAAGATCAGTTTTTCTCTTTTTCTATTCCCTCTGCACCATCCTTTCCCCTTCACCAAGGTAAAAAAAAATGGAAAAAGGAATTAGAGTGAAAATAAAAGTGTAAAATGTTTCATGCTCTCTTAGTTCCTAGGGTCTTAGCCTTGTACCTTTGAATATCCTACCCTTAGCCAGACCACATTACAACTTTTAAAAGACCTTTTGATGTTGCATACATGTTTTTGTGGGAACTATTTTTTAGATGAAAATCAAATTCATGGAAAGTGCTCTTAAAATGTGAAATTGAGTGAAAGTTGATAACCTAGACAAATGAGTGAAAGAGTGAAATACTGTTTGAGATTGGTGATCTCCTTTTGTGTGTATCTTGAATCCTTAACTTAGATTAATGATTGCTTGAATGATTAGATGCTCAATTGTTTAAAGTAAATGATTATGGGGATTACATTGATTAAAAAGGGGAACATTGAATTAGAAAATTGAATTGATGAAATTGCATGAAATTTGTGCGAAAATAATTGAGTTCATTAAGCTTACCCAGTTTTGAGTCTTTTTAAGTTTTAGTTTGCTTAGGGACAAGCAAAGTTTAAGTTTGGGGTATTTTGATAAGCCTCTGGCTCATCTAGTTTTATAGCTAGTGATGCCACGGTTTTTGTGCTAATTGTTCGAGTTTAATCTCGTTTTAGCCCAAATTTAGCTTTAATTGTCTCTAAGAAATGTTTTGAGTCTTTTAAGTATTTTTTAGAATATTTTTGCTATTTTTGAGTTAAATAAAGCATTTGATGCTATTTTTATATTTTCAGGTTAAAAGTGAAGCTCAAGAGAACTTGGAAAAATGGAGAAAACAAGCAAAAAGGCAAAACTGGTAATTCACCCCGCGAACTGACACTCGCCCCGCTAGCCAGAAGAACAGATGAAGCAATGTCAGCAGCCATTCAGCCTCGCCTCGCGAGGAAGTGTTCACCTCGCGAGACAGACACAGGGAATTGAAGATCATTCTATCTCACCTCGCGAAAGATCCAATTTTGAATGCGCGCCAACTTAAGATTGGCCTTGCGAATCCAAGTTCGCCTCGAGAGCACGCGCAGATCCCAAACTTTATAAATAGCTTGTTTTAGGTCAATAAGAGCAGTTTTGAATAGATATTGTAATCCTAGTTTTCTTAAGAGTTGTGTAGTGAGTTTTAATTCAGTTTCTTGAAGGATGAATTTTTTTATACTTTGTTCGTTGTTATCGTCTCTATGAGGAACTAATCCTTATTTCTAAGGGAACGATGAAGCCACCATTGATGGCATAGTGAATCCAAGTAATAATTTCTTATACCCTTGTCTCTTTTCTTGTTTTTTAATTTTGATTTGTTTATGTTAATCATATGCGCGCATGGTTAACTAGTCTAGTACGTTGAGGCTGGCAGGCGATTCGTATTTAGGACTTGAATTAAGAACACCGTTTGAATATTGTTAGGCATAGAATAGGAAAGCGGTGCAATTGCTATAGGGAACCAAGAACTTAATGAATCTAATTGTAGGTTGAATAGATTTGCAAAATGACAACTTACAATTTGAGATAATTCCTTTTGAAAATCGGCAGTGACATTAGGATAATTGAGGGTTCCTGGTTGACAAAGAAATTAAATTGAACATAGGGATAAGGAGATAAACACTTGGGTAACTTGCTTGATAGGGTAGGTGGATTCGTGACCTTAGAGCCTTAGTCATAATCAAATCTCATCATAATCTTTTAGGATCTTTAATTAATTGTTTTGATCTAAATTTTGATTTGATTTTCTCTCTCTTCATAAAGATTCCCCTTTGACTTGGTCAAACGATTTGAATTTCTTATTTAGTTAAATTGGTCTTCCAATCCTTGTGTTCGACCTCGGTATTTTCTTACCGTGTTTTTATTACTTGCAACGAAACGGTACACTTGCCGGATTGTCAACAGTGTTGCACATTATCTAAAGAAGTGGAAAAACTGAAAAATGACTTAGCAAGATTCACAAATGGAAGAGAAAATATGAATGCTTTGTTAGGACAGCAAAAATGTGTTTATGATAAGGCAGGAATAGGCTATGAACCTGAGATACATGACAAATCCTTTAAAAAGTTTTTTGCTGCACCTAAGACATCAAAAACACCATTTGTTAGATGCTATTTTTGTGCTAGGAAAAGTCATACAGCTTCAAAATGCCATTACAGAATTTCTGCATATAACAAGTCTAAGTATGTATGGGTTCCAAAAGGAATTTTTGATGGAACTAACCCAAAAGGACCCAAACAGCTTTGGGTACCTAAAACACAAATATGAATTCTGTTTTGTAGGTGTGTTGGAAGGGCAAGAATGTGAAATGGTACCTTGATAGTGGCTGTTCCAAGCACATGACAGGAGACAAAAGCAAGTTCATCACACTCACTCCAAAATCAAGTGGAAGTGTTACCTATGGAGACAACAACAAAGGAAGAGTTCTTGGCATTGGCAACATTGGAAGTGACTCAACAACAATCATTGAGGATGTACTATATGTTGAGGGACTGAAACACAATCTTCTAAGTATCAGTCAACTATGTGACAAAGGTTTTAAGGTAAAATTCAATTCCAATAGTTGCTTGATAGAAAATCAGAATGATGCAAATATGAAACTGATTGGACATAGGATAGATAATGTAACACCCTATTTTTTTTTTTTCGTATGCTTCTTTATCAGTAAATGAATGCTTTAATGTATTTATTTTTGATAAAATCTAGAGGATGATTTTATTTTTAATAAAATCATTTTCTTGTGTTGTTTTACCGTGTGAGGTGACAGTAAAATTCTCGGTCGAAAATTCAGACGAAAGCCGGTCTGGGTTTTCACAGCCATTACAAGTTTACTGAGCTAAAGACCAAATTTTGACTCGTGAACGAGACGGTTAGTGTTTTCTTGATGTTTTGTGTGGGTATGGAGATTTTCAAAAAATCTTGTTCGGGGCCAAAATTCCGAGTATTACCCGGGCGAAATCTTCGGGAAATACGATCGGGAAAGTCATCTGATGGGCAATGGAGCAGAGTAAAAGGGAAATGGAATGATTGATGTGAGAGCTATGACACCTTGTCATCAAGTCGTACCTCTCTTTTTCAACAAAGTCAATTTTCTTACATTTCTCTCTTCTACCTTACCTCCACACCATACCTGCACCTTACACCACCTTACCTTCTTTCTTTCTCCACAAGCCATTCAACTCTTCTTCCCCTTTTCTCTCCCTTCTAGCCGTAACCCTCCCCCCTTCTCTCCTCTTCTATTTAAACTTCAAACAACAACACTTCTACACTTTTCACAAAATTCACACTTTCACACTTACACTTATTTCCTTACTTTCTCTTCTTCACTCTACCAAAGTTCATCTTTTTATTGAGATTTTTACCCTAAGTTCTTCATCAAAGTTCTTCACTTTGTTAAGGGTAATGATCCTATGTTGTTTATTTTTCAAGTTCTTGCTTTATTTTCATAGTTTTTGCTTTAAGTTTCCTTTAAGCTTTCAAACTTCTAAAATCTCTTAAAAATGGTAGAAAACTCCGTTTGAGTTGAAACTACTTTCTATGTTCTTGTTTTTACTCCTACTACAACATACTAAAAGGTTGTGTAAAAAAAAAAATTCTAACCCTATTTTCTTGATGAGGCCGAAACCATGCTTTTTGGTTTTGGTGGGTTTTTGCTTTAACTTTGCTTGTATGGACTTGTATTTGAGTTCTATTCCAAGATGAACATGACCAAGGGCTCCTTTTTACTAAAGGATGCTAGGTTTAAGTGATTGGAAAAGATTAAAGATTTTTACACATTTTCATGTAAAGGCCAAAACTTTAAGTGGTTAAGGCATGGATGCTTTGATGTTTTCCAAAGTGATCATGGATTAGGGCTCCTTGATGTATAAGGATGCTAAATCCAAGAGATTGGAAAGTTTGAAAATTTCTAACCTTTATTTTGTCTCAAGGCCGAAACTTTGATGGTTGTTGGCAAAGATGTTAAGTTTTGTTTTCTTCCAAAATGATCAAAGATTAAAGCTCCTCATGATAAAGGATGCTATGTCTAAAGTGATTGGAAAGTTTAAATCTTTTTCTTAAGTTTCCAATGATGGCCGAAACTTACATGTTTGGGCCTAGGAGGAGTTGTTTTGATTTTTCCAAAATGATCATGGTTTTAAGCTCCTTACTATGTATGGATGCTAACCTAAAGAGATTGGAAAGTTTAGAAAATTCTATTCTATTTAATGGTGTAGGCCGAAAACCCTAAGCCAAGGACTTAGTGGGATTTTTAATTCAACTTTGTTAAATGGTTGGTGTTTATGAACTTCTAGCACTTAAGGGTCATAAATCCATAAGTTGCATTAATTTCGGAAACCCTAATCCTAATCCATTGTCTAAACCGAACCTATACCTTATGATTAGTGTTCTTTGATTGAGTTTTAACTTATGGTTTCATGTTTGTAACCTTAGACTTCCATCGCCGGTAGAGCGAGGACGATCGTGAGCCTTTCTCTTCGTATCCGAAACTCTTAACTTCCTCGTGAGGTAAGACGGGATTTCCTAAAGATATTCAATAACTGTATGCATGTGTGTAGATGTTTAACTGTTTACTTAAATGTTATTGAGATTACTTGATTATCTGATATATTGAAGTGTTATGCTATTATCTGATGTTGCACCGTACTTGTTATATAGGTTGAGATGCATATCTGTGATGAACTGCCTTCAACTGTGATATTAGCATTGAACTGTGAATATATATATTGCTATTGTTGATTGAAGCTTGCTAAGCCGGACGTGTGTCTGTGCTCAACTATTAATAAGGATTAAAAGCCTTAATAAGCTTTGAAGATGCAAGGATTGGTGTTCTTTTCCAAAAGCTTAAATACTTAAAGGACTTGTTTTTAAGTGATGAAATAGTTTTGGTGACCAACTTTGTTACAAGAGAAAAATCCTTTTTGAACTATATATTTTCAAATGAAAACTTTCGAAAATATTTGACAATATCCTATTGGGGATTTTCAAAGATAAAAGTGTTTCAAAAATGTTTTATAAAGGATTTCAAAAGAAAAATTTTTCTCCCAAATGATTTAGAAACTTTCCGATAGCCTGAATAGGTTATCGAGGATTTTGATTTTGAAACTTGTTTTCGCCAAATGAAAGATGAGTACTAAAAGAATAGGAATCTAGACGTGAGACGTCACCTCTAGTTTTCCATGTTAAGCACGTGATCATGGATCGATGTTAATTCGGGACCGTAAAGTCCTATTCATGATGTTATGGGCTACAAGTCCAATTCGCGGAATCAAGGACAGTTCGTTCTGATCTCCGTTGTTGTGGGCTATTGTCCTTAGCATGTTAAGTTTAAAACATGACTAAAAGTATATTGATTTCTATTACCACAAACCTTGACTGCGGCCACGGTCTAGGGTGTTGTGATTGAGCATTCTGACAGTGTGTCCTATGTTTCTAAGTTTTCAAGTGATGGGGAAATGATGTTAAGTCATTAGCTTTGAGCTTTGACAGTGAAAGATTAACACAAAGAAAAACCTTGAAAAGGAAAGTTTTTATTCATGTGCATTTCCCTTGGCAGACATGCCTTTTTCTTTCATTGAGGATACCCGAGGTATCTGAGAGTCAGTCCATGTGAGCGGTTAGGAGTCACATGTGACGTTGCTCGACCTATAGACCTTGTGCACCAGGTTGCGGTGGCAACAGCCCGAGGGGCTAGAGATTGACCAACTCTATTTCTTCTACAGTGGTAACATGGTGATGAGATCTCATGAGATTAGGATAGAGCCTGATATTGAAGTGTCATGCATATTTTCGAAAACTGATTGTGCGGGCTTGAGACCCTTTGATATAACACTGTTATATTATGATTATGCATGACTTAACTGTTAAACTGATTTCGTGTTGAATGTATCATGTATATGGTTGTTGTGGGATATATCTTATGACGGTATCTCACTCTTGCATATCTATATGTTCTTTTGTTCTTCTTGTATCGGTGTATGCGTATGCCTTAGATGGAACCCCTTGTTCCCCTAGTACCCACGATCACGAGGTCTGAGCAGTTCGACGAGGCTGGACGAGTGGGGAATTGGACAGTGAACGACGACGCGACTACAGCTACATATAGGGGACCGATTACGACGACAGAGTCTAACACCAACAGAGAGCCGATCCGGAGGATTCACTCGGTTGAGGCTCGGACAGTGGCACTTCCACCTCCCTGGTTGTATCTTCATACACTGCAGCTAGCTGGCCTTCTCCATCCACACGTCGAGCCGGCAGAGCCCATGGAGGAAGAGCCCGAGGAGGATCCGGAGAAGGAGCCTCTCGAGGTGGTAGAGGATTGGTGGGAGGACGAGCTAGAGGCAGAGTACCATCCCCAGGGCCCCGGTGAGGAGGATGTTCCGATCGACGACGGTGGTGAGGTCATCGACCCGGAATCTGACATCTCATCTGGCGGGAGTGTTTGCGGCCACTCGGAGTGCAGGAGGCACTGGTAGTTTGTCGTCGGCTTTTGGAGTAGTCTGTTTGTCCCTAGCTTTTAGAGCCTTCTTTTGAGTCTAGTACCTAGATTTCCCCATTCCCAGTTTGATGCTTTATCTGTTTCTTTGTTCCTGTTTTAGTAAAGTTGGCCAGATTGATTAAGGCCCGTTGTGTAATAAAAAACTTAAGACTCCTTGAGGCAATGTTATATAATATGATGTCGTTCCATGTTTTGAGTTTTATTATCTTTTACTTCACCTCTTTTCAAAAAGAAAAAAAAAACAAAATTAAGCACCTTTTCAGTAACCTTGTGTATGTTAAATGTTCTTTTCCGAAAGCGACCAGCGTTTAAATGAGTTCTTTTCCGTAAAAAGGGTAACCATGTGATATCCAAGTTAGGGTGTCACAGATAACATCTATATGCTTGATTTAGATAATATCTCTTCAAACTCTGCATGCTGTCTTATTTCAAAAGAAGAAGAGAATTGTCTTTGGCATAGAAGAATTGCACACATTCACATGAACCACTTGAATAAACTGATTTCCAAAGATCTTGTAGTTGGTTTGCCTAAACTGAGACTTGTGAAAGATGGACTATGTGATGCATGTCAAAAAGAAAAGCAAGTTAAGGTCTCTTTTAAATCCAAAAACATTGTTTCAACAAATAGACCCTTGCAACTTTTGCACATGGATTTATTTGGTCCATCTAGAACCAAAAGCTTTGGTGGAAACTTGTATGCCTTAGTAATAGTAGATGATTACTCTAGATACACATGGACATACTTTCTATCTCATAAGAGTAATGCATTTGCTGCATTTAAGAGAATGGCAAAAATTGTGCAAAATGAAAAAGACATGAAAATTGTTTCTATAAGAAGTGATCATGGGGGAGAATTTCAAAATGAAGTGTTTGAAAACTTTTGTGATGAGCATGGCATTCAATTTTTCAGCTCCTAGAACTCCACAACAAAATGGAGTAGTGGAAAGAAAGAATAGATCATTGGAGGAGATTGCTAGAACTATATTGAATGACTCTAGCTTACCAAAGAAATTTTGGGCAGATGCTGTGAACACAGCCTGCTATGTGTTAAATAGAGTTTTAATAAGACCTATTTTAAAGAAAACCCCTTATGAACTTTATAGAGGAAGAAAACCAAACATTGCACATCTTCATGTTTTTGGTTGTAAGTGCTTTGTACTTAACAATGGAAATGATAACCTTGGAAAATTTGATGCAAAGGCTGATGAAGGGATTTTCCTAGGTTACTCTCTAACTAGTAAAACTTTTAGAATCTATAATAAGAGAACACAAACTATTGAGGAATCTGTTCATGTTACATTTGATGAGTCTAACCCCAAGAGGTTGGGAAAGGATGTTGTTATTGATGATCTTGCAGATTCCATTGAGAAAACTATCTTAGAAGAGCAACAAGACAATGAGGGAAATGAAAGCTCAAAAGAAGAGATGCCACAGCAGGAGCAAACAATACAGCAATCTGACTTACCAAAGGAATGGAGGACTGTCAGAAATCATCTAATTGATAACATCATTGGTGAAATTACAAAGGGGGTAATACTAGACAATCTCTTAGAAATGCATGTAATCATATGGCATTTGTGTCTCAAGTAGAACCTAAGAATATAGATGATGCTATAATTGATGAACATTGGATGATGGCTATGCAAGATGAATTAAACCAGTTTGAGAGAAATCAAGTATGGAATCTAGTGCCTAAACCCAAGAATAGTCAAATAATAGGTACAAAATGGGTTTTTAGGAATAAACTGGATGAAAATGGCATAATTGTGAGAAACAAGGCTAGATTGGTAGCCAAAGGGTATAATCAAGAGGAAGGCATAGATTATGATGAAACATATGCACCAGTAGCAAGATTAGAAGCTATAAGAATGCTACTTGCTTATGCTTGCATAATGGGATTTAAATTGCATCAAATGGATGTAAAGAGTGCTTTCTTAAATGGATTTATTAAAGAAGAGGTATATATTAGTCAACCACCTGGTTTTGAGAATAATGAATTGCCTAACCATGTTTATAAATTGTCTAAAGCTTTGTATGGTTTAAAACAAGCTCCTAGAGCTTGGTATGAAATGTTAAGTAATTTTCTCATTGAAAAAGGTTTTAAAAGACGTAAAGATGACACAACTTTTTTCACTAAGAAAAAGGCACACAGCATTTTACTTGTACAAATTTATGTGGATGACATCATTTTTGGTGCTACTAATGAGCATTTGTGCAATGAGTTTGCAAGTCTTATGCAGAGTGAGTTTGAGATGTCAATGATGGGTGAACTGAACCTTTTCCTTGGACTACAAATAAAACAAACAGAAAATGGGATCTTCATTAGCCAAACCAAATATTGCAAAGAGTTGATCAAGAAGTTTGGCATGGAAAATGCTAAGGAGATGGCAACTCCAATGAGTACCTCCTGTTATCTGGACAAGGATGAGCAAGGTAAACCTGTTGATGTTTCAAAATTCAGAGGTATGATAGGCTCATTACTTTATCTTATTGCAAGTAGGCCAGATATCATGTTTAGTGTATGCATGTGTGCTAGGTATCAAGCAAATCCTAAAGAATCACACCTAACAGCAGTTAAGAGGATACATGGGATTATGGTATCCTAAGGGAGCTACATGTACTTTAATTGGTTACTCAGACTCCGACTTTGCTAGTTGTAAACTAGATAGAAAGAGTACAAGTGGAACATGCAATTTACTAGGGAATTCATTAGTATCATGGTTTAGTACAAAGCAATCTAGTATGGCTCTATCCACTGCTGAGGCTGAATATGTAGCAGCTGGTAGCTGTTGTGCACAGGTTTTATGGATGAAACACCAATTAGTTGATTATGGTGTGCAACTAGACCTAGTTCCCATTAAATGTGATAACACAAGTGCAATTAACCTAACTAAGAATCCCATAATGCACTCTAGAACCAAACACATAGAAATCATACATCATTTCATTAGAGATCATGTTCAAAGTGGAGAAATTGTGATTGAATATGTTGATACAACAAAGCAACTTGCTGATATTTTTACTAAGCCTTTGAACAAGGAAAGCTTCTCTTTTATTAGAAGAGAATTGGGCATAATTGATCAATCCTATATTTGATTTCTGTTGAAAGTGTTTGTATGTTTAAATCTCTATGTAAATATGCCTTGCTATTATATGATTTGTCTCTGGAATGATCTATCTGTGTGTGGTTAGAAGAGAGTTTCAGTTAAAATTAGATTGATCAGGTACGCCTTTGTACTTAACTCATGTACATGTATAAAAACTGAAAATTTGTTTTGTACATGGGTGTGATCAATAACTGTATAGAGGATCAGGAATGAATCCCCTGTGTTTTTTGGTCTGATACATCCCTGTGCTACATAGATGTATTAAAACACTAAAACATAATTTATGAATGTCATAAGTATACTTGGGTGTACTACAGGCATGTATGTTAAGTCTGAGAAACTCAGAATGCACAATCTTTAATACTTGGGTGTATCACACCCCTGTATGCAAATGTTATAAAGCCTGATATTTGAATTCATTTTTTTATTTCAAAATTTCAAATCCTCTCAAACCCACTCTCTCTTCATCTAATTCGTAACCCTAGCAGAGCAAAACCTCAGACATTTCTTTTCCCTTTTCTAAACCCTAACATGGCAAGAACCAAGAACACTGGACCTTCACCCTCAAAAGCTGCTGAAAAGAAAAGAAAAGAGATGGAGATTTCCAAATCAGCTGAGAAGAGAAAAGGAGTAGAAACCTCTAAGACCCAAGAGAAGAAGAGAAAAGGAATGGAAACCCCAAAGAAGGCTGAAAAGAAGAAAAAGGAAGTAGGGACTTCCAAAGCTGCTAAGAAGAGTAAAGGAAAGGAAGTTGAATCTCACATAGAGACAGAAGCTGCAGAAAATGCTGCTCCAACATCTTACATGGACAATGATGTTTTTCTCCAAAGGTATTCCTTTACCAGTAATCAAAAGGAGTTCTTTAGACAAAATTTCAAAGATAGAGGAATCCTAGAGCCTTGGATAATGGATTTTAAGTATTTTGATGATAACGCATTCAATTTTACTGAGATTTTAATCTGTCAAAAGGTTTGTCATAATAAAAAAAGGGGAGTTTGTAAGACTCAATAACTTAGAGATCATGATGTATGACAAATATACAACTTAATGTGTGTGCAAGTGTTTTTAGTATCAAATTGCAAAGATAGGTATCAAGCTGAAAATATCAAGTTCTGTAAGCAATCCAAATGGAATATCCAAAGAAGAACTTGAAGAAATCAAAAGAGCAACTTGGAGAACTCAAGGTGCAACAAACAAGGACAAAGATCAAGGAGTCATCAAGACAAGAGCTTAAATAGAAATTAGATTTAAGTCTTAGATGATTTGTAAGAGAAGAAATCTTTTATTCACAAATAGCTCATTTGAAAAGATGCATGAAGAAAATCATTTTTCATAACTTGCATTAAAAGGAATAAGTTTTAGTGAAATGATTTTTGGAATTTAAGAAAATTCTTTGTCAGTACAGCCATGTATTCATTGGATCTATATCCTTTTCTGTAACTGACAAATGAATATAAAGTTCTTGATATTCAGTACATAGATGTACTACACCTATGAATAACATGAAATCAGATCAGTTATAAATGGTTAGCTGAATACAGGCCTGTACATATGCTATGTACGCGTGTATTCAAGTTTCTGGAAAAATCTGATGTTCATTAATACATAGATGTACTGAATGGGTGTACTGGTGGATTAACCAAGATCAAGTTTTTAAAGAACTCGTGCAGCCATGTACTACATAGGTGTACAGAAACTTTCAGTATGTAAAATGGTTAATACATCCCTGTACTCAACCCTTGTCCAAGAACTTGAATCAGTTCAACTGATTCTGCTATCAGACCCAAATCTGTTTGGATTGATCCCAAACGGTTATAACTTGTTCTCTATATAAAGTGGGATAAAAGGAACACTAATAACATATCAGATATACACGAAATCAATTTGAGAGATCAATTGTGAAAATCATTCATCATCTTTCTTGAGCTTATTGTGAAAAAGAGTGTTCATTCTCATTAGTGCTTCAATTTGTGTATCTGACTATTGAGAATTTATTTTGGAGTCCCACATTGGATAGTGATATGGCCTGATGAGTGCTTATAAGTAAGAGGCAACCCTCACCTTACAAGCTAGCTTTTGGGGTTGAGTTAGGCCCATACCCAAATTCTAAGATGGTATCAGAGCCTATCCTTGATCCGTTAGGCCACCCGCAGATGTCCAGTCCTGCAAACTTCACGCTTCAGATGTCCAGTCCTGGGCGTGAGGGGGGTGTGTTGGAGTCCCACATTGGATAGTGATATGGCCTGATGAGTGCTTATAAGTAAGAGGCAACCCTCACCTTACAAGCTAGCTTTTGGGGTTGAGTTAGGCCCAAACCCAAATTCTAAGAGTTTAGAATCAAACGTTTTTCTTTCTATTTGATTGTAAGAGAGAGTGAGTCTCTGTGTGATTAGGGTGAGGAATCCTAAGGAAGAACATTGATTGAGGCTCTTCACAAGAGTGTGGTATCTCAAGGTGAAGGAGTGCTCTGTGGTGTAAAGGTTTTTCAAGCTACCTGGCTAAAGCTTGCTGTGATAGTGTGTGAAAACCCACATGTGGAGTGGGGACTGGATGTAAGTCATAGTGGTGGTGACTGAACCAGGATAAATCTGGTTGTGTGGTACTCCTAAACTCAAACTCTTTAATTTCTGTCTTGCGCATATAAACTATTATATTTGATATTCATAGTTCTTGAAAGATTCAGTTCTTGATATGCAAAACCTGAATTGAATTCTGTGTAATCTGAAACACAAATTGTGTTGTTCAAATCTGTTGTTTAAGTTCTACATCTGACTTCAATCTTGTGATCAAAACTAAGTTTATTAAATATGTTCTTAAACACTGAACTGAACCAATCTCACTTGTTCTTGATTGTTGATGTTAAAACTGAATTGTGCATAACCTGTACTTGAACATTGACTGCTGAACTGAAATCTGCATAATTGATTTTGATGAGTTTGGAACTTGATTTGTATTGTGTCAATTCTGTTCTTGATTCATCTTATCCTCGTCATCTTCTATTCAATATTTTGTAAAAAGCCCTTCACTGTTTTTGATAAAGATCCTGAGGCAACAAAAATCTGAAAAACTAAAGTTTGTGAAACAAAAGTTTTGAAAAGATTTTAAAAGAAGGAAAGTTTTTTTGAAAACTCAATTCACCCCCCCTCTTGAGTCTTTGAAGCCAAAACAACAGTGTTTCGACAATTGAAATGGACTCAACAGGAACCATTCGAAGTGGTGTTAGGTGGAATTTTGTTTTTTATATCAAGAGTGCGAGGTTGTCAAGAATACAACAATAGCTGTTAGATCCACCTGGTGCAACATCCGGGTACTGGGATCAAATGAGTTGGGGAGACAAATTATTTCTCATACTAGAAGCTATGAGGGATGGAGGAAAGCAAGGAAAGGCAACCCTGTTATTTCGAAACCAATCCCGTATAAAGATGAAAATCCGCAAACGGAAGCAGAAATGTTAAAGAAAGATCGAGATTACGATGGCCCAGATGGGAGTGCTAGAGGAAAAGAACGAAACAGATTAAATCACCATCGTCACGCTTCAACACCAAGTCCATAAGTTACACATGAAGATAGAACATTTGAAAGATGAATGTGCCGATGCATATGAAGCCGCAGGTCTAGCAAAGAGAGCAAGGAAGTGGAATATGAAAGAGTCAGAAGTTCGAGGATTACTAGCAAGGATAGAAGATCAAGAAAAAACGCTGGCACAAATCTTCAAAGAAAACGAAGACTTGGGGCAAAAATCGAAGTGCATGTTCAGACAATCTGGATATTGGAGGAAAGCATAGGATCTCTACAAGAAGCCTTAACTCATACTGAGCGCTACTCTGATGAAGGTTGGAATGCAGCTGCAACTATGCGCGAGTCATTGAAAAAAGCATAAGAGAAAGAGCAACAATTGTGAATGAGGGTGCGGATGTTCGAAAGGGAGAAAAAACTGTATGAGGATGAGATCAGACAACAGGAAGAATGGTTAGAGAACTAGGAATCCGTGGCAAAAGATTTGAAGGCTGACAGAGATGCTTGGAAGAAAAGATATGAACACCTCTCAGGAAGTTTGCAATACCATACCTATCAGTTCGTGGGTCACCTCGAGGAAGCATTAGTCCAAACTCGCATGAATTACGGATCTACAATACCTCCAAAAATAGCTCGCTTCATGAAGTATTGTAGGGGTCTTGCTAGTGGATTCAAAAGGATGGGATACATTGTATTTTCGCTTCAAAGAAATAAAAGCCTTTTTTACGTCCATCAATGAATTCCGCTCTATCTTATGGTGTGTTACAAGTAAGCCTGTATGATTGCATTGCTAGTGAATGATGCTATCTATTGAGGGACACATGTTCCCATGGATTTGTCATCAACCACACATTAACCTAAGGGGGATGTGCCCCTAGAGTTATTTGTCGGGGTAAAGTTGCTTGCTACAAAAGTGGTCTTTCCTTTGCAAAAGAAAGAATTCATGGGTTTTTCCTTTCGAAGCATACTTTTACCTTTATTTTTTAAAATAATAATAATAACAATATATATATATATATATATATATATATATATATAAAAGGGGTTACTGATTAGAATAATTGACGATTTTTCACATAGAGCTGAAAACACGAATCTGAGGGTTCAAGAACCATTGCGCGACCTAAGAAAGACAACACCAATCAAACCCGAGTTCATAACACTAGATCTCGGACCAGAATGGCTGCCAACAATCCTGAAACAGGAAGGAACTTGAGTTTAGAAGTAGACGAAGTGAGGGGAAGGGTGACTGAAATCTCTTAAACTCAAGCAAGGTTGGAGGCTATACTACAAGATATGAGGGAATCTCTTAGCTGGCTTGGTGCAAATAGAATTGGAAATGAAGATGGCCCACACGTGAGCATACATCTGGCCCTCTCCATGGTAATGATGCCAATGTTTTCAAGCATAAACAATAGTCTTACTCAGGGAATGTCGGGTACACAGAGCCTATAGCAATCCCCATCGGGAAGGATATCGCCCCATCGAGAATGTGTATCATGAGGCTGCTGGCTATGAAGGGCTCACATGGGGAAAAAAAACCATGTATCCATTCTTGAACAATCAAGGGGAGTTCAGTTTGGGCCTGATAAGATGAAGGAAGAGTGGATGGAGAAGGTAGAAGAACAAACAAAAGAGATCAAGGGCTCAAATACTTATGGCCCTCTCAAGATTGAAGAACTTTGTCCTGCCACAAATGTCGTGATTCCTAAGGATTTCAAAATTCCTGATTTTTCCAAGTATGACGGAAGTGGGAACCCAAGATTCCATTTGATTAGCTATACCACCAAAATGGCCATCTGGTCTAAGGATGACAAGTTTCTCATTGGTTTTTTTCCATGAGATTTTGACCGGAATCGCACTAGAGTGGTACCTTCAATTAGACCATTCTAAGATCTCGCGGTGGACAGAATTAGCCGATTTGTTCATGGATCACTACAAATTTAATTTGGACGTAGCTCCAACTAGTGAACAGTTGACTACAATGCAGAAGAAGAGTGATGAATCTTTCAAACAGTATGCACAAAGGTGGAGGAGTTTGGCTGCTTAGGTTTAGTCGCCGCTGATGTTGTCCGAAATGTGCTCATACTTTTGGGAACCCTGGGATCCCCCTTTATCGAAGCAATGGCAAGTGCAGCTTATAGGGATTTCTCTGTCTTGATTGCTGCAGGGGAAAGAATTGAAATCGTAGCCAGAGCCGGGAAGTTGCCAATTGACATGGAAGGCAGTGCACCCAAGAAGGGTTCCAGCCCAAGAAGAAGGAAGCATAAGCAAATTATGTGCAACACCAAGGTACCAAGCATCATATCAGACCCAAACACCTTTTTACCCACCTCAACAGGCCTCGCCAACCATCACTCAGCCACAAAACCAAATAAATAACATCCCTACCCCTCAGCCATACAACCCCACTCGCCCAACATATACTCATTATCCACCTGCACCTCAACAAAACCATCCAAGCTACCCTCGACCTCGCCCAAATTTTCAAAATCAGGGACGCTTCCAATCTCAAAATCTGCCACCTTTCCCAAGACTGTCTATCTTTAATGCAGATTTGTTCAAACAACTATTCGATCGTCACCTAATTGCTGAAAACCCTGTATGACCTATGGAACCACCTTTCCCTACTTGGTACAATCCAAACTTGACTTGCAAGTATCACATGGATGCCCTGGGGCATTCCATTGAAGAATGTGAGGCCTTCAAGACAGCAGTAAGAAAGTTGATTGCTTGTGGAAGATTGGGTTTCGAAGAAGATTCGAGGCCTAGCATTGTTAATAACCCAATCCCAAACCATAATGCGGGAAATAGCGGGAATAACTTGGAAGTGAAGGGGCCACAAGTCAAGAAGGTTTTGGAATTGCTAACCCCGATGCAAGAAGTATTTGAGGGGCTCAAGAAATCAGGATATGATATTGTTGCACCGGTGAAGCTGATCGAAAAAAAAGAGAAGTGTGATGGTGATTTAAGTTGTGACTATCATCATGGGCAGGTAGAACATGATATTGAAACTTGTTGGGACTTTAAGGTCCAAGTCCAAGGATTTTACCTTAGGGGTGATCCAGGCCAGGCGGGGTACGACTGAAGAAGTTAATGTGGTTGAAAAAGTGGTGCTCTGGATACCACCCATGAATGATCCAGAAAAAGTGATTGTAACGGTGAAAAAGCCAACTCTTTTTGCTTATAATGATACACATGCTGTACCATGGAATTATGAACAGAAGGTTGAGCTAGTAGGAGGGGCAGGAGAAGCATCGAAGGCCCAAGTTACTAATGTTGTGAGAATTTGGGGCATCACAAGGAGTGGGCAATACTACGACCTTGTAGAGGAAGAAGCAAAGAAGAATGCCAAAGATAAGGAGATCGTGGATGAATGAATAGGAGAAGGAGGAAGAAGAAGAAGAAGAAGAAGAAGAAGAAGAAGAAGAAGAAGAAGAGTTTCTGAAGATCATGAAACAAAGTGAATACGATGTGATGGAGCAGTTAAAGAAAACACCGGCAAGAATATCCCTTTTGTGACTTGTCCTCACATCAGAGATGCAACGTAAGGCATTATTGAAGTTGTTGAATGAAGCTTATGTTAATCCTGACGTCACGCCAAAGAATGTAGTAAACATGGTGGATCCGGTGAGGCGGGTCAACATGATCAATTTCTCGGAAGATGAGGTGTTTTTGAAGTTTAGAGGTAGTCCTAAGGCACTCCACATTACCCTAAGGTGCAAAGGATTTGTGATTGCGAAGGTGCTTATAGATGGTGGCTCGACATTGAATGTGGTTCCGTTGTCCACTCTAGAGCAGCTAAGCATAGGCTTGACGGATTTGACACCCCAGGAGATGATTGTGCGAGCCTTTGATGGGACAGCAAGAGGGATCTTAGATGAAAAAACTCTGCCCCTCGAAGTAGGGCCTAATTGTTTTCATGTTCTTTTTCAAGTCATGGAGATCCAGCCAGCTTATACTATGCTTCTAGGAAAGCCTTGGATTCATGAAGCTGGTGTTGTTCCATCAACGTTGCATCAGTGTCTGAAATACATTGAGAATGGGGCTGTGATTACCATCCGTGGTGAAGAGGAAATCATGCTTTCAAAGCTTGTTTCGGTACATTACGTAGAAAGTGCAAAGCAAGTCGAGGATGATTCCCTGGGTAGTTTTGAAATCCTGAAGCCAGAGAGTAAGAGGAAGGAGCTGCCAATGCAGAATGTGAATGAAGTGGCAGTCCATATAATGGAAAGGAATGGGTATCAGAAAGGAAGAGGCCTAGGGGCAAGCCTCCAAGGGATCCCTCAACCGATTGCAGCAGCTGCAAGAGATGGAAGACATGGACTAGGGTACGATCCTTCTCTAGCATAAAAGATGAAGTACCTGACTCTCGGAGGCAAGAAAGGAGAAAGGCAAGGGATTTAATTATGTCCCCCACTTGATGGATACTTTCTCGGCATCAACTGAAACGATCTCGCCAGAAAAGTTGACTTCCCCTCATTTCACTATCAGTGCACTTGAAGAGGAGCAAGAAAGAAACCCTATTATTTATCTCTCTGCCGACAGTGAGGTCCTTGGCAATTGACGGTCTGAACCATTTGTTGATGTTATTTCCATGAATTAATTACCTTTTTGTATCTCGAATAAACTGATGTTTACTTTAGTTGAGACATGAATAAAATGAGTTAGTACGATTTTTCAGCATTTTTTGGTGTCTTCCTTTCTCTACCCCTTATCTTATATCAATCGCGATTTATTTCTTGAATAATATCCTTGCCTATATTTCTATTGTTGCAAACTTCTTATTTCAGGAACCTCTCCCCCGCTAAAGATTTGTCTCACAAAAGGAACCCTGAAACCTCATTTACTGATGTAACATCCCAGGCTGCTCTATGGATTGACGACTGTCCCCACAGACCAACACGGGTCTTTTCAGCATGCTTTGTCCTCACTCACATGCTTCCTGGAAAAACTTCCCAGGAGGTCACCCATTCCAGAATTGCTCCAAGTCAAGCACGCTTAACTATGGAGTTCTTAAATGATGGGCTACCGAAAAGAAGACGTTAGTATAGGTAGTAGCAATCAATTCATATAAGCCATTCTCAACTGTGTAGTCCCATACCTACACAGTCTCAGGATCCCTCTCTTTCAGGTGTGTAATCGGTTCATTCATGTGTCCATCCTCCTAGAATCCTTCCAGGAGCCGCTCCTTGTCCGTACCTTCTTACACCGGCGACCACTCCCCGCCCTCGTCGACACCCGGGTGTTACATGCCCACCAGCTTCCGCTTGGTTCATCCCCGAACCACACCGTACTGGGAGAGGTACCTCTCTAATACCATTTGTAACATCCCAGGTTGCTCTATGGATTGACGACTGTCCCCACAGACCAACACGGATCTTTTCAGCATGCTTTGTCCTCACTCACACGCTTCCTGGAAAAACTTCCCAGGAGGTCACCCATTCCAGAATTGCTCGAAGTCAAGCACGCTTAACTGTGGAGTTCTTAAGTGATGGGCTACCGAAAAGAAGATGCATCTTGTTAGTATAGGTAGTACCAATCAATTCATATAAGCCATCCTCAACTGTATAGTCCCATACCTACACAGTCTCAGGATCCCTCTCTTTCGAGTGTGTAATCGGTTCATTCATGTGTCCCTCCGCCTAGAAGCTTGCCAGGAGCTGCTCCTTGTCCGTGCCTTCTTGCACCGGCGACCACTCCCCGCCCTCGTCGACACCCGGGTGTTACATGCCCACCAGCTTCCGCTTGGTTCGTCCCCGAACCACACCGTACTGGGAGATGTACCTCTCTGATACCATTTGTAATATCCCAGGCTGCTATATGGATTGACGACTGTCCCCACAGACCAACACGTATCTTTTCAGCATGCTTTGTCCTCACTCACACGCTTCCTGGAAAAACTTCCCAGGAGGTCACCCATTCCAGAATTGCTTCAAGTCAAGCACACTTAACTGTGGAGTTCTTAAGTGATGGGCTACCGAAAAGAAGATGCATCTTGTTAGTATAGGTAGTATCAATCAATTCATATAAGCCATCATCAACTGTATAGTCCCATACCTACACAGTCTCAGGATCCCTCTCTTTCGGGTGTGTAATCGGTTCATTCATATGTCCCTCCGCCTAGAAGTCTGCCAGGAGCCGCTCCTTATCCGTGCCTTCTTGCACCGGCGACCACTCCCCGCCATCGGTGACACCCGGGTGTTACATATTGTAACACCCCAATTTCTGTGTCTTTCTATATCAGTAAATATATATTTATATGTGTTTATTTTTATTAAAATCCAGAGGATGATTTTAATTAGAATAAAATCATTTTCTTTTGTTATCCTACCGTATAAGGTCACGGTTAAAATTTCGGTTGAAAACTCAGACGGAAGCTGGTCTTCGTTTTCACTAACAGTAAAAGTTTACTGAGTAGAAAACCTAATTTTGACCCGTGAACGAGATGGTTGGTGTTTTTATCTTGTATTCTTCAACTTATGTTATTTTTAAAATTTTCGTTCGAAACTAAAATATAATATTTTATTCGGGTGAAAACGTCTAAAATTACGATCGGAAGTGCAACCGGATACGAATTGGAGCAGATTAGGGAGCACTAAAGGAGTGAAGTGACATGAGGGATGTGATTGACAAGGGTTATGACACACTAAAAAGTGTCATCATTACACTTTTCAAATTATATCATATTCTAATACAAAAACCAATTTTCTTCACCTTCTCCAACCAAACACCTCCTAAACTCCAAACTTGCTCTCCAAGCCCACTCTTCCCCCTCTTTCACGCCACTCTCTCCCTCTCCTTCTATAAATACCCACTGTGAATATATGCCTTGACAGGTACTTTAAGTTTTGATGAATGACAAAAGGGAAAGGTCCAGAAGGACTAAATTGCAAAAAGCGGAAAGTTATAAAGCAAGCAAGCACGAGGGGCAAAATGGGCATTTCAGTATTTGTATTGAGTGTTTTAGAAAAGTGTGTAAATGGTAAGTAGGGTTCTCAATTTAATATTGGTCTCACACACACACTTTTAACATGTGCCAAAAACATTTTAAACATGTTTATATCTGACAATTAATTGCGCTTAATGAGTAATCAAATATTAATTGTTAAGATTTTCAAATTCAAATATGCTTCGAGCCATAATCGATTATGGGAAACCAATAATCGATTATTATATGTATTAAAAGGCTTTAAATGAGTTTAATGGGTAATTATGTTATTAAAGCCGTTGAGTTTGAATTTTGAAATAGAATAATCGATTATGTGAAATGTATAATCGATTATGTCTTTCTGGCTTTCAACGTACTTCAAATAGAAACCCCGTAATCGATTATGTAATCGATTATGGCTTTTTATATGAAAGTCAGTGGACTCGTAATCGATTAGTATAATCGATTATGCCTATTCTGTCAAAGTGAGCGCTTCCTGAAATTGGTTTAAATAATCGATTATGAGAATGTAATAATCGATTATGCTGCGACAAAAATGAATTTTAAGAGGCTTGACCTAATTTCTTTTGAACCTTCACCTTTCTAATATAAAAGCAAAGTTAGGCAGCCATCAGAATAGAGAACACTGCAATATTTTCTGTGCTAAAACTCTGAAAACCATTTTCTCTATTATCTCTCTTGCACTATCACTTTGACCATATTATATTGAGAGTTCTACACACCATATAGGTGTTATTGTAATTGGGCTTCAAATTGTTTTTATCAGCACTATTAAGAGTGCATATTTGTTGGTAAGAGTCGTGTGACTCAAACCCTTCTTTTTCTACACCATTATTACAAGAGAGGTGATATCTCTTGTGGTGTTGTCTTGGATGTGATTTCCAAGTGTTTACAAGGGAGGTGATATTCCTTGTGGTTTACAAGAGAGGTGATATCTCTTGTGGTATTTTCTTGGATGTGATTTCCAAGTGTTTACAAGGGAGGTGATATTCCTTGTGGTTGACAAGAGAGGTGATATCTCTTGGGTTATTGTCTTGAGACTCTTTCACTGGGGGAGGTGATATCCCTGGTCTGTGAGGAGTGCTCTACATTGTAAAGGTTCTAGTTTATCCTGTTTAAAAACTAGAGTTGATTGAAATCCCTTGGTCGTATTGTCTTAGGGACTGGACGTAGGCCACGTGGGTAGTCTGTGGCCGAACCAGGATATATCATTGTGTTCATTCTCTTTCCCTATCCTCTTTACATTTCCTCATTTTATTTATCGCGCTTTAATTTCAAACGATTTATCTTTCAAAGCGCCTTAATTTGAAAACAATTATTTATCCGCTGCGATTTCTGTTTATATTTTAAAAGGGTTTTTGATTTAACGCAAAAGATTTCATTATTATTTAAAACCCAATTCACCCCCCCTCTTGGGTGATGGTTGCCACGGCCAACAAGTGGTATCAGAGCTTCGGCTCTGGTTAGTAGCTTAACAGCTCCGAGTTAAGATCCTTTTGGCAACCTTTTAAGTTTTCCAAAATGTATGGTTTTGAAATTGACAAACCACCATTCTTTGATGGTGAGAATTACATGTATTGGAAAATGAGAATTGAAATTTTTATGCAGTCAATTGATGTTGACTTATGGGATATTGGAGTCAATGGACTCATTCTCAAACCCAAAGAGCATCAGACTGAGTTTGACAAAAATTGTTTTTGCTTGAATCTCAAAGCTATGCAAATTCTTAGGAATTGTTTGTGCGATGATGCTTATGAGAAAATTAAGAATTGTGATCGTGCCAAGGATATTTTGAATGTGCTTGATTTTAATTACCTTGTCACTAACACTTTTGAGACTGAAAGCAATTACAGGAAAGGGCAAAACTCATTGGAGGAAAGAAATCCTCAAGAACATGCCAAGAAGAAGGACCACAAAAGCAAAGAGTCATATGTGCAGAAAATAGAAAATATTCTCAAAGTGACTCAAAGGAATTTGGAGGTAAACGATTCTGAACTCAAATCATCAAATGATGAATGGTCACATGCATACAATAATTTGTATGATGAATTGTTGAGTTTAGAAAATAAGAATTTAAATTCCTTGAAAAGTATTTCATCAATTGAAAGTGATTTGGAAAATCTGAAAAATGAATATACTTTTCATGGTGAAGAAAATTTAATGAAATTCGAATCCTCTTCATATTATAAAAATTGCATATTTATTAATAATCAAGTCGAGGAATTATTTCATGAAATTGTTGGAATAAAAAGTCATACATGTGTACAACCTTCTTATGAAAATTGTTTGATGAAAAATAAAAGGGATGTAACATGTAATTACTGTGGAAAGTTAGGACATATTTCTCATATGTGCAATTATAGGAAAAACCACTGTATGAGAAACAAATTTGCTTGGGTGCCTAAAGGCACAAATGTCTTGTCCATTAATCCACAAGGACCCAATATGAAATGGGTACCAAAAGGTCTCTCTAGTTCCTCAAATTTGCAGGAAAAATCAAAGCCTGAGAAACAATCTAGCTCACATAAGGGTTTGACATCAAGAAGAATGCTTCACAACTCTGATATTGCAATCACGACATATAGAAGCAAAGATCGCTTGATGAATAACTCAAACAAGGGCAAGATTGATGATGCAAAAGGTAGATCTAAAATCAAACCAAAGTGGGTAAGAAAGGATAGTCTTGTGAATCTACATAACAAGGTTTTCTCCCAAGAAATAGACAAAGTTTCTGAAAATTCGAGCAATAATCGATTACCAAAAGGAGATAATCGATTATGCACAGAAAGGAGACAACTATCAAAAGTCAGTAAGGTTGTAATCGATTATGATAATCGATTACGCTTGGACGAGGAGCAGAAAGGCAAAAGTCAGAATGCCTCTAATCGATTAGCATAATCGATTATGCAAGTGGGTATGTTTTCAGAAGAGTCAAAATCGATTACATAATCGATTATGCATGGTAAAACCTTTTACATGATTAACTCTTCAAAATTATTTAGGATCTTTCATCTTTATACATTCTTTTCTCCAATGCCTTAGAAAATTGAAATATTATTTTGAAAAATTATTTTAGAAAGGGGGAGAATTATTTACATGCTTAAGGGAAATAATCATACACTTGCAAAAGGGGGAGTCAATTCTTTTATTATCCTGGCACTTGCTTCCGCACACATGTTTGAATTACACTGATGCCTTTTATATATTTATTACTCTGAATATATGCCTTGCTTTATCAATATTTTTCCCGCTTTTTGATAATGCCAAAAGGGGGAGAGTTATCTGAATGCATGATTCAGGGGGAGTGGATTTGAATGTATGCATAGAGTGAGGGGGAGTAGAGCAAACTGCACTTAGAACTTAGAACTCTGATATATTTGCTTGAACTGCTCTAACCATCTCTTTCTAGCAAATCCCTCCTGAGATGTTTGTCATCATCAAAAAGGGGGAGAATGTGAATATATGCCTTGACAGGTACTTTAAGTTTTGATGAATGACAAAAGGGAAAGGTCCAGAAGGACTAAATTGCAAAAAGCGGAAAGTTATAAAGCAAGCAAGCACGAGGGGCAAAATGGGCATTTCAGTATTTGTATTGAGTGTTTTAGAAAAGTGTGTAAATGGTAAGTAGGGTTCTCAATTTAATATTGGTCTCACACACACACTTTTAACATGTGCCAAAAACATTTTAAACATGTTTATATCTGACAATTAATTGCGCTTAATGAGTAATCAAATATTAATTGTTAAGATTTTCAAATTCAAATATGCTTCGAGCCATAATCGATTATGGGAAACCAATAATCGATTATTATATGTATTAAAAGGCTTTAAATGAGTTTAATGGGTAATTATGTTATTAAAGCCGTTGAGTTTGAATTTTGAAATAGAATAATCGATTATGTGAAATGTATAATCGATTATGTCTTTCTGGCTTTCAACGTACTTCAAACAGAAACCCCGTAATCGATTATGTAATCGATTATGGCTTTTTATATGAAAGTCAGTGGACTCGTAATCGATTAGTATAATCGATTATGCCTATTCTGTCAAAGTGAGCGCTTCCTGAAATTGGTTTAAATAATCGATTATGAGAATGTAATAATCGATTATGCTGCGACAAAAATGAATTTTAAGAGGCTTGACCTAATTTCTTTTGAACCTTCACCTTTCTAATATAAAAGCAAAGTTAGGCAGCCATCAGAATAGAGAACACTGCAATATTTTCTGTGCTAAAACTCTGAAAACCATTTTCTCTATTATCTCTCTTGCACTATCACTTTGACCATATTATATTGAGAGTTCTACACACCATATAGGTGTTATTGTAATTGGGCTTCAAATTGTTTTTATCAGCACTATTAAGAGTGCATATTTGTTGGTAAGAGTCGTGTGACTCAAACCCTTCTTTTTCTACACCATTATTACAAGAGAGGTGATATCTCTTGTGGTGTTGTCTTGGATGTGATTTCCAAGTGTTTACAAGGGAGGTGATATTCCTTGTGGTTTACAAGAGAGGTGATATCTCTTGTGGTATTTTCTTGGATGTGATTTCCAAGTGTTTACAAGGGAGGTGATATTCCTTGTGGTTGACAAGAGAGGTGATATCTCTTGGGTTATTGTCTTGAGACTCTTTCACTGGGGGAGGTGATATCCCTGGTCTGTGAGGAGTGCTCTACATTGTAAAGGTTCTAGTTTATCCTGTTTAAAAACTAGAGTTGATTGAAATCCCTTGGTCGTATTGTCTTGGGGACTGGACGTAGGCCACGTGGGTAGTCTGTGGCCGAACCAGGATATATCATTGTGTTCATTCTCTTTCCCTATCCTCTTTACATTTCCTCATTTTATTTATCGCGCTTTAATTTCAAACGATTTATCTTTCAAAGCGCCTTAATTTGATAACAATTATTTATCCGCTGCGATTTCTGTTTATATTTTAAAAGGGTTTTTGATTTAACGCAAAAGATTTCATTATTATATAAAACCCAATTCACCCCCCCTCTTGGGTGATGGTTGCCACGGCCAACAAGTGGTATCAGAGCTTCGGCTCTGGTTAGTAGCTTAACAGCTCCGAGTTAAGATCCTTTTGGCAACCTTTTAAGTTTTCCAAAATGTATGGTTTTGAAATTGACAAACCACCATTCTTTGATGGTGAGAATTACATGTATTGGAAAATGAGAATTGAAATTTTTATGCAGTCAATTGATGTTGACTTATGGGATATTGGAGTCAATGGACTCATTCTCAAACCCAAAGAGCATCAGACTGAGTTTGACAAAAATTGTTTTTGCTTGAATCTCAAAGCTATGCAAATTCTTAGGAATTGTTTGTGCGATGATGCTTATGAGAAAATTAAGAATTGTGATCGTGCCAAGGATATTTTGAATGTGCTTGATTTTAATTACCTTGTCACTAACACTTTTGAGACTGAAAGCAATTACAGGAAAGGGCAAAACTCATTGGAGGAAAGAAATCCTCAAGAACATGCCAAGAAGAAGGACCACAAAAGCAAAGAGTCATATGTGCAGAAAATAGAAAATATTCTCAAAGTGACTCAAAGGAATTTGGAGGTAAACGATTCTGAACTCAAATCATCAAATGATGAATGGTCACATGCATACAATAATTTGTATGATGAATTGTTGAGTTTAGAAAATAAGAATTTAAATTCCTTGAAAAGTATTTCATCAATTGAAAGTGATTTGGAAAATCTGAAAAATGAATATACTTTTCATGGTGAAGAAAATTTAATGAAATTCGAATCCTCTTCATATTATAAAAATTGCATATTTATTAATAATCAAGTCGAGGAATTATTTCATGAAATTGTTGGAATAAAAAGTCATACATGTGTACAACCTTCTTATGAAAATTGTTTGATGAAAAATAAAAGGGATGTAACATGTAATTACTGTGGAAAGTTAGGACATATTTCTCATATGTGCAATTATAGGAAAAACCACTGTATGAGAAACAAATTTGCTTGGGTGCCTAAAGGCACAAATGTCTTGTCCATTAATCCACAAGGACCCAATATGAAATGGGTACCAAAAGGTCTCTCTAGTTCCTCAAATTTGCAGGAAAAATCAAAGCCTGAGAAACAATCTAGCTCACATAAGGGTTTGACATCAAGAAGAATGCTTCACAACTCTGATATTGCAATCACGACATATAGAAGCAAAGATCGCTTGATGAATAACTCAAACAAGGGCAAGATTGATGATGCAAAAGGTAGATCTAAAATCAAACCAAAGTGGGTAAGAAAGGATAGTCTTGTGAATCTACATAACAAGGTTTTCTCCCAAGAAATAGACAAAGTTTCTGAAAATTCGAGCAATAATCGATTACCAAAAGGAGATAATCGATTATGCACAGAAAGGAGACAACTATCAAAAGTCAGTAAGGTTGTAATCGATTATGATAATCGATTACGCTTGGACGAGGAGCAGAAAGGCAAAAGTCAGAATGCCTCTAATCGATTAGCATAATCGATTATGCAAGTGGGTATGTTTTCAGAAGAGTCAAAATCGATTACATAATCGATTATGCATGGTAAAACCTTTTACATGATTAACTCTTCAAAATTATTTAGGATCTTTCATCTTTATACATTCTTTTCTCCAATGCCTTAGAAAATTGAAATATTATTTTGAAAAATTATTTTAGAAAGGGGGAGAATTATTTACATGCTTAAGGGAAATAATCATACACTTGCAAAAGGGGGAGTCAATTCTTTTATTATCCTGGCACTTGCTTCCGCACACATGTTTGAATTACACTGATGCCTTTTATATATTTATTACTCTGAATATATGCCTTGCTTTATCAATATTTTTCCCGCTTTTTGATAATGCCAAAAGGGGGAGAGTTATCTGAATGCATGATTCAGGGGGAGTGGATTTGAATGTATGCATAGAGTGAGGGGGAGTAGAGCAAACTGCACTTAGAACTTAGAACTCTGATATATTTGCTTGAACTGCTCTAACCATCTCTTTCTAGCAAATCCCTCCTGAGATGTTTGTCATCATCAAAAAGGGGGAGAATGTGAATATATGCCTTGACAGGTACTTTAAGTTTTGATGAATGACAAAAGGGAAAGGTCCAGAAGGACTAAATTGCAAAAAGCGGAAAGTTATAAAGCAAGCAAGCACGAGGGGCAAAATGGGCATTTCAGTATTTGTATTGAGTGTTTTAGAAAAGTGTGTAAATGGTAAGTAGGGTTCTCAATTTAATATTGGTCTCACACACACACTTTTAACATGTGCCAAAAACATTTTAAACATGTTTATATCTGACAATTAATTGCGCTTAATGAGTAATCAAATATTAATTGTTAAGATTTTCAAATTCAAATATGCTTCGAGCCATAATCGATTATGGGAAACCAATAATCGATTATTATATGTATTAAAAGGCTTTAAATGAGTTTAATGGGTAATTATGTTATTAAAGCCGTTGAGTTTGAATTTTGAAATAGAATAATCGATTATGTGAAATGTATAATCGATTATGTCTTTCTGGCTTTCAACGTACTTCAAACAGAAACCCCGTAATCGATTATGTAATCGATTATGGCTTTTTATATGAAAGTCAGTGGACTCGTAATCGATTAGTATAATCGATTATGCCTATTCTGTCAAAGTGAGCGCTTCCTGAAATTGGTTTAAATAATCGATTATGAGAATGTAATAATCGATTATGCTGCGACAAAAATGAATTTTAAGAGGCTTGACCTAATTTCTTTTGAACCTTCACCTTTCTAATATAAAAGCAAAGTTAGGCAGCCATCAGAATAGAGAACACTGCAATATTTTCTGTGCTAAAACTCTGAAAACCATTTTCTCTATTATCTCTCTTGCACTATCACTTTGACCATATTATATTGAGAGTTCTACACACCATATAGGTGTTATTGTAATTGGGCTTCAAATTGTTTTTATCAGCACTATTAAGAGTGCATATTTGTTGGTAAGAGTCGTGTGACTCAAACCCTTCTTTTTCTACACCATTATTACAAGAGAGGTGATATCTCTTGTGGTGTTGTCTTGGATGTGATTTCCAAGTGTTTACAAGGGAGGTGATATTCCTTGTGGTTTACAAGAGAGGTGATATCTCTTGTGGTATTTTCTTGGATGTGATTTCCAAGTGTTTACAAGGGAGGTGATATTCCTTGTGGTTGACAAGAGAGGTGATATCTCTTGGGTTATTGTCTTGAGACTCTTTCACTGGGGGAGGTGATATCCCTGGTCTGTGAGGAGTGCTCTACATTGTAAAGGTTCTAGTTTATCCTGTTTAAAAACTAGAGTTGATTGAAATCCCTTGGTCGTATTGTCTTGGGGACTGGACGTAGGCCACGTGGGTAGTCTGTGGCCGAACCAGGATATATCATTGTGTTCATTCTCTTTCCCTATCCTCTTTACATTTCCTCATTTTATTTATCGCGCTTTAATTTCAAACGATTTATCTTTCAAAGCGCCTTAATTTGATAACAATTATTTATCCGCTGCGATTTCTGTTTATATTTTAAAAGGGTTTTTGATTTAACGCAAAAGATTTCATTATTATATAAAACCCAATTCACCCCCCTCTTGGGTGATGGTTGCCACGGCCAACAAGTGGTATCAGAGCTTCGGCTCTGGTTAGTAGCTTAACAGCTCCGAGTTAAGATCCTTTTGGCAACCTTTTAAGTTTTCCAAAATGTATGGTTTTGAAATTGACAAACCACCATTCTTTGATGGTGAGAATTACATGTATTGGAAAATGAGAATTGAAATTTTTATGCAGTCAATTGATGTTGACTTATGGGATATTGGAGTCAATGGACTCATTCTCAAACCCAAAGAGCATCAGACTGAGTTTGACAAAAATTGTTTTTGCTTGAATCTCAAAGCTATGCAAATTCTTAGGAATTGTTTGTGCGATGATGCTTATGAGAAAATTAAGAATTGTGATCGTGCCAAGGATATTTTGAATGTGCTTGATTTTAATTACCTTGTCACTAACACTTTTGAGACTGAAAGCAATTACAGGAAAGGGCAAAACTCATTGGAGGAAAGAAATCCTCAAGAACATGCCAAGAAGAAGGACCACAAAAGCAAAGAGTCATATGTGCAGAAAATAGAAAATATTCTCAAAGTGACTCAAAGGAATTTGGAGGTAAACGATTCTGAACTCAAATCATCAAATGATGAATGGTCACATGCATACAATAATTTGTATGATGAATTGTTGAGTTTAGAAAATAAGAATTTAAATTCCTTGAAAAGTATTTCATCAATTGAAAGTGATTTGGAAAATCTGAAAAATGAATATACTTTTCATGGTGAAGAAAATTTAATGAAATTCGAATCCTCTTCATATTATAAAAATTGCATATTTATTAATAATCAAGTCGAGGAATTATTTCATGAAATTGTTGGAATAAAAAGTCATACATGTGTACAACCTTCTTATGAAAATTGTTTGATGAAAAATAAAAGGGATGTAACATGTAATTACTGTGGAAAGTTAGGACATATTTCTCATATGTGCAATTATAGGAAAAACCACTGTATGAGAAACAAATTTGCTTGGGTGCCTAAAGGCACAAATGTCTTGTCCATTAATCCACAAGGACCCAATATGAAATGGGTACCAAAAGGTCTCTCTAGTTCCTCAAATTTGCAGGAAAAATCAAAGCCTGAGAAACAATCTAGCTCACATAAGGGTTTGACATCAAGAAGAATGCTTCACAACTCTGATATTGCAATCACGACATATAGAAGCAAAGATCGCTTGATGAATAACTCAAACAAGGGCAAGATTGATGATGCAAAAGGTAGATCTAAAATCAAACCAAAGTGGGTAAGAAAGGATAGTCTTGTGAATCTACATAACAAGGTTTTCTCCCAAGAAATAGACAAAGTTTCTGAAAATTCGAGCAATAATCGATTACCAAAAGGAGATAATCGATTATGCACAGAAAGGAGACAACTATCAAAAGTCAGTAAGGTTGTAATCGATTATGATAATCGATTACGCTTGGACGAGGAGCAGAAAGGCAAAAGTCAGAATGCCTCTAATCGATTAGCATAATCGATTATGCAAGTGGGTATGTTTTCAGAAGAGTCAAAATCGATTACATAATCGATTATGCATGGTAAAACCTTTTACATGATTAACTCTTCAAAATTATTTAGGATCTTTCATCTTTATACATTCTTTTCTCCAATGCCTTAGAAAATTGAAATATTATTTTGAAAAATTATTTTAGAAAGGGGGAGAATTATTTACATGCTTAAGGGAAATAATCATACACTTGCAAAAGGGGGAGTCAATTCTTTTATTATCCTGGCACTTGCTTCCGCACACATGTTTGAATTACACTGATGCCTTTTATATATTTATTACTCTGAATATATGCCTTGCTTTATCAATATTTTTCCCGCTTTTTGATAATGCCAAAAGGGGGAGAGTTATCTGAATGCATGATTCAGGGGGAGTGGATTTGAATGTATGCATAGAGTGAGGGGGAGTAGAGCAAACTGCACTTAGAACTTAGAACTCTGATATATTTGCTTGAACTGCTCTAACCATCTCTTTCTAGCAAATCCCTCCTGAGATGTTTGTCATCATCAAAAAGGGGGAGAATGTGAATATATGCCTTGACAGGTACTTTAAGTTTTGATGAATGACAAAAGGGAAAGGTCCAGAAGGACTAAATTGCAAAAAGCGGAAAGTTATAAAGCAAGCAAGCACGAGGGGCAAAATGGGCATTTCAGTATTTGTATTGAGTGTTTTAGAAAAGTGTGTAAATGGTAAGTAGGGTTCTCAATTTAATATTGGTCTCACACACACACTTTTAACATGTGCCAAAAACATTTTAAACATGTTTATATCTGACAATTAATTGCGCTTAATGAGTAATCAAATATTAATTGTTAAGATTTTCAAATTCAAATATGCTTCGAGCCATAATCGATTATGGGAAACCAATAATCGATTATTATATGTATTAAAAGGCTTTAAATGAGTTTAATGGGTAATTATGTTATTAAAGCCGTTGAGTTTGAATTTTGAAATAGAATAATCGATTATGTGAAATGTATAATCGATTATGTCTTTCTGGCTTTCAACGTACTTCAAACAGAAACCCCGTAATCGATTATGTAATCGATTATGGCTTTTTATATGAAAGTCAGTGGACTCGTAATCGATTAGTATAATCGATTATGCCTATTCTGTCAAAGTGAGCGCTTCCTGAAATTGGTTTAAATAATCGATTATGAGAATGTAATAATCGATTATGCTGCGACAAAAATGAATTTTAAGAGGCTTGACCTAATTTCTTTTGAACCTTCACCTTTCTAATATAAAAGCAAAGTTAGGCAGCCATCAGAATAGAGAACACTGCAATATTTTCTGTGCTAAAACTCTGAAAACCATTTTCTCTATTATCTCTCTTGCACTATCACTTTGACCATATTATATTGAGAGTTCTACACACCATATAGGTGTTATTGTAATTGGGCTTCAAATTGTTTTTATCAGCACTATTAAGAGTGCATATTTGTTGGTAAGAGTCGTGTGACTCAAACCCTTCTTTTTCTACACCATTATTACAAGAGAGGTGATATCTCTTGTGGTGTTGTCTTGGATGTGATTTCCAAGTGTTTACAAGGGAGGTGATATTCCTTGTGGTTTACAAGAGAGGTGATATCTCTTGTGGTATTTTCTTGGATGTGATTTCCAAGTGTTTACAAGGGAGGTGATATTCCTTGTGGTTGACAAGAGAGGTGATATCTCTTGGGTTATTGTCTTGAGACTCTTTCACTGGGGGAGGTGATATCCCTGGTCTGTGAGGAGTGCTCTACATTGTAAAGGTTCTAGTTTATCCTGTTTAAAAACTAGAGTTGATTGAAATCCCTTGGTCGTATTGTCTTGGGGACTGGACGTAGGCCACGTGGGTAGTCTGTGGCCGAACCAGGATATATCATTGTGTTCATTCTCTTTCCCTATCCTCTTTACATTTCCTCATTTTATTTATCGCGCTTTAATTTCAAACGATTTATCTTTCAAAGCGCCTTAATTTGAAAACAATTATTTATCCGCTGCGATTTCTGTTTATATTTTAAAAGGGTTTTTGATTTAACGCAAAAGATTTCATTATTATTTAAAACCCAATTCACCCCCCCTCTTGGGTGATGGTTGCCACGGCCAACAAGTGGTATCAGAGCTTCGGCTCTGGTTAGTAGCTTAACAGCTCCGAGTTAAGATCCTTTTGGCAACCTTTTAAGTTTTCCAAAATGTATGGTTTTGAAATTGACAAACCACCATTCTTTGATGGTGAGAATTACATGTATTGGAAAATGAGAATTGAAATTTTTATGCAGTCAATTGATGTTGACTTATGGGATATTGGAGTCAATGGACTCATTCTCAAACCCAAAGAGCATCAGACTGAGTTTGACAAAAATTGTTTTTGCTTGAATCTCAAAGCTATGCAAATTCTTAGGAATTGTTTGTGCGATGATGCTTATGAGAAAATTAAGAATTGTGATCGTGCCAAGGATATTTTGAATGTGCTTGATTTTAATTACCTTGTCACTAACACTTTTGAGACTGAAAGCAATTACAGGAAAGGGCAAAACTCATTGGAGGAAAGAAATCCTCAAGAACATGCCAAGAAGAAGGACCACAAAAGCAAAGAGTCATATGTGCAGAAAATAGAAAATATTCTCAAAGTGACTCAAAGGAATTTGGAGGTAAACGATTCTGAACTCAAATCATCAAATGATGAATGGTCACATGCATACAATAATTTGTATGATGAATTGTTGAGTTTAGAAAATAAGAATTTAAATTCCTTGAAAAGTATTTCATCAATTGAAAGTGATTTGGAAAATCTGAAAAATGAATATACTTTTCATGGTGAAGAAAATTTAATGAAATTCGAATCCTCTTCATATTATAAAAATTGCATATTTATTAATAATCAAGTCGAGGAATTATTTCATGAAATTGTTGGAATAAAAAGTCATACATGTGTACAACCTTCTTATGAAAATTGTTTGATGAAAAATAAAAGGGATGTAACATGTAATTACTGTGGAAAGTTAGGACATATTTCTCATATGTGCAATTATAGGAAAAACCACTGTATGAGAAACAAATTTGCTTGGGTGCCTAAAGGCACAAATGTCTTGTCCATTAATCCACAAGGACCCAATATGAAATGGGTACCAAAAGGTCTCTCTAGTTCCTCAAATTTGCAGGAAAAATCAAAGCCTGAGAAACAATCTAGCTCACATAAGGGTTTGACATCAAGAAGAATGCTTCACAACTCTGATATTGCAATCACGACATATAGAAGCAAAGATCGCTTGATGAATAACTCAAACAAGGGCAAGATTGATGATGCAAAAGGTAGATCTAAAATCAAACCAAAGTGGGTAAGAAAGGATAGTCTTGTGAATCTACATAACAAGGTTTTCTCCCAAGAAATAGACAAAGTTTCTGAAAATTCGAGCAATAATCGATTACCAAAAGGAGATAATCGATTATGCACAGAAAGGAGACAACTATCAAAAGTCAGTAAGGTTGTAATCGATTATGATAATCGATTACGCTTGGACGAGGAGCAGAAAGGCAAAAGTCAGAATGCCTCTAATCGATTAGCATAATCGATTATGCAAGTGGGTATGTTTTCAGAAGAGTCAAAATCGATTACATAATCGATTATGCATGGTAAAACCTTTTACATGATTAACTCTTCAAAATTATTTAGGATCTTTCATCTTTATACATTCTTTTCTCCAATGCCTTAGAAAATTGAAATATTATTTTGAAAAATTATTTTAGAAAGGGGGAGAATTATTTACATGCTTAAGGGAAATAATCATACACTTGCAAAAGGGGGAGTCAATTCTTTTATTATCCTGGCACTTGCTTCCGCACACATGTTTGAATTACACTGATGCCTTTTATATATTTATTACTCTGAATATATGCCTTGCTTTATCAATATTTTTCCCGCTTTTTGATAATGCCAAAAGGGGGAGAGTTATCTGAATGCATGATTCAGGGGGAGTGGATTTGAATGTATGCATAGAGTGAGGGGGAGTAGAGCAAACTGCACTTAGAACTTAGAACTCTGATATATTTGCTTGAACTGCTCTAACCATCTCTTTCTAGCAAATCCCTCCTGAGATGTTTGTCATCATCAAAAAGGGGGAGAATGTGAATATATGCCTTGACAGGTACTTTAAGTTTTGATGAATGACAAAAGGGAAAGGTCCAGAAGGACTAAATTGCAAAAAGCGGAAAGTTATAAAGCAAGCAAGCACGAGGGGCAAAATGGGCATTTCAGTATTTGTATTGAGTGTTTTAGAAAAGTGTGTAAATGGTAAGTAGGGTTCTCAATTTAATATTGGTCTCACACACACACTTTTAACATGTGCCAAAAACATTTTAAACATGTTTATATCTGACAATTAATTGCGCTTAATGAGTAATCAAATATTAATTGTTAAGATTTTCAAATTCAAATATGCTTCGAGCCATAATCGATTATGGGAAACCAATAATCGATTATTATATGTATTAAAAGGCTTTAAATGAGTTTAATGGGTAATTATGTTATTAAAGCCGTTGAGTTTGAATTTTGAAATAGAATAATCGATTATGTGAAATGTATAATCGATTATGTCTTTCTGGCTTTCAACGTACTTCAAACAGAAACCCCGTAATCGATTATGTAATCGATTATGGCTTTTTATATGAAAGTCAGTGGACTCGTAATCGATTAGTATAATCGATTATGCCTATTCTGTCAAAGTGAGCGCTTCCTGAAATTGGTTTAAATAATCGATTATGAGAATGTAATAATCGATTATGCTGCGACAAAAATGAATTTTAAGAGGCTTGACCTAATTTCTTTTGAACCTTCACCTTTCTAATATAAAAGCAAAGTTAGGCAGCCATCAGAATAGAGAACACTGCAATATTTTCTGTGCTAAAACTCTGAAAACCATTTTCTCTATTATCTCTCTTGCACTATCACTTTGACCATATTATATTGAGAGTTCTACACACCATATAGGTGTTATTGTAATTGGGCTTCAAATTGTTTTTATCAGCACTATTAAGAGTGCATATTTGTTGGTAAGAGTCGTGTGACTCAAACCCTTCTTTTTCTACACCATTATTACAAGAGAGGTGATATCTCTTGTGGTGTTGTCTTGGATGTGATTTCCAAGTGTTTACAAGGGAGGTGATATTCCTTGTGGTTTACAAGAGAGGTGATATCTCTTGTGGTATTTTCTTGGATGTGATTTCCAAGTGTTTACAAGGGAGGTGATATTCCTTGTGGTTGACAAGAGAGGTGATATCTCTTGGGTTATTGTCTTGAGACTCTTTCACTGGGGGAGGTGATATCCCTGGTCTGTGAGGAGTGCTCTACATTGTAAAGGTTCTAGTTTATCCTGTTTAAAAACTAGAGTTGATTGAAATCCCTTGGTCGTATTGTCTTGGGGACTGGACGTAGGCCACGTGGGTAGTCTGTGGCCGAACCAGGATATATCATTGTGTTCATTCTCTTTCCCTATCCTCTTTACATTTCCTCATTTTATTTATCGCGCTTTAATTTCAAACGATTTATCTTTCAAAGAGCCTTAATTTGAAAACAATTATTTATCCGCTGCGATTTCTGTTTATATTTTAAAAGGGTTTTTGATTTAAAGCAAAAGATTTCATTATTATTTAAAACCCAATTCACCCCCCCTCTTGGGTGATGGTTGCCACGGCCAACAAGTGGTATCAGAGCTTCGGCTCTGGTTAGTAGCTTAACAGCTCCGAGTTAAGATCCTTTTGGCAACCTTTTAAGTTTTCCAAAATGTATGGTTTTGAAATTGACAAACCACCATTCTTTGATGGTGAGAATTACATGTATTGGAAAATGAGAATTGAAATTTTTATGCAGTCAATTGATGTTGACTTATGGGATATTGGAGTCAATGGACTCATTCTCAAACCCAAAGAGCATCAGACTGAGTTTGACAAAAATTGTTTTTGCTTGAATCTCAAAGCTATGCAAATTCTTAGGAATTGTTTGTGCGATGATGCTTATGAGAAAATTAAGAATTGTGATCGTGCCAAGGATATTTTGAATGTGCTTGATTTTAATTACCTTGTCACTAACACTTTTGAGACTGAAAGCAATTACAGGAAAGGGCAAAACTCATTGGAGGAAAGAAATCCTCAAGAACATGCCAAGAAGAAGGACCACAAAAGCAAAGAGTCATATGTGCAGAAAATAGAAAATATTCTCAAAGTGACTCAAAGGAATTTGGAGGTAAACGATTCTGAACTCAAATCATCAAATGATGAATGGTCACATGCATACAATAATTTGTATGATGAATTGTTGAGTTTAGAAAATAAGAATTTAAATTCCTTGAAAAGTATTTCATCAATTGAAAGTGATTTGGAAAATCTGAAAAATGAATATACTTTTCATGGTGAAGAAAATTTAATGAAATTCGAATCCTCTTCATATTATAAAAATTGCATATTTATTAATAATCAAGTCGAGGAATTATTTCATGAAATTGTTGGAATAAAAAGTCATACATGTGTACAACCTTCTTATGAAAATTGTTTGATGAAAAATAAAAGGGATGTAACATGTAATTACTGTGGAAAGTTAGGACATATTTCTCATATGTGCAATTATAGGAAAAACCACTGTATGAGAAACAAATTTGCTTGGGTGCCTAAAGGCACAAATGTCTTGTCCATTAATCCACAAGGACCCAATATGAAATGGGTACCAAAAGGTCTCTCTAGTTCCTCAAATTTGCAGGAAAAATCAAAGCCTGAGAAACAATCTAGCTCACATAAGGGTTTGACATCAAGAAGAATGCTTCACAACTCTGATATTGCAATCACGACATATAGAAGCAAAGATCGCTTGATGAATAACTCAAACAAGGGCAAGATTGATGATGCAAAAGGTAGATCTAAAATCAAACCAAAGTGGGTAAGAAAGGATAGTCTTGTGAATCTACATAACAAGGTTTTCTCCCAAGAAATAGACAAAGTTTCTGAAAATTCGAGCAATAATCGATTACCAAAAGGAGATAATCGATTATGCACAGAAAGGAGACAACTATCAAAAGTCAGTAAGGTTGTAATCGATTATGATAATCGATTACGCTTGGACGAGGAGCAGAAAGGCAAAAGTCAGAATGCCTCTAATCGATTAGCATAATCGATTATGCAAGTGGGTATGTTTTCAGAAGAGTCAAAATCGATTACATAATCGATTATGCATGGTAAAACCTTTTACATGATTAACTCTTCAAAATTATTTAGGATCTTTCATCTTTATACATTCTTTTCTCCAATGCCTTAGAAAATTGAAATATTATTTTGAAAAATTATTTTAGAAAGGGGGAGAATTATTTACATGCTTAAGGGAAATAATCATACACTTGCAAAAGGGGGAGTCAATTCTTTTATTATCCTGGCACTTGCTTCCGCACACATGTTTGAATTACACTGATGCCTTTTATATATTTATTACTCTGAATATATGCCTTGCTTTATCAATATTTTTCCCGCTTTTTGATAATGCCAAAAGGGGGAGAGTTATCTGAATGCATGATTCAGGGGGAGTGGATTTGAATGTATGCATAGAGTGAGGGGGAGTAGAGCAAACTGCACTTAGAACTTAGAACTCTGATATATTTGCTTGAACTGCTCTAACCATCTCTTTCTAGCAAATCCCTCCTGAGATGTTTGTCATCATCAAAAAGGGGGAGAATGTGAATATATGCCTTGACAGGTACTTTAAGTTTTGATGAATGACAAAAGGGAAAGGTCCAGAAGGACTAAATTGCAAAAAGCGGAAAGTTATAAAGCAAGCAAGCACGAGGGGCAAAATGGGCATTTCAGTATTTGTATTGAGTGTTTTAGAAAAGTGTGTAAATGGTAAGTAGGGTTCTCAATTTAATATTGGTCTCACACACACACTTTTAACATGTGCCAAAAACATTTTAAACATGTTTATATCTGACAATTAATTGCGCTTAATGAGTAATCAAATATTAATTGTTAAGATTTTCAAATTCAAATATGCTTCGAGCCATAATCGATTATGGGAAACCAATAATCGATTATTATATGTATTAAAAGGCTTTAAATGAGTTTAATGGGTAATTATGTTATTAAAGCCGTTGAGTTTGAATTTTGAAATAGAATAATCGATTATGTGAAATGTATAATCGATTATGTCTTTCTGGCTTTCAACGTACTTCAAATAGAAACCCCGTAATCGATTATGTAATCGATTATGGCTTTTTATATGAAAGTCAGTGGACTCGTAATCGATTAGTATAATCGATTATGCCTATTCTGTCAAAGTGAGCGCTTCCTGAAATTGGTTTAAATAATCGATTATGAGAATGTAATAATCGATTATGCTGCGACAAAAATGAATTTTAAGAGGCTTGACCTAATTTCTTTTGAACCTTCACCTTTCTAATATAAAAGCAAAGTTAGGCAGCCATCAGAATAGAGAACACTGCAATATTTTCTGTGCTAAAACTCTGAAAACCATTTTCTCTATTATCTCTCTTGCACTATCACTTTGACCATATTATATTGAGAGTTCTACACACCATATAGGTGTTATTGTAATTGGGCTTCAAATTGTTTTTATCAGCACTATTAAGAGTGCATATTTGTTGGTAAGAGTCGTGTGACTCAAACCCTTCTTTTTCTACACCATTATTACAAGAGAGGTGATATCTCTTGTGGTGTTGTCTTGGATGTGATTTCCAAGTGTTTACAAGGGAGGTGATATTCCTTGTGGTTTACAAGAGAGGTGATATCTCTTGTGGTATTTTCTTGGATGTGATTTCCAAGTGTTTACAAGGGAGGTGATATTCCTTGTGGTTGACAAGAGAGGTGATATCTCTTGGGTTATTGTCTTGAGACTCTTTCACTGGGGGAGGTGATATCCCTGGTCTGTGAGGAGTGCTCTACATTGTAAAGGTTCTAGTTTATCCTGTTTAAAAACTAGAGTTGATTGAAATCCCTTGGTCGTATTGTCTTGGGGACTGGACGTAGGCCACGTGGGTAGTCTGTGGCCGAACCAGGATATATCATTGTGTTCATTCTCTTTCCCTATCCTCTTTACATTTCCTCATTTTATTTATCGCGCTTTAATTTCAAACGATTTATCTTTCAAAGAGCCTTAATTTGAAAACAATTATTTATCCGCTGCGATTTCTGTTTATATTTTAAAAGGGTTTTTGATTTAAAGCAAAAGATTTCATTATTATTTAAAACCCAATTCACCCCCCCTCTTGGGTGATGGTTGCCACGGCCAACAAGTGGTATCAGAGCTTCGGCTCTGGTTAGTAGCTTAACAGCTCCGAGTTAAGATCCTTTTGGCAACCTTTTAAGTTTTCCAAAATGTATGGTTTTGAAATTGACAAACCACCATTCTTTGATGGTGAGAATTACATGTATTGGAAAATGAGAATTGAAATTTTTATGCAGTCAATTGATGTTGACTTATGGGATATTGGAGTCAATGGACTCATTCTCAAACCCAAAGAGCATCAGACTGAGTTTGACAAAAATTGTTTTTGCTTGAATCTCAAAGCTATGCAAATTCTTAGGAATTGTTTGTGCGATGATGCTTATGAGAAAATTAAGAATTGTGATCGTGCCAAGGATATTTTGAATGTGCTTGATTTTAATTACCTTGTCACTAACACTTTTGAGACTGAAAGCAATTACAGGAAAGGGCAAAACTCATTGGAGGAAAGAAATCCTCAAGAACATGCCAAGAAGAAGGACCACAAAAGCAAAGAGTCATATGTGCAGAAAATAGAAAATATTCTCAAAGTGACTCAAAGGAATTTGGAGGTAAACGATTCTGAACTCAAATCATCAAATGATGAATGGTCACATGCATACAATAATTTGTATGATGAATTGTTGAGTTTAGAAAATAAGAATTTAAATTCCTTGAAAAGTATTTCATCAATTGAAAGTGATTTGGAAAATCTGAAAAATGAATATACTTTTCATGGTGAAGAAAATTTAATGAAATTCGAATCCTCTTCATATTATAAAAATTGCATATTTATTAATAATCAAGTCGAGGAATTATTTCATGAAATTGTTGGAATAAAAAGTCATACATGTGTACAACCTTCTTATGAAAATTGTTTGATGAAAAATAAAAGGGATGTAACATGTAATTACTGTGGAAAGTTAGGACATATTTCTCATATGTGCAATTATAGGAAAAACCACTGTATGAGAAACAAATTTGCTTGGGTGCCTAAAGGCACAAATGTCTTGTCCATTAATCCACAAGGACCCAATATGAAATGGGTACCAAAAGGTCTCTCTAGTTCCTCAAATTTGCAGGAAAAATCAAAGCCTGAGAAACAATCTAGCTCACATAAGGGTTTGACATCAAGAAGAATGCTTCACAACTCTGATATTGCAATCACGACATATAGAAGCAAAGATCGCTTGATGAATAACTCAAACAAGGGCAAGATTGATGATGCAAAAGGTAGATCTAAAATCAAACCAAAGTGGGTAAGAAAGGATAGTCTTGTGAATCTACATAACAAGGTTTTCTCCCAAGAAATAGACAAAGTTTCTGAAAATTCGAGCAATAATCGATTACCAAAAGGAGATAATCGATTATGCACAGAAAGGAGACAACTATCAAAAGTCAGTAAGGTTGTAATCGATTATGATAATCGATTACGCTTGGACGAGGAGCAGAAAGGCAAAAGTCAGAATGCCTCTAATCGATTAGCATAATCGATTATGCAAGTGGGTATGTTTTCAGAAGAGTCAAAATCGATTACATAATCGATTATGCATGGTAAAACCTTTTACATGATTAACTCTTCAAAATTATTTAGGATCTTTCATCTTTATACATTCTTTTCTCCAATGCCTTAGAAAATTGAAATATTATTTTGAAAAATTATTTTAGAAAGGGGGAGAATTATTTACATGCTTAAGGGAAATAATCATACACTTGCAAAAGGGGGAGTCAATTCTTTTATTATCCTGGCACTTGCTTCCGCACACATGTTTGAATTACACTGATGCCTTTTATATATTTATTACTCTGAATATATGCCTTGCTTTATCAATATTTTTCCCGCTTTTTGATAATGCCAAAAGGGGGAGAGTTATCTGAATGCATGATTCAGGGGGAGTGGATTTGAATGTATGCATAGAGTGAGGGGGAGTAGAGCAAACTGCACTTAGAACTTAGAACTCTGATATATTTGCTTGAACTGCTCTAACCATCTCTTTCTAGCAAATCCCTCCTGAGATGTTTGTCATCATCAAAAAGGGGGAGAATGTGAATATATGCCTTGACAGGTACTTTAAGTTTTGATGAATGACAAAAGGGAAAGGTCCAGAAGGACTAAATTGCAAAAAGCGGAAAGTTATAAAGCAAGCAAGCACGAGGGGCAAAATGGGCATTTCAGTATTTGTATTGAGTGTTTTAGAAAAGTGTGTAAATGGTAAGTAGGGTTCTCAATTTAATATTGGTCTCACACACACACTTTTAACATGTGCCAAAAACATTTTAAACATGTTTATATCTGACAATTAATTGCGCTTAATGAGTAATCAAATATTAATTGTTAAGATTTTCAAATTCAAATATGCTTCGAGCCATAATCGATTATGGGAAACCAATAATCGATTATTATATGTATTAAAAGGCTTTAAATGAGTTTAATGGGTAATTATGTTATTAAAGCCGTTGAGTTTGAATTTTGAAATAGAATAATCGATTATGTGAAATGTATAATCGATTATGTCTTTCTGGCTTTCAACGTACTTCAAACAGAAACCCCGTAATCGATTATGTAATCGATTATGGCTTTTTATATGAAAGTCAGTGGACTCGTAATCGATTAGTATAATCGATTATGCCTATTCTGTCAAAGTGAGCGCTTCCTGAAATTGGTTTAAATAATCGATTATGAGAATGTAATAATCGATTATGTTGCGACAAAAATGAATTTTAAGAGGCTTGACCTAATTTCTTTTGAACCTTCACCTTTCTAATATAAAAGCAAAGTTAGGCAGCCATCAGAATAGAGAACACTGCAATATTTTCTGTGCTAAAACTCTGAAAACCATTTTCTCTATTATCTCTCTTGCACTATCACTTTGACCATATTATATTGAGAGTTCTACACACCATATAGGTGTTATTGTAATTGGGCTTCAAATTGTTTTTATCAGCACTATTAAGAGTGCATATTTGTTGGTAAGAGTCGTGTGACTCAAACCCTTCTTTTTCTACACCATTATTACAAGAGAGGTGATATCTCTTGTGGTGTTGTCTTGGATGTGATTTCCAAGTGTTTACAAGGGAGGTGATATTCCTTGTGGTTTACAAGAGAGGTGATATCTCTTGTGGTATTTTCTTGGATGTGATTTCCAAGTGTTTACAAGGGAGGTGATATTCCTTGTGGTTGACAAGAGAGGTGATATCTCTTGGGTTATTGTCTTGAGACTCTTTCACTGGGGGAGGTGATATCCCTGGTCTGTGAGGAGTGCTCTACATTGTAAAGGTTCTAGTTTATCCTGTTTAAAAACTAGAGTTGATTGAAATCCCTTGGTCGTATTGTCTTGGGGACTGGACGTAGGCCACGTGGGTAGTCTGTGGCCGAACCAGGATATATCATTGTGTTCATTCTCTTTCCCTATCCTCTTTACATTTCCTCATTTTATTTATCGCGCTTTAATTTCAAACGATTTATCTTTCAAAGCGCCTTAATTTGAAAACAATTATTTATCCGCTGCGATTTCTGTTTATATTTTAAAAGGGTTTTTGATTTAACGCAAAAGATTTCATTATTATTTAAAACCCAATTCACCCCCCTCTTGGGTGATGGTTGCCACGGCCAACACCCACTTCATTTCATCTATTTCATTTTCCTCCTCCTCCTCCTTCTTCTTCTTCTTTATCTCCATTCTTACTTCAAAGTTCCAACACTTAAAGTTTCCATTTTTATTTACTTTCAAGTTTCAAGTTCTTCATATTTTTTCTTTCTAGTTTCAAGGGTAATACTCTCATATGCTTCTTTTTCAAGTTCTCTACCTTATTTCATGAGTTTACATTATGTGATATTGAGCTTTTAACTTCTAAAATCTCTAGAAAATCATAGGAAACTCCTTTTAAGTTGAAACAAATTTCTATGAACTTCTATTGATCTCTACTTTCACATTCTAAGAGCTTGTATCAAACAAATATTTCTAACCTATTCTTCCAAGGATGGCTGAAACTATGCATTAGTGGCCTAGGAAGGTTTTGTTTTCATTTTTCCGAAGATCATGGACTTGAGCTCCTTAATACCTTTGAATGCTAAGTCTAAAAGATTGGAAAGTTTGAATATTTCTAGCCTATGAATCCAATGAAGGCCGAACCTATGATGGTTTAGGACCTAGAATGTTTTGTTTTCATTTTTCCAAAATGACCATGGACTTGAGCTCCTTAATACCTTTGGATGCTAACTCTAAGAGATTGGAAAGTTTAAAGATTTCTAGCCTATCAATCCAATGAAGGCCGAACCTATGATGGTTTAGGACCTAGGATGTTTTGTTTCATTTTTCCAAAATGATCATGGACTTGAGCTCCTTAATACATTTGGATGCTAAGTCTAAGAGATTGGAAAGTTTAAAGACTTCTAGGCTATAAATCCAATGAAGGCCGAACCTATGATGGTTTAGGACCTAGGATGTTTTGTTTTCATTCTCCAAAATGATCATGGACTAGAGCTCCTTAATACCTTTGGATGCTAAGAGATTGGAAAGTTTAAAGATTTCTAGCCTATCAATCTAATGAAGGCCGAACCTATGATGGTTTAGGACCTAGGATGTTTTGTTTTCATTTTCTAAAATGATCATGGACTAGAGCTCCTTAATACCTTTGGATGCTAAGTCTAAGAGATTGGAAAGTTTAAAGATTGTCTAGCCTATTTAACCTATTATGGTTGTGAACCTAGGATGTTTTGTTTCATTATTTCAATATGATCATGATTTTAGACTTCTTGATATCTTTAACACTAAATCTAAGAGCTTAGTAGGGTTGGAAATTTCTAGCCTACTTATACTAAAGAGGGCAAAACCCTAAGCATGGATTTAGTGAGATCTTTGTTCTATCTTTGTGAAGTGAACCTTGGTTATGAACTTCTAACACTTAAGGATCATTAATCCATGAGTTGTATTCTTGTCTGAAAACCTCTAACCCTATTTCATGCCATGGCCGAACCTTACCCTCTTGGTTTAGTATTCTTGGTTAACTTTTAACTTATGGTTTTGTTTTCTTAAACTTAGACTTTCGTCGCGGAGTAGACGAGGTCATTCGTAGTACATTTCCTCAAGCATCACGTACCTTTACCTTCACAAAAGGTAAGAGGGGACAGCCTGAGGGATATTCAATAGCTATGTGCATGTGTGTATGTGGGTTACTTGGTTTACTTGAATATGGTTATTATATTAAATCCAAGTTTGAATGATTTGTTTACTTGAAATGTTGTGATAACTGTTTGAAGTGGATCCTTACTGGATTTAAAGTGTTGTGAATCATATATGTTATGAACTGATATTAACTGCTATATTGTGGAATGAGATTATGATGATATTGATTGATGTCTGGAAAGCCAGACGTTAGTCGGCGCTCAACTAATCATATGATTAAAAGCCTAAATAAGCTACAAAGAGAATTTTGAAAGTAATGATGTTTATTTTAAAATGTCCTTTAGAAAAATATGTGTTTTATGGAGGGAAAAGCCTTTGGAAAATATTTGATTATGCATAGAGATGTTTTAAGAAAAAGATTTCAAGAGAAAATGGATTTCTTATAATAGTTTACAAATGATTTTCCAAATGAAAAGATTTCCTGTAAAGAAATACTTTCGAAAATGTTCCGATAACTTGGATAGGTTACCGAGGTTTTACTTTGATATTTGATTTTCACTGAGCGAAAAGTAAGAACAAGTGAAATCGAATCTAGTTCGCGAGACGTTGCTTCTAGTATTCTGTAATGTGCACGTTGATCTTTGATCCGTGTTAAGTATTGTGGACCGAGAGTCCTAATCATGATTGTTGCCTTAAAAATAGTTATTCTTAAGCTTGTGCAAGTATACACAAATGCCTTAAGTAGTATAGAACTTTTGTTCAGATATCGTTCCTACAGGGATTAAATTGATGCAATAAAATTCAGTTCAGATTATATGTTCAAAAGTTAGCAATGAGTAACCAAATCTTGTTGTATGCTGACATATTAATTAAGATAAAGATGTTGATGCTAAAAAATAAACAAGTTACAACTTGAAGGTAACTCAAAACAGATTAATAAAGAGAAGAGATCTGTATATTCAGATAATTAAATCAGCTTCAGGTATGCTGCAGCATAATTCATGTTTAGCTATCATTATGCTCTAACTATGCTCTAGCATCTAGCTCCAGGAAATTAAAGTTTGTTTTCCAACATTACAGGGTCAGATTCATTAACTTTGTTCTTCCTAGATTCAGATTAATTATGCCACCCTTTAGTTAAAGCTCGTTCCAGGTAGCTTAGAGGCATGAATAGCTATTCCTAGCCTAATCATCATCATTTAATTTTCCAATTAATGATTTAACCTCTATCCTTTACCAAGTTCCCACTTACTTAATTCTTCCAAAATAAATAAGCTAGACGTTCAATCAAGTTGATCACTCTTAATTAAACAGCGTTAAATGCGTGATAAAAGAAGATGCGCACACAATTATTACATAACTCAGCTAAACATTCATTATAATCGCATACCCAAAGCTTAAAGAGTTTAGCTCATAGTGAGCTTACAAAGAGCAAATGTAGATAAAGGGCAAGAAATCATTACAATGTAAGAACATAAAACACAGAAACAACAGCTCAGGAGGAAGAAGAAAGCTCAGCGCAGCTCTCAACTAAACAATTTGTAAAATCAGAATATTCCCCTCTGCCTTCAATAGGGTTTCCTAGATTCTTTTATAGTGCACTAAACCCTATTCTCTTTCATTCCATTTTGGGCCAACAATCAAAAGTATTCATAAAATAACCTAGCCCAAATTCTAAATGATGTAAGGAAGATGGTCCTATGCGCATGTGTTTCCTTAAAAACGACAGCGTCAGCGCCCTTTAGGAGAGATGAGAAGTGTCCTTGTCAGCTTTTGTCCTTTAGCGCCATGCTACTGAGAAGTGGTCCTTGCTGCAGCAACCAAGCTCTTGTATCCCCCTGCTTCAGCCTTGCTCCAGCAAGCTTTCTGCTCACCAAGACACAGAATTTTTAGACAATGATAGAGCAATCAGGAGCAAAAGGCTAATATTCACTATACTTAACACAAATTTGTACAAAAAAACATTTTCCCTAAGAAAGCAAACTTAAAACAATAAGGATAGCAAAGAATCTCAATAAAAAGGATCTAAATAACTCTTCATTCAAAGATTTATCAATGATGTTGTGGGCTAAGAGTCCTAATCTCGTTATTATGGATTGAGTATCCTAATTTCATTGTTGTGGACTGAGAGTCCAAATCATGCTGAAATAAGATGATAAATCTTTTCTATGACCACAAACCTTGACTGAGGCATCGGTCTTAGGTGTTGTGATTGAGCACTCGGACTATGTGTCCTGTTGATGATTGAGTAATGAAAATTTATGAATAGTCGTTAGCTTTGAGCTTCGACAACGAATGAGATTGAACACAAAGAAAACCTCCTGAATGAATGTTTTATTCATGCATTTAGGCAGACGTGCCTCATAGTTTAGTCACTTCGATGATGCCCAAGCAAGGGCTATTGGTCACTTCGGTGATGTCCAAGCAGGGACTTCTTAGTCACTTCGGTGATATCCAAGCAGGGACTTCTTAGTCACTTCGGTGATGTCCAAACAGGGACTTTAGTCATGACAGTGATGCCCAAGTGGGGGCTTTGAGTTTTGATCAACTCAGAAAAATGAAGGGATCTCATGAGATTAAGTTTATAGAGCCGGAATATTGAAGTGTCATGCATAATCTTTATAAAATCTGATTGTGTGGATATGACATCCATTGATATAACACCTGTCATTTTTATCCATTAATATTTGGTAAATGTTAATATGTTGATGTGATGCATGTATCATGCATATGGTTATTGTAATCTATCCATATATTGGTATCTCACTCTTGCATATCTTCTTGTTACTTCTGTGACACCCTTCTACCCCGCATGTTAAAAGCCATTTAAATTAAAAAAAACATTTAAAGGAAAACATGCAATTACTGAATAAAATAAACAATTGTCCATGGGTAGAAAAGTCCCACATGAACCGTTTACAACGCGGAAATAAAATAAGTTTTAAACAATAAAAACATAACCAACCAAAGTAATATAACCCAACTCCGATGCCACATACAGAGCTGGTATAACCGTTCCGGAATAAAATCCACGGAATTACAACTGAAACTAACGACTACGAAACATAAACTAGCCCTACGATGAGTGGCCGCTCCTTAGAGTCACTCCTCTCCGGGCTGCTCGTCATCCTCTGCAATGTGCCAATCAGGCCAAACACAAACAACAAACATATATAGGGAGTAAGAATCGTATAAACATATTAGCATGGGAATAGGCAGTAAAGTAAACAGCAAGCATAGCAGCATCACATCAAACATCAACATCATCATCATGCTATGCAGTGCAATGCAGTCCTACTCCGCTAAACCATCAATGCATGTGGATCCACTAAACTCGGGATGAACGACTTCGGAGTTACATATCCATATTGAGAATCTACTCAACGTCGGAGAATCTACTCCTTGGATAGCCAACGCATCAAACCAACGAATGCCTCGTCACAGGGGCGCTAGGAGAATCTACTCCAACCGTGGATGGTCGGATCGCCGTACTCTAGGACGATCTCCCCTATGTCGAACATCCCTAAACAACATCTCCGATGCAATGCGTATGCAACACAACAACAACGGCAACACCACCTCCATAACTCCAACGGAAACGACCGAAGGTAACAGCGGAATCAACCGCATCAACTTGCCTCGCAGAATCTACCCGAGGACTTAAGCAGAATCAACCGCAGTACCTGGGGCAAACTCTCGGCCACCAAGGTACGTAACAACAACACCTTAGACCCAAACCGTGGGGTCAAGGCCTCCTTGGCCAAAAAGCACCAAGGCACAACTCATCAGCTTGCGGCACCCCAAAGGGTATCGAATTAACATCTCGCCATCTCATCATCTTTATTTATCTTTATTCACATTTACCAAGTTGTCTAATCAGTTATCATCATAGGGAAGTGGGGTTTAAAACCCCTTAAGTCCTTTAATCTGGTTCTGTCACAGTGGGTTGAGCACGGTCGTGCTCGTAACCCAGCACGGTCGTGCTTAAGCACGTGAGGGGCGTGCTCCCCTGTAAGTGAAGCACGGTCGTGCTTCTTAATGAGCACGGTCGTGCTCAGCAGCACGATCGTACTCTTTGTCCTGTACGGCCGTGCTCAACAGCGCGGCCATCTCCCCAGAATTCAACTGGGAGCACGGTCGTGCTCTCTGTTCAGCACGGTCGTGCTCAACGCGCGACAGTGCTATTCTGGGCAGGAACAGAGGCTGAAACTTAACCAATTTTATCAGGTTTTTACCCAATTATTCCTAACATCAATTATCAGCACGTTTCCAGATTTAAACTTATCAACATACATCAACCAACTCAAACATGGCATCAACCCAGCAATAATATCATCATGTTAATAACAGTGATTACCAACAACAACCATAACCACATGCAACGTAACACCATTAACATAATGACCAGAAACATATATTAAACACATCCTTAAATCATATAGTCATCAAATATATAATCATACAAATCAAACCGAGGTTAGGAACCCCTTTACTTTACTCTAACCCAAACCTATGTAGATACTACCCTTCTCCCCATACCTGGATTGAAGGTAGCTCTTTCGGTGTCCTAAACAACGAACCGGCTCCTCCCTTTACAGCGACTTACACCGAAACAAACCTTGGATCAACAGAAAACCAAAGGTTAGTTCCCTATTCACAATAACGGACAAGGAAACCAAGAGAGGGAAAGGAACCTTACCTAAACCACTACCAATGCTGCACTAACAATCTCCCAACGCTTCTAAACTGATCAAGGGAAAGAAAGACGGAAGAAACTCTGCCCTGGCCGCACTCAAGGCTGCTGCACTCACCAAAATAGGGTTAAAACGTTAAACCCTCGATTCTGCTCACGTATATAACTTCCGAACCTGAGCACGGTCGTGGTTACCCTTGAGCATGGTCGTGCTCCACTTAGCGTCACGAGACGCGGTCCACGCATTGAGCACGGACGTGCTCACTGTTGAGCACGGTCGTGCTCAACTTAAAAATCAGAAACTCGCTTCTGACTTTAAGCACGGGCTTGCTAGCTAATGAGCACGGGTGTGCTCATGTACCAGAAAGGGACTTTTAGCCAAAAATCCCACTAAGCCCTTGAACAATAAATCCAACTTAAACCAAAACCAGCTTAATTAAAATATTCTGAAAAACAGGGTGTTACAATTCCACCCCCCTTATAAAAATTTCGTCCTCGAAATTTATGAAATAGACAACTATAAACACGAGAAGGGGGGTTGAATTGTGTTTATTAGAATTTAAAATAAAGTTAAAAACTTTTTGCATGCAGAAGCTAAGCACAGACGGGTGTAAAAAGATACACAGACAGGTCACCTGTCTGTTGTAGTTTTCTCAGAAAAACAACACACGTAGAGATAAGAAAACAGACTTGACAAAAACAGTTTTAACCCCTTTGTTAGAAAGCAGATGATATATATATAATCAAAACAACTAAAGAGATTAAGGGAAGAGAGATTAACACAGAGATTTATCCTGGTTCACTCTTTAACACAAAGAGCTACGTCCAGTCCTTGGCAGCACCAAGATTTATCCACTATAACTGATCAGGTTACAGACTCCAAGTATTGTTTGCACACCTAGCCTCTTCAGGCTCCAACACAAGTATTCTTTGCACACCTAGCCTCTTCAGGCTCACTCAGATTTGTTTGAGAGTTTGGTTTGTAATAAATACACTTACAGACCTTTCACTAACACTCAGAGAGTGGTTTAAATATAAAGCTTAGGAAAGTCTGCGTAATAACTTCAAATGATTGAAGAATACAGAATGAATAAATGAACAGAGTAATGGCTCTTTAATGCTTTGTAAAACTCTGATGTGTTCATCTTCAATGACTTCTGTATTTATAGCCTTCAAACATTTAATATCCGTTAGAGACATTCCTTGCAACTATGGCTTCAAGCAAAGCTTCATTAAATGCAATATAGTCGTTCTGGGCAGCCATTAATGCAATGAAGACGTTGGTTGTACTCTAACATGAGGGATAATAGCTTTATGCATCGTGTAGAAATTAACTCAGAGTTGTGCAGAGTGCTTTTGTACTTTTGCAGAGTACATTTCCCTTTCTGTGTAATAGCTAAAAGTACTAGGGAATAAAGCATGTTGGAAACATTATTTAACTGGAAGTTTATCTCTGACTTCCTAGGTTGCTTGAGAGAGAGCACTTCTGAGTTTCTTGATAAGCGTGAGAGAGTTCTCAGAGTATTCTTCATGAGGGGACAGCTTGCAAAAGCTTCCTGTACTTCGAGTTCTTTAACGAAGGACCTTAGACAAGTTGAAGAGTAGAGACAGGTTGTAAAACCAGTTTGCACATAGTCAACAATCCTAGTCAGCAGACAGGTTGACTTCTTGGCTTATACGGACAGGTGAGACTTAGGTAGACAGATAGGTGAGTTTTGTAATCTTCTGATCTGTACACTAAGTAGATAGGTTAGCAACCACAAAATAGGTTAATTAAATCATTACCCAATGTTTAGTTTTCATCAAAACTTAGGGAAATGCACACAGACATTTTAGAGACTTAACAATCTCCCCCTTTTTGATGATGACAAACATTTAGATGATTTAATTGAACCTTTGAAAATATCAGAGTACAAAATGACAGACAGTAGACAAGTTAATATTTTCTATATGTGCAGACAGATGCATTAGTGTTCAATAAAGAGCATCAGAGTAATATGCAGCAGGTTTAAGTGTTTAAGTTCATAGTATCAGAGTATATCAGAGAATGAACACTTAGCATATATTGTTTATATTAAACATCTTAACATTTTTCTCCCCCTTTTGTCAGCAACAAAAAGAGTTAAATAGATAACAGTGGAGAGAAAACAAAAGACAGAAAAATAATAAAGTAAAATTTGATTTGTATTCATCATAAACAATTCAATTACAAGGCAGTTCCTACAACTACTTATTTAGGCTGATTAAACATAAGATACAGGGAATCAACTTTCTGTTCTAACAGCAGCCTAGCATGCCTCTCTGCATCCAATTGTCTTCTGACTTCTTCTAGCTCAGTCTTAAGGAGATTGAAGCTCACTGAATCCACCATCTGAGAGGAGGAGACTTCTGTAGACAGGCTGGTTGAAGCATCAGACAGGGATGGATACCAAGGTAAGGCTAAAACTGGGGGTGCCTTAGGTACAGAGAAAGGTGAGGAGACACGGGGAAAGAAAAGTTGATGAATGGTTCTGAAATAAAATAAAGGAAGAAAAACTATTTTAAACAGAGGGGTGATTCTGACTATGTCAAAATCAGGAGAGGGAAAGACATAAGAGAGTCTTTCACAAAGAGACAATCGAGTGACTCTTATTGGAATAGGAGGGGGAAGAGGTTGATTGGCTAAGACAGATGGAGGTAGGGGAAGGAGAGAGTCTATGTGGGAAAAGAATGAATTAGACCCTGTGACTAAAAGAAAAAAGTATCTAGACCTAGAGGGTAACATTACAACAGAGGCAGGATAGTTAGATCCTTCCAATGTTCTAATTTGAACAACACAATAGGGGGATAAAAGAAGATCTCCCTACATGGGTTCAGAATGTGAGGTGGTGGAGAAGGGATGACAGATAAGTGAGATATACTTGCAGTCATCAGAGATTGCAAATCACTCACAAACAGTCTAGATGATATGCCAGATTGTTCTCTGGGAGTTGAGTCCCTGTGAACAACTGTGTATTGACATACATCAGACACAACATCAAAAGATGGTTGAGAGGGGTGAGAGGAGACAGGTGAGTGAAAAGGGGAGGCAACAGATAAAGGGTTGACACAGAGAGCAAAGGGTGAAGAAACAACAGAATCTGGAATACCTAGATGAAGGGGAGAGGATGGTGCAGAAGGGAAGGTGAAGAGCGGTTCTTCAAAAAGCCTTGCTTTCTTCCTTGAAGGGGACAGAGAAGCTTCTTCATGATGACCAACTGTCTGTGTTCCAGCAGACAGGTCAGTAGAGGGTGCAGTAGCAGTAGCAGCAGCAGGCTCTTCTGCAGGGACTGCTTCCCTTTCAGCAACAACCACTACAGGCATAGGGTAGCCTGACCTTCTTTTTCTGGGAATGAATCCCAGATCAAGAGATTTGATCTCCCTAGGCTCTTCTGCAGGTGGAGATGTCTGCTCCCCCTGAGCAGGTGCTTCCTCTTTACTAGGCACAGACTTCACTTGTCTGTCCTTGGTAAAGGTCTTCACCAGTCTTCTTCTCTTGGTGGGTTGTGTAGAAACCACACCTGATTTTCCAGCCTCACTGGTCTTCCTCTTGGGAGAGGGCTTCTTCAGCTTGAATCTGAGAGGCTCTACTGTCTCAGCAGATCCTTCAGAAGCTGTGGGTTCCTCAGGCCTTTGATCCTGTCTGGCAACCTTTCCAGCAGCTTTCCAAATCCTTTCAGAGATAGGATACTCTGATTCACCAGTGGAATCAGCAGGCTCTTCTGCAATTTCCTTCAGTTTCTGCTCAACAGCAGGCTTCTTCCTCTTCTTCTTCTCTTCTTCCTCATCCTCCAGAGGGATTCCTTCAATCCCCATCATAGACAAGACCTTCTTGTCTATGGGCAGAGCCATGTCCACAAAGTGGGCATCAGTTGGAACAAATATCTTGTTCCTAAAAACCCTTGTCAGCAACATTCCATAAGGGTAGGTAGGCATATTTGTCCTTCTGATCAGAGACTCAAGATACATGTAGATGAGATCATTGATGTCTATTTTGATTTTGTGAATCAAGTGGTACAGAGCAAATCTGTCCAACTTGGTCACATTGTCTCTTGACCCTCTTCTGGGCATCACACACTCCAGAAGCAGCTTGTACAAGAACCTGCACTTGGGCACCATGCAGACAGGCTTCTTGTTCTCAGGGTTGGGAACTCCATAAATAGCAATATTGATACTTTCAGTTCCCACCTGATCTTCCCAGTCAGGTCTGAAGGCAGTTCCAATCCTTGGACATCTGGTTGCCAGTTCCAGAGAGCTTATAGGAAACTGAAGAGTCACATCAGCTGACATTTGAGCCTTGAAGCTCTTGGTTCCATCAACCACATTGGTGATGACCACAACATTCCTCCAGAAATCTCTGACAAGCTTGGGATGGACCAGCTCCTTGATATCAAAGAAGGCTGTCCACTTAGAGTATTCCAACTCCTCAGTGACATCCATTCCCCATTTCTTCATCTGTTGAAGATCAACAGTCTTCCCAGGTAGAATCTTCTCTACATCAGTTAATCTCATCTCGTATTTCTCAGCAATCTCTTTTGGAGACAGGCGCTTTGAAGATGCCATTTTTCAGAAAGGAGATAAAGCGAAAGTTTTGGAAGAGAGAAGGGTTTGAACGAGAGGAAGACGAAGACGAAAAGACTTAGGGATTTTTGAGAAGGATAAAGTTTGAAACTTTCTGAAGATTTGCCTTTTAAAGAAGTAAAAGCAGGAGAGATAAAAAAGACATTTTTAATTAAGAATGGCACGATTTATGTGGGGAACTGTAGCGCCCACTTAGACATAATGAAAACATGGTTTCGAGGTAAAAACTGTCGTGTTCATGATTAGCTTCAGATTAACAGATGGTATTAAGTAAATAAATAAATAATAACCATTTCAATAAAACTGTTGGGTTTCAGCATAGTGACTCAGCAGAGTCAGACAGGTGATCACAGACAGTTTTAAAAACTCAGACATGTCATTCAACAATACAATGCATGTTTAAATTATCTCTAATAAATAAAAATCTTTCTTCTGCTAAAGGCTTAGTGAAGATATCAGCCCATTGATTTTCAGTTTTAACAAACTTAATATCAAAGATACCTTTCTGAACATAATCTCTAATGAAGTGATGTTTGATTTCTATATGCTTAGCCTTAGAATGCTGAATTGGATTTTTAGTTAAGCAGATAGCACTAGAATTATCACACCATACATATATATTATGCTCAAAAATAGAGTAATCCTCAAGTTGATGTTTTACCCATAAAAGCTGAGAGCAACAACTAGCAGCTGAGATATATTCTGCTTCAGCTGTAGATAGAGCTATAGTTGTCTGTCTTTTGCTTGACCAAGAGACCAAGTTTGCTCCAATGAAGTGGCATCCTCCACTGGTGCTTTTTCTTTCTATTCTGTCTCCAGCAAAGTCAGCATCACAGAATCCCACTAATCTGTATTCATTAGTTCTTAAATACAGCAAACCAAGATTAGTAGTACCAAGCAAATATCTAAATATTCTCTTAACAGCTTTAAGATGAGATTCTCTTGGGTCAGATTGAAATCTAGCACACATACAGACACTAAACTGAATATCAGGTCTGCTTGAAGTTAAGTACAGCAAAGATCCAATCATACCTCTGTAGACAGTTTGGTCTACCTTTTTACCTTCATCATCTTTACTGAGTTTTGCATTGGTTTCCATGGGAGTTTTCATAAGTTTAGCATTTTCCATTTTGTATTTCTTGAGCATTTCCTTGATATACTTTTGTTGATGGATGTAGATTCCATCACTTGTCTGTTTGATTTGTAGACCAAGGAAGAACTTCAATTCTCCCATCATGCTCATCTCAAATTCTGCTTGCATCATCTTTGAAAAATCCTTGCACAGCTTTTCATTTGTTGCTCCAAAAATAATATCATCAACATATATTTGGACTACAATGAAATTTTCTTTATAGCTTTTCTTAAACAGAGTAGTATCTACTTGACCTCTTGTAAAGCCGTTATGCATGAGAAAAGAGCTTAGTCTATCATACCATGCCCTAGGTGCTTGCTTTAAACCATATAATGCCCTTTTAAGTTTAAAAACATGATCTGGTTTATCAGTATCTTCAAAACCAGGGGGTTATTTAACATAAACTTCTTCTTCAATTATTCCATTGAGAAAAGCACTTTTCACATCCATTTGAAAAAGAGTGATTTGGTGTTGTGCAGCATATGACATTAGTATGCGAATAGCTTCTATTCTAGCTACAGGTGCAAATGTTTCAGTATAGTCAATACCTTCTTGTTGGTTATAGCCTTGAGCTACTAACCTTGCCTTGTTTCTGACAACTTTGCCATCTTCATCTAACTTGTTTCTGAAGACCCATCTTGTTCCAATGACAGACTTGTTTTTGGGCTTGGAGACAAGTGTACAGACATCATTTCTGGTGAACTGGTTGAGTTCTTCTTGCATAGCAAGAATCCAGCTTTCATCATCAAGAGCTTCTTCAATGTGCTTTGGCTCTATTTCTGACAAAAAGGCCACATTGCTTGATTCTCTTAAGGTAGATCTGGTTCTTACTCCTTCTGAGGGATGACCAATGATGAGATCCTTAGGATGATGAGTTTTGAATTTCCAGTCTCTTTCAATAGGACCTTGACTTGTCTGTGTCTGTTGACTTGTCTGTTCCACTGGTCTGTCTGGTTCTGCTTCAGGTTCTGGTTTGGTTAAGTCAGGTTGTTGATCTTCTGACTTGTTTATATCAAGACCTGCAAGATCATCTTCTAGATCTGACAATTCCTTATCAGTCTTTAAGTTATCATTAAATTTGACATGAACAAATTCTTCAATAATAGATGTTCTAGAATTGTAAATTCTAAAAGCTTTAGACATTTCAGAGTATCCCAAAAAGATACCTTTGTCTGTCTTAGAGTCAAATTTTCCAAGTTGATCCTTGGTATTTAATATGTAGCATTCACAACCAAATGCATGAAAGTAAGAAATGTTGGGGCTTTTTCCTTTCCACAGTTCATAGGGAGTTTTCTTTAAAAAAGGCCTAATGAGTATTCTGTTTTGTACATAACAAGCTGTGTTTACTGCTTCTGCCCAGAAGTACTTAGGGAGATTATTCTCATTGAGCATAGATCTAGCCATCTCTTGCAGAGATCTGTTCTTTCTCTCAACCACTCCATTTTGTTGAGGAGTTCTAGGTGCAGAGAAATTGTGAGAGATCCCATTCTCCTCACAGAACTGACTAAACTGCTCATTTTCAAATTCTCCCCCATGGTCACTTCTAAGAGTAGAAATGCAGAAACCCTGCTCATTTTGTACTCTTTTACAGAATACTGAGAAAGCCTTAAAAGACTCATCCTTGTGGGTTAAGAAGAGTACCCATGTATATCTAGAATAGTCATCAACTATGACAAATCCATATTTCCTTCCAGCCAAGCTAGCAACACTAACTGGTCCAAACAGATCCATGTGTAACAACTGAAGAGGTCTAGAGGTTGATATTTGGTTTTTAGATTTGAAACTTGATTTTATCTGTTTACCTCTCTGACATGCATCACACAAAACATCTTTCTTAAAACTAATATCAGGAAATCCTCTCATAAGGTTATCCCTTTTTAGTTTTGAAATTAATTTCATACTGGCATGTCCTAGTTTCTTATGCCACAACCATCTTTCATCCTCTTTAGACATCAGACATGTTACACTTTGATCTGAGAGATCAGTCAGTTCAATCTTATACAGATTTTGTTGCCTTTTAGCTGAAAAGAGGGTTTTGCCACTGAGATCTTTAACTATACAGAAATCTTTGGTAAAGGAGACATCAAATCCACTGTCACATAATTGACTTATGCTAAGCAAATTGTGTTTTAATCCTTTAACCATAAGAACATTTGATATAGAGGGAAGAGGAGGTTTACCACCAATAGTACCAATTCCTATAACCTTCCCTTTCTGATTTCCACCAAATGCCACATGTCCTCCTTTCTTAAGTTGGAGGTCTAGGAACATAGACCTTTCTCCTGTCATGTGTCGCGAGCAGCCACTGTCCAGGTACCATCAGTGGTGTTTTCTTTGTGCTGTTGAGGACATCTGCAACAGAGATTATTTGATCTTTAGGTACCCATAGTTTTCTGGGTCCTTTTCTGTTAGTTCTAGGAGTCTGTGAAGACTTCCTTCTTTTCTTATGGAGACACTTAGACATAACATGTCCAGTCTTTCCACAGAAATTACAGACAGGTATGGATTTAATAGAAGTAGATGTAGCAGACACTTTAGAGTGCTTAGTTGATACTTTATGATGTATCTGATGGACATATCCTATACCTTCTTTGTTAAGGGAGTGCCTCTGACAGCCAAGCAGCTTTGTCAGATTATCTCTACCATTAACAAATTTGGCAAGATCAGAAGTGAGCTCTTCCACTTTCTGTTGAAGTTTTTCAACTTCTTCAGACTGTGATGTATCACTAGAGATCTTAGCTTCATTAGACTTTTCAGTCTTCAGCTCACTGTTCTCCTTGGCAAATTTCTCACACTCTAGAGATTTCTGTTTATGCTCACTGAGGAGCTTAACATGATCTCTCTTGAGAGATTTGAAAGCCTTAGACAAACAGTTGGATTCCTCCAACAATTCTTCATAGGCATCAAGTAATTCCTCATAATCAGAATTTACCTCATTATCTGAATCAGAGTCAGTGTTAGCCATTAGACAGAGATTTGCTTCTTCCTCTGTCTCCTCATCAGTAGATGTTGACTCTAGATCTTCCCAAGTAGCCATCATTCCTTTCTTCTTCTTTTTGAAGAACTTCTTAAATGGGGCTTTCTTGAGTTGAGGACATTCTGCTTTGATGTGTCCTGGTTTCTTGCACTCATAGCAGACAATCGAGTTTTTGTCTGTTGAAGTGGAATCCTTGAAATTCTTGTCCTTGTTGAATCTTCTGAATGGCTTATCCTTTCTGAACTTCTTTTTCTGTAGGAGAAGCTTTATCTTTCTGGTTAGGAGAGATAGTTCTTCATCACTTTCAGAATCCTCAGATTCAGACAGGTCAGCATCACTGGATGACTCGTCTTCCTTCAAAGCTTTAGAGGCTTTGGAAGACTTTTGATCAGCCTTCAGAGCAATTGACTTGCCCTTCTTTGTTGAGACTTCATCTCCAAGTTCTTGCTCATGAACAGTAAGTGTTCCAAGGAGTTCATCCATAGTCAAGGTGGTAAGATCTTTGGCTTGAGAGATAGCAGTTACCAGAGGTCTCCACTGCTTAGGTAGGCTCCTAAGTATCTTTCCAACCTTCTCAGCATTGGAGTAAACTTTGCCAAGAGACTTTAGACCATTGATGATAGTTTGAAATCTCCCAATCATTTGAGCAACAGATTCTCCTTCTTCCATGAGAAATAGTTCATACTTTCTGACAAGTATGGCAATTTTTGATTCTTTGACCTTGGCGGTTCCTTCATGTGTGACAGCTAAGGTGTCCCATATTTCTTTGGCAGAATCACAGGCACAGACCTTCTCAAACTCATCAGGACTGAGCGCACAAATAATGTTGTATCTGGCTTTGTGATTCAGCTCCCATTTTGCCTTTTCTGCAGGGGTCCACTGAGCTTTTGGCTTGTCAGTGTTGTCATCATTTTTAGGGATGAAAGGACCATCTATGATGACATCCCAAAGATCAGAGTTTGTAGATAGAATGAACCATTGAAATCTATCTTTCCAATAGTTGTAGTTTTCTCCATTGAAGAATGGAGGTCTGGTTAAGGAGGCTCCTTCAGTCTGGTTACTTCCACTAGCTCCAGCAGTCATGTCTATTCTTCAGGATCTTTTACCTCAACACTGTTAGATGCTCAACCCAGAGGCTGAGCTCTGATACCAACTGAAATAGACAACTATAAACACGAGAAGGGGGGTTGAATTGTGTTTATTAGAATTTAAAATAAAGTTAAAAACTTTTTGCATGCAGAAGCTAAGCACAGACGGGTGTAAAAAGATGCACAGACAGGTCACCTGTCTGTTGTAGTTTTCTCAGAAAAACAACACACGTAGAGATAAGAAAACAGACTTGACAAAAACAGTTTTAACCCCTTTGTTAGAAAGCAGATGATATATATAATCAAAACAACTAAAGAGATTAAGGGAAGAGAGATTAACACAGAGATTTATCCTGGTTCACTCTTTAACACAAAGAGCTACGTCCAGTCCTTGGCAGCACCAAGATTTATCCACTATAACTGATCAGGTTACAGACTCCAAGTATTGTTTGCACACCTAGCCTCTTCAGGCTCCAACACAAGTGTTCTTTGCACACCTAGCCTCTTCAGGCTCACTCAGATTTGTTTGAGAGTTTGGTTTGTAATAAATACACTTACAGACCTTTCACTAACACTCAGAGAGTGGTTTAAATATAAAGCTTAGGAAAGTCTGCGTAATAACTTCAAATGATTGAAGAATATAGAATGAATAAATGAACAGAGTAATGGCTCTTTAATGCTTTGTAAAACTCTGATGTGTTCATCTTCAATGACTTCTGTATTTATAGCCTTCAAACATTTAATATCCGTTAGAGACATTCCTTGCAACTATGGCTTCAAGCAGAGCTTCATTAAATGCAATATAGTCGTTCTGGGCAGCCATTAATGCAATGAAGACGTTGGTTGTACTCTAACATGAGGGATAATAGCTTTATGCATCGTGTAGAAATTACCTCAGAGTTGTGCAGAGTGCTTTTGTACTTTTGCAGAGTACATTTCCCTTTCTATGTAATAGCTAAAAGTACTAGGGAATAAAGCATGTTGGAAACATTCTTTAACTGGAAGTTTATCTCTGACTTCCTAGGTTGCTTGAGAGAGAGCACTTCTGAGTTTCTTGATAAGCGTGAGAGAGTTCTCAGAGTATTCTTCATGAGGGGACAGCTTGCAAAAGCTTCCTGTACTTCGAGTTCTTTAACGAAGAACCTTAGACAAGTTGAAGAGTAGAGACAGGTTGTAAAACTAGTTTGCACATAGTCAACAATCCTAGTCAGCAGACAGGTTGACTTCTTGGCTTATACGGACAGGTGAGACTTAGGTAGACAGATAGGTGAGTTTTGTAATCTTCTGATCTGTACACTAAGTAGATAGGTTAGCAACCACAAAACAGGTTAATTAAATCATTACCCAATGTTTAGTTTTCATCAAAACTTAGGGAAATGCACACAGACATTTTAGAGACTTAACAGTTTACACGTACCTCAAGGGAAAAGATGCGGGTACGCTTCCATCATCTTGCTCTCCACCTCCCAGGTAGCACTTTCCTCAGTCACCCCACTCCAAACCACTTTAACCAAAGGAATTTCCTTGCCTCTTAGCTGCTTCACCCTCCTATCCTCGACTCGAAGAGGTAACACCTCAAACGTCAGGTTCTCTTTCAACTGTATAGCGTCGGGTACTATCACGTGACTAGGGTCATGAATATACTTCCTGAGTTGTGACACATGAAAAACATTGTGGAGATTTGACAAGAACGTGGGTAAGGCTATCTGGTAGGCGACTTCCCCGACTCTTTTGAGGATTTGGTAAGGACCAATGAACCTCGGAGTAAGTTTCCTCGCCTTCATCACTCTACCAACCCCAGTCGTCGGGGTAACTCTCAAGAATACATGATCGCCTTCCTGGAATTCGAGCGCCTTCCTCCTTTTATCATGGTAGCTCTTCTGCCTACTCTGTGCAACTCTCATCTTTTCCTGAACTAACTTAATCTTTTCTGTTGTTTCCTGGACTATCTCTGGCCCTAGCACCACACTATCGCTAGGTTCACTCCAACACAAGGGTGTCCTACATCTCCTCCTATACAGAGCCTCATAAGGTGCCATCCCAATGCTGGAATGAAAACTGTTGTTGTAGGTGAACTCTATTAGGGGCAAAGACTTGTCCCAACTTCCTGACTGTTCTAACACACAAGCCCTCAACAAGTCCTCTAAGGACTGGATGGTCCGCTCAGACTACCCATCAGTCTGTGGGTGGTAAGCTGAACTAAGCCTAAGCTTTGTTCCTAGAGCCTCTTGCAAACTATTCCAAAACGTAGAGGTAAACCTCGGGTCTCTATCTGAAACTATGCTAGAGGGTACACCATGAAGCCTAACTATCTCCTTGATGTACAACTTAGCCAACTTCTCTAAAGGATACTCCATGTTCATCGAAATGAAATGGGCAGACTTAGTCAGTCTATCCACAACAACCCAAATTGCCTCAAAATCAGCTGGAGTCCTAGGGAGTCTAGACACAAAATCCATGGAGATACTATCCCATTTCCATTCTGGGATACTTAGGGGTTGCAACTTACCCGAAGGCCTCTGATGCTCGATCTTAGCCTTCTGGCAAACTAGGCACGCATACACAAACTCAGCTACGTCCCTTTTCATCTTAGGCCACCAAAACATTCTCTTAAGGTCCTGATACATCTTAGTGGCACCTGGGTGCACACTCAATCCACTCCTATGACCTTCTTCTAAGATCAACTTCCTAAGTTCAGGAACATCTGGCACACAAACTCTATCTTTGAACCTCAAAATACCATCACTGCCATCCTTAAAACTTAGGTCTCTACCCTGAGCGAGCAACTCTCGCTGGTCTAAGAGATACTTATCTAACTTCTGACCCTCTCTAATCTGATCCATCAAACTGTTGGTAACCTTCAAGGTACCAAGCCTAATACTCTTAGGGGTAAACTCACAAGCCAGACTAAGGTCTCTAAACTCCTCAATCAGGTCCATCTCCCTAACCATCAAAGCGGAGATATGCAGGGTGTTCCTACTCAAGGCATCGGCCACCACATTGGCCTTTCCTGGGTGATAGGTCAGCTCGAAGTCATAATCCTTTAAGAACTCCATCCACCTACGCTGCCTCATGTTCAACTCCTTTTGATCAAAGAGGTACTTCAAACTCTTATGATCGCTAAAAACCTCAAACCTCGCTCCATAAAGGTAATGCCTCCAGATCTTTAAGGCAAATACCACAGCTCCTAACTCTAGGTCATGGGTAGGGTAGTTCTTCTCATGGGTTTTCAACTGCCTAGAAGCGTAAGCGACTACCTTACCATTCTGCATCAGCACACCACCTAACCCTTGCTTAGAAGCATCGCAGTAAACTACGAAGGGTGCACTAGGATCTGGCAAAACTAACACTGGTGCGGATGTCAACCTATTCTTAAGGGTTTGGAAACTCTCTTCACACTTAGAGTCCCACACAAACAACTGTCCCTTCTTGGTGAGACGGGTTAAGGGCAAAGCTATCTTAGAGAAACCTTCTATAAACCGCCTATAGTACCCGGCTAACCCCAAGAAACTCCTAATCTCGGTTACAGACTTTGGCGTTTCCCACTGGAGCACCGTCTCTACTTTAGCTGGGTCCACTGCTATGCCACCCTTAGAGATGACATGTCCTAAGAAGCTCACTTTCTCTAACCAGAACTCACACTTAGACAACTTAGCATACAACTGCTTCTCCTTAAGGGTCTGCAAGACAACCCTCAGGTGTTCCTCATGTTCCTCCTTACTCTTGGAGTACACTAAGATGTCATCTATAAACACCACCACGAACTTATCCAAGTAAGGGTGAAAGGTCTTGTTCATGTAGTCCATGAAGACCGCAGGAGCGTTGGTCACACCGAAAGGCATAACCAAGTACTCATAGTGACCATATCACGTCCTAAACGCTGTCTTCGGGATGTCCTCAGACTTAACTCGAATCTGATGGTACCCTGACCTCAAATATATCTTTGAAAAGACGTACGCGCCTATCAACTGGTCCATAAGATCATCAATCCTAGGGAGGGGATACCGATTCTTTATGGTCACCTTGTTGAGCTGTCGAAAGTCGACACACAACCTCATACTACCATCCTTCTTCTTCACCAACAACATAGGTGCTCCCCACGGAGACACACTCGGCCTAATGAACTGCTTCTTCATCAGGTCCTCCAACTGTTCTTTCAACTTAGCTAGCTCTAGAGGAGACATTCTATAGGGTGCTATGGAAATTGACCCGGTGCCAGGCACTAAGTCTATGGTAAACTCAACATCTCTTTCTCGGGGTAAGTTATAAACATCCCCCGGAAACACTTCAGGAAACTCTCGCACAACAGGCAAGCTGGCGACATCAGAAGGGCTGCTCTCTACATCCAGGGAAGCTAACATCATGTATACTTGGGCTTCGTCTCTCATCGAAGCTCGTACTTGGCTGGCAGAGAGAAGGTCTGGATTCTTAGACTCCTTTGGAGTTCCAAAAACCAGGGTTTTATCAAAACAGTTCAGAAGGACATGGTTGGAAGATAACCAGTCCATACCCAGAATAATGTCCAGGTCTTTCAAAGGTAAGCATACAAGATCAGCAAGGAAAGTTTTATCATTTATAACAATATGGCAGTTCTTGCATGCATAAGAAGTAGAAACAGGTTTATTTGTAGGTGTAGAAACCAACAAATCAAACTCAAGGAAGGTAACAGGCAATTTTAGACTCTTGACCCTATCATCCGATATAAACGAGTGAGTAGCACCCGAATCATACAATACAGTTAATCGAGTTCCATCAATTAAACACGTACCTTGGATCAAGTCATCAGACTCGGAGGCTTCGGCCCAACTAAGAGTAAAGACTCTCCCAGTGGTCTTCAGTCTGTTGGCCTGGGGCTTCTGATTCTTGCTAGCGCTGGGAGGCTCGGCCTTAGCTCCATCACACTCGCGGCTGATGTGGCCTGGCTTGCCACACTTGAAACAGATGACCTGTGTTTCCTTGCACTAGGACGAATAGTGGTCCTGTGCTCCACACCTCATAGCTCTAGGGGCATCAAAAAACCCACCCCTGAAGCTACTCTGCTGAAACTGGGGCTTCCTGCCACTCTGCTTGAAGTCCTTGCCCGAAGGGGCATACTGCTGCTTGCCCTTATCCCTCTGATCAATCCTCTTGCCACTCTGATTGTCCGATCCTCTGGAACTAGCAACTCTGAACTGGCTGGCATCCTCATAGATCCTGCACTTGTTGACCAGAATAAGGAAGACTCTGATCTCTTGATAGCTGATGGCCTGTTTGATCTCAGGCCGAAGTCCCGCTTCGAACTTCACACACTTGGAGCGATCGTCCGTCTCATGCTGGTAAGGAGTGTAGTACCTAGCCAGCTCCTCAAACTTAGCCGCATAGTCACCGACTGACAGCGACCCCTGCCTCAAGGACAAGAACTCCATCTCTTTCTTGTCCCTGATATCTGCTGGAAAATACTTCTCCAGAAACCTCTGCCTGAACACAGCCCAAGTCACCGCTGTGCCCTCTGCCTGCATCCTCTGCCTGCAGTTATCCCACCAGTGCTCCGCCTCTTCAATCAACATGAAGGTGGCGAAGATGAGCTTCTGCTGATCATTGCAGTCCATCGCACGGAAGATCTTCTCTGTCTCCCTCAGCCACAACAATGCTCCCTCTGGGTCATACGCTCCCTTGAACGACGGAGGGTTGTTCCTTTGGAACTTATCCAGTCCCTGGAACTCAGCTGGTCCACCGTTGTTAGGGTTGACCTGTCCGATAGCATTGGCCAAAAGTGCCAACGCGTCAGCAATCGCCTGATCATTGCGTCCTCTACTGGCCATTAGTTCCTGTACATGCCCAAAACAGCCTTTAATAAAGAAACTTAGCGAGTAAAAGCTACAGGCAACTAACTTAAAACATCATTATCTACACCAAGTATAGACAATTCAAACAAGAGTCACACAACAGACTCACAACAGACTCATACAACGTCCGAACAAGGTCGAACTGCTCTGATACCACTAAATGTGACACCCTTCTACCCCGCATGTTAAAAGCCATTTAAATTAAAAAAAACATTTAAAGGAAAACATGCAATTACTGAATAAAATAAACAATTGTCCATGGGTAGAAAAGTCCCACATGAACCGTTTACAACGCGGAAATAAAATAACTTTTAAACAATAAAAACATAACCAACCAAAGTAATATAACCCAACCCCGATGCCATATACAGAGCTGGTATAACCGTTCCGGAATAAAATCCACGGAATTACAACTGAAACTAACGACTACGAAACATAAACTAGCCCTACGATGAGTGGCGGCTCCTCAGAGTCACTCCTCTCCGGACTGCTCGTCATCCTCTGCAATGTGCCAATCAGGCCAAACACAAACAACAAACATATATAGGGAGTAAGAACCGTATAAACATATTAGCATGGGAATAGGCAGTAAAGTAAACAGCAAGCATAGCAGCATCACATCAAACATCAACATCATCATCATGCTCTGCAGTGCAATGCAGTCCTACTCCGCTAAACCATCAATGCATGTGGATCCACTAAACTCGGGATGAACGACTTCGGAGTTACATATCCACATTGAGAATCTACTCAACGCCGGAGAATCTACTCCTTGGATAGCCAACGCATCAAACCAACGAATGCCTCGTCACGGGGGCGCTAGGAGAATCTACTCCAACCGTGGATGGCCGGATCGCCGTACTCTAGGACGATCTCCCCTATGTCGAACATCCCTAAACAACATCTCCGATGCAATGCGTATGCAACACAACAACAACGGCAACACCACCTCCATAACTCCAACGGAAACGACCGAAGGTAACAGCGGAATCAACCGCATCAACTTGCCTCGCGGAATCTACCCGAGGACTTAAGCGGAATCAACCGCAGTACCTGGGGCAAACTCTCGGCCACCAAGGTACGTAACAACAACACCTTAGACCCAAACCGTGGGGTCAAGGCCTCCTTGGCCAAAAAGCACCAAGGCACAACTCATCAGCTTGCGGCACCCCAAAGGGTATCGACTTAACATCTCACCATCTCATCATCTTTATTTATCTTTATTAACATTTACCAAGTTGTCTAATCAGTTATCATCATAGGGAAGTGGGGTTTAAAACCCCTTAAGTCCTTTAATCTGGTTCTGTCACAGTGGGTTGAGCACGGTCGTGCTCGTAACCCAGCACGGTCGTGCTTAAACACGTGAGGGGCGTGCTCCCCTGTAAGTGAAGCACGGTCGTGCTTCTTAATGAGCACGGTAGTGCTCAGCAGCACGATCGTGCTCTTTGTCCTGTACGGCCGTGCTCAACAGTACGGCCATCTCCCCAGAATTCAACTGGGAGCACGGTCGTGCTCCCTGTTCAGCACGGTCGTGCTCAACGCGCGACAGTGCTGTTCTGGGCAGGAACAGAGGCTGAAACTTAACCAATTTTATCAGGTTTTTACCCAATTATTCCTAACATCAATTATCAGCACGTTTCCAGATTTAAACTCATCAACATATATCAACCAACTCAAACATGGCATCAACCCAGCAATAATATCATCATGTTAATAACAGTGATTACCAACAACAACCATAACCACATGCAACGTAACACCATTAACATAATGACCAGAAACATACATTAAACACATCCTTAAATCATATAGTCATCAAATATATAATCATACAAATCAAACCGAGGTTAGGGGAACCCCTTTACTTTACTCTAACCCAAACCTATGTAGATACTACCCTTCTCCCCATACCTGGATTGAAGGTAGCTCTTTCGGTGTCCTAAACAACGAACCGGCTCCTCCCTTTACAGCGACTTACACCGAAACAAACCTTGGATCAACAGAAAACCAAAGGTTAGTTCCCTATTCACAATAACGGACAAGGAAACCAAGAGAGGGAAAGGAACCTTACCTAAACCACTACCAATGCTGCACTAACAATCTCCCAACGCTTCTAAACTGATCAAGGGAAAGAAAGACAGAAGAAACTCTGCCCTGGCCGCACTCAAGGCTGCTGCACTCACCAAAATAGGGTTAAAACGTTAAACCCTCGATTCTGCTCACGTATATAACTTCCGGACCTGAGCACGGTCGTGCTTACCCTTGAGCACGGTCGTGCTCCACTTAGCATCACGAGACGCGGTCCATGCATTGAGCACGGGCATGCTCACTGTTGAGCACGGTCGTGCTCAACTTAAAAGTCAGAAACTCGCTTCTGACTTTAAGTACAGGCTTGCTGGCTAATGAACACGGGTGTGCTCATGTACCAGAAAGGGACTTTTAGCCAAAAATCTCACTAAGCCCTTGAACAATAAATCCAACTTAAACCAAAACCAGCTTAATTAAAATATTCTGAAAAACAGGGTGTTACAACTTCTCTCTGTTTTTCGGCACCGTTGGAATCGAAGACTGAGATCTTCGATGATGCCGAGAATGCAGGTGCATGGCAGATTCACCCCGGATCTACATCGGCTACTTATCATGGACCGATAACCATGCTGGAGAGGAATGCCGAGGGCGAACCATACCGCAGAGTTTAGATAGTTGAGACAAGGAGGATTGCTCTCCCTCCACCTTGGTACTACTTACACGTGCTACAGATGAATGGACAGCTACATGTGCACCCACCTCTAGGGGTACCCTTACCTAGAGTCGAGCCGGCTTCACCGATTGAGGAGGACCCGGAGGAGGACCCCGAGGAGTATTTCGAGGAGGAGCCCGTATGCCATGTTTTGGATCACGACGACGACCTTGATGAGTTACCGGAGTACGTACTTGATGACGATCCGGATTTTGATGATTCCGACTCTCCTGATGAGGGCGGAGATGTCGTGGACCCATCACCTGGGGTTTCTTCTTATGAGAGTATTCGTGGGGAGTCTTCCTTCTAGTTGTTAGTAGTGACCAGCTTAGGGGTGTATGTTTTATGAGTAGCCTGTCTCGGTCCAACTGTATTTGGCTTCTTAGAGCTACCCTTTTGATGCGTGGTTCCGGACCCTCTCCCTATTTTGCTTTACTTATTTTACAGTTGTTAACTTTATGTCTGTAACTCTGTTATTGATGGCCATCCTGATTAGGCCCTAGTTTCTATACTAAACTATGAATCCCACTGGGATAGATTATACATATATATGATGTTTATATTTCATGTTCTGAGTGTTCATCAATTACCTTTTGTTTTCCTTTGTCTTTTAAGAAAAAAATATATATATATACCACCATTTTGAGACTACTTACTTATTAAGAAAATATCTTTTACCGGAAGCAACCAGCAATTTAATTCTTTTATTTTATTTTCCGCAACGGGTAACAAAATATGGCGCCCTAGTTCAGGGTGTCACAACTGACTCCCTTGCGGCTCTTGACGAAGATGATACTGGGATTAGTGAGGAAGAAGAAGCCATTGAGGAATTCACAAAGTTGATGGCGCACTCAGAAAATGAGTTCACTTCGAATGACAATGTTATAGAAGTGATTAACATGGGGACCGAGGAAGAAAAGAAAGAGCTGAAAATAGTGGATACTCCAGAGCATGCAGAAATGGTCACGCTATTTAAGGAGTACCTCGATGTGTTTGCATGGTCCTACAAAGATATGCCAGGTTTGGATCCAGAGATAGCATCACATAAAATCCCATTGTATCCAGATATGGTGGCGAAGAAGTAAAATTTAAGGAGGATGCACCCGAAGATGTCACTGAAGATCAAAGAAGAGGTAACCAAGCAGCTAGAAGCTGATTTTATAGAAGTGTCAAAACACCCAGAGTGGGTAGCTAATATTGTGCCAGTACTGAAGAAGGATGGGAAAGTAAGAATATGAGTGGATTACAGAGATCTGAACACAGCCAGTCCAAAGGATGACTTTCCATTGCCTCATATTGATGTCCTTGTAGACAGCACAGCAAGAAACCACAGGTTGATGGGTATTCGGGATATAACCAGATCCTCATGGACGTTAATGACAAAGAGAAGACAACTTTCATCACCCCTTGGGGAACTTTTTGTTACAGAGTAATGCCTTTTGGATTGAAGAATGCCGGAGCTACTTACCAGCGTGCTATGGTAGCATTGTTCCATGATATGATGCACAAGGAGATAGAGGCATATGTGGCTGACATAGTGGCTAAGTCTAAGGAGGGGGAAAGCCATGTAGCAGTTTTGCAGGAGTTATTTGAGAGATTGAGGAAGTAAAATTTGAGGCTCAATCCCACAAAATGTGTATTTGGAGCTTCAACTGGGAAATTGCTTGGTTTTGTGGTCAATAGACAAGTAATACAGGTGCAGCCAGAAAAGGCAAAGGCGATCAGAGACATGCCGACTCCCAAGAATGAACGAGAAGTAAGAGGTTTTTTAGGGAGATTGAATTACATTGCCCGATTCATTGCTAACTTGACTAGCACGTGCAAGCCAATTTTCAGACTATTATAGAAGAATAATCCGGGAAAATGGAATGAGGAATGTCAGGAAGCCTTTGACAAAATAAAGGCATACCTATTAAGCCCAACCTCAATAAGGGCAATGTTGGGGCAACATGATGAGTCTGGCAAGAAAGAACAGGCAATTTACTATCTGAGCAAGAATTTTAATGACTACGAAGCTCGATACATGGCAATTGAGAATACTTATTGTGCGCTGGTGTGGACTTCCAAGAGACTCAGGCAATACATGTTATATCACACCACTTGGTTAATCTCTCGAATGGACCCTTTGAAGTATATCTTTGAAAGTCCCCACATATCCTTAAGGGTTTCAAAGTGGCAAGTGATATTATCAGAGTTCGATATTAAGTATATGACTCGGAAATCCATCAAGGGAAGTGCAATCGTTGATCATTTAGCTGAAAATCCTCTCAAGGGTGGACAGTCGATTACATATGAGTTCCCTGATGGGGAGATACTATCATTGGAGGAAGATGAAGTAGAAAAGGAGAATGTGTGGAAGATGTATTTCGATGGTGCAGTTAATATGCACGGCTCTGGCATAGGAGCAGTGGTTGTTTCTCCGGATGGCAAGCAATACCCAGTGGCCATTAAGCTTGAATTTGAATGCACCAATAATATTGCCGAGTATGAAGCATGTGCGAGTGGATTACAAGCAGCGATTGATCTTGGAATAAGACAGTTAAAGGTCTTTGGAGATGTAGCCCTAATTATTTATCAGGTCAATGGCGAATGGCAAACAAAAGATCCCAAGCTTATCTCATATCAGAAATACTTAACGTAGTTAGTTGCGAAGTTTGATGAGACTACTTTCTCGCACTTAACTCGAGACAAGAATCAATTTGCAGATGCTTTAGCCACATTAGCCGCCATGACCAAGCTGGATCTCCATACCACTGTCCAGCCTATTCAAGTGAAGGTACAAGATGAGCCAACATACTGTGCACATGTGGAAGAAGAGCACGATGGTAATCCTTGGTATCACGAAATCAAGCAATATATGCAAAGAAGAACGTACCCAGCTGGAGCAAATGAAGTGAATAAGAGGACGATTCATAGATTATCAATATCCTTTTACTTATATGGTAAAGTTTTGTATAAGAGGAACTATGATGGGGTCCTCATAAGGTGTGTTGATGCTCATGAAGCCCGGACTATCATGATAGAAGTGCATGAACGGATATGTGGAACACACGCTAATGGTCACATGATGGCACACAAGATCTTACGAGATGGTTACTATAGGTCAACCATGGAAGCTGATTGTTTGGAGCATATCCGAAGATGCCATAAATGCCAAACATATGCAGATCAGATCAAAGCTCCACCATTCCAACTGCACAATCTGGTGTCCCCTTGGCCCTTTTGTATGTGGGGGATAGACATCATTGGACCTATCAATCCCAAGACTTCAAACGGACATCACTTCATATTCTGGTTGCAATAGATTACTTCACTAAGTGGGTGGAAACAGCATCATATGCCAATATAACTCAAAGGTGTTTACCAAGTTCCTGAAAAGGGATATTATTTGTCGCTATGGAATACCAGAAAGAATCATTACAGATAATGCTGCCAATCTTAATGGGGCGGAGGTAAAAAAGTTATTTGAGACCTTCAAAATCAAGCACCATAATTCTGCCCTATATAGACCTCAAATGAACGGTGCGGTAGAAGCAGCCAACAAGAATATCAAGAAAATTGTTGCTAAAATGGTCGTAAATTATAAAGATTGGTATGAAATGTTGCCATATGCTTTGCATGCGTATCGTACCAACATACGATCAAGTAACGCCTTTCTCATTGGTGTATGGAATGGAAGCTATTTCTCCCTTAGAAGTTGAAATTCCTTCGTTAAGAGTGTTGATGGAAGTGAACTTGGATGAATCTGAGTGGGCGAAAGCTCGATAAGATCAGTTAAACATGATTGAGGAAAAAAGACTGGTGGCTCTCTGTCATGGACAACTATATCAGAGAAGGATGGCTAAAGCCTTTAATAAGAAAGTCCGTCCTAGGGAGTTTCAACCAGGTGATTTGGTGTTAAAGAAGATACTTCCCAATCAAGAAGTGTTAAGTCTCTAAAATGTCTATGTGCATTTCCCTAAGTTTTGATGAAAACTAAACATTGGTTAATGATTTAATTAACCTACTTTGTGGTTGCTAAAACTGTCTACTTAGTGTACAGATCATAAAATAGCAAAACTCACCTGTCTGTCCACTTGGATGACAACCTGTCTGGATAAGCAAAAGTCAACCCGTCTGCTGACTAGGATTGTTGACTTTCTACAAATCAGTTTTTAACCTGTCTTTGCCATGCTCTCACACTCGTCTAAGGTTCTTCGTTAAAGAACTCGAGTACACGAAGCTTTTGGAAGCTGTCCCCTCATGCAGAAGACTCTGAATCTCTCTCACACGCTTATCAAGAAATTCAGAAGGTCACTCTCTCAAGCAACCTAGGAAGTCAGAGACAACTTCCAGTTAAAGAATGTTTCTAACATGCTTTATTCCCTAGTACTCTCGGTTATTACACAAGAAGGGAAATATACTCTGCAAAGTACAAAAGCATTCTGCACAACTTTGATTTGGCTACTGCACGATGCATAAAGCCATGATCCTTCATGTTAGAGTACAACCAATGTCTCCATTGCATTAATGGCTGCCCAGAACGACTCTATTACATTTAATGAAGCTCTGCTTGAAGTCATCATTGCAAGGAATGTCTCTAACGGATGTTAAATGTTTGAAGGCTATAAATACAGAAGTCTTTGAAGATGAACACATCAGAGATTACAAAGTATTAAAGAGCCATTACTCTGTTCATTCTTTCTATTTGTATTCTTCAATCATTTGAAGTTATTACGCAGTCTTTCCTAAGTCTACATTTAATCCACTCTCTGAGTGTTAGTGAAAGAACTGTTTGTCTGATTGTATTTATTACAAACAAACTTCTCAAAACAAACCTGTTTGAGCTTGAAGAGGCTAAGTGAGCAAAGAATACTTGTCTTGGAGCCTGAAGAGGCTAGGTGTGGAAATAATATTTAGAGTCTGTAACCTGATCAGTTATAGTGGATAAAACTTGGTGCTGCCAAGGACTTTGTGTTAAAGAGTTAACCAGGATAAACAACTGTGTTAATCTCTCTTCCCTTAAACTCTTTAGTTGTTTTGGTCATATTATTTGCGTTCTAACTAAGGGGTTAAAAGTGTGTATATCAAGCTTGTTTTTCATCTGTGTGATTGCGTGTTTTTTTGTGAAAATATACCAGACAGGTGACCTGTTTGTGTAAGTTATTTTACACCTGTCTGAACCTAGCTTCTGTGTGCTAAAAGTTTTCAACTTTATTTTAATTTCTGATAAACACAATTCAACCCCCCTTCTCGTGTTTATAGTTGTCTATTTCAAAAAGATGCTCGAGGAAAATGGGCACCCAATTATGAAGGGCCATACATAGTAAAGCAGGCATACTCGGGAGGGGCCTTAGTCCTAACAGATGAAAACGGACGAGAGCTATCGAGACCTGTAAACTCTGATTCTGTGAAAAAGTTCTATGCCTGATAATAAAAAAAAAAAGAAGAAGAAGAAAAAGAAAAAGAAAAAGAAAAAAAAGCCCGTTAGGTTGAAAACCCGCAAGGGCGACCTAAGCAAAAGTTAGAGCATTAAAAAAAATAAAAAAAAATAAAAAATAAAAAGCCCGTTGAGTTGAAAACCTGCAAGGGCAACTTAAGCAAAAGTTAGGGTATTGAGAAAAAAAAAAGTTCATTAGGTTGAAAACCCGAAAGAGCGGCCTAAGCAATAATTAGGACAAAGAAACTGAATCTTAGGCTGAAAACCTTCAAGGGCAGCTTAAGCGATATCTTAATGTTCACCACACTAGGGCAATTTTGCTTATGACTTGATACACCGGGGCAATTTTGCTTAAGACTTGCTACACTGGTGCAATTTTGTTTGTGACTGGCTACAATAGGGGGAAGAAGGTCATTGAAATGTAGAAGCTAAGACGAGGATTTGCGACGTCAAACAGTTGTTGGGAATCAGATAAGATGGTCAAGGAACCAATACTGGGGCAAATTTCTATGCGGTTTTTCTTCTGTTCCATTATCCCTTTTCATACAATTCACATACACCCTTTTGTACCTCCACTCCTTCTTTCCAAATTCCTTGTGTGCAATGTAAATTCTCATATTAAGGCAAGGATTTTATTCATCCATTTTTTCCTATTGTGCTTAAATCATGTTTATGCATTGAAATCATGTCTCAATTTAAGTAAATTTAAGTTTAATAGTATGATTTGATAATTCTAATGGTTACTTCAATGAATGGTTTGAACCAAAGAAAGCCATGCATTTCAAAGTCAATAAGAGAGATAACGGTGCACAATGGGGAGAAAAGTAAAGCAATAATGAAAGTCTCCACGTATCCTGGTCTTGAATGAAGCAATCGCTCTACATGCCTCCACTGCTTTGAAAGGGAAGCCCCTCCTATCGAAAGGAACTAACAAGACCGTGACTCAGAGCTGTCGATAAACAAGGGTTTGATTGGTCGAAGTCTTTCCATGGAGCGTGTGGTACAGCATTAATTGAAGCAACGGTAAAGAAAAGAAAATAATAATAAAATGAAAAAAAAAAGAGAGAGAGAAAAGAGAAAGCAAGTTACCATCATTTTATTTCTGGGATCTGAGGCCCATTGTAATTTATTTTTGGAGCACTGAGGCTCACTGCGTTTTTACTTCTGGGATCTGAGGCCTACTGCAATTTATTTTTCGAGCTCTGAGGCTCACTGCTAATTTTATTTTTGGGATTTGAGGCCCGTTGCAAATTTATTTTCCGAGCTCTGAGGCTCACTGGTATATTTATATTTGGGGGCCTCAAGCAAATTTTTTTTTCGAGCTCTAAGGCTCACTGCTAACTTTATTTATTTTTGGGATCTGAGGCCCGCTGCAAATTTATTTTTCGAGCTCTGAGGCTTACTGCTAATTTTATTTTTGGGATCTGAGGCCTGCTGCAAAATTATTTTTCGAGCTTTGAGGCTCACTGCTAACTTTATTTTTAGGATCTGAGGCCCGCTGCAAATTTATTTTTTGAGCTCTGAGGCTCGCTGCTAACTTTATGTTTGGGATCTGAGGCCCGCTGTCATTTTTATTTTCCGAGATCTGAAGCTTAATGTTCTGAATTTTCTCCAGCCTGTTTCCCATCCCAACCAAAATGCGAGTTCATTTTCTTTACTATTTCCTTACTACGATCACATGAATAATCATTCGTTCTTCATGTATTCTAGTAATGAACAAGTAAAGAGGGGCAACTGTGAACACCCTATTTTGACCGGGTCTTTTTAGTTTTCACTAAAAATTTCAAAAAAAATAAAAAATGCAAAGAAAATATTTTTTGCCATCTTATTTTGTTGTTTGTTTTTATTTATCCCAAAATCCAAAAAAAAAAAAATTGTAAAGACAAAAATAACAAAAAGATTTTAAATTGTAAATTTAAACACTTAGGTTTATTTTTTTTCATTATTGGGCCAAACCAGCCAAACCCATTACTCAAACCCATTTCATTCCTTCATCCTCCTCCAACAAACCCTAGCAACTACCCTTTTCTTCCCTCCAACATTAATTTTTTTTGAATTTGAATCCAGGGTGCAAATCCCTTGATTTTTTCAGTTGAGGCTCATAAGTTTTTATTCCATTTCAAATCAGAGATAGAAATTTTAATTCTTACAGATTTTTCAGATAAAAAGCCAGAGCGAATTTGGCTTTATAAAATCACAAGAGAGGCTACAAAAAAAAGGAGGGTGAAAAAAAAAAATTCCAAATGCCTTTGAAAAATGCTATGAACACAGAGCAATAAAAACACTCAAAACAACCTATATAGAGAGGAGAGAAAAGTGCGCCGCCACTTCGCATCGCCGACTCAAGCAGAGTTGTCGTCCCCTCCACGCCCCGCTGGTTCCATCGTCGCACCGCCAACCTCGATCGCGTCTTGCTGTCCAGATCTCCTCTCTGCAAGCATCTCCTCCGCACCAGCTAGACCTGGACCCGCCATCTCAACACCGCCCTGCTCCATGACTCGCGCCGTCGACCCGAGACGAAACACCGCCGCTTCACGGCAAGCTCCTCCTTGAAAGCCGTTCGGCCACCACCACCTTGGTTCTTCTTTCCGTTCTCGAGCAGGTGACACAGAGGAGGCTTGGTCTATGTTACATTATGTTTTGATATTTAAGTAGGTTATTTTATCTATTGTTATTTTATTCACTTCATTTATTTGCGCAGAATTATTTTAAGCATGTTATTGGGCTAGTGGGTTAGTTTTGTTGGCCCAACTCAAGTGGGTCTGATAAATAATAAGAAATGGGTTAAAAAAAAAACATTGAATATGATTTTCTTTTCTTATGACTTGATTATGTTGAAATAAATAAATAAAATGATGTAAAAAGCAATACTTGAAAATATTTATTTTGGGATTGCTTTGTGAAATGTTTCACACTCAATCCTTATATTCGGGATAGCTCTGTGGACACATGTGCCATGTTCTATCTTGATTAGTTTTCGATATATAAAAATAAATAAAAAATATATAATAAAAAAAACTTTTTCTTTTCTAAAGAATAAAAAACATTTTCATAAAAATCAAAATCAATCAACAAACAAAAATATTTTCTGCAAGAACTACATGGCTTTGAATTTTCCATCGCATCGGGAAATACGTAGGAGCGGGATCAATCATCCTGTCAAGCCAAAATTATTTTTTCCTTTATTTTATTGTTCGTTTTAATTTGTTAATATAGATAATTAATTAATAATTTATTTAATGCTTTTAGGTTGCTCTATGATAAGTGTCATGCTCAATCCTTTAGCTTTGAGGTTGCCCTATGGACATACGTGCCATGTCCAACCTCATTTAGGATTTATCAATAATTTTTTTCTTTCGAAAATTTTAAAAAATGCAAAAAACCAATAAAGAAACATAAAAATAAAAAATATATAAATAAAAAATTTCTTCCTTGTAAATGGGCGATGTAGGGTGCTTAACACCTTCCCTACTCATAACCGACTTTCGAACTCATTTTGGTTCCAAAGACCATTTTTTAGGTTTTTCCAATTTTTATCCTAAATAAATAAAATTGGTGGCGGCTATACTTTTTTTAATCTAATTTTTATCACCGTTCCCGCTGCGATTTTTTGGTCACAACAACCATAATGTCTTCATCATCTTCCTCCCCTCCATAGATGACAATAGGGGTAGGTGATGGTAACACGGGTACTCCTCTAGGTGTAGTCTACTGCTGTAGTGGCTAATGGTAAGTGTTACCTGACTCGACCAGGTGACGCAGAAATGTCCAGATAGGAGGTAGTGGGACCTCCACAGTCTTCACCCGTTGAGTGCACGATGTGGTACCCTCCTTTGTCCCCTTAGCAGTCAGCAATGGCCCCGTGTAAGACACGCTACGGGTTCCGGGGTGGATAACCCATGTGCCGGCGTCATCGCGAAACTCAAAGATGTGGGCTAGAAAGCCCGAATAGATCATATGATGCAGGGGGTCCATCTAAACATATAAAAATACAGTACGACAATAGAGGACAAGAACAAGGAAAAATATAAAGGTGAGTTACCAATATATGAGTATAAACATAGCAGTCATATACGTAACATTTCAATAACACTAAAAAGAAAAACAATATAACAATTCATATAGCAATAGTTATATTTATCTCAAGTAAAAGACTCTAAATCGAATATTATCGCAATAAAGAATCATAACCAAAAAAAGAATGTTCTGAAAATTAAGTTTTAACACTCAATATCCACTTTCTAATCACAAATCTCCGGAGATCCTAACTTCCCTTCCTCTAGCATGATAGGCCACCATAATTCCTATATCACAATTGTTTCGCATTGGGTGGCCTCTCAAGTGGGTCCTTTCCCCAATTGTTCTAGGATTTAGCGTATCACGTAAATAAGATTTGATAGTCCCCTATTGAGTACATCTCGTGCAGGGTAACCGAGTTTCATGACAAGAGGTTGCAAAGCCCCAAGCATTTCGTGGAGTTCGAGCCCGAATGTCCCTGAAGACCCAAAAGCCCAAGAATACGCCTTTGGTCCGTAACTATCAAATTTATCAGTTCATCCTATGTGAAACTGTAGCTCGTTAAACAACAACACATCTGCCAGATCCTTTTCAAATATTAATTAGACTTTTTAATATCAATTAGGAATTTTAAACATCTTTAAGGATTTTAATAAAATCTCTTCTCAACAAACACTAGTCCGACGTCTCGGAATGCTAGGTTCTTAACAGTGGGAATGCTAGTCCGGCTTCACCGTAATCAGAATCCAGTTTGAAACCTCTGCACAGAAATCTAGTCCATTCCTTTCTGTTTCCATTCACTTTCCGAAGAAAGCCAAAATCACTTTTCTGTGTTCATATGTTTTCAATAAAAAAAATAATTTTCCCAAAACATAAGTTATGACAAATGTCATGCCTTAACCAGTCTCAATAGTTCAACAACACAGATGACAACATATACACCTATTCACCAAAAAATACAGAATTCCAATATCTCAGCATCATATAACATATAAATATTCACAGTCAAACAACACATTATATATCATCACAAGCAGTTCTTAACATTAAATATATAGCTACTAGGATCTCCTCAGGCTTACTCCCTTTACTTCATAAAATCAAGTTTCTTGCCTTGGAAGGAATCAAACGAGCTTCAGTTTCCTTCAGTACCGCCTTAGCAACTAGTTACTCAGTGAATCCCTCACAAACCAATAGATTACAAATTAAAATTTGAAGAAATCCTATTAATTCCTCCTAGGGTGATTTTCGGCCATTCTAGGAAAAATGGGCTAGGGAATTTTGTTGAACTTAAGCTCTTAGAGCTTGATCATATATGTCCTAGGGAGCTTAAATCAAGTGCTATAAATAAAAAATAGAACAAAATCACCAAACCCTCCCTTCTTCATGGGTTCGGTCTCCATGAGCAAGGGTTTGGGATTCCGTTTTTTTTTCTCAAACAACAACAACACTCATCATAGGATCATGAGATGGATTTGGTTTCACAAATTATGATCATTATCAAAGCCATGACTCAAGTTCATGTAAATAAAGAAATGGGTTTCAACTCATGAACATGAAAATAGGGGAAATGATTGACAAGAGGAAGAGAAGCTCAAGGTTGTGAGATTACCTTAAGTGGATGAATGTTAAAGATGAAAGAAGCTTGATGATCTTGGTTGGAGTTCTCCAATGGAAGCTTAGCTCTTAGGTTTTTGGTAGAATGAAGATGAAAAATTGATAGTGTGAGAGAGGGGGGAGGGACGCCGGTTTGGGGTTTATAAGGGGAGAGGAATTTGTGATATTTTAGGGACATGTTTGGTTAACTAAGCCTAAATTAATGAGTTTTAACTAATATAATACTATATAGTAAAGTACAATCATAGCTTAAAAGTTATGATGTGACTAATTTTCATGAGTCCCATAAAACACTTTTATCATCTCTACTCCACATTTATCTCTGCACCAAATCTCATTCTGTCGTTTACCCGTTTCAGGTTTCCTCCGCATGCTTTCATTAAATATTTCACCCGAATAAAATATAATATTTTATTTTCGAGTGAAAATTCTGAAATGACTTCTATCACTTGAGATCAGAGTAAAAGTCATTGATTTTTCGTTCACGAGTCCAAATTAGGTTATCTGATTAGTAAATTCTTACTGACAGTGAGAACACAGACCGGGTTTCATCTGAGTTCAAACCTAAAATTTAACCGGAACCTTATTCTATCTAATAGAAATCAGAAATGATTCTGTTACAGCCAAAATCACTTTCTAGATTTTCGGATAAAAATATCCACATTTAAAATATACAATAGAAATTAAGAAAGCGTTAAAAGTCGGGGTGTTACAGATGCAAACAAGGAGCACCACATTATATCTAACTCAATAAGTTTCTCAATCCCTAATCTAATGATATTTTATTTTATGGATTGTTTAATGCTTGTTGATTTTAAATGTGGCTTCTATACTTTCTCCCATAAATAAAATAATACTCTGAAAAATTATTTTCGAAAGGGGGAGAAATATTTGAATGTTTAATGGAAGTATAAGAATACAATTTTGTATATTTGTTAAAGTGGGAGAATTTTCTTTTAAACTGTGTTCTATGTCTTAAACTCTCCTCTTGAAAGTATGTATGGTTCATCTCTTGATGTTAAAATAGAATGAAGTATAAAATAAGTGAGATGTTTCTATGAGTTAAATTGTGATTAACTTTATTTTTGGAATAACTATAAGCTTTATACGGAATAAAAATTAATAACAATGGCCAACAAGTGATAACTTTCAATTTTTTTTTGAACAATGGTCATTATATCAAGTGGTTATAACCATTAAATGTTATTTTTGTGTGCTGCTTTAAATTACCTGAATATATGCCTTGCTTTAATTGCTTTTCCCGCTTTTTGATAATGCCAAAAGGGGGATAGTTACATGAATGCATGATTCAGGGGGAGTGGATTTGATTGTATGCATAAAGTGAGGGTGAGTAGAGCATAAAACTGCGATGAGAACTATGATATTTCTTATTTATCTGCTCTAACCCTACTCTTGAGCAAATCCCTCCATGAGATGTTTGACATCATCAAAAAGGGGGAATTTGTGGATATATGCCTTGACAGGATTAATATGTTTTGATGATTGACAAATGGAGAAGAGCAAGATTGCTCTAAGCCTTGATGAATGACAAAAGGGAAAAGTTCTAGAAGGACTTAATTGTAAAAAGCGGCAAAAGAACTAGCAAGCAATCAAGATGGCTTTAAAGGGAATTTTACTATTTGTATTGCTTGTTCTAGAAAAAGATGTAAATGGGAAGTAAAACTCTCATAATTAAAATTGGTGACACACACACATAATTGAGCTTTCAAATAAAACTTAAATGGCTTTTAAATGAACTTAAATGAGTAATCAATTTCAGCCTTTAAGTTTTTCAAATTCAAATTTAATTCGAGGAATAATCGAATAGTTTAATCAATTATCAAGCTCTTAAATATGCTTTAAATGAGTAATTTATCACAGAGCTGTTATGATTTCGAAATTTGAATTTGAAATGCAATAATCGATTATTGTAATTGATTATGCAATGATGAGCACGTTTTTAAATTAACTTAATTGGCTTTAATGTGTTTAAATGAGTATTAATTATCTCTAGCCGTTAAGTTTGAATTCGAAATTATATAATCGATTATGATGTTTGAAAAATCGATTATGGCCTTTTGAAAAGCAAGACAGAGAATAGATAATCGATTAGTATAATCGATTATGCTTTTTAACAGTCAAATGGTTTTTACACAGAGAACAAGTAATCGATTATCCTAATCGATTATGCACTGACTATTTAAAGATGCGCCTTTTAAATAAAGTTAAAATAATCGATTATGCTTTTTAAATAATCGATTACCGCGCGAAGAAAATAAGTTTTAAATGTGCTTGACCTAATTTCCTTGGACTAATCACTTATTCTATATAAAGGAAACTTAGGCTGATAACAAAGTACAGATTCCCCATTTTCTAATTGTTCAAAACTCTGTCATTGTCATCTTCTACTACTCTTACTAATCTTACACTTTGATCACATTTTATTGAGAGAGCTTTACACCATATAGGTGTTCTTGTATTTGCTCTTCAATTTGTTTCTATCAGCACTATTAAGAGTGCATATTGTTGGTAAAAGTCAGATTGACTCAAACCTTTCTTTTCTACACCATTCTTACAATAGAAAGTATATCTCTTGTAGGTGTTTCTTGGATGTGTTTTCCAAGTGTTGTCAAGAGAGGGTATATCTCTTGGGATATTGTTTGAGGCTCTTTCACTGGGGGAGGTGATGTCCCTGGTCTTTGAGGAGTGCTCTTCACTGTGAAGGTTCTAGCTGTGCCTGTTTAAAAGCTAGTGTTTGAGGCTTTTACACATGGGATAGTATGTCCTGAGATTTGTGTTAAGGGTTCTCTGAATTGTAAAGGTTCTAGTTGATCCTATTTAAAAACTACAGTTGATTGAAAACCTTTGGTCGTATTGCCCTGGGGACTGGATGTAGGCCACGTGGGTAGTATGTGGCCGAACGAAGATATATCGTTGTGTTCATCCTCTTTCCTTATCCTCTTTACGTTTCGCCATTTTACTTTATCGCGCTTAAATTTCAAAAGATTTATTTTCTAAAGCGCTTTAATTTGAAAAGAATTTAATATCCCCTGCAAATTCTACTTTATACTTTAAAGGGTTTTTCGATTTTAGAAAAAGAATTCATTTTTATTGAAAACCCAATTCACCCCCCTCCCCTCTTGGGTGATGGTTGCCACGGTATATATTAAAGTACAATCATAGCTTAAAAGTTATGATGTGACTAATTTTCATGAGTCCCATAAAACACTTTTATCATCTCTACTCCACATTTATCTCTGCACCAAATCTCATTCTGTCGTTTACCCGTTTCAGGTTTCCTCCGCATGCTTTCATTAAATATTTCACCCGAATAAAATATAATATTTTATTTTCGAGTGAAAATTCTGAAATGACTTCTATCACTTGATATCAGAGTAAAAGTCATTGATTTTTCGTTCACGAGTCCAAATTAGGTTATCTGATTAGTAAATTCTTACTGACAGTGAGAACACAGACCGGGTTTCATCTGAGTTCAAACCTAAAATTTAACCGGAACCTTATTCTATCTAATAGAAATCAGAAATGATTCTGTTACAGCCAAAATCACTTTCTAGATTTTCGGATAAAAATATCCACATTTAAAATATACAATAGAAATTAAGAAAGCGTTAAAAGTCGGGGTGTTACAGATGCAAACAAGGAGCACCACATTATATCTAACTCAATAAGTTTCTCAATCCCTAATCTCATGATATTTTATTTTATGGATTGTTTAATGCTTGTTGATTTTAAATGTGGCTTCTATACTTTCTCCCATAAATAAAATAATACTCTGAAAAATTATTTTCGAAAGGGGGAGAAATATTTGAATGTTTAATGGAAGTATAAGAATACAATTTTGTATATTTGTTAAAGTGGGAGAATTTTCTTTTAAACTGTGTTCTATGTCTTAAACTCTCCTCTTGAAAGTATGTATGGTTCATCTCTTGATGTTAAAATAGAATGAAGTATAAAATAAGTGAGATGTTTCTATGAGTTAAATTGTGATTAACTTTATTTTTGGAATAACTATAAGCTTTATACGGAATAAAAATTAATAACAATGGCCAACAAGTGATAACTTTCAATTTTTTTTTGAACAATGGTCATTATATCAAGTGGTTATAACCATTAAATGTTATTTTTGTGCTGCTTTAAATTACCTGAATATATGCCTTGCTTTAATTGCTTTTCCCGCTTTTTGATAATGCCAAAAGGGGGATAGTTACATGAATGCATGATTCAGGGGGAGTGGATTTGATTGTATGCATAAAGTGAGGGTGAGTAGAGCATAAAACTGCGATGAGAACTATGATATTTCTTATTTATCTGCTCTAACCCTACTCTTGAGCAAATCCCTCCATGAGATGTTTGACATCATCAAAAAGGGGGAATTTGTGGATATATGCCTTGACAGGATTAATATGTTTTGATGATTGACAAATGGAGAAGAGCAAGATTGCTCTAAGCCTTGATGAATGACAAAAGGGAAAAGTTCTAGAAGGACTTAATTGTAAAAAGCGGCAAAAGAACTAGCAAGCAATCAAGATGGCTTTAAAGGGAATTTTACTATTTGTATTGCTTGTTCTAGAAAAAGATGTAAATGGTAAGTAAAACTCTCATAATTAAAATTGGTGACACACACACATAATTGAGCTTTCAAATAAAACTTAAATGGCTTTTAAATGAACTTAAATGAGTAATCAATTTCAGCCTTTAAGTTTTTCAAATTCAAATTTAATTCGAGGAATAATCGAATAGTTTAATCAATTATCAAGCTCTTAAATATGCTTTAAATGAGTAATTTATCACAGAGCTGTTATGATTTCGAAATTTGAATTTGAAATGCAATAATCGATTATTGTAATTGATTATGCAATGATGAGCACGTTTTTAAATTAACTTAATTGGCTTTAATGTGTTTAAATGAGTATTAATTATCTCTAGCCGTTAAGTTTGAATTCGAAATTATATAATCGATTATGATGTTTGAAAAATCGATTATGGCCTTTTGAAAAGCAAGACAGAGAATAGATAATCGATTAGTATAATCGATTATGCTTTTTAACAGTCAAATGGTTTTTACACAGAGAACAAGTAATCGATTATCCTAATCGATTATGCACTGACTATTTAAAGATGCGCCTTTTAAATAGAGTTAAAATAATCGATTATGCTTTTTAAATAATCGATTACCGCGCGAAGAAAATAAGTTTTAAATGTGCTTGACCTAATTTCCTTGGACTAATCACTTATTCTATATAAAGGAAACTTAGGCTGATAACAAAGTACAGATTCCCCATTTTCTAATTGTTCAAAACTCTGTCATTGTCATCTTCTACTACTCTTACTAATCTTACACTTTGATCACATTTTATTGAGAGAGCTTGACACCATATAGGTGTTCTTGTATTTGCTCTTCAATTTGTTTCTATCAGCACTATTAAGAGTGCATATTGTTGGTAAAAGTCAGATTGACTCAAACCTTTCTTTTCTACACCATTCTTACAATAGAAAGTATATCTCTTGTAGGTGTTTCTTGGATGTGTTTTCCAAGTGTTGTCAAGAGAGGGTATATCTCTTGGGATATTGTTTGAGGCTCTTTCACTGGGGGAGGTGATGTCCCTGGTCTTTGAGGAGTGCTCTTCACTGTGAAGGTTCTAGCTGTGCCTGTTTAAAAGCTAGTGTTTGAGGCTTTTACACATGGGATAGTATGTCCTGAGATTTGTGTTAAGGGTTCTCTGAATTGTAAAGGTTCTAGTTGATCCTATTTAAAAACTACAGTTGATTGAAAACCTTTGGTCGTATTGCCCTGGGGACTGGATGTAGGCCACGTGGGTAGTATGTGGCCGAACGAAGATATATCGTTGTGTTCATCCTCTTTCCTTATCCTCTTTACGTTTCGCCATTTTACTTTATCGCGCTTAAATTTCAAAAGATTTATTTTCTAAAGCGCTTTAATTTGAAAAGAATTTAATATCCCCTGCAAATTCTACTTTATACTTTAAAGGGTTTTTCGATTTTAGAAAAAGAATTCATTTTTATTGAAAACCCAATTCACCCCCCTCCCCTCTTGGGTGATGGTTGCCACGGTATATATTAAAGTACAATCATAGCTTAAAAGTTATGATGTGACTAATTTTCATGAGTCCCATAAAACACTTTTATCATCTCTACTCCACATTTATCTCTGCACCAAATCTCATTCTGTCGTTTACCCGTTTCAGGTTTCCTCCGCATGCTTTCATTAAATATTTCACCCGAATAAAATATAATATTTTATTTTCGAGTGAAAATTCTGAAATGACTTCTATCACTTGATATCAGAGTAAAAGTCATTGATTTTTCGTTCACGAGTCCAAATTAGGTTATCTGATTAGTAAATTCTTACTGACAGTGAGAACACAGACCGGGTTTCATCTGAGTTCAAACCTAAAATTTAACCGGAACCTTATTCTATCTAATAGAAATCAGAAATGATTCTGTTACAGCCAAAATCACTTTCTAGATTTTCGGATAAAAATATCCACATTTAAAATATACAATAGAAATTAAGAAAGCGTTAAAAGTCGGGGTGTTACAGATGCAAACAAGGAGCACCACATTATATCTAACTCAATAAGTTTCTCAATCCCTAATCTCATGATATTTTATTTTATGGATTGTTTAATGCTTGTTGATTTTAAATGTGGCTTCTATACTTTCTCCCATAAATAAAATAATACTCTGAAAAATTATTTTCGAAAGGGGGAGAAATATTTGAATGTTTAATGGAAGTATAAGAATACAATTTTGTATATTTGTTAAAGTGGGAGAATTTTCTTTTAAACTGTGTTCTATGTCTTAAACTCTCCTCTTGAAAGTATGTATGGTTCATCTCTTGATGTTAAAATAGAATGAAGTATAAAATAAGTGAGATGTTTCTATGAGTTAAATTGTGATTAACTTTATTTTTGGAATAACTATAAGCTTTATACGGAATAAAAATTAATAACAATGGCCAACAAGTGATAACTTTCAATTTTTTTTTGAACAATGGTCATTATATCAAGTGGTTATAACCATTAAATGTTATTTTTGTGCTGCTTTAAATTACCTGAATATATGCCTTGCTTTAATTGCTTTTCCCGCTTTTTGATAATGCCAAAAGGGGGATAGTTACATGAATGCATGATTCAGGGGGAGTGGATTTGATTGTATGCATAAAGTGAGGGTGAGTAGAGCATAAAACTGCGATGAGAACTATGATATTTCTTATTTATCTGCTCTAACCCTACTCTTGAGCAAATCCCTCCATGAGATGTTTGACATCATCAAAAAGGGGGAATTTGTGGATATATGCCTTGACAGGATTAATATGTTTTGATGATTGACAAATGGAGAAGAGCAAGATTGCTCTAAGCCTTGATGAATGACAAAAGGGAAAAGTTCTAGAAGGACTTAATTGTAAAAAGCGGCAAAAGAACTAGCAAGCAATCAAGATGGCTTTAAAGGGAATTTTACTATTTGTATTGCTTGTTCTAGAAAAAGATGTAAATGGTAAGTAAAACTCTCATAATTAAAATTGGTGACACACACACATAATTGAGCTTTCAAATAAAACTTAAATGGCTTTTAAATGAACTTAAATGAGTAATCAATTTCAGCCTTTAAGTTTTTCAAATTCAAATTTAATTCGAGGAATAATCGAATAGTTTAATCAATTATCAAGCTCTTAAATATGCTTTAAATGAGTAATTTATCACAGAGCTGTTATGATTTCGAAATTTGAATTTGAAATGCAATAATCGATTATTGTAATTGATTATGCAATGATGAGCACGTTTTTAAATTAACTTAATTGGCTTTAATGTGTTTAAATGAGTATTAATTATCTCTAGCCGTTAAGTTTGAATTCGAAATTATATAATCGATTATGATGTTTGAAAAATCGATTATGGCCTTTTGAAAAGCAAGACAGAGAATAGATAATCGATTAGTATAATCGATTATGCTTTTTAACAGTCAAATGGTTTTTACACAGAGAACAAGTAATCGATTATCCTAATCGATTATGCACTGACTATTTAAAGATGCGCCTTTTAAATAAAGTTAAAATAATCGATTATGCTTTTTAAATAATCGATTACCGCGCGAAGAAAATAAGTTTTAAATGTGCTTGACCTAATTTCCTTGGACTAATCACTTATTCTATATAAAGGAAACTTAGGCTGATAACAAAGTACAGATTCCCCATTTTCTAATTGTTCAAAACTCTGTCATTGTCATCTTCTACTACTCTTACTAATCTTACACTTTGATCACATTTTATTGAGAGAGCTTGACACCATATAGGTGTTCTTGTATTTGCTCTTCAATTTGTTTCTATCAGCACTATTAAGAGTGCATATTGTTGGTAAAAGTCAGATTGACTCAAACCTTTCTTTTCTACACCATTCTTACAATAGAAAGTATATCTCTTGTAGGTGTTTCTTGGATGTGTTTTCCAAGTGTTGTCAAGAGAGGGTATATCTCTTGGGATATTGTTTGAGGCTCTTTCACTGGGGGAGGTGATGTCCCTGGTCTTTGAGGAGTGCTCTTCACTGTGAAGGTTCTAGCTGTGCCTGTTTAAAAGCTAGTGTTTGAGGCTTTTACACATGGGATAGTATGTCCTGAGATTTGTGTTAAGGGTTCTCTGAATTGTAAAGGTTCTAGTTGATCCTATTTAAAAACTACAGTTGATTGAAAACCTTTGGTCGTATTGCCCTGGGGACTGGATGTAGGCCACGTGGGTAGTATGTGGCCGAACGAAGATATATCGTTGTGTTCATCCTCTTTCCTTATCCTCTTTACGTTTCGCCATTTTACTTTATCGCGCTTAAATTTCAAAAGATTTATTTTCTAAAGCGCTTTAATTTGAAAAGAATTTAATATCCCCTGCAAATTCTACTTTATACTTTAAAGGGTTTTTCGATTTTAGAAAAAGAATTCATTTTTATTGAAAACCCAATTCACCCCCCTCCCCTCTTGGGTGATGGTTGCCACGGTATATATTAAAGTACAATCATAGCTTAAAAGTTATGATGTGACTAATTTTCATGAGTCCCATAAAACACTTTTATCATCTCTACTCCACATTTATCTCTGCACCAAATCTCATTCTGTCGTTTACCCGTTTCAGGTTTCCTCCGCATGCTTTCATTAAATATTTCACCCGAATAAAATATAATATTTTATTTTCGAGTGAAAATTCTGAAATGACTTCTATCACTTGATATCAGAGTAAAAGTCATTGATTTTTCGTTCACGAGTCCAAATTAGGTTATCTGATTAGTAAATTCTTACTGACAGTGAGAACACAGACCGGGTTTCATCTGAGTTCAAACCTAAAATTTAACCGGAACCTTATTCTATCTAATAGAAATCAGAAATGATTCTGTTACAGCCAAAATCACTTTCTAGATTTTCGGATAAAAATATCCACATTTAAAATATACAATAGAAATTAAGAAAGCGTTAAAAGTCGGGGTGTTACAGATGCAAACAAGGAGCACCACATTATATCTAACTCAATAAGTTTCTCAATCCCTAATCTCATGATATTTTATTTTATGGATTGTTTAATGCTTGTTGATTTTAAATGTGGCTTCTATACTTTCTCCCATAAATAAAATAATACTCTGAAAAATTATTTTCGAAAGGGGGAGAAATATTTGAATGTTTAATGGAAGTATAAGAATACAATTTTGTATATTTGTTAAAGTGGGAGAATTTTCTTTTAAACTGTGTTCTATGTCTTAAACTCTCCTCTTGAAAGTATGTATGGTTCATCTCTTGATGTTAAAATAGAATGAAGTATAAAATAAGTGAGATGTTTCTATGAGTTAAATTGTGATTAACTTTATTTTTGGAATAACTATAAGCTTTATACGGAATAAAAATTAATAACAATGGCCAACAAGTGATAACTTTCAATTTTTTTTTGAACAATGGTCATTATATCAAGTGGTTATAACCATTAAATGTTATTTTTGTGCTGCTTTAAATTACCTGAATATATGCCTTGCTTTAATTGCTTTTCCCGCTTTTTGATAATGCCAAAAGGGGGATAGTTACATGAATGCATGATTCAGGGGAGTGGATTTGATTGTATGCATAAAGTGAGGGTGAGTAGAGCATAAAACTGCGATGAGAACTATGATATTTCTTATTTATCTGCTCTAACCCTACTCTTGAGCAAATCCCTCCATGAGATGTTTGACATCATCAAAAAGGGGGAATTTGTGGATATATGCCTTGACAGGATTAATATGTTTTGATGATTGACAAATGGAGAAGAGCAAGATTGCTCTAAGCCTTGATGAATGACAAAAGGGAAAAGTTCTAGAAGGACTTAATTGTAAAAAGCGGCAAAAGAACTAGCAAGCAATCAAGATGGCTTTAAAGGGAATTTTACTATTTGTATTGCTTGTTCTAGAAAAAGATGTAAATGGTAAGTAAAACTCTCATAATTAAAATTGGTGACACACACACATAATTGAGCTTTCAAATAAAACTTAAATGGCTTTTAAATGAACTTAAATGAGTAATCAATTTCAGCCTTTAAGTTTTTCAAATTCAAATTTAATTCGAGGAATAATCGAATAGTTTAATCAATTATCAAGCTCTTAAATATGCTTTAAATGAGTAATTTATCACAGAGCTGTTATGATTTCGAAATTTGAATTTGAAATGCAATAATCGATTATTGTAATTGATTATGCAATGATGAGCACGTTTTTAAATTAACTTAATTGGCTTTAATGTGTTTAAATGAGTATTAATTATCTCTAGCCGTTAAGTTTGAATTCGAAATTATATAATCGATTATGATGTTTGAAAAATCGATTATGGCCTTTTGAAAAGCAAGACAGAGAATAGATAATCGATTAGTATAATCGATTATGCTTTTTAACAGTCAAATGGTTTTTACACAGAGAACAAGTAATCGATTATCCTAATCGATTATGCACTGACTATTTAAAGATGCGCCTTTTAAATAGAGTTAAAATAATCGATTATGCTTTTTAAATAATCGATTACCGCGCGAAGAAAATAAGTTTTAAATGTGCTTGACCTAATTTCCTTGGACTAATCACTTATTCTATATAAAGGAAACTTAGGCTGATAACAAAGTACAGATTCCCCATTTTCTAATTGTTCAAAACTCTGTCATTGTCATCTTCTACTACTCTTACTAATCTTACACTTTGATCACATTTTATTGAGAGAGCTTTACACCATATAGGTGTTCTTGTATTTGCTCTTCAATTTGTTTCTATCAGCACTATTAAGAGTGCATATTGTTGGTAAAAGTCAGATTGACTCAAACCTTTCTTTTCTACACCATTCTTACAATAGAAAGTATATCTCTTGTAGGTGTTTCTTGGATGTGTTTTCCAAGTGTTGTCAAGAGAGGGTATATCTCTTGGGATATTGTTTGAGGCTCTTTCACTGGGGGAGGTGATGTCCCTGGTCTTTGAGGAGTGCTCTTCACTGTGAAGGTTCTAGCTGTGCCTGTTTAAAAGCTAGTGTTTGAGGCTTTTACACATGGGATAGTATGTCCTGAGATTTGTGTTAAGGGTTCTCTGAATTGTAAAGGTTCTAGTTGATCCTATTTAAAAACTACAGTTGATTGAAAACCTTTGGTCGTATTGCCCTGGGGACTGGATGTAGGCCACGTGGGTAGTATGTGGCCGAACGAAGATATATCATTGTGTTCATCCTCTTTCCTTATCCTCTTTACGTTTCGCCATTTTACTTTATCGCGCTTAAATTTCAAAAGATTTATTTTCTAAAGCGCTTTAATTTGAAAAGAATTTAATATCCCCTGCAAATTCTACTTTATACTTTAAAGGGTTTTTCGATTTTAGAAAAAGAATTCATTTTTATTGAAAACCCAATTCACCCCCCTCCCCTCTTGGGTGATGGTTGCCACGGTATATATTAAAGTACAATCATAGCTTAAAAGTTATGATGTGACTAATTTTCATGAGTCCCATAAAACACTTTTATCATCTCTACTCCACATTTATCTCTGCACCAAATCTCATTCTGTCGTTTACCCGTTTCAGGTTTCCTCCGCATGCTTTCATTAAATATTTCACCCGAATAAAATATATTTTATTTTCGAGTGAAAATTCTGAAATGACTTCTATCACTTGATATCAGAGTAAAAGTCATTGATTTTTCGTTCACGAGTCCAAATTAGGTTATCTGATTAGTAAATTCTTACTGACAGTGAGAACACAGACCGGGTTTCATCTGAGTTCAAACCTAAAATTTAACCGGAACCTTATTCTATCTAATAGAAATCAGAAATGATTCTGTTACAGCCAAAATCACTTTCTAGATTTTCGGATAAAAATATCCACATTTAAAATATACAATAGAAATTAAGAAAGCGTTAAAAGTCGGGGTGTTACAGATGCAAACAAGGAGCACCACATTATATCTAACTCAATAAGTTTCTCAATCCCTAATCTCATGATATTTTATTTTATGGATTGTTTAATGCTTGTTGATTTTAAATGTGGCTTCTATACTTTCTCCCATAAATAAAATAATACTCTGAAAAATTATTTTCGAAAGGGGGAGAAATATTTGAATGTTTAATGGAAGTATAAGAATACAATTTTGTATATTTGTTAAAGTGGGAGAATTTTCTTTTAAACTGTGTTCTATGTCTTAAACTCACCTTTTGTGAAACTGTAGCTCGATACACGATGGCACGTCTGCCACAACGGCATATAGGCCAGACTATGCATGTAAAACAATGGTTTTTCGCTTTGTTTTTCTTTTTCGCATCGTTCTTTCTTCGTCGAGGCTTAAAGCTCCCGACTACTTCTTATTCAGGTATTAAATACAGTTTAATACTAACTTAAGATTTTAAAATCTCTTTCTCATTTCGAACACTAGCCCGACGTCTCGGTAATCTAGGTTCTTCTCAGTAGGAACACTAGACCGGCTTCTCGGAAATCTGAATCCAGCCTATATCTCGGCAATCCAGATTCAGCCCGAATCTCAGCATCGGAAATCTAGATCCTCTCCTTTCCTCAAAACTCAAAACAAGAGCTCTAGCCCGTCATTTCGGTAACTAGGTCCTATCCTTTCCTCAAAACTCAAAACTCAAAACAGGAACTCTAGCCCGTCATTTCGGTAACTAGGTCCTTTCCTTTCCTCAAAAATCAAAACAGGAACTCTAGCCCATCACTTCGGTAACTAGGTCCTTTCCACTTTCACTTCTTTCCACTTGATTTTCGTTTTCGTTCTGTGAAAACTAAACCGAAAAACACAAATACAAAAGTCTTCTCCACTTTTTGCCATAAATACTCTTTCGTTCTTAGAAATACACTTTCACTAAAACTTTTTCTTTTAGAAATCCATTTTCTGAAAACTTAGAAAATCACGGAAATCTTTTCTCGATTTAGAACCAAATACAAAACTTTCACAAATAGATTTATCAAAGAGAACATTTTCTCTATATCTTTCTATTTTTGAACAACTTTTTGTAAAACCTAAATGAAAATCTTTGTTCTCAAAAGACTTTTCCTTTCAAAAATCCCTTTAAACATTTTCACAAATTTTGACATTTTCTGTTTTCTCTCTTGTTCCTAAACTTTGTTCTATCTCCACACTTTCATTATTAGAATTCTCTTCTCACTTTCAAAACAACACATCACTTTTTCAATATTTCTGAGTTAAGGTATTTTAATGTCTTAATCTTTATTAACAAGCAATGACCAATGTCATGCCCTCAGCCAATCACAATCAAGCAATAAATCTCAATCCAATGCATACATAATCCAACAACAACATATACATGTTCAACAATTCCAAATAACATCAAACTACATTTTCAATTCAACATATAATCAATCAAAACACAACAAGGTACATGACTAGCAAAAACTCCTCAGGTAAACTCCCTTTACCTTTGAAGACCATAAAGAATCCTCTCCTTGACGCATTCAACAGTCAGCTTCCCTCACCACGAAACTGCTCAAGTTCAAACCCCAACTCGACGTTCCCGTTTCCTCTAAATAGCTCCTGTCAACTCCCGAACAATATAGAATCTGTTTCCCCAAAGCAACCACAACCACAACGACATCCCGGAGAGGGAGTCAAAGCATTTTCACAACCAGACAAAATACATAATCAGCTACTCATCATCAAACGCTCACTCTAAGTTGATTTTAAATACTCAATTTCACAAAATAGAGCTAACATCAATAAAAATCAGATTTGGGACTTTAGGGTTCATAAATTAATTTGGGGAAAACTCATTTTTAACTAAAGAATAATGAAATTGGTTTAGGGAAACATTAATTCACAGTCCTAATTGCATAAAACAAGTGTTAATTTCACACTTTGAAACTGAAATCCAAAATCTTAGGGTTAGGGTTTCAAAATCAGTTTGGGGATTTTTCAACTAGAAGAGATTATGGTGAAACACTCACCCAAGATGAAGAGGAAAGAGGACATGGTGGCTGGAGATGGTTCCAATTAATGGCCTGAGACATGGGTTTTTGTGCGGATACCATGAGGAAGAAGAAGAAGACAATGGCAGCACTGTGAGTGGTGACGAACGAAGGGGAATAGGGCGGCGGAGCTTCCTTTCCGCGGCGATGTATGGCGGCGCAAATGGAGCGAACCCAAACCGGAACGAGCGGCGTCGTCGTGGAATGTGTGGTTGAAATAGAAGGAAAATTTTATTTTCTTTTTATTTTCTTTTTGTTAGTATTAGGTAAAATGTGTGGTTGAAATAGATTTTAGAAAAAAGGAAATAATATTACTCATTAGATCTAAAAATAATGAGTGATAAATATATACTTTTAAAATTTAAATTAGAGTAAAGATTGATGATTGAATTTATCAACCAAGAAAATCAATGATTCAAAATAACTCTCCAGTTAACACTAAACTAATTTATTTTCAAATCTAAAATTAAATAGAGTAAAATATGAACATAATTTTCTTTCAATCATATCATTTAAAATATTTTCTAAACAAAAACTAATAGTGACAATAACATAATATTATTGTCTAGTAAACGTGCATGCATTGAAATAAAGTAGTGCTAACGCACTTTAATAAAATCATTTTAAATGAGTAATTAAAATTACTCAAGCCAAACCACATAAAATAATATAACATATATATTTATTATTATTGTAGAACAGTAAAAATCGGGGTGTTACAATAACTCAAGCCAAAGATCTCATAACTCTTCAAATGAATGATCTTCTTGGAACTTTACAAGTTCATGAGCAGGAGCTGAATGAAGATAGCTCAAATAAGAAAGGAAAGATCATTGCTCTCAAGGTAAAGAAACGATCTTCAAAAGCTCTAAAGGCTGAAGAATCAGATCAAGAGTCAAATGCCTCTGAAGAAGACTCAGACAGCGATGATGAAATGTCATGACTAACTAGAAAAGTTATGGAAGAAGAAGAATTTCAGAAGATAAACCTTTCAAGAAGTTAAATAAAGAAAAATTCTTCAAGGAGAGCAATAGTTCTGATAAAGGTTCTATTGTATGCTATGAATGCAAGAAGCCAGGACACTTCAAATCTGAATGTCCTCAATTGCAAAAGCAACCCTTCAAAAAGTTCTATAAAAAGAAAAGGAAAAGGATGATGGTAACTTGGGAAGATCTTGATGGCAGCTCATCTGATGAAGATGCCGTAGGCGAAGAGGCAAATCTATGTCTCACGGCAGATGCTGACTCAGACTCTAAGGTAATTTCTGATTTTAAGGATTTGCAAGATGACTATGATGAATTGATTGAGGAATCTAATTGTTTAACCAAGGCTTTTAGAACACTTAAGAGGCAATATGTGAAACTCCTAAAAGAGCATGAACATAAGACTCAAGAGTGTGACAAACTGTCTCAGGAAAGCAACAAGCTTAAAGCTGAGAAGCTTAAGGCTAAGATCACAGCTGAGATGCCACAATCTGAAGAAGTTGTCAAACTTCAACAGAAGGTTGAAGAGCTCACCTCTGATCTTGCCCGTTTTGTCAATGGAAGAGATAACCTGAGTAAGTTGTTAGCAAGTCAGAGACCCTCTCTTGATAAAACTGGTATATGATTCATTGACCAAACACATCATAAAGTATCTAACAAAGTCTTAGGACAAAAACCTAAAACTCTTTCTAATAAGGTCATTACTTACAAAAGTAGTTGTAAAAATTGTGGAAAAACTGGACATATCACGTCTAAGTGTATTCACACAAGAAAGAAGTTGTCATAAACTTCAATAACTAACAAAAAAGGACCCAAAAGAATATGGGTACCTAAACCTTTGATTATTCCTATTGCAGATATCCTTAATAGGACAAAAAGCACACCTATCATGGTACCTGGAAAATGGCAGCTCACGACACATGACAGGAGAAAAGTCTATGTTCCTAGATCTCCAACCTAAAGAAGGTGGACATATTAATTTTGGTGGAAATTAAAGAGGAAAGGTCATCGGGATAGGTAAAATTGGTGGGAAATCACCTTTACCATCTATCTCTAACATTCTTTTAATTGAAGGATTAAGACATAATCTGTTAAGCATAAGTCAATCATGTGATAATGGATATAATGTTTCCTTTACTAAGAATGCATGCATAGTCAAAGACACTAATGGCAAAGTTCTCTTTTCAGCAAACAGGTAACAAAATCTTTATAAGATTGATCTAACTGAATTAACTAATCAAAATGTGACTTGTTTTGTGTCAAGAGGAGATGAAAGATGGGTATGGCATAAGAAGCTAGTACATACAAGTATGAAACATATAACTAAGCTTTAGAAGTATAGACTTGTGAAAGGTCTACCTGATATAAGTTTCAAAAAGGATGTCTTATGTGACTCTTGCCAATGTGGAAAGCAAGTTAAATCTAGCTTTAAATCCAAAAATCTGGTATCTTCCTCTAGACCTTTACAGTTGTTGCATATGGATCTGTTTGGTCCAGTTAGTGTAACACCCCGCTTTTTGTTAAGTGCTTTCCTTAAGCTTGTTTGTTAAGTTAGAATTGTTGGCTAAGGGCTTAGTGGGATTTTTGGCTTATAAGTCCCTTTATGGTACATGAGCACGCCCATGCTCATTTTCCTATAAGCCTGTGCTTAAAGTCAGAAGCGTGTCTCTGATTTTAATTTGAGCACGGGTGAGCACGCCCGTTCTCAACAGTGAGCACGCCCGTGCTCGCTGAGCGGACCGCGTCTCGCTGACGCTAAGTCCAGCACGACCGTGCTTGATGAAGAGCACGATCGTGCTCAGGTTCAGGTTATATAGTTGGCACATAATCCGAGGGTTACGAGTTAACCCTACTTTTGTGAGTGCAACAGCCATTGTTGCAGCCAGAACACACTCTTTCCCTATTTCCTCTTCTCCCAGTGCTATAGTGGAGTTTTGGGAAGCCGGTTGGGAAGCTAGTTGGTCTGTGGCAGTCTATAGGTAATGGTTTCATCTTTCCTATTGGTTTCCTTTTCATGTTTGTGATTGGGAAACTAATAAAGTTTTTGTTTCCGTTGTTTAAGGCTTGTTTGAAGTTTTTTTTTTTGATAAACAAAAATAATATATATGAAGCGGGTACAAGGGGATTTGTGTTTCCGTTGTTTAAGGCTTGTTTGAGGTTGAGCCGTTTTAAGAGGAGAAACCAGTTGCTGTTTGGTGTTTGGGAGAGCTACCTTCAATCCAGGTATGGGGAGAAGGGTAGTGTACTCATGGGCTTGGGGTTAGAGTAAAGTAAAAGGGTTCCCATAACCCCATTGTTGTATGTTTATTGTATGATTTAAAGAATATGATGATATGTTATATGCTCCATGTTTTTGATGATTAAGTTATGTTGAGTATGAGCATGATGTTAATTTGTTAATTATTGTTATTAATAAGTTATTGGTTGTTGATATGTTGGCTGCATAGTTGATGCTAGTTGGTGGATAAAATGTTTAAAACATTAACTGGTTAATTAGGCTTAAAAACATATTAGGTTTAAAGGACTAATTAACCCTAAAAATTTGTTAAAGCCTCGGACTCAGGTTCTGCCCAGAACAGTACAGTCGTGCATTGAGCACGACCGTACTGAACAGGGAGCACGGTCAGGGAGCACGACCGTGCTCCCAGTTTGAATTCTGGAAAATGGCCGCATAATAAGCACGGCCGTGCTGGACAAAGAGCACGACCGTGCTGGTCAACACGACTGTGCCCAATAGGAAGCACGACCGTGCTTCACCTAAGTGGCAGCATGCCCTTCACGTGTTAAGCACGACCGTGCTCGGGTTTAAGTACGACCATGCTCACCCCTTCTGGACAGAAACAAAATTAAAGGACTTTAAGGGGTTTCAAACCCCAATTCCCTTATGATGATAAGTTGATAAAGCTAATCAAAGTTAAGGATTAGACAACTTGGTTAATGATGATCTAAGATAGTTAAAGATGATTTAAAAGATGAGATGGTGAGATGAGTTAAGTTTGATAAGTCGGTAACCATTGGATTACCGCAAGCTGATGAGTTATGCCTTGGTGCTTTTTGGCTAGGGAACCCTTGACCCCACGGTTTGGGTCTAAGGTGTTGTTGTTGCCTCAGGTAGATTCCACGAGGCAAGTTGTTGCGGTAGCTTCTGATGCGGTCGATTCCGCTATTATCTTCGGTTGAGTCCATTGGAGTTATGGAGGTGGCGTTTGCCGTTGTTGTTGTTGTGTTACATACGCATTTCATTGGAGTTGTTGTTGAGGGATATTCGACATAGGAGAGGTCGTCCTAGAGTACGGCGATCTGGTCATCCACGGTTGGAGTAGATTCTCCTTGCGCCCTGTGACGAGGCATTCGTTGGTTTCATGCGTTGGCTATCCAAGGAGTAGATTCTCCGGCATTGAGTAGATTCTCAATGTGGATATTTAACTCCGAAGTCGTCTATCCCGAGTTTAGTGGATCCACATGCATTTTTGGTTTAGCGGAGTAGGGTTACGTTGCACTGCATAGCATACTATTATCATGATGATGATGTTTGATGAAATGTTGTTATGCTTGTTGTTTACTTTACTTCCTACTGCCTTGCTATTATGTTTACATGATTCTTACTCCCTATGTTTGTTTGTTTGTTTGTTGTTGGCCTGATTGGCACCTTGCAGAGGATGACGACCAGCCCGGAGAAGAGTGACTCTAAGAAGCTGCCACTCATAGTTAGGGCTTGTTTTTATGTTAGTTGGATTGTTTCAGTTGTATTCCGAGGATATGTTTTCCGGAACGGTTATACCAGTTCTGAGTTGTGACATCGAGGTTGGGTAGTTTTATTTGTTATGTTTTAATTGTTTTAAACTTATTTTATTCTGTGTTGTGAACTGGTTCATGTGGGACTTTTCTACCCATGGACAAATGTTTTAATTATCCAGTAACATGTATGTTTTCATTTAATTTTTTTTATATTAAATGCCTTATATCATGTGGGGTAGAAGGGTGTCACAGTTAGTGTTGCTAGTAAGGCAGGAAAGAAATATGGTTTTGTCTTAGTAGATGATTATTCTAGATATACATGGGTACTCTTCTTAACCCATAAATATGAGTCATTCAAGATGTTCTCTATATTCGGTAAGAAAGTTCAGAATGAGCAAGGATTCTGTATCTTAGCTATCAGAAGTGACCATGGGGGAGAGTTTGAAAATGAGCACTTCAATACATTCTGTAAAGAGAATGGTATCTCTCACAACTTTTCTGCTCTTAGAACTCCTCAGTAGATTGGAGTAGTAGAAAGAAAGAAAAGATCTCTACAAGAGATGGCTCGAACAATGCTCAATGAAAGCAAACTCCCAAAGTACTTCTGGGGCTGAGGTAGTAAACACTGCTTGTTATGTACATAACAGAATATTGATAAGACCCTTCTTGAATAAGACTCCCTATGAATTGTGGAAAGGCAGAAAACCCAACATTTCCTATTTCCATGCTTTTGGATGTGAATGCTTTATTTTGAATACTAGAGATCAACTTGAAAAGTTTGATTCAAAAGTAGATAAGGCTATATTTCTCGGATATTCAGACCCTTCTAAAGCTTTTAGAGTTTACAACTCGAGAACAGAAGTTGTTGAGGAATCTATTCATGTTGAATTTAATGATGGTTTAAAGACTGATAGGAAATTATCAGATCTAGAAGATGATCTTGCAGGATTAGATCTCGGAAGACAAAGCAATCAGACTGATGATAGCTTGAAAAATGAAGATCCAGAAACTCATATTCAAGCGTCTGATCCACCTGCTCAACAACCATCTGAGACTGAATCCAAATGAGATTGGAAGTTCAAGACTCATCACCCTGAAAAATAGATCATTGGTAATCCCTCTCAAGGAGTTAGAACCAGGTCAACATTCAAAGATTCAAACAACATGGCATTCCTATCTGAGATTGAACCAAAGAACATCAAAGAAGCTCTTGAAGATGAAACCTGGATTTTAGCTATGCCAGAAGAGCTAAATCAGTTCAAAAGGAATGATGTTTGGTACATAGTTCCAAATGAAAAAGGAAAGTCAATTATTGGAAAGAGATGGGTATTCATAAACAAGCTTAATGAAGATGGAAAGGTAGTCAGGAAAAAAAAAGCAAGGTTAGTAGCTCAAGGCTATAATCAACAAGAAGGTATCGATTACACTGAAACTTTTGCACCAATAGCTAGAATAGAAGCAATTCGTATACTCATGTCATATGCTACACAACATCAAATCACCTTATTTCAAATGGATGTTAAAAGTGCATTTCTTAATGGAATTATTGAAGAATAAGTATATGTTAAGCAACCACCTGGATTTGAGGATAATGACAAACCAAATCATGTCTATAAGCTTAAGAAAGCTCTCTATGGATTAAAGCAAGCACCTAGAGCTTGGTATGACAAACTAAGTTTCTTTCTTATGAAAAATGATTTCATTAGAGGAAAAGTAGATACAACTCTCTTTAGAAAAAGTTCTAAAAAGGATTTCATTATAGTACAAATCTATGTTGATGATATTATATTCGGTGCTACTAATGAAAAGCTCTGCAAAGAGTTCTCCAAGCTTATGCATAATGAATTTAAGATGAGCATGATGGGAATATTGAAGTTCTTCCTTGGTCTACAAATCAAATAGCCAGATGATGGATCTACATTCATCAACAAAAATATACCAAGGAGATCTTAAATAAATACAAGTTGGATACAGCTAAACCTATGAAAACTCCCGTTGAAACAAATGCAAAATTAGGAAAAGATGAGGAAGTTAAAAAGGTAGAACAAACTACTTACAGAGGTATGATTGGTTCTCTTTTGTACTTAACTTCAAATAGACCTGATATTCAATTCAGTGTTTGTATGTGTGCGAGATTCCAATCTGATCCTAAAGAATCACATCTCAAGGATGTGATAAGAATATTTAGATATTTGCTTGGAACCACTAATCTTGATTTGATGTATTTAAGAACACAAGAATACAGACTAGTAGGACTCTGTGATGCTGATTATGCTGGAGACAGAGTAGAAAGAAAAAGCACAAGTGGAGGATGTCAATTAATTGGAACAAGTTTAGTCTCTTGGACAAGAAAAAGACAAACTACAATTGCTCTATCCACTGCAGAAGCAGAATACATTTCAGCTGCAAGCTGTTGTTCATAGCTCTTATGGGTAAAACATCAACTTGAAGATTATTTTATCTTTGAACATAATATATATGTTTGGTGTAATAATTATAGTGCTATCTGTTTATCTAAGAATCCCATTCAGCATTTTAAGGCTAAGCATATAGAAATTAAACATCATTTCATAAGTGACTATGTTCAAAAAGGTGTTTTTGATATTAAGTTTGTTAAAACTGAAAATCAGTGGGTTGATATACTAACTAAACCCTTAGCTGAAGATAGATTCACCTATATTAGAGATAATCTAAACATGCATTTCATAAATGAATAATGCATCTGCTCTTAGATGAAGCATCTGCTGACGTGGATCATTTACTGAGACTTTACATTGCAGTTATCTTAAATGTTTTTGAATTCAAAACTTTTTGTCTTTATTATTTCTCAACTACTCTTTTCTGAAACATCTTTCATTAAAACCTAAAGTCTTCTCTCCGAAACACTTTACTGTTTCAAAAAGCTTTTCTCTCTCTTGTGAACGAATCTTTTCGAAACTCTTTCGTCTCCTCTCCCTTTCAAACCTAAATCCATGGCACCTAAAGCACCCTCTCAGAAAATTACCCGTGCTGCTGCTCGGTTAGGAGTGTGGAAGACCTATCCATGATCGTTCCAGGACGATTTGTCAAGATGAACAAAATCATCAAAGGAGGCATATGGCAGAATTGGAAGCTTCACAATGGGTCAACTTTTTCTCCTTACGTGAACCTGTTTACCCTCTACTTCTTCAAGAATTCTGGGAAAATGCTGAAGAAAGGATGTCTCAGACTCAAATTTCCATTCGAACAAAGTGTAATGGAAAACCCTATTCGTTCACTCTCAACAGTATTCAAAAAGCAACCGGCTGCCCAATTCAAGGTGCTACTTTTAGAAGATGATTGGGAGTATGAGTATGGAGAAGAAACTGTTCATCAAGTTCCCTATGGGATATCCAGCAATACAAGCAAAGTTGCCTCCAAACTGACTCCAAAAGGAAGGTTCTTGCATGTGTTGTTAATCAACTGTGTGATGCCAAGAACAAGTGCTCGTGATAATCTCAACAAGATGGATAGATTTGCTCTATTCCATCTCCTGAATATGATGAAGGTTGACATCAATGACTTAATTTTCAGGTATATGCTGAGGATGGTAAAGCCCCAAATCAGGACCTCATACACATATGGGATGCTGATTACCAAACTGCTAAACATCAAGGGCATTCCCCTCACTGGAAAGGTTGATATGGCTACTGCCATTGACGAAAGAACCCCTCTCTCGGATGAAGCTGAGATCACCAGGAAGGATTCCTGACTCTGATGAAGATGATAAGAAGAAGAAATCTTCAGGAGAATCTGAAGAAGAAACCGATAAGTCTGATGACTCAGAAGCAACAGAAGTGTCTGCACCTTTGGATCCCAAGGTCAGAACAAAGCTTCAAGTAAAGAGGATGCTGGTCATCTCAGAAGCATCTGATGAAGATGATGACCAACCTATTTCCAAGGTTCTGAAGAAGGAAATAGTTGAAAAACCTGCTGTTGCCCCTCAGAAGGAACTCAAGAGGAAAGCTACTGTTGTAGCTACACTAGTTAGAAGATCTACAAGGCTGAAGATAGCTGAACCTGTGCAAGTTACTTTGCAACCTGCTGCATCACCTCTTAGGTCATCTACACCCTCACCCTCTTCACCTATTGTTTTATCCTCACCCTCTGATTCATCATCCTCTTCCTCCCATAACTCCCCTCTTCACAATCAGATTTCAATTGCTGAAAATCTTCTTGCCTTATTTGTTCAAGACTTTAACTTAAATCTCACTCCAGATCACCGCTCACCACAACCTATTTTTCATAACTCACCAGAACACATATCCAACCATTCATCACTTTCTCCCTTACCAACTCAAGAAATTCAAACTCTTGTTCCTGTTTCAAGAATTTTTTATTCGATTCTATCACCTCTCTCTCAGCCTTCATCTACCCCTCAAAACTCACCACAGAGACCTCTATCTACTCCTTTCAAACCTTCGGAGCCATTACCTATAGATCAAATCAATCCTAACCTTCTTAGCCAGGATGACTTAAAAGCAATCAACAATCTTGTTGCTGAACAGGCTGCAGTAAGACTGAATCAAGCCTCTTGGAAACATAAACCCAATCCTTCTACATGCATGAAGGCAATTTGTAACACCCCGTTTTTCATATAAGTGCTTTTGTGCTTGCCTTGTTTGTTTGGTTAAGCCTTAGGGCCGAGCTTAGATTTGTTGTTGAGGGCTAAATAGGATTTTTAGGCTTAAAAATCCCTTTCTGGCACATGAGCACGGTCAAGCTTGTGTCCAGCACGCCCGTGCTTTGAAAGCGCGTCTTGTGACTGTCTGAGTCACAAGCACGGCCATGCTTAATAGGGAGCACGACCATGCTCAGCGCATGACCGTGTCTCGCTGACGCTAAGTTGAGCATGCCGGTGCCTAACAAGGAGCACGACCGTGCTCAAGCATGAATGCGTCTTGGTGACGCTGATGTAAGCACGACCGTGCTTAAGGGAGTGCACGGCCGTGCTCGGGGCATAGTTTATAAATAGAGGCAGTATCACGAGGGTTACCATGTTAAACCCTATTTTGCACATTGGGCAATCCTAGTGTGGCAGAAACTTCTTCTCTCTTCCTTCCCTTGAACCCCTTGAATTTCTTGGTGTTCTTGCTCTAGTTTTGGGAGAGGAACGTGCACGTTAGTGTCTTGTAAGGTAATCCGGTTATCCCTCTTCTATTTCCTTTTCCTTTTGTTGAATTGGGAACTAATTGGTTAACCTTTTTATTGGTCAAGGCTTGATTCGTTTGTCGAGCCGCTTGAGGGAACGTGACCAGTTTGCTATAGTATGAGTATGTAGGCTTAGGGGTATCGTAAGACGAAGGGTTACCCATGACCCTTTCCTTGTTAACATGTTTATATGTTTATATGATTAATTATTATTTGATGATTATCCGTTGTGATGATAATATTGGTATTAATGTTCTTATTATTAATTGATGTTGTCTGTTATGAATATCTGATAAGCCTCCAGCTTATCTAGTTTTACAGCTAGAAAAGCCAAGGTTTTGATGCCAATTGAGCGATTTAACCTCGCTAAACACCTAAATTTGGCTTCTTATGTCCCTAAGCAGCATCTTTAGTCTCTTAGAGAGTTTTTTTTAGGAATTTCTGGTTGTTTTGAGTCAATAAAGCATTTAATTGTTATTTTTGTATTTTAGGTTAAAATTGAAGCTCAAGGTAGCTAGGAGAAAAGAAGAAAACAAGCAAAAAGGTAAAATTGGCCATTCGCCTCGCGAACAGAAGCTCGTCCCGCGATCCAGAGGAGCAGATTAACCAAGAACAGGCAGCCATTCATCCTCGCCTCACGAGGCAGTGCTCGCCTTGCGAGCCAGACTCCGGTAAATGGAGATCATTCTGTCTCACCTCGAAATCATTGGCTGACCTCACGAAAGATCCAAATTTGAACTGGCGCCAACTTAAGATTTTCCTCGTGAATCACTGCTCTCCCCGCGAGCACGCGCAAATCCCAAACATTATAAGTAGCTTGTTTTAGGTCAATTGAAGGGAGTTTTGAATTGTGATTGTAATCCTAGTTTGCTTAGAGCTGTGTAGTGAGTTTTATTTTAGTTTCTTTGAGGATGAATGATTTCCATACTTTGATCGTTGTTTTCGTCTCTATGAGGAACTGATCCTCTATTCTAAGGGAACGATGAAGCCACCTTTGACGGCATAGTTTATCCAAGTAATATTTTCATTCTTACGACTTGAATTAAGAACGCCGTTTGAATATTGCGAGGCATAGAATAGAAAAGCGGTGCAATCGCTATAGGGAACCAAGAACTTAATGAATCTAATTGTGGGTTGAATATATTGCCAGATTGACAACTTGCAACTGTAGATATTTTCTTTTGAAAATCGGCAGTGACATTATGATAATTGAGGGTTCCTGGTTGACAAAGAAATTAAATTGAACATAGGGATAAGGAGATAATTGCTTGGGTAACTTGCTTGATAGGGTAGGTGGATTTGTGACCTTAGAGCCTTAGTCATTAATTAATTCTAGTTGTTATCTGTTAGCGCAATTTAAATAATTGATCTTGTTATCTTTGCTTATCTGATTTTCTCTCTCTTCTCAACTGCTTGTTATTCACTTAGTCAAATGATTTGAGTTACCTTGATAAATTGGTTAAATTGGTCTTCCAATCCTTGTGTTTGACCTCAGTATTTACTTACCGTGTTTTATTACTTGTAACGAAACGGTACACTTGCCGGATCGTCAACACGTTTTTGGCGCCGTTGCCGGGGATTGGCACAATCAATTTTATTAATTTTTAGGAAATTCAATTCTCTTGATTGAGCAATTTTTAATTTTATTTTTTTGTATTTGTTATCTCTTTTTACTTCTTTGATCCCGCTTGGTCTTGCTTTGTTTTTGTGTATGCGAGGTACCCTTTCACAGGAAGACTTGCTATACGATCCAGAGATCACCAGGACCAAGAAGAGGTACAACAAGGAACTTAGAGAGAAAAAGAGGCTTGAAGCAAACCAACTCGTCAATCTTAAAGGGATGACATAAGGAGATCCTTCACCCTACAAGCCTCTTTATGACTACAATCTTCCTTACTTGGATGATTGTGCTTCAAGTGTTGTTAGGCCTCCCATCACGGCCAATTATTTTGAAATGAGGGAAGGTGCTCTGTGTGGGGTACAAAACAATCAATTTGATGGAAGTGCATACCAAGATCCTCATAGGCATATTACCCACTTCTTGGAGTTTTGCGACATGTTCAAAACTCCAGGAGTTTCAGATGATGCCTTTCGTTTGCTACTATTCCCTTTCTCTCTTCGGGATAAAGCACGCGATTGGTCAGACTTGCACTTGGATCGTGCTAGCATCACTACTTGTGACAAATGGCTCAGAAGTTCCTCACTAGATTTTTTCCTCCTAAAAAAGCGGCACAATTGAAGATAGCCGTCACTTCCTTCAAGCAACATGATGATGAGTCCTACAATGAAGCTTGGGAAAGGTACAATGTGCTTTTGAGATGATGCCCTTCATCCTACTTTGACTTGGTAACAAAGGTACAACACTTCTTTAATGGGTTGAAGGGTCGCTACCAAATGAATTGTGATGCCGCTGCTGGCGGTTCTTTCTCTTACAAATCAGCAGAGGACGGTTGGGCTTTAATAGAAAAAATGTCCAGGAATGATTACAACCATAATATGGGAACTTCTAATGCTTCTGGAATCAGTACCACATCACTGGAGGCTATTCTTGAACAGAACACACTCTTGAAGAAGCAATGTGAGGCACTTTCTAGCAAGATGAAGGTTAATGCAGTGCGAGAAGGCTTGCCTCCGGGGTGTGATTTTTGTAATGGTGATCATAATAATGAGAGTTGTCCCATAAATTTTTCACAGGAAAATGTGGACTCGTGTCACAACTTTTATGACACAGTGCCACTAAACAACTATCAGAGGAATAGGCAGAACGACTACAATCAGAATTGAGGGTACATTAGGGGAGACCATCCAGGTTTCACTTGGAGCAACACTAGTGGTGGTCTAGCCGGGCAACAACAACAGAATCAGAGGCCAAACTATTGAATTCAACAACACAACACCCAACAGGCTCTCCCTTAACCTACTCAATTGCAAATCACAGATGGTGGGAAGCAGACTTGGGAAGTGGCCTTTGAGAAATTAGCCAGTCATACTAGAATGGCCAATGAGAAGCTGACAGTGCACATTGATACCTCCATTAAGAAGCTAGCAACTCACACAGAGTCGGCAATCCAACTCTTGGAAACTCAGGTATCTCAGCTATCCAAACAAATGAATGAGCATCTTCCAAGCACTTTTTCGGGTAACACAGAGAACAACCCCAAGGCCCAATGCAATGCCATATACACTGGAAGTGGTAAGGTGTTGGAACCAAAGGGAAATCCCTTGAAGGATAATGAAGTTGAAACTCCAGAACAACCACAAGAGGAGAAGGAGCAAGCTAAGGAAGATGAGGTGGCTAGTGAAAAGGTGCCAGAGCAAGGTGGGAAAGTGAAATGAGTGGATGAAGAATTCCGAAAGAAGAAGTGGGTTGAGCCCCAAGACCTTCCTCCCTTAATGAAGGTACCATATCCAAAGAGATTGAAGAAACCCTTGCAAGACAAGCAATTCAACAAGTTCCTTGATGTTTTCCGCAAGCTTCAAATCAACATTTCTTTTGCGGAAGCCTTGAAACAAATGCCATCCTATGCTTAGTTCATTAAGGAGCTTCTCTCCAAGAAGCGGAAGATAGTGGATGAGGAAACGGTTGCTTTGATCGAGGAGTGTAGTGCAATTCTCCAAAGGAAACTACCTCCAAAGTTGAAGGATCCGGGCTCTTTTAGTATACCATGCACCATTGGAGAGATGACTATTTGGAAGGCACTATGTGATCTAGGGGCGAGCATCAACTTAATGCCCCTATCCATGATGAGAAGGCTTGGAATTAAAGAGGTCAAGGGCACAATGATGTCACTCCAACTTGCAGACCGATCAATCAAATACCCTTATGGGGTGGTAGAAGATTTCCTAGTAAAGGTGGGCAAGTTCATTTTTCCTGTGGATTTTGTGGTTCTTGACATGGATGAAGATGCCAATATTCCTCTCATATTGGGTAGACCATTTTTGGCTACCGGGCGAGCATTAATTGACGTGCAACTAGGTAAGCTCACACTTCCGGTGCAAGATGAAAAGGAGGAATTTGATGTCTTTGAAGCTATGAAGCATCCAGTGGAGAAGGCTAAATGCTATAGTGTAGATGTGGTGAAGCCTCTTGTCAAACCAACTCCTACACATGAAGCAAATGGTTCAACACTAGAAGGGGTATTGGTAAAATCCCACATCTTTTAGGATAGCATGGAAAAGGATGAGCCGGCGCACTTGGGGCATAAAGATTAGTTGCCTAGAGCTATTAAGGATGACCCAGGCAAGTTGGAGGAGAAGCCACAAGAGCATCATGAGTCACTCATTGAAAGAGCCGGAGCAAAAAGGATACTAGATCCAATCAAACTCAATGAAATCCGCTTGAGAGCTTATGAGAAAGATCGAGGCAAAAAGGGGCCACCCAAGGGTCGGCTTGATGATCCAATTATTCCTATAAAGAAGTTATTTCCAAATCAATTGAAGTCTTGTTGGCGAGTGAAGGTTAGGAAGAAAACAACCTTTCCTCATGATGCTTTCAAGGAAGGATACAAAGAGCCCGGGGAGACATTTGATGATAATGACCAAGGGTTAAAACTGCTTTTTATGGAAGAAGGAGTTAGAGGCCATCTTAATGAGTTCGCAGTGACTTAGCCCTATGGGGCTATGACCGTCAGGCCCGGGACATTAAAAAAGTGCTTCTTGGGAGGCAACCCAAGCGTTATATCCCCAAGCGTTATATCCTTTGTTACTTTAAAAAAAAAAAAGAGTCATAAAAATACAAAGTGTCTTCATATAGGGTCCTTAGTTAGAAAATTGCATTAGAAAAGCATGTAGGACTTAGATTGCATGGAAAACAGGGGCAGAATTCACTGTCTGGCTCGCCTCACGAGCATGAATTTGCCTCGTGAGACAGAGACCCCAATTCTGGGAAGTCTCAGTCCCGCCCCACGGGAGGCTGTTAGCCCCGCGAAACAGAGGGACCAAAAACAGAGGTCCTCTATTTCGCCCAGCGAAGTCACCCTCGCCTCGCGAATGGGATGTTTTGCTGGAAAAAAATGAACTGTTTTGATGCCTCGTTTCGTCTGGTTTGCTAATCTTGGGGACCAGGATCCTCATCCAGGAGGGGGCGAGTCCGAGGCAAAGATTTGATGATTTTCAGGTGGATAGAACTCTAAAGGAGGAGGCCACAAAGACTAGTGAGCCGGAAAGAGAGGAAGAGAATGAAGAAAGGATGAGTTGGTCATGTACATAAATAAGTTGATAGGGTAGTATTGGTAAGTTTTATGGATTGAATTGAATGAAACTTTGATTGAATGCCTGAGTTTTTTTTTTTTTGTAAGGTTTTGATGAACCCCTCTCGACGTTTTTCAAGTCTAAATCCCCTTGTGAAAATTGAAAAATGAGCTTAGATTGGTTGTTATGACTTGTGATGCATGATTTGCAATAAGTTTGAGGTGAAGGGGTGCATGCTTATGAATTGTATCTCGGTCAAATATTTTGCAAAAATGTCCAGGTGAGAATTTGAGCCTCCATCATTGTTCTTAATTGAGTGAATCACATTAAGTTGCATTTTCCCGGATTTGCTTGAATCTCTTTATGGTTTGCATATCTATGTGTTTGCATCATATGATTAAGGCATGTTTTTCTTTGAATTAACTACTTGGCCATAAATTGAACCATCCTTGATGAATGATTCCTAGTTAGCCACATTGAACCTTGAAGCCTATTGTTCTTGATGACCTTACATTACAAGCCCATTAATCCAGAAAAACCATGATTTCCCTATCCTAGGATTTAGGAGAGCATGGAATCTTTAGCTCGTGAGTATTGAGACACCCTAATGTCCCATTAAAGAAAAAACCTAATTTATCTAAAACTTAATCTTAATATTAGCGTTGGGCATATATATAGAAAATCATAAATATTAAAAACTTAAAAGTAAGAACAAAATTAAACATCACATCACACACATATAAATATAAATACAAACATACTGTGCTTATAAACTAAAGAGGGTACTCCATCAGTAGGGTCCCAAAAGATACATACTAATACAAAATGATATCAGCAACAGAAACTAAAATGTCACAAAAGACGCACTGGCCATAGACTCTAAACTCAACGGCTAGAGGTCACTGCTCGTCCTCCAGCATCTGGCTCATAAGGAGTCCCATCAAGCTCCTCTGTAGCTAGATCATCCGTAGGGTCTTCTCAAAACGAGCACATAAAAGAAACATACAAATAAAAGAAATAGGGGATAAGAAACTATCTATCATCATATATGGAAAATGGTACATAACATATAAACAATAAAGGCACATAGTCATGCATCACAGATAAATATATATACAAGAAATATAAACAATCATCCTTGAGATATATTATCATCTTCTACCCTTCGCACTCATGCAACTTATGCTGACGTGGCCACCACCAATCCTGTCACACATCCCTTGCCCGCTGAGAGATGTTAGTCAGTCGTCCAAGTGAAGCGTCCCTAAACACCGGTGCACACTCTCATCCGCGGTGAGAATGCTCATGCAAAGCAATGACACTATAGCTGCACATCTAGCTCCGGTGCACACCCTGGTTCTCTCTCGAGGGTGCTCATGCATGGTAATGACACTATAGCTGCACAGCCTAAATCTAAGTTGGGACGGTCCCGCGAGGACTTATGACCTCGTGTGTTCCAAACACACGGATGTGATCAACAACATGCATCTATATGGGTTTCACCGACGTATATCGAATCATACCCTAGTGCCTTAACCTCTCATCACTATCGCATAGCATATCTCAAATAATATCACCTCATCAATCTCATCATAATAAAATATTAATTAATCAGGTTAGGCACATCTAAAATCATATATCATACACTCCCCAACATGCATCACTTAAAATATCAAATATCACTGCCTAGAAAACAACTAAGCATGTTATGGCAAATATAACATATTATCAGCCAGTACATGTTATCAACCATAATTATAAAAATAATAAAATAATAAAATAATAAAATAATAAAATAATAAATTAAACATAATCACAATTAACATAGCAATCCAAACAGCACACAACAAGCAGCTCTAAACAGTAAAATCAAACAACCTCAGATATCATAAAAATTAACCTAACTGCGATAAATCTACAATCTCAATATCATCATTGGTATCACTAAGTGATCCCCATGTGATATTGATATTGTCAATTACTCGCTCATTAGTAGGGTTTAGGTCGCCCTACGCCAATATTGAATAAAATGTTACTTAGCCATTTCCGACGTTAGATGGCTTCTTTCCCCCACCTGAGATGTTGTAGGCTAGCTTTAGAGTAACGAAACGGACCCACTCCATTCTCCCCAAATCTGCCTCGTGAGGTTCTCCTACCTCCGGGGCTCCAAAAATTCACCTGAACACATATTCAAGAAGTACACATTACGTGTAGCTCAAATCTGAAGACGGAATTGAAAACAGATAAACGGATTGAGAGATAACTTCAATACTATCACGGACAGCATTTCGGCATAAAAACATAGACTTACCTTAGCCTAACCAAGAAAAGAAAGGTAGGATGATGAAGTAGAAGTCGCGAGGATCACAACGGTATAATCGGTTTTTCAATAGGACGAACGGATTGATCAAAATCAGCTCTGGAATTTTCTCTCTCTTTCTTTCTTTTCTCTCCCTCTCTCTCTCTCTTAGTTTTTCTGAGTTTTCTCCCCTCTTCTCCAAGGTTCCACGAAATTCCTCACTTCAACTCTCTTTTTTATTTTTCCTAGCGCCCAGCGCTCAGCGCTGGTGAGGCAAACCGCCTCCCTCGCCCAATCGCGACGCGACACGTGGAACACTGGCCAGTGCTCAGCACTAGTTGCTGTTCAACACTACTGGTTCGCACGTTTTCGCGCATTCTAAGTTCGTTTGAAGTCCGTTTGAGCTGAAATTTGAAATATAGACTCATATACACCTAAGGAATAAGGCCAAGCCCTCAAAAATACCTAATCTCTTCCACAAAAATAAATTTCCTGTTGTGCATTCTTATGCATTCTAAACAGTATAACGGAAATTCTAGAAAACTTTCTTATTCAATTCAACACCAGTTAATCTCATACTTTCCATGCAAGGTTCCCAACACCTAAACATGCATTATCAGACCTTAAATCAAAGTCTTAAACATAGTTATCCAACATATAAATAATGCCTTAAAACACAGATGTTACATTACTGCCCCCCTTAAAAGAAATTCCGCCCTCGGAATTTATGTACCTCAGAAAAGATGTGGATACTACTGCTGCATATCTGCCTCACGCTCCCAAGTAGCATCTCCTGTAGTCTCATCCCAAATGACCTTGACCAAAGGGATCTGTCTACTGCGAAGTTCCTTAATCATTCTATCTGCGATCCTAACCGGTAACGCCTCATACTCTATATTCTCTTAGAGTTGTATTGACTCAGGCTCAAGTACATGAGAAGGATCAGGATAATATTTTCTCAACTGGGATACGTGAAAGACATCATGAAGGTTAGAAAGGTTAGGCGGTAAGGCAACATGGTAGGCTACTGGATCAATCCGTCGAAGTCTGGAAAGGTCCAATGAATCTAGGAGTAAGCTTTCTAGACTTGATAGCTCTGCCAATTCCAGTCTTCGGAGTGACTCTCAAAAACACGTGATCACCTTCCTGGATTTCTAAGGGTCTCCTCCTCTTGTTACTGTAGCTCATTTGCCTATCCTGCGCTTCCTTCATCTTTTCCCTGATCTTTCTAACCTGTTCCGTCGTCTGCTGTACCACATCAGGGCCCAATATCTGGCTTTCACCAGTCTCATACCAACACAACGGAGTCCTACATTTCCTGCCATACAAAGCCTCATACGGTGCCATCCCAATATTGCTATGAAAACTGTTGTTATATGTAAACTCAATCAACGGCAAAAACTCATCCCAACTGCCAATGTGCTCTATAACACACGCCCTCAAAAGATCCTCCAATGACTGAATTGTCCTCTCAGACTATCCATCCGTCTGATGATGATAAGCAGAACTCATCCTCAACTTCGTCCCCAAAGCACTGTGCAACTGTCTCCAAAATCTAGATGTGAATCTAGGATCTCGATAGGAAACAATGCTCGACGGTACACCATGTAGCCGAACAACTTCCTTGATGTAGATCTGGGTCAACTTCTCTAAGCTATAACTCTCACCAATAGGTAAGAAGTGAGCACATTTCGTCAACCTATCGATGATAACCCAAATCGCATCATGCCTCTTAGGAGTTCGTGGTAATCCAACCACAAAATCCATAGCTATGCTATCCCACTTCCATTCTGGGATATCTAAGGACTGTAGCAAACCAGCAGGCTTTTGATGTTCTATCTTAGCTTTCTGACAAACCAAACAAGAAAAAACATATTCTGCCACTTCCTTCTTCATTCTCGGCCACCAAAACATTTTCTTTAAATCCTGATACATCTTGGTGGCTCCAGGGTGAAAACTCAACTTACTCTTATGTGCCTCTTCCAAAATCATTTTCCTAAACTCTAAGTCCTCTGGCACACATATCCTATCCCTAAATCTCAACACACCATCTGGCCCTCTACCAAACTCTGAAATCTTACCCTCATCTATGCCTCTACTCACCTCTTGCAAGTATTGATCCTGAACCTGTTTATCCTTAAGATCCCGCAGAAACTCACTATTAATAGTGGTCATACCTAAGCATATTCTATCCTCACACAACTCCATCCCTAGATTCATATCTCTAAACTGTTCAATCAACTCCATTTCCTTTACCATCATTGTCGACACATGTAAAGATTTCCTACTCAGAGCATCCGCTACAACATTCGCCTTCCCAGGATGGTATTGAAGATCAAACTCATAATCCTTAATAAACTCCATCCATCTACGTTGTCTCATATTTAGCTCCTTCTGATCAAACAAATACTTTAAACTCTTATGGTCACTGTACACATTAAACCTAGTTCCATAAAGGTAGTGTCGCCATATCTTTAATGCGAACACTATAGCTGCCAACTCCAGATCATGGGTCGGATAATTCCTCTCATGAACTCTCAACTGTCAGGAAACATAAGCCACAACTCTTCCCTCTTGCATCAAGACACAACCCAATCCTTGGTATGACGCATCACAATATACGTCAAACTGCCCTAAAGGATCTGGCAAAGTCAGAACAGGTGATGTGGTTAACTTTTCCATCAACTTCTGAAAACTCTCCTCACATTCCTCCGTCCAAACAAACGTTGTACCTTTTCTCGTTAACTGCATCATCGGCAACGCAATTTTCAAAAACCCTCGATAAACCTCCGATAATATCCAGCCAATCCCAAGAAACTCCTCACTTCACTAACTGACTTAGGTCGTTCCCACTTAAGCACTGCTTCAACTTCAGCAGGATCTACTGCTATTCCTTCTTTGTTAATCACATGACCTAGGAACTGAACCTCCTCTAACCAAAACTCGCACTTAGAAAGCTTGGCATACAACTGTCTATCCTTCAACACCTGTAACACTGTTCTTAAATGTTCCTCATGCTCTCCCCGTGTACGGGAATAAATAAGGATATCGTCTATAAACACCACCACAAACTTATCGAGGAACGGTCTAAAGATCCTATTCATATAATCCATAAATACTGCTGGAACATTAGTCACACCAAAAGGCATAACTAAATATTCATAGTGTCCGTACCTCGTCCTGAAAGCTGTCTTGGGTATATCCTCCTTCTTTACTCTAATCTGGTGATACCCGGACCTTAGATCAATCTTAGAAAATACCGAAGCTCCCTTTAATTGATCCATCAGATCATCTATCCTAGGCAACGGATACTTATTCTTGATCGTCACTTTATTCAACTGCCTGTAATATGTGCATAATCTAGCACTTCCATCCTTCTTCTTAACAAACAACACTGGAGCTCCCCACGGTGAAACACTGGGCCTGATAAATTCCTTTTTCAACATATCATCCAATTGTTTCTTTAACTCGGCTAACTCTACGGGAGACATCCGATAAGGTGCTATAGATATAGGACCTATCCCCAGTATGAGATCTATGGTGAACTCCACTTCCCTCTCTGGGGGCAAACCCAGAACATTGGGAGGGAAAACCTCAGGAAATTCTCTCACGATAGGAATAGAATCTATACTCGGAGTCTCCTTAGACTCCACTGAGAAAAGCATCACGTACAGTCGAGAATCATCACTCTTCATAGATACTCCTTCATTGGCAGATACTATGCTAGAAGGCTCAAGAAATGACAAGGTCTTGCTGGAACAATCTAACACTACATGGTTAGAAGAAAGCCAATCCATGCCAAGGATAACATCTATCTGTTGCATAGGTAAACAGACAAGATCCACAAGGAATGTCCTATTCTCAACAACTATAGGACACTGTAAGCAAACATACAAGGTGGTCAAGGAATCATTGGTTGGAGTAGATACAGTGAGGGTATAAGGTAACAAAGAAACAGGTAAACGTAAATGATCCACACACTCATGCGAAATAAATGAATGTGTAGTGTTAAGTCTCTAAAATGTCTGTGTGCATTTCCCTAAGTTTTGATGAAAACTAAACATTGGTTAATGATTTAACTAACCTAATTTGTGGTTGCTAACCTGTCTACTTAGTGTACAGATCAGAAAATAACAAAACTCACCTGTCTGTCTACCTAAGTACCAACCTGTCTGGATAAGCTAAAAAGTCAACCTGTCTGCTGACTGGGATTGTTGACTTTGTACAAACTGGATTTCAACCTGTCTCTGCTCTGCTCTCAAACTCGTCTAAGGTTCTTTGTTAAGAACTCGAAGTACAGGAAGCTTTTGGAAGCTGTCCCCTCATGTAGAATACTCTGAATCTCTCTCTCACGCTTATCAAGAAATTCAGAAGTGCTCTCTCTCAAGCAACCTAGGAAGTCAGAGACAAACTTCCAGTTAAAGAATGTTTCCAACATGCTTTATTCCCTAGTACTTTCAGTTATTACACAAGAAGGGAAATGTACTCTGCAAAAGTACAAAAGCATTCTGCACAACTCTGATTTGGCTACTACACAATGCATAAAGCCATTATCCTTCATGTTAGAGTACAACCAACGTCTCCATTGCATTAATGGCTGCCCAGAACGACTATATTGCATTTAATGAAGCTCTACTTGAAGCCATCGTTGCAAGGAATGTCTCTAACGGATATTAAATGTTTGAAGGCTATAAATACAGAAGTTATTGAAGATGAACATATCAGAGATTACAAAGCATTAAAGAGCCATTACTCTGTTCATTTATTCACTCTGTATTCTTCAATCATTTGAAGTTATTACGCAGACTTTCCTAAGCTTTACATTTAAACCACTCTCTGAGTGTTAGCAAAAGATCTGTCTGTCTGTAAGTGTATTTATTACAAACCCAACTCTCAAACAAATCTGAGTTAGCCTGAAGAGGCTAGGTGTGCAAAGAATACTTGTCTTGGAGCCTGACGAGGCTAGGTGTACAAACAATACTTGGAGTCTGTAACCTGATCAGTTATAGTGGATAAATCTTGGTGCTGCCAAGGACTAGACGTAGCTCTTTGTGTTAAAGAGTGAACCAGGATAAATCATTGTGTTAATCTCTCTTCCCTTAATCTCTTTAGTTGTTTTGATTATATATCATCTGCTTTCTAACTAAGGGGTTAAAACTGTTTTTATCAAGCCTGTTTTTCATCTATATGCTTGTATTGTTTTCTGAGAAAAATATAACAGACAGGTGACCTGTCTGTGTAACCTTTTACACCTGTCCGAACTTAGGTTCTGTGTGCGAAAAGTTTTTAACCTTATTTTAATTTCTGATAAACACAATTCAACCCCCCTTCTCGTGTTTATGGTTGTCTATTTCAGTTGGTATCAGAGCTCAGCCTCTGGGTTGAGCATCTAACAGTGTAGACGTAAAAGATCCTGAAGAATAGACATGACTGCTGGAGCTAGTGGAAGTCACCAGACTGAAGGAGCCTCCTTAACCAGACCTCCATTCTTCAATGGAGAAAACTACAACTATTGGAAAGATAGATTTCAATGGTTCATTCTATCTACAAACTCTGATCTCTAGGATGTCATCACAGATGGTCCTTTCATTCCTAAAAATGATGACAACACTAACAAGCCAAAAGCTCAGTGGACCCCTGCAGAAAAGACAAAATGGGAGCTAAATCACAAAGCCAGATACAATATTATTTGTGCTCTCAGTCCTGATGAGTTTGAAAAGGTCTGTGCCTGTGATTCTGCCAAAGAAATATGGGACACCTTAGCTGTCACCCATGAAGGAACAGCCAAAGTCAAAGAATCAAAAATTGTCATACTTGTCAGAAAGTATGAACTGTTTCTCATGGAGGAAGGAGAATCTGTTGCTCAGATGATAGGAAGATTCCAAACTATCATCAATGGCCTAAAGTCTCTTGGCAAAGTTTACTCTAATGCTGAGAAGGTTGGAAAGATACTAAGGAGCCTGCCTAAACAGTGGAGACCTTTGGTAACTGCTATTTCTCAAGCCAAAGATCTTACCACCTTGACTATGGATGAACTCCTTGGAACACTCACTGTTCATGAGCAAGAACTTGGAGATGAAGTCTCAACAAAGAAGGGCAAGTCAATTGCTCTGAAGGTTGATCAAAAGTCTTCAAAAGCTTCTAAAGCTTTGAAAGCAGACGAGTCATCCAGTGATGCTGACCTGTCTGAACCTGAGGATGCTGAAAGTGATGAAGAATTATCTCTCCTAACCAGAAAGATAAAGCTTCTCTTACAGAAAAAGAAGTTCAGAAAAGATAAGCCATTCAGAAGGTTCAACAAGGACAAGAACTTCAAAGATTCCACTTCAACAGACAAGAACTCAATTGTCTGCTTTGAGTGCAAGAAGCCAGGTCACATCAAAGCAGAATGTCCTCAACTCAAGAAAGCCCCTTTTAAGAAGTTTTTCAAAAAGAAGAAGAAAGGAATGATGGCTACTTGGGAAGGTCTAGAGTCAACATCTTCTGATGAAGAGACAGAGGAAGAAGCAAATCTCTGTCTAATGGCTAACACTGACTCAGATTCAGATAATGAGGTAAATTCTGATTATGAGGAATTACTTGATGCCTATGAAGAATTGCTGGAGGAATCCAACTGCTTATCTAAGGCTTTCAAATCTCTCAAGAGAGATCATGTTAAGCTCCTCAGTGAGCATAAACAGAAATCTCTAGAGTGTGAGAAATTTGCCAAGGAAAACAGTGAGCTGAAGACTAAAAATTCTAATGAAGCTAAGATCTCTAGTGATATATCACAGTCTGAAGAAGTTGAAAAACTTCAACAGAAAATGGAAGAGCTCACTTATGATCTTGCTAAATTTGTTAATGGTAGAGAAAATATGACCAAGCTGCTTGGCTGTCAGAGGCACTCCCTTAACAAAGAAGGTATTGGATATGCCCATCAGACACATCATAAAGTATCAACTAAGCACTCTAAAGTGTCTACTACATCTACTTCTATTAAATCCATACCTGTCTGTAATTTCTGTGGAAAGACTGGACATGTTATGTCTAAGTGTCTTCATAAGAAAAGAAGGAAGTCTTCACAGACTCCTAGAACTAACAAAAAAGGACCCATAAAACTATGGGTACCTAAAGATCAAATAATCTCTGTTGCAGATGTCCTCAACAGCACAAAGAAAACACCACTACTGGTACCTGGACAGTGGCTGCTCGTGACATATGACAGGAGAAAGGTCTATGTTCCTAGACCTCCAACTTAAGAAAGGAGGACATGTGGCATTTGGTGGAAATCAGAAAGGGAAGGTTATAGGAATTGGTACTATTGGTGGTAAACCTCCTCTTCCCTCTATATCAAATGTTCTTATGGTTAAAGGATTAAAACACAATTTGCTTAGCATAAGTCAATTGTGACAGTGGATTTGATGTCTCCTTTACCAAGGATTTCTGTATAGTTAAAGATCTAAGTGGCAAAACTCTCTTTTTAGCTAAAAGGCAACAAAATATGTATAATATTGAACTGACTGATCTCTCAGAGCAAAGTGTAACCTGTCTGATGTCTAAAGAAGATGAAAGATGGTTATGGCATAAGAAACTAGGACATGCTAGTATGAAACTAATTTCAAAACTAAAAAGGGATAACCTTGTGAGAGGATTGCCTGATATTAGTTTTAAGAAAGATGTTTTGTGTGATGCATGTCAGAGAGGTAAACAAATAAAATCAATTTTCAAATCTAAAACCAAGTATCAATCTCTAGACCTCTTCAGTTGTTACACATGGATCTGTTTGGACCAGTTAGTGTTGCCAGCTTAGCTGGAAGGAAATATGGATTTGTCATAGTTGATGACTATTCTAGATATACTTGGGTACTCTTCTTAACCCACAAGGATGAGTCTTTTAAGGCTTTCTCAGTATTCTGTAAAAGAGTACAAAATGAGCAGGGTTTCTGCATTTCTACTCTTAGAAGTGACCATGGGGGAGAATTTGAAAATGAGCAGTTTAGACAGATCTGTGAGGAGAATGGGATCTCTCACAATTTCTCTGCACCCAGAACTCCTCAACAAAATGGAGTGGTTGAGAGAAAGAACAGATCTCTGCAAGAGATGGCTAGATCTATGCTCAATGAGAATAATCTCCCTAAGTATTTCTGGGCAGAAGCAGTAAACACAGCCTGTTATGTACAAAACAGAATACTCATTAGGCCTTTTCTAAAGAAGACACCTTATGAACTGTGGAAAGGAAAAAGCCCCAACATTTCTTACTTCCATGCATTTGGTTGTGAATGCTTCATCTTAAATACCAAGGATCAACTTGGAAAGTTTGACTCTAAGACAGACAAAGGTATCTTTTTGGGATACTCTGAAATGTCTAAAGCTTTTAGAATTTACAATTCTAGAATATCTGTTATTGAAGAATCTGTTCATGTCAAATTCAATGATAACTTAAAGACTGATAAGGAATTGTCAGATCTAGAATATGATCTTGCAGGTCTTGATATAAACAAGTCAGAAGATCAACAACCTGACTTAACCAAATCAGAACCTGAAGCAGAACCAGACAGACAAGTGGAGCAGACAAGTCAACAGACAAGTTAAGATCCTCTTGAAAGAGATTGGAAATTCAAAACTCATCATCCTAACGATCTCATTATTGGAAATCCCTCAGAAGGAGTAAGAACCAGATCTACTTTAAGAGAATCAAGCAATGTGGCCTTTATGTTAGAAATAGAGCCAAAACACATTGAAGAAGCTCTTGATGATGAAAGTTGGATTCTTGCTATGCAAGAGGAACTCAACCAGTTCACCAGAAATGACGTCTGGACACTTGTCTCCAAGCCCAAAAACAAGTCTGTCATTGGAACAAGATGGGTCTTCAGAAACAAGTTAGATGAAGATGGCAAAGTTGTCAGAAACAAGGCAAGGTTAGTAGCTCAAGGCTATAACCAACAAGAAGGTATTGACTATACTGAAACCTTTGCACCTGTAGCTAGAATAGAAGCTATTCGCATTCTGATGTCATATGCTGCACAACACCAAATCACTCTTTTTCAAATGGATGTGAAAAGTGCTTTTCTCATTGGAATAATTGAAGAAGAAGTTTATGTTAAACAACCCCCTGGTTTTGAAAATACTGATAAACCAGATCATGTTTTTAAACTTAAAAAGGCATTATATGGTTTAAAGCAAGCACCTAGGGCATGGTATGATAGACTAAGCTCTTTTCTCATGCATAATGGTTTTACAAGAGGTCAAGTAGATACTACTCTGTCTAAGAAAAACTCTAAAGAGAATTTCATTATAGTCCAAATATATGTTGATGATATTATTTTTGGAGCAACTAATGAAAAGCTGTGCAAGGATTTTTCAAAGCTGATGCAAGCAGAATTTGAGATGAGCATGATGGGAGAATTGAAGTTCTTCCTTGGTCTACAAATCAAACAGACAAGTGATGGAATCTACATCCATCAACAAAAATATATCAAGGAAATGCTTAAGAAATACAAAATGGAAAGTGCTAAACTTATGAAAACTCCCATGGAAACCAATGCAAAACTAAGTAAAGATGATGAAGGTAAAAAGGTAGACCAAACTGTCTACAGAGGTATGATTGGATCTCTACTGTACTTAACTTCAAGCAGACCTGATATTCAATTTAGTGTCTGTATGTGTGCTAGATTTCAATCTGACCCAAGAGAATCTCATCCTAAAGCTGTTAAGAGAATATTTAGATATTTGCTTGGTACTACTAATCTTGGTTTGCTATATTTAAGAACTAAAGAATACAGATTAGTGGGATTCTGTGATGCTGACTTTGCTGGAGGCAGAATAGAAAGAAAAAGCACCAGTGGAGGATGCCACTTCATTGGACAAATTTAGTCTCTTGGTCAAGCAAAAGGCAGACAACTATTGCTCTATCCACTGCTGAAGCAGAATATATCTCAGCTGCTAGTTGTTGCTCTTAACTCTTATGGGTAAAACATCAACTTGAGGATTACTCTATTTTTTAGCATAATATATCTGTATGGTGTGATAATTCCAGTGCTATCTGCTTAACTAAAAATCCAATTCAGCATTCTAAGGCTAAGCATATAGAAATCAAACATCACTTCATTAGAGATTATGTTCAGAAAGGTATCTTTGATATTAAGTTTGTTAAAACTGAAAATCAATGGGCTGATATCTTCACTAAGCCTTTAGCAAAAGAAAGATTTTTATTTATTAGAGATAATTTAAACATGCATTGCATTGTTGAATGAAATGTCTGAGTTTTGAACTGTCTGTGATCACCTGTCTGACTCTACTGAGTCACTATGCTGAAACTCGACAGTTTTATTAAAATGGTTATTATTTATTTAATACAATTTGTTAATCTGAAGCTAATCATGGACACGGCAGTCTTTACCTCGAAACCATGTTTTCATTATGTCTTAAGTGGGCGCTACAGTTCCCCACATAAATCGTGCCATTTTTAATTTAAAATGTTTATTTTCTCTCTCCTGCTTTTATTACTTTAAAAGGCAATTTTCAGAAAGATTCAAACTTTATCCTTCTCAAAAGCCCTAAGTCTTTTCATCTTCGTCTTCCTCTCGTTCAAACCCTTCTCTCTTCCAAAACTCTCATACTCTCCTCTCTGAAAAATGGCATCTTCAAAGCGTCTGTCCCCAAAAGAGATTGCTGAGAAATACGAAATGAGAATAGCTAATGTTGAGAAGATTATTCCGGGTAAGACTGTTGATCTCCAACAGATGAAGAAATGGGGAATGGATGTCACTGAAGAGTTGGAATACTCTAAGTGGACAGCCTTCTTTGATATCAAGGAGCTGGTTCATCCAAAGCTTGTCAGAGACTTCTGGAGGAATGTTGTGGTCATCACCAGTGTACTTGATGGAACCAAGAGTTTCAAGGCTCAAATGTCCAAGGATTGGAACTGCCTTCAGACCTGACTGGGAAGATCAGGTAGGATCTGAAAATGTCAATATTGCTATATATGGAGTTCCCAACCCTGAGAACAAGAAGCCTGTCTGCATGGTGCCCAAGTGCAGGTTCTTGCACAAGCTGCTGCTGGAGTGTGTGATGCCAAGAAAAGGATCACGAGACAATGTGACCAAGATGGACAGATTTGCTCTGTACCACTTGATTCACAAAATCAAGATAGACATCAATGATCTCATCTACATGTATCTTGAGTCTCTGATCAGAAGGACAAACATGCCTACCTACCCTTATGGAATGCTGCTGACAAGGGTGTTTAGGAACAAGTTGTTTGTTCCAACTGATGTCCATTTTGTGGACATGGCCCTGCCCATAGACAAGAAGGTCCTGTCTATGATGGGGATTGAAGGAATCCCTCTGGAGGATGAAGAAGAAGACAAGAAGAAAAAGAAGAAACCTGCTGTTGAGCAGAAGCAGAAGGAGAAAGCAGAAGAACCAGTTGATTCCACTGGTGAATCAGAGGTTCCAATCTCTGAGAGGATCTGGAAACCTGCTGGAAAAGTGGCCAGACAGGACCAGAGGCCTGAGGAACCCACAGCTTCTGAAGAATCTGCTGAGACAGTTGAACCTCTCAAATTCAAGCTGAAGAAACCCTCTCCCAAGAGAAAGACCAGTGAGGCTGGGAAATCTGGTGTGGTCTCTGCACAACCCACCAAGAAGAGAAGACTGGTGAAGACCTTTACCAAGGTCAGACAAGTGGAGTCTGAACCTAGTAAAGAGGAAGCATCTGCTCAGGGGGAGTAGACATCTCCACCCTTAGAAGAGCCTAGGGAGATCAAACCTCTTGATCTGGGAATCATTCCCAGAAAAAGAAGGTCAGGCTACCCTATGCCTGTGGTGGCCATTGCTGAAAGGGAAGAAGTCCCTGCAGAAGAGCCTACTGCAGTTGCTGCTATTGCAACCTCTGCTGACCTGTCTGATGGGACTCAAACAGTTGATCATCCTGAAGCTGTTACTCTGTCCCCTTCAAGGAAGAAGACAAGACTCTTTGAAGATCAGCTTTTCACCTTTCCTTCTGCACCATCCTCTCCCCTTCACCTAGGTATTCAAAGTTCTGTAGTTTCATCCCCCTCTGCCCTCTTTGTTAATCCTCTGTCAGTTGCCTCCCCTTTTCATTCACCTGTCTCCTCTCACCCCACCCAAACATCTTTTGATGTTGTGTCTGATGTATGTCAGTACACAGTTGTTCACAGGGACTCAACTCCCAGAGAACAATCTGGCATATCATCAAGACTGTTTGTGAGTGATCTGCAATCTCTGATGACTGCAAGTGTCTCTCACTTATCTGTCATTCCTTCTCCTCCACCTCACATTCTGAACCCATGTAGGGAGATTTTCTTCTATCCCCCTATTGTTCTGTTCATTAGAACATTGGAAGGATCTCACTATCCTGCCTCTGTTGTAATGTTACCTTCTAGGTCTAGATACTTCTTTCTCTTAGTCACAGGGTCAAATTCGTTTTTCTCTCACATAGACTCTCTCTTACCCTTACCTCCATCTGTCTTAGCCAATCAACCTCTTCCCCCTCCTATTCAAATTAGAGTCACTCGTCTGTCTCTATGTGAAAGACTCTCCTATGTCTTTCCCTCTCCTGATTTTGACCTAGTCAGAATCAAACCTTTGTTTAAATTAGCTTTTCTTCCTTTATTCTATTTCAGAACCATTCATCAGTATTTCTTTCCCCATGTCTCCTCACCTTTCTCTGTACCTAAGGCACCCCCGGTTTTAGCCTTACCCTGGTATCCAAACCAGTCTGCTGCTTCAACCAGTCTGTCTACAGAAGCCTCCTCCTCTCAGATGGTGGATTTAGATAGCTTCAATCTTCTTAAGACTGAGCTAGAAGAAGTTAGAAGACATTTGGATGCAGAGAGGCATGCTAGGCTACTGTTAGAAAAGAAAGTTGATTCCTTGTATCTTCTTTTTAATCAGTCTAGGTAGATGTCTGTAGAAACTGCCTTGTAAATAAGATGCTTATGATGAATAAAAATAAATATTACCTTATTTCTTTACTGTTTCTTTTCTCTCTTTTGTTTTTTTTCTTTTTTTCCTTTTTGTTGCTGACAAAAGGGGGAGAAAAATGTAAGATGATTGGAGAAAAATATGTGATGGTTATATGCTAAGTATTCTGGAGAAAATATGCTAAGTATTCTGCAAAAAATATAAATTGGTTAAAATTGAAATTTTAATTCTCTGTTACTCTGATATTTTGAACTTAAGACTGCTGCATATTGCTCTGATACTATTAATTGAACTCAAATGCACCTGTCTGCACATATAGAAAATATCAACCTGTCTACTTTCTATTATTCTTTAAGATGATATTTTCTAAGGTTCATTAAATCATCTGTATGTTTGTCATCATCAAAAAGGGGGAGATTGTTAAGTCTCTAAAATGTCTGTGTGCATTTCCCTAAGATTTGATGAAAACTAAACATTGGTTAATGATTTAATTAACCTAATTTGTGGTTGCTAACCTGCCTACTTAGTGTACAGATCAGAAAATAACAAAACTCACCTGTCTGTCTACCTAAGTACCAACCTGTCTGGATAAGCTAAAAAGTCAACCTGTCTGCTGACTGGGATTGTTGACTTTGTACAAACTGGATTTCAACCTGTCTCTACTCTGCTCTCAAACTCGTCTAAGGTTCTTTGTTAAGAACTCGAAGTACAGGAAGCTTTTGGAAGCTGTCCCCTCATGTAGAATACTCCGAATCTCTCTCTCACGCTTATCAAGAAATTCAGAAGTGCTCTCTCTCAAGCAACCTAGGAAGTCAGAGACAAACTTCCAGTTAAAGAATATTTCCAACATGCTTTATTCCCTAGTACTTTCAGTTATTACACAAGAAGGGAAATGTACTCTGCAAAAGTACAAAAGCATTTTGCACAACTCTGATTTGGCTACTACACAATGCATAAAGCCATTATCCTTCATGTTAGAGTACAACCAACGTCTCCATTGCATTAATGGCTGCCCAAAACTACTATATTGCATTTAATGAAGCTCTGCTTGAAGCCATCGTTGCAAGGAATGTCTCTAACGGACATTAAATGTTTGAAGGCAATAAATACAGAAGTCATTGAAGATGAACATATCAGAGATTACAAAGCATTAAAGAGCCATTACAATGTTCATTTATTCACTCTGTATTCTTCAATCATTTGAAGTTATTACGCAGACTTTCCTAAGCTTTACATTTAAACCACTCTCTGAGTGTTAGCGAAAGATCTGTCTGTCTGTAAGTGTATTTATTACAAACCCAACTCTCAAACAAATCTGAGTGAGCCTGAAGAGGCTAGGTGTGCAAAGAATACTTGTCTTGGAGCCTGAAGAGGCTAGGTGTGCAAACAATACTTGGAGTCTGTAACCTGATCAGTTATAGTGGATAAATCTTGGTGCTGCCAAGGACTGGACGTAGCTCTTTGTGTTAAAGAGTGAACCAGGATAAATCATTATGTTAATCTCTCTTCCCTTAATCTCTTTAGTTGTTTTGATTATATATCATCTGCTTTCTAACTAAGGGGTTAAAACTGTTTTTATCAAGCCTGTTTTTCATCTGTATGCTTGTATTGTTTTCTGAGAAAAATATAACAGACAGGTGACCTGTCTGTGTAACCTTTTACACCTGTCCGAACTTAGGTTCTGTGTGCGAAAAGTTTTTAACTTTATTTTAATTTCTGATAAACACAATTCAACCCCCCTTCTCGTGTTTATAGTTGTCTATTTCATGTAGCACCTGAGTCAAACAACACAGACGAGAGTCTACCAGATATCAAGCACATACCCTGGTTAAGATCTGCAGATTGAAAGGATTCAGCTCCCCTTACGGTAAACACCCTCCCTGTGGCCTGAGGTCTGGCCACCGACGGTTCTGCTACTGGGGCTCCTCTTCCAGCTCCACCTCTATAGCCTGTAGCTCCTCTACCAGCAGCTGCCTGCTGTTGTATCCCTCTCTGCCTGCAATCCCGAGCCATATGGCCTGGTTTCCCACAGTGGAAACAACTCGGCCTCTCTATGCAATCTCTAACATAATGTGGACCTCCGCATCTGTAACAAACTGGACCTCTCTGCTGCTGGCCCGCTCCACTAACTGGTACTGTAGCAGCTGGTACTGATACAGATGACTGAACACTCTGCACGGGTCTAGCATAGGGTCCCCGTCTCAACTAAGAACCACTGCCTGCTCTCCTCTAAAAACCTGATCTGATAGGGCCTCCACTCCTCTGCGATCTCTGCTCAGCAGCTTGCCTCTGATCTATGCCCTCTATAGCACTGCATCTCTCAACTAGTTCTGGGAAACTCTGAATATCAAGCGGTGCTATAGCTCTCTGTAACTCATGCCTCAAGCCATCCTCGAACCTCCTACACATCCAATCCTCATCAGGGAACCTCTGATAAAACTCTGAGAACTGAATCAGAGCCTCAAACTGTGCTGCATATTCCCCGACAGACATGTTACCCTGTCGAAGACTCATAAACTCTTTCTCCTTCTCGCGTCTAACCAAACGCGGGAAGTATTTCTCCAGGAAGCAAGTTTTAATATGCTGATAAATGCTATGTATATGATTCACGGGTTGGTACTATCTTGCCTCTAGAATGGCTATTGATTCCGTCAAAAGAATTCCAAAATTTATCTGGCGAATAAATACGAACGTACATGCCGTGATAGGCTTGATCCAAAGAATATTGTCAGTAAGGCCTTTGTTCCTAGGAAGTGGGCCTGCATGTTCTATGCGCATGTGGATTGTAGGGTGATGATTCTTCAATGCTCTTGGGAATGTCGGGGTTAGGATGACTACGGATGGCCATTCAGGGTGATGGGTCGTGGAGTCCTGTGCAAAACACCGACAACTTCTACTTGCTGCTGTACAATCATGGTTATCGATTGCGTTTCACAATGAATCGGGTTATTATAATTGACGCACAAGTATGCCTAATGTTGGCAGTTATGAAACATGTGTTCTAACCACTCCTTCCGAACATTCTCTTAACTTCAGAGTAGAGTCAGACAGCCTTCCTTGAGGCTATGTAGGTATGGGATTATACAGTTTCAATCAGTCATCTCTCAGTTCTTGTGAGGCTGTGTAGGTATGGGACTATGCAGTTTCACTGTGTCATGTTTGTGTATATGCCGTGTCCTATAATGCTTTGATGTTGTATGCTTTTGATGATATGTATATACTGTATGTTGTTGGTATATTGATTGAATTGTTAATCTGCAATTGGATGATAACATGAGATATGTTAGTAAGAGTATGGATGTGCCATGTTACGTCGTCCTGTTTCATATCTGCCATATGCTGTGTGATGTTGGGAATCTCACCTCCTTTGTTTTATATTGTTGTGTCTGGTTTGGCTATGCGCCTTTTGTGTTCTTCTAAGAAGGATGGGATGTCGATATGTTGCTCGGCTGACCCACCAGAGGTGTTGAGGTTCGAGAATGAGGACGACATGGGGAAGTCTCTAGAGGATGTCACTTCCAGCTTTCGAATGGTTCAAGACAAGGGTGTCTGTGTTTCCTGTCGTGCCTGGTCTTCCTTTTCTTCTGATAGGCATGACTGTCGATGGTTAGTAGGCTATGACTTTTCCCTTGGAAGGGGAAAGGGCCTAGTACAAGACTTACTTTGTAGTGGTTCTAGTAGTGACTTTTCAGGCAATGTCGGTAGTAAGCTCAAATAGAGTTTCCACTAGATTTCGTTAGTTAGTTTGTATTTCTCGTAATGTATGAGAAAATATTGTCTTTTATGTATAGTTGGGCCAGCGTAGGATGTACGTGTGTGATTTTAGCTTTTATGGAGTTGCGTCTCCAAGTACCCTATGTTTTTAGGAGCTGTGTCTTCATATCTTTATGTTGGGTCTGTATGTGTATATGTTTTGTTCAACGAGTCGGGTTAGGCTTTTTATGTAAGTCTATTTTTGAACCTATGACCTGAAATGCATTAAGAAATGTTTTATTATACATTAACTATTTCCAGATATTTACATTTATGTCTTGCGAAAGCGAAAAATTTCCCCATTATATTACAACAGATTTTAAATTACCCTATTTTCGGCCTTAAAACGTTACGGACAATGTAGTGCTCGGGAAGGGTGTTACACTTTAGTCCAAGCTTTTTATAGTAATATGAAGGTTGAGGATGGCATTCTTACATGCACTTTAGCAAACAAAACCATGATTATTACATCTGAGGCTTGGGAAAAAGTCATTGGTTTAAAGCATGAAAGTATTGCCTTGTGCCCAAATTTGGATGCTTTTGTTGAGTTTGATAAGACCATTGCATTGAAGAACATGTTAGAAGATCCTTCTCACATTCCAGGTGCTTCAAAATCAACTGCTAAGAAGTTTAAGGTCCATTTATGCATGCTTCATTTTGCAATCACCAAGTATATTGATGCAAGATCTGTTAAAAATGCTCGGCTAGGTGATATGGATCTTCTTTTGTTGTGGGCGTTGGATAATAAGATTAAGACTAATTGGCCCCAGTTCTTTATTGAAAGGATGCAAAAGTATGCAAGCACGGAGAAAACCCACACTTCCTTATGCTAGCCTCATTTCCCAGTTCATTCGGTACTTTCGGGTTCCTACTCCTATTGACTCGACTCTTCTGGTTCCTTCTTCACACTATTTGGGACCCCATACCTTAAACAGGATGTCCATTGATAAAGAAGGTGGTAAGTGGGTTCATAGAAAGAAGGATTTGGGTCACACTGCCATGAATTCCAAAAATATTTTTCATGATGATCCTATGGGCAGTGATAGTGTGGATAGTGATGATGTTTCTGGTCCTGCGGTTTCTGCTGCTAAACCTGAATGGTTTACTTCTAGAATGACTAATCTCAAGTTAGATTTGACACAGCATATGGATAACAGATTTGCTGAGCTACGCTCTGAGCTGCGCTTTGAGATAGATTCGCACTTCCGTGCCTTGGACAGTCGCTTTGATCCATCATCCCGCGAGACCCTCTGGTTTTATCCTATCATGCATTTTCTAGTTTCCTTATGCTAGTTTATTTCTCATGGTTGTATGATTGGACTTATTTTTGGATATGTTGCGTACTTGCTTATTTCCCCTATATGTTCAGATATGTGTATGGACTTCCTTGTTATTGTGTTTGTTACAATGTTATGCTATCTTTGGATATTTTTATGCAATGAACGCATTCATATCATATTTGGTTTTTTTTATAATGCCAAGAGGGGAGAAAGGTTTTGTATTTTCAGGTTATACTCCCACTTTTTATCAAAACAAGGATGCTTATATTCAGGGGGAGCTTGCAAAAAGATAATTCAAAGTCTTCATGTGTTTGTCATCATCAAAAAGGGGGAGAATGTGAATGAATGCATTCCCCAAGTATGACTTGGATATTTAAACTACAAAGTTTTGAAGATGACAAAGGACAACATGTCAAACATATCAAGCTTTGAAGACTTAGATCTACAAAGAGTAGTTCTTAATGGTTTATGTTTTATTAGTACCTTTGTAAGATCATATAAGATGTTTGAATGAGATGCTCATAAAATGATATTAAAATCAACATAGGTAAACATAATAAAGTTGCATTCATGCATTCATCATATTGAAATGTTATATATCTTTACTTAATGCATGAATATATAATACTTGATTACTAGATGAGTTTCATGTTGAAAAACTAAGCTTAAATGAATAGATTTACAAATAAGATGATAAAACATTAGTGTAAATATCATGTGAATAGATTCACTAATTGGTGTGAATATATTCAAAGCATTTTACTCTCTATGAATAGATTCAAAGTGGTCGTGAATAGATTCACAGGACTTTGCTCTCTGTGAATAGATTCTTGAATAGATTCAAAATGTTTCAGTTTCTGTGAATAGATTCATGAATAGATTCAAGGTGTTTCAATCTTTGTGAATCGATTCAAGGGTTTTGTGAATCGATTCACAACTACAGAACTGGTTTTTAAAAAAGAAAAGAACGAACTAAATAAATAGATCTATTCATCTCTTTTGCTCATAATCGTTAGCTATCATCTCACAAACTCAAAAAAACACGAAATCTCACTGAAATCTTTGTGTCTCATTCTCTCAATCTTTCATTGTGATCATTAGAGCTTCAAGTTGTAATTTCTCACTTTCTAGAGTGATTCAAACCTCTTCTACTCTCTTTTTTTTTTTTACGTTCATGGTTTGGAAGAAGTGAGGGATTTCTTCTGGGTTGGATTCAGTGTGTGGAATCCATGGTTGTGCTTAGCTTGTAGAGTGGGGTTTCTCTGGTGTAAAATTTCTTGAACGTTGTACTCAATATCCTAATTAGTGAAGGAACTCTCATACAGGTGGGTGTAAGACAGGACGTAGATCACAAGAAATTGTGATTGAACCAGTAAAAATATCAGTTTGTAATTCTTCTTAACCCTTCTCTCTTTAATTTCAATCTGCATTACATATTAGGGTTTAATTTATATAGAATTAAATTGTGTTTTTTATAATCTTGTTTAATCATCAATTCATTTATGTTTACGTCATCTAAAGATTTACTACGCGCACTTGATAAATATGTTATACCTTCATTCAAGGAAAGTTTTTGAAAAGTTTGCAAAAATCTTTTGAATCCTATCACTTCTTAGAGGCCACTTGGGCTAACACAAAATCACATAAAAACATAATGAAATGGATCATATGAATTCCAAGAAAATAATTTAATTACTCTAATCTTCAGTCAAATGTAATAAACTTTCCTTCAAAATATTTAACAAACCGGACATATCCAAATGCGTTTTATTTGTAAGACCATGATCAAATGACTAATTTTTTGTAAGCAAAATTTGAACACTAACTCATATTCAATAAAACAAAATGAAAGTTCATAATAATTAGAGTATTCTAACATCTAATAACTTTCCAAAGCTCAAAAGCTTCATAAACAAAAGATAATTCGTTGTCCAAATCGTATGTACCACCTGCTAATGCTCCAATCAAAATTGATGTCCCTGTTGGACAATCTAACATTGCAAGTGTATCTCAAGCACGATGAAGCATGGTAAACCACCGGTTCCAAAGAGAAAAAAATCATCAAACAAGAAAAGGAACTAAAAAGTAAGATGGCCTTATTAAGGATTTGAAAACTCCAGAAGAGTCCTCAGATATAATTAATTTTTCAGTTCTAGCATAAACTCAGGTACCTGAAATTTGTGAAAATAAAGAGATCTCAATGAATTATGTCAGGAATGAAATATGATGGAACCGGAAATGAAGTCAACGTTGACGATGTCTTTGCATATAATGTAGTGCTAAATGTAATAAATGATAATGAGGATCGCGAACCAAAGTCTATTAAGGATTACAGACAAAGAAATGTTTGGCCAAACTGGAAAGATACAATTGAGGCGGAGTTAAACTCGCTTGCCAAGGGAAAAGTTTTTGGATTTGATAGTCCGTACACCTAAAGTTGTAAAGTTAGTTGATCAATGCAAATGATTATTTGTGCCAAATCAAAATGAGAATGGTGAAATTGTGAGAAATGAAGAACGACTTGTTTCTTAAGGGTTTTCGCAAAAACCTAACACTGATTTTGAAGAGACATGTGCACTTGTGGTGGATGCAAGTACTTTTCAATACTTAATTAGTTTGGTAGCACATGAAGGACTCAATTTACATCAAATAGATATTGTCACAACCTATTTGTATGGATCACTTGATAATGACATTTATATGAAACTCCCTGAAGGATTCAAAATGTTGGAAGCATATCCTTGAAGGATTCAAGATGCATAAAGTATATCCCTGAAGGATTTAAGATATTTGAAATGTATAATTTAAAACCTTGACAAATCTACTATTTCAAATTGCGCAATTTGAGAATTTTGAACTATAGCTCGAGCTTTGAAAATGTTTTAATGGACTTGAAGTCCAAGATCTAGAGTATATAAAAATATGTTGATAAGCTATTATTACATCTTATGGTTGACTCAAAAATAATACTTACATGGAAAATCCAGGAAGGATTAAAGATATATATAAAGATATTGTAACGCCCCGATTTATGTGTCTTTCTATATCAATAAATATATAATTATTAGGATGATTTTAATTAGACTAAAATCATTTTCTTATGTTATCCTACCGTATAAAGTCACGGTTAAAGTTTCGGTTGAAAACTCAGACGGAAGTCGGTCTGCGTTTTCACTGACAGTAAACGTTTACTAAGCAGAAAACATAATTTTGACCAGTGAACGAGATGGTTAGTGTTTTTATCATGTATTCTTCAACTTTGGTTATTTTGAAAATTTACGTTCGAAAATAAAATATAATACTTTATTCGGGCGAAACGTCAAAAAAATTACGATCGGAAGTGCAACCGGATACGAAATGGAGCAGATTAGGGAGCACCAAAGGAGTGAAGTGACATGAGGGATGTGATTGACAAGGGTTATGACACACTCAAAAAGTGTCATCATTACACTTTTCAAATTATATCATATTCTAATCAAAAACTCATTTTCCTTCACTTCTTCCAACCAAACACCTCCTAAACTCCAAACTTGCTCTCCAAACTCACTTCTCCCTCTCTTCATGCCACTCTCTCACTCTCATTCTATAAATACCCACTTCATTTCATCTATTTCATTTTCCTTCTTCTTCTTCTCCATTCTTACTTCAAAGTTTCCAACACTTAAAGTTTCCATTTTTATTTACTTTCAAGTTTCAAGTTCTTCATACTTTTCCTTTCTAGTTTCAAGGGTAATACTCTCATATTCTTCTTTTTCAAGTTCTCTACTTTATATCATGAATTTAGACTTCTTGATATCTTTTAACACTAAATCTAAGAGCTTAGAAGAGTTGGAAATTTCTAGCCTACTTATACTAAAGAGACCGAAACCCTAAGCATGGATGTAGTAAGATTTTGTTCTATCCTTGTAAAGTGAACCTTGGTTATGAACTTCTAACACTTAAGGATCATTAATCCATGAGTTGTATTCTTGTTTGAAAACCTCTAACCCTATTTCATGCCATGGCTTAACCTATACCTTCTTGGTTTAGTATTCTTGGTTAACTTTTAACTTATGGTTCTGTTTCTTAAACTTAGACTTTTGTCGCGGAGTAGACAAGGTCATTCGTAGTACACTTCCTAGTACACTTCCTCAAGCATCACGTACATTTACCTTCACAAAAGGTAAGAGGGGATAGCCTGAGCGATATTCAATAGCTATGTGCATGTGTGTATGTGGTTTACTTGATTTATTTGAATAGTGTTATTACATTAAATCAAAGTTTGAATGATTCGTATACTTGAACCGTTGTGATAACTGTTTGAAGTTGATCTTTACTTGATTTAAAGTTTTGTGAATCATATCTGTTATGAACTGATATTAATTGTTATATTGTTGACTGAGGTTATGATGATATTGATTGATGTCTGGAAAGCCTGACGTTAGTCGGTGCTCAACTAATCATGTGATTAAAAGCCTAAATAAGCTTCAAAGAGAACTTTGAAAGTAATGATGTTCATTTTAAAATGTCCTTAAGAAAAATATGTGTTTTAAGGAGGGAAAAGCCTTGGAAAATATTTGACCATGAATAGAGATGCTTTTAAGAAAAAGATTTCAAGAGAAAATGGATTTCTTATAATATTTTACAAATGATTTTCCAAATGAAAAGATTTCCTGTAAAGAAATACTTTCGAAAATGTTCCGGTAACTTGGATAGGTTACCGAGGTTTTATTTTGATATTTGATTTTCACTGAGCGAAAAGTAAGAACAAGTGAAATCGAATCTAGTTCACGAGACGTCGCTTCTAGTATTCTGTAATGTACACATTGATCTTTGATCCGTGTTAAGTATTGTGGACCACGAGTCCTAATCATGATGTTGTGGGCTAAGAGTCCTAATCTCGTTATTATGGATCAAGTGTCCTAATTTCGTTGTTGTGGACTAAGAGTCCTAATCATGCTGAAATAAGATGGTAAATCTTTTCTATGACCACAAATCTTGACTGAGGCATCGATCTTAGGTGCTGTGATTGAGCACTCGGACCACGTGTCCTACGAATGAGATTAAACACAAAGAAAACCTCCTGAACAAATGTTTTATTTATGCATATAGGCAGACGTGCCTCATAGGCACTTCACTGATGCCCAAGCAGGGGCTATTGGTCACTTCGGTGATGTCCAAGCAGGGACTTTTAGTCACTTCGGTGATGTCCAAACAGGGACCTTAGTGACGACGGTGATGCCCAAGTGGGGGCTTTGAGTTTTGATCAACTCTTAGAAAGATGAAGAGATCTCATGAGATTAAGTTTATAGAGCCGGAATATTGAAGTGTCATGCATAATCTTTATAAAATCTGATTGTGCAGATATGACATCCATTGATATAATACCTGTTGTTTTTTATCCATTAATATTTGGTAAATGTTAATATGTTGATGTGATGTATGTATCATGCATGTGGTTATTGTAATCTATCCATATACTGGTATCTCACTCTTGCATATCTTCTTGTTACTTCTCTTTGTTTTTCGGCATCGCTGTATATCCATGGATTAGATGGATCTGAACATCTCACTAGTACCGTTGGAATCGAAGACTGAGATCTTCGATGATGCAGGGAATGTGGGGGCGTGGAAGATTCACCCCGGATCTACATCGGCTACTTATCATAGACCGATAACCACGCTGGAGAAGAATGACGAGGGCGAACCATACCGCAGAGTTCAGACAGTTGAGACGAGGAGGATTGCTCTCCTACAACGTTAGTACTACTTACACGTGCTACAGATGAATGGACAGTTGCAGATGCACCCACCTCTAGGGGTACCCTTACCTGGATTCGAGCCGGCTTCACCGATTGAGGAGGACCCGGAGGAGGACCCCGAGGAGTACTTGGAGGAGGAGCCCGTATACCATGTCTTGGATCACGACGATGATCTTGATGAGTTACCGGAGTACATACTTGATGACGATCCGGATTTTAATGATTCTGACTCTCCTGATGAGGGCGGAGATGTCGTGGACCCATCACCTAGGGTTTCTTCTTGTGAGAGTACTCGTGGCGAGTCTTCCTTCTAGTTGTTAGTAGTGACCAGCTTGGGGTGTTTGATTTTGTGAGTAGTCTGTCTCGGTCGAACTGTATCTGGCATCTTAGAGCCACCCTTTTGATGTGTGGTGTCGCAACCGAAAATCGCGATGGGAACGGCGATAAAATTAACTTTTAAGAAAAAGAGTAGAGTCGCCACCAATTTTATTTAATTTAGGAAAAATTGGAAAACCTTTTAAAAAAGGTCCTTGAAACCAAGTTGAGTTCAGAAGTCGATTATGCATAGGGAATGGTGTAGAATGAACCCCCACAACACCCCTAATACACCTGTTAAAAAAACGGTTACCCAAATTAGTTGTGTGAATAATTAATGAATTTTAAAATATATATCTTACCACAAAAATTATTTACAAGAACAAAAAGTGATAAATCATCATTATTATTTTTATCATGAGAAAAACTTACTGGATATCATGGACACTTGTGAAGACCACGTCCATAGCATGAAGTGATGGATAGCCAAAAATTCAATGAGTCTTGAGCATGAAGTGGAAGTACTGATTATCTTATCTGAACCATATCACAAAACTCACAAGTTTTTATATAACAAAATATGTGTTTATGACATTTAACAAAAATGACCATCGATTCTTTAGATTAAATTTATAATCCCAAGACTTAAAAAAATATGCCAAATCCACATGGATGAACCTTCAAGAAAAAAAATACTATTTACCTTCCAACGCTGCTAATAGAACAAACGACATACCAATAATTTGATGACTTGATTAATACACAAAATCTGAAATTTTGCATCCATAGGGGCCGTTTCACATGAACTTTAACAAATCAAACCAAGGTCATAATAAACATAAAGCTAATAGCCTACTGGGGACTTCATTGTTTTTTTATCAAATACATGATGTGTAGAATAAATGAACATCATTACAAGTCATAGGAAATTGGAGGAAAAAAAATAATGAAATACCCAAAAGTTTCTGTTGCAAACAATAAACAAAAAAAAACAGAGAACTTGATCCAATGACCGGTTCTACCCTTTCTTGAATCACCGCCTCTACTGCTCAACCTCTTCTGTTTATGCGTGTTGCAGCTCAGTGTCTGCTGCACTATGTGTGGGCGTTTTTTTTTTTTTTTGGTTGGGACTCTCTGCTCCCTTTCTCTCAACGCTCTTCTCTCAGCTTGTCTCTATTGCAATTTTTTTTTTTTTTACTCTCACAGTATGTTTCTCTTCTCTAGTTCGTCCCCCTTTCTGTGATATTCTTCTGCCCTTTTTTCATCTGCAAATCAAAGAAATCGCAATTAATCCCAAGATTTGAATCAAATATGGAAAGGAAAGACACTCACCTTGCATGATTCGGATTGACAGATATGGCCAACAAAGAGAAAACCCCCATTCTTGCATGATTAGCTTCTGAAAAAGGAAACGAAGATTCTGCACAAAATTTCTCTAGCGGCTGTTTGTCCGTGAATTTTTATGGAAATGGGGACTAGGTATGTGACTGAGAAAGGAAGGTTTTGATGGAAGATATGATTTGAGGAGGGAGAAACGAAATTGGCTCAAGGGAAGGGGAAGTGGTGCGGCTAGGTTTCAAGAGAGAAGAGGGAAACGTTTCTGATATTGTGAGAAAGAGAGTAGGGTAAAATGTGGGTCTGGGCCATGGGTTAGCATGTGGGTAATGGGCTTGGCTGGTCTGACCCAATAATAAAACAAAAATAAACCTCAAGAGATTACCATCAAATCTTTTTGTGTTTTTTTTCTTTTATAAATTTTTTGGACTTTGGGATAAATAAAAACAAACATCAAAATTAAATGGCAACATTTTTGTAATTTTTTATTTTGCATTTTTTTTTTACTTTTTTCAGATTTTAGTGAAACTAAATAAAAGGTCAAAATGGGGTGTTCACAGTTGCCCCTCTTTACTTGTTACTTACTAGAAATCATGAAGAGTCGTGACTCTTTATGTCATCATAGTAAGGAACTAGTAAAGAAAAAGAACACATATTTTGTCCGGGAATGCATGCGACTATACAAAGAGAATAAATGCAAATGATGCAGGCACAATGGTAAATGACAGAAAATTAAAAGTATGATGGGCCTCTGATCCCGAACAGTAAATAACAGAAAATTAAAAGTGCAGTGGGCCTCTGACCCGAAAATTAAATGACAGAAATTTAAAGTTGCAATGGGCCTCTGATCCGGAAAAGTAAATTTGCAGTGGGCCTCTGATCCCCGAAAAATAAATTGCAACGGGCCTCTGATCCCGAATGACAGAAATTTAAAAGTGTGATGGGCCTCTGATCCCAAAAAGTAAATTTGCAGTGGGACTCTGATCCCGAAAAATAAATTGCAACGGGCCTCTGATCCCGAATGACATAAATTTAAAAGTAAGATGGGCCTCTGGTCCCGAAAAGTAAATTGCAGCAGGCCTCTGATCCCGAATATTAAAAGTGCGATGGGCCTCTGATCCCAAAAAGTAAATTTGCAGCGGGCCCCTGATCCCGAAAATTAAATTACATAAATTTAAAAGTGCAATAGGCCTCTGATCCCGAAAATAAAATGCAGTAATCCTCAAGTCCCAATAAATTAAAATTGCAATGCGCCTTGAGCATTTTTTTATTATTATTATTATGAATTGGGCGATGACCCAAGAACTCTATACAATGGGCCTTGAGCCCAAACAAGTAAGCCATGAGCCTTAAGAATAGACCATTTGAGTCTGAAAATAGAGCCTTGAGCCATAAAATTTTATGGTTGGGTAATGACCCAAGAAATTGATGCAGTGGACCTTAAGTCAAACAAGTGAGCCATGAGCCTTAAAAATAGACCATTGGGTCAGAAAAGTGAGCCATGAGCCTTAAAAATAGACCATTGGGTCAGAAAAATGATTTATGATTAGGCCATGACCCGAATGCAGTGGACCTTGAGTCAAAACTAGTAAGCCATGAGCTTGAAAACAGACCATTGAGTCAGAAATTTTTTATGATTGGGCCATGACCCGAGATTTTTCAACAATAGGCCTTGAGCCAAAATGGGTGAATAGAGCCATGAGCCCAAAAACTTTTGAATTGAGCCATTACCTAAGAAATTTGTGTTATGGCCCTTGAGTCGTTTTTTTTCTTTTTATGAATTAGGCCTTGAGCCTAAAAAACATTTTGAAGCAGGTCTTGACCCAAAAACTTTTTTATGTGGGCCTTTGAGCCGAAAACATTTGTAATGGGCCATGAGCCAGAAAATCTTTATGAGTTGGGCCATGACCCGAAAAAAGCTATGTGCAAGAAAATTTTATGAAAAAAGGGGCTTTGAGCCAAACAAATTTTTGAATTGGGTCATAAGCCAAAAACTTTTGCTGTGGCCTTTGAGCCAAAAACATTTATATTGGGTCCTTGAGCCCAAAATATTTGTAGTTGGCCTTTGAGCCAAAAAGAAATAAGTCTTGGGTCATAGAAATACAACTCTTCTTTCTCCTTTTTCTTTTTTTTTCTTCTTTTTTTTCTTTTCTTTCTTTTTCTTTTTCCCTTTTCCCCTTTTTTCTTTGAAAACATTCACACTTGTAAACCAACTCGACACAAAGTCACATAAGAGAAAATTTAGGCATGAAAAGCGACCTTGCAATTAAATTGAACCTGGTGCTTCTTAGCAAGTATCAACCAATCAAACCCGCCTTTGGACACTCCAGACTTCCTATCCATTTAGAGTCAGACCTTGTTCTTGCTGGCAATGTAGCATCTTAAACACCACTTGTATTCATCTTCCCTTCATTTCCAAGCATCAAATTGAAAATTAAGCAGCCTCATAATCTCGATTGCTCCTTGAGAACATCATCTACCACCTCCACTCAAGGTATTTGAACTTTTTGTGACTTCATTGGTCCCTCGAGAGATTGCCATTAGATTGTTGAACCATACTGTTGGACCTATATTCAATTATCCTGAAGCATTACCTAATGAACATCCATGGAATTTCAAGTGTCTCAAGAAGAAGATTGATTAGAGACATTCTTTAATGACTTTGAAAGCTTGACTGCAAGGAATAGAGAACAGCAAGAAAATCAAATGGGTGTTGCTCCAAGTGAGTTCCTTTGATGGTCCTGGATCAATATTTACTTATTGATGTGACCCTTTGACAGCCAAAACAAAATTGCCCCAGTGTAAGACCAACTCGAACATAAAAGGTTACCCCAGTTTAGGGTTGAATTAAGCAACAGAGGAAGACTTTGCCCCAGTGTAGGGCTAGACTGGATCAACTCAGTAATTTGCCTTAGTGTAGGGTCAACTCAAAAAAAATTGCCCCAGTTTAGGATTGAATTGAGAAACAAGGAGAATTTTGCCCCAGTGTAGGGCTAAATTAATTAACACAGAAGTTTGCCCCAGTGTAGGGCCACACTCGACCAAAAATCATGCCTCAACATAGAGTTGGGTAGAGAGTTGTCCCTATGTAAACCCCTCTTCTTTTCTTTTGTTATATTTTATTCGCCCTAACTTTTACTTAGACCGCCCTTACGAGTTTTCAGTCTAACGGGCTTTTCTTTTCTTCTTTTTTTCTTCTTTTTTTCTTTAATTTTTTTTTTATGGAGCAACGTAATTCGAAAAGAATGTGTAAATGCCTTGTCTCGAGATTAAGATTTTATGAAAATATGAGCAACCCTTCATTGATCTGATTAGACTTTTTAAAGCTTGTAACGTGGCCATGGTTAAGGGTAAAGAAATGAAAGGTATGAAAGGCTCAAACAAGTATTTAAGGGTAAATGAGACCAGGGATCTTTGACTTTTCTTACATCACCAAGAGCATTGCTTGCCTTATCTTGCACCCAAAAACTTTTTCTTTCATTTTTATTCATTTTTCAATCCAACTATGTACTTTGCCAACATACCTCCTTTTTTTCTCTTTTTTTTTCTTTTTTTTTCTTTCTTTTTTTTCTTTGCTTTTTCCTCATCGTCATCTCCTTCACATTTTCTTCTTTTCCTTCACTTATTGTTATTGCAAGCAACCATCAGTACAAGCCCCATTGTAGGGATGATCCTGGTCCAGGGTTATTAGAAAGAATTTTCAAGGCTCAAAAGGGGTAGCAAGGGATAATGATCTTTTTTTTTTTAGAAGGATAGAGAAAGATGGCCAATCTTCGTTTCAAATCTTGGTTACTCGATTCTCATAAAGAATTAATCCTAAGACAAAACCAACCAATGGTGAAAATCACACCTTCATTTATTTGCTCCCAATTTTTATTTTTATTTTGTCTTTTTTTTTCGTCTTTTTTAAGAGGGGATTTAGGAACGTCTACCCGCCATTGTTGCATGTTCCCCACAACACAAAGATTAACCAAAGGGTTTGAAAATGAATCACAAAACTTTTATTCAGGATACTGAAAAACAAACAAACCATGCATGTCCATTATAATAAAACTTCAAGACAAACCAAACATAGGGAACAATATAATCAAACAATCTTGATGTGGCAATTATGACTCGACAACACCTGTTCAATCCATTTGCTCAAAGATTCTTTGCCATAGGAGTGTTGGTTGGTGGATCATCGATTACAATTAGAACTCCAATGTCTTGAACAAGTAGTTAACTGCTAGTTGGCAACCATGTTGGAAATGGTTCCCTTGAAAACCCGAACACCTTTGCAACTAGTTGTGCTCTACACAAAATCATCAAACAAATCAGTATTGGGGATTGAGAGCCTCGTAAAAGGTGGTAGACCTGAGCTGGGACAACAATGCTTTCATTTTTTATTTTTTTTGAGATTTGAGCCTTGTTGAGTGATGGTCTGGACAAGTTTCAGAGGGCACTGACAGATGACTTGGAAAGACTGGATGCTCCAAGTTATGAAATTGTTCTTTTTCTCCACCTCATTTCTCAAGGTTCGTTCAACTCTTTGTCCATCAACTTCCATTATCCAAGTTTGATTGGTATCAACTTTTTCTTGAAAGCACAAGGATTCAATTTATCTGAAAAGGGGCTTGGAAGCCTTTTTTTTTCAAAAAAAAAAAACATCACTACTTACTCGACTGAAGACTCTTTTTTTTTATTATTATTATGCCAAGACGACTAGGAACTTGAAATGAAAATTTTTTTTTTTTTTTTTTTGTTTTACCTGAAGTTAAGAATGCATGCAATGCATGAAATGAATGCCCTTTTTTAAAAATTACATGCAAAGAAATGAGCTTCTTCTTTTTTTTACATGCATGACTTGTATAGAAAATCTTTTTCAACTTAAAGATGCATGTTTATGCATGTGGTGAGTCTCTCTGTTTTTTTTTTTTTTTGTGTGAATATCAATACAAGTGAGTCCCTTTTTTTCAAAGTTTATGAATGCATGAGATGCATGAAATGATTTTTTTTCCTTTTGATTAACACATAACAAAGATAATGCACAAGGTGCAAGCAAAGATTTTTTTAGAGATAATGCACAAGGTGCACAAAAAATGCATAAGATGCAAAAAAAGTTTTATTTTTATAATTTTTTTTTTTAGAAAAAAGAGAAACATGAAATGTTTTTTGACACGAAAAAATGCTCAAGATGCACTAAAGAACTAAATAACAAGTGTTTTTGTAGAAAAGATGCTCCCTCTGTGTCCTAAGTTGAGTGGATTCCATCTATCAGTGCATGGTTTTAAAGGATAGTTCTAAAAAACCTAGAGGAAAAGGTCCCCAGATTGCCCCTATCAAGAAGATAAGGATCTAGTTCCAAGAATTGATCACAAGGAGGGATAAACCCTCACAATATAGTCATATCCATGAAACTAGGCACAATCTGAGCGGGAGAATTAGCGCAAGTCAAGGAAGCATAAAGCTCCACAATAACATCGCCAAAGCCCCTTCTAAGTCCTACGGCATCACTCAGGCTCGGGTATAGAGCCCATATTGTGTGTGAGGTAAGTGACCGTGAGGTGTGTGGAGGGAGCATACAAAACTGTAGTACCTACCTAAAACTAAAAAAAAAAAAAAAAAAGAAACCTTGCAAAATAAAGACACACATGTCTATACAAAAAGGGGTTAGAAGTCATCTACCCTAATATTGAAACAAGCCAAAAAAAAAAATATTTACATACAAAATCATAACAAGATAACCAAAGCAAGAGCATAAAAAAAAGATTCTTTTTCATTTTCCATTTTTAAATTTTTTAAATTTTTTATGAACATCAAAACAAAGAAAACCAAAAGGGGTAGAATAATTAAGTTAAAATTTATTAAAAATTTGCACAACTAATTTTAATGGGCTTGACTATCTAGAAACATCCCCAATGGAGTCGCCATCTGTCGCAACCGAAAATCGCGACGGGAACGACAATAAAATTAACTTTTAAAAAAAAGAATAGAGTCGCCACCAATTTCATTTAATTTAGGAAAAATTGGAAAACCTTTTAAAAAATGTCCTTGAAACCAAGTTGAGTTCGGAAGTCGATTGTGTTGGCCGTGGCAACCATACCCAAGAGGGGGGTGAATTGGGTTTTAGATAAAAATGAAATCTTTTTCGATAAATCAAAACCCTTTTTAAAGTTAAAACAGAATTCGCAGCGGATAGAAGATTATTGTCGAATTGAAGCGCTTGATAAAAATAAACAGTTTGAAACTAAAGCGCTATAAAATAAAGTGCGATATAGTAAAGAGGATAAGGAAAGAATATGAGCACGACAATATATCCTGGTTCGGCCACAGACTACCCACGTGGCCTACGTCCAGTCCCCAAGGCAATACGACCAAGGGTTTTCAATCAACTCTAGTTTTTAAACAGGATCAACTAGAACCTTTACAATTCAGAGAACCCTTAACACAAATCTCAGGACATACGATCCCTTGTGTAAGAGCCTCAAACACTGGCTTTTAAACAGGCGTAGCTAGAACCTTTACAATTAAGAGAACCCTTAACACAAATCACAGGACATACAATCCCTTGTGTAAGAGCCTCAAAAGTATCTCAAGAGATATACCCTCTCTTGTAAGAATAGTAATCAAAGAAGGTTTGAGTCAATCCGACTCTTACCAATAGTATGCACTCTTAATAGTGCTGATATAAACAAATTGAAGCACAAGAATAACAACACCTATATGGTGTGTAGAAATCTCAAAATAATATGGTCAAGTGATAGTGTAAGAGATGTAGTATAGAAAAATGATTTTCAGAGTTTTTAGCACAGAGAGAAATAGTAGAGTTGTATATTAGTGCTTATGATGGCTGCCTACCTTTTCTTTTATAAGTGAGAAGTGATGGTCTAAAGAAAATAGGTCAAGCCTCTTTAAAATTCATTTCTGTCGCGTCATAATCGATTATTGCAAGCCATAATCGATTATTTAAGGTATTTTCAGGAAGCACGCATTTGGACAGAATAGGCATAATCGATTATACTAATCGATTACTAGTCCACTGACTTTCACATAAAAGGCATAATCGATTACAAAATCGATTAAGAGATTTCCGTTTGAAGATCATTGAAAGGCAGTAAGGACATAATCGATTATACAAAGTACATAATCGATTATTCAATTTCAAATTCAAAACTTAACGGCTTTAATTAAAATCAATACTCATTAAACTCATTTAAAGCCTTTTAATTCATATCATAATCGATTATTGGTTTCCCATAATCGATTATGGATCGAAGCACATTTGAATTTGAAAATCTTAACAATTAATATTATGATTACTCATTAAGCACAATTAATTGTCATATATAAAACATGTTTAAAATATTTTTGGCACATGTTAAAAGTGTGTGTGTGAGACCAATATTAAATTGATAACTCTACTTACCATTTACACACTTTTTCTAAAACAAGCAATACAAATACTGAAATTCCCATTTTGCCCATCTTGACTGCTTGTTTAACTTTTACCGCTTTTCGCACTTAAGTCCTTTTCACGCTTTTTGTATTTTGATCCTTTAGTTGAATTTGCATGTTAGTCCTTGGACTTGAAATTTCTCTTTTGCTCATCATCAAAACAAAAATACCTGTCAAGGCATATATCCACAAACTCCCCCTTTTTGATGATGACAAACATCTCATGAGGGAATTTCTAAAAGATAGAGTTAGAGCAATAAAATATATCTCATTTCATAATTTTGCTCTACTCCCCCTTAAGCATGCAATCAATAGAGGATTTTCCAATTTAATTTTCTCTACTCCTTTAAGCATGCATTTATTAGAATCATATATCAATTTGACTTAGCTTATCTCCCCCTTAAGCATGCACTCATGTAATTCTCCCCCTTTTGTCATTATCAAAAAGCGGGAAAGGCAAAGTAATATCATGGCATATATCCACTATCAAATTGAATAATTCAAGCATAAGATATAATCACCATGGCATGCAAGCTTATAATTATCATATTTATTAAGTACATACGGAAGCAAAAGTGCCAGGGTTAATGATAGTATAGGAGTAATAACCATTTGAAGAGAATTTAAGGATTCATACAAATAATTCTCCCAAAAAAAATGTGCATTTATTGTCAAGGATTCTTCACCTAAAGATTTGTTTTTAATAAATGTGAGAATCTTTTTATATTATGGTATAGTGTAGATCCAATACTCATTGAATACCATACAAATATTCTTATAGCCAATCAATTTTGGATTTTGATGGTCATTGTTGATTCTGAGTTTTATACGCTCCATAATCGATTACCGTTCTTGGTTAATCGATTTTCCCTTCTTTTCTCCATATAATCGATTATTCTAATCGATTATTAAGTTTCTGTCTTTTATTGTATACCATACGTTGATTTCAATAGATGAATAATGTTTATGTCTAAAAAGATGAAGTGCTAACTAGAAAAGGTCAATCACACTTTCATTAATCGTAAAGACACAACATTCAAAATATCGAATGTAGCAAAAACAAGAAACATAAAGGCCTATAATTTCTACTTGGTGCTTTGATTCTCCTTAGGTAGCCAAGTATTATCATGCTTCACAAACCCTAATGATGCTAGATATGCTTCGTTGATGCTATCATTGGATTGAGGCTCTATTTCTTCTTCACCCTCTAATGGAATGCCATAATGGTTGAGGATCTTTGTAATTAGCATAGGATAGAGAAGATGAGAAGCAGTTTTTGAGTAAGCACAATCTACCATGTGTTGAAGAACTGCAGTGGCCCAGTTGATCTTCTTCTCCTTGTTGATGGCCCACATGAGAACTATGTCGTTCTCCGAGATTCTTGTCACATTATTTCCTCTAGGAAGAAGGCATCTAGCAAGAACATAGTGGATCAATTGTTCTTCAGAGTTGAGAGCTTTAAAGGAGATTACTTTGGATGGCTTGGCTTTTGGATTAATGAATTTCTTTAAGACTCTTTCTCTCTTGAAAGAATTTTTCCATACCAACTTTGGATTTGCAAGAGAGATGTCAATGCCTTGGTTTGGTAGGCGAGTTAGATTAACCCATATTTCAAGAGGAATGTTGATCTCAACACCTTTTACTTTTGAAGAGATGGTTTTTGATGAATATTGAAAGGAGAAATTTTCATAGAATTGCCTTACCATGGATGGGTAAATCTTCAGTTTACGAGAGCAAAAGGCAGTGAGTTTGAGATTTGATAGAATTTTCAGAAGGTTGAAGGTTGAATCTTTGAGCTCCTTCTTGTTGATGTAGCTGAGAGGGACGATAGGCCTATTCATGCAAATCGCCGAAATTCGTCCTTGTTGAGTCTTGGAGGATAAGAGCATCTTCATCCTTGGAGGAATTTTAATCTCTGATGGAGTCTTTTCAGCATTCTTTCTTGAGTTGCAAACCATAGTGAGAGTTGAGGAAAGGAGGCTTTTTCAAATCAATTATTTTGTGTTTTGGTATGAATCCTTCAAGGTGTATTTAAACACTTTCTCAAGGTTGGAAGATTAGAGGATTGATACTGATTTTACAATCTTCATGATTTGAAATCAGATTTTGGTCAAGATTTGATTTGATTTTAATCTTCCAGATTTTGCAAAGATTTTGTGAGGGATATTTTAAGAAAGTGTAAATTTTCCCTTTCTAATATGTCCAAAAACAGATTTTGAAATTTGATTTTAACATTTTGAATAATCAATTTGTTGGACAAGATCAATGTCTAGAAATTTTGAGATGTAAGAGGGGGGTTAAAACATAACACCTTTTATTTGAAAACAAAGCAAGGGAAATACAATAGTTAAGATAGAGCTGTTCTATTTTCCTGGAATCCATTGATTTTTCACCAGCTCAAAACCCATCTTGTATAAGGTCTCTTCATCAAGACCAGCATTCTTCCTTATTGGGATTACCTCTTCATTTTCCAATGGAATATTGAAGTGTTTAAGAATTTTGGTAATCATCATTGGATAGGGAAGATGAGAGCTTGAAGAGGAAAGTCCAGAGTTTACCATGTGCATCAGAGTACTAGCAGCCCAATTTATATATTTACCCTTTTCTAAGGCCCACATTAGGGCTATGTCTTCCTCTAAGACCCTTGACTGATCCATGAAGCGAGGTAGAAGCCAATGTACTATTGCATGGTGGATCAGTTTCTTTCTCAGAGTTAGGTGTTTGTCATGAATAGTACCATTAATATTTGTACCTGGAAGTGTAAGGGTACTACACACCATATCTCTTTGAAATTTTCCTTCCCATAAGGTATTAAGATTTTGGCTAGTGATTATGTCTCCATCTTTAGGAAGACAAGACACAGAGGCCCAAGAGGTGAAGGTCATGGTGAAGGATACTCCTTTTACTTCGGAAGAGAAGGCTTTTAGAGAGGAGTGGAAGCGGAGATTGCAGTAGAAGGCTTTGACCAGTGAGGGATATATTTTATCATTCATTGAGCAGAACTTGAGAAGATCAAGTTTGGAGAGAGTTTGAAACAGTTCAAACTCTTGGAACTTGAATGAGTCCAGATTGATGTAGCTAGGGGAAATGATAGGGCGATAGATGAAGTATGTGGCAAAACGTTTCCTTTGTTCTTCACTTGAGAGGAGATTTGTTGTCTTAGAAGTCAGATAGGAGGTATTTGGAGGAGCTTCATTTGATGTTTTTGATAGACGACTTTGTGAGACATCAAGTGACTGGAGATTGACCCTATGATGTTTTCTTCTGGTTGATTTCAAGAGTCTCATTGTTTAACAACAGTAAAGTGGAGACTTTTAACGAGGTTTCAATATGGAGGATTAGTATGTTATGAGTGGCTGTCTTAACATCCCTATTTGTAGGAGAGGTAATTAGGTCTAAGTGCTAATCGCGTCATAATCGATTACTCTAATCGATTACAACCTCTCTGTTTGAACATGTTTACGCGCACAAAAAGAATAATCGATTACGCTAATCGATTACTGCTTCTCTGTTTGAAAATCAACCTTTGGTGCAACGCATATAATCGATTATTAACTATGATAATCGATTATTAAGTTTGAATCTTAAAAGCTCTATATTAGTGTTCCCTTTGAAATTTTGAATTTTGAATTTTGAAATTTGAAATCTTTCTTTTAGGGAAATGTTATCAGAATTTTTGTTGAATACTTAAATTTCCAAGATTAATCATCAATAATTTTCAAATTAGATTTTAATTTTATGATAAATGAGGAGATAATGATTTTTGAATTTCAAAATATATCACCATAATATAAAATTTCGAAAATCACAATAAAAAAATTGATTACTTGAATTTTGAATTTAAGACAAGTATCATCAAAATATTCATTGATCATTTAATTTTTCAAGATCAATCCTCCATCAATTTTTCAAAACAATCATCATTAATAATTTATTACCACAATCTTAATGATTTTAAATTTGAAAATTTGTGGTATATTAATTCATGATAAGAAGTAAATTTTCCAATAAAGTGCAATCATGAATTAGTTAATAATTTTTTGATCATATTTTATTTTATGATGAAGTGATGATTTTTGAATTTCAAAATATATTTTCATAAAATGAATTTTCGAAAATAATAAAAAATATTTTGAATTTTGAATTTAAAATCTCAAAAATTGAATTATCTTTAAAATGATATACTAATTTATTTATCATTTAATTTAAAAAAAAATTAATCCTCAATAAATTTTTGAAGTAATCAATATCAAGTATTTATTGCCACAAACTTAATAGTTTTAAGTTTGAAAATATTTGATTTATTAATTCATGATAAGAAATAAATTTGCCAATAAAATATGATCATGAATTAAATCACTAATTGAGTTTTCAAATCAGATTTTCAAAAATAGTGAAAATAATAGTTTTGTATCATAAAAGACTTTAATGCCAAATTTTGTAGCATAATCGATTAAACTAATCGATTATGTGCCTACTGTTTTTTTGTGAATTTTATAGCATCATCCTATAATCGATTATCTTAATCGATTACAGTATTTCTGACTTTCTTCCTGGTTCTCTCGAGGAACCATAATCGATTATATAATCGATTATCCTCTTCGATTTTCAATTTTCTTAACAGGGAAGATTTATAACTCATTCAAATTAATAACACCATGCTTCACATAATATTCAATCATCATACAAACATACATGGCATTTAGCACAAGGTTTCTAGACCATTTTGAAAGAGTTTTTCATAATCAAGCAGTTATATTCAAGTTGGGATTTTCACATGGAATATATCTTGATTTCAAATAGCTATCTTTATCAACATACCTCCATTTAACAAGTTTTGCATTTAAGCATGTATAGGAAGTAGAAGGTAAAGTTACCTCGTTGCGTGAATTTTCAAGACTATTCCTTCTTACCCACTTTCGCTTGATCTTGAGTCTACCTCTTACATTGTCTACCTTGTTTGAGTTGTTCATCAAGATACATTTACTTCTTTTGGTGGTAATTGCATTTTCTAACTTGTGAAGCATTCCTCTTGATGTCACCTCCATTTCCAAACTAGATTGTTTATCAATTTTTAGTTTTTCCTGCAAATTTGAAGAGCTGGAGAAACTTTTTGGTACCCATTTCATGTTGGGTCCTTGCGGGTTAGTGGACAAGCTATTTGCACCTTTAGGCACCCAAACAAATTTATTTCTCATACAAGAGTTTTTCCTATAGATGCACATATGAGAAATGTGTCCTAACTTTCCACAGAAATTACATATTACATCCTTTTTATTTGTCATATAACAATTTTCATACTCAACTATAGAATGACTATGACTTTGGTGTAAGTCATGTTTAACATTAGATGAATCATAGTTGGCACGAGTTGCATCTTCTATTTCATACGAGGGATGTACACATGTGAAACCTTTTGTTGTAGTAATTTCATGGAATAACTCTTCAACTTGATTATCAAGGATTTTGCAATTTTCAAAACATGAAGAGAATTCAACTTTCACAATATTTTCTTTACTAAGAAAAGCATATTCTTTCTTCAAAATTTCCAAATCTCTTTCAATCAATGAAATACTTTTCAATGAACTTAAGTTATGATTTTCTAAACTTATCAAATCATCATACAACTCATTGTATGCACATAGCCATTTATCATTTAATGATTTGAGTTCAGAATCGTTTACCTCCAAGTTTCTTTGAGTCTCTTGGAGAGTAGCTTGAATTTTCTTGACCAATAGCTTTTTGCTTTTATGGTCCTTTTTCTTGGCATGTTCTTGAGGATGTTCTTCCTCCATTGAATTTCGCCCTTTCCTGTTATTGCTTTCATTCTTAAAAGTGTTAGTGACAAGGTAATTATAATCAAGCACATTCAAAATAGCCTTGGCACAATCACAATCTTTAATTTTCTCATAAGCATCATCGCACAAACAATTCCGAAGAATTTGCATAGCTTTGAGATCAAGCAAAAACAGTTTTTATCAAACTCAGTCTGATGTTGTTTGGGTTTAAGAATGAATCCATGGACTCCAATATCCCATAAATCAACATCAATTGACTGCATAAAAATTTCGATTCTCATTTTCCAATATATGAAATTCTCACCATCAAAGAATGGTGGTTTGTCAATTTCAAAACCATACATTTTGGAAAATATAAAAAGGTTGCCAAAGGATCTTAACTCTAAGCAGTTAAGCTACTAACCAGAGCCGAAGCTCTGATACCACTTGTTGGCCGTGGCAACCATACCCAAGAGGGGGGTGAATTGGGTTTTAGATAAAAATGAAATCTTTTTCGATAAATCAAAACCCTTTTTAAAGTTAAAACAGAATTCGCAGCGGATAGAAGATTATTGTCGAATTGAAGCGCTTGATAAAAATAAACAGTTTGAAACTAAAGCGCTATAAAATAAAGTGCGATATAGTAAAGAGGATAAGGAAAGAATATGAGCACGACAATATATCCTGGTTCGGCCACAGACTACCCACGTGGCCTACGTCCAGTCCCCAAGGCAATACGACCAAGGGTTTTCAATCAACTCTAGTTTTTAAACAGGATCAACTAGAACCTTTACAATTCAGAGAACCCTTAACACAAATCTCAGGACATACGATCCCTTATGTAAGAGCCTCAAACACTGGCTTTTAAACAGGCGTAGCTAGAACCTTTACAATTAAGAGAACCCTTAACACAAATCACAGGACATACAATCCCTTGTGTAAGAGCCTCAAAAGTATCTCAAGAGATATACCCTCTCTTGTAAGAATAGTAATCAAAGAAGGTTTGAGTCAATCCGACTCTTACCAATAGTATGCACTCTTAATAGTGCTGATATAAACAAATTGAAGCACAAGAATAACAACACCTATATGGTGTGTAGAACTCTCAAAATAATATGGTCAAGTGATAGTGTAAGAGATGTAGTATAGAAAAATGATTTTCAGAGTTTTTAGCACAGAGAGAAATAGTAGAGTTGTATATTAGTGCTTATGATGGCTGCCTACCTTTTCTTTTATAAGTGAGAAGTGATGGTCTAAAGAAAATAGGTCAAGCCTCTTTAAAATTCATTTCTGTCGCGTCATAATCGATTATTGCAAGCCATAATCGATTATTTAAGGTATTTTCAGGAAGCACGCATTTGGACAGAATAGGCATAATCGATTATACTAATCGATTACTAGTCCACTGACTTTCACATAAAAGGCATAATCGATTACAAAATCGATTAAGAGATTTCCGTTTGAAGATCATTGAAAGGCAGTAAGGACATAATCGATTATACAAAGTACATAATCGATTATTCAATTTCAAATTCAAAACTTAACGGCTTTAATTAAAATCAATACTCATTAAACTCATTTAAAGCCTTTTAATTCATATCATAATCGATTATTGGTTTCCCATAATCGATTATGGATCGAAGCACATTTGAATTTGAAAATCTTAACAATTAATATTATGATTACTCATTAAGCACAATTAATTGTCATATATAAAACATGTTTAAAATGTTTTTGGCACATGTTAAAAGTGTGTGTGTGAGACCAATATTAAATTGATAACTCTACTTACCATTTACACACTTTTTCTAAAACAAGCAATACAAATACTGAAATTCCCATTTTGCCCATCTTGACTGCTTGTTTAACTTTTGTCGCTTTTCGCACTTAAGTCCTTTTCACGCTTTTTGTATTTTGATCCTTTAGTTGAATTTGCGTGTTAGTCCTTGGACTTGAAATTTCTCTTTTGCTCATCATCAAAACAAAAATACCTGTCAAGGCATATATCCACAGATTGTGCATAGGAAAGGGTGGAGAATTAACCCCCACAACACCCCTAATACACCCGTTAAAAAAACGGTTACCCAAATTAGTTGTGCGAATAATTAATGAATTTAAAATATATATCTTACCACAAAAATTATTTACAAGAACAAAAAGTGATAAATCATCATTATTATTTTTATCATGAGAAAAACTTATTGGATATTATGGACACCTGTGAAGACTACGTCCATAGCATGAAGTGATGGATAGCCAAAAATTCAATGAGTCTTGAGCATGAAGTGGAAGTACTGATTATCTCATCTGAACCATATCACAACACTCACAAGTTTTTATATAACAAAATATGTGTTTATGACATTTAACAAAAATGACCATCGCTTCTTTAGATTAAAGTTATAATCCCAAGACTTAAAAAAATATGCCAAATCCACATGGATGAACCTTCAAGAAAAAAAAATACTATTTACCTTCCAACGCTGCTAATAGAACAAACGACATACCAATAATTTGATGACATGATTAATACACAAGATCTGAAATTTTGCATCCGAAAATAGAGGCGTTTCACATGAACTTTAACAAATCAAACCAAGGTCATAATAAACATAAAGCTAATAGCCTACAGGGCACTTCATTGTTTTTTTATCAAATACATGATGTGTAGAATAAATGAACATCACTACAAGTCATAGGAAATTGGAGGAAAAAAAATAATGAAATACCCAAAAGTTTCTGTTGCAAACAATAAACCAAAAAAAACAGAGAACTTGATCCAATGACCGGTTCTACCCTTTCCTGAATCACCGCCTCTACTGCTCAATCTCTTCTGTTTATGCGTGTTGCAGCTTAGTGTCTGCTGCACTATGTGTGGGCGTTTTTTTTTTGTTTTTTGGTTGGGACTCTTTGCTCCCTTTCTCTCAACGCTCTTCTCTCAGCTTGTCTCTATTGCAATTTTTTTTTTTTACTCTCACAGTATGTTTCTCTTCTCTAGTTCATCCTCCTTTCTGTGATATTCTTCTGCCCTTTTTATATTGATGAACCTTTGTCCTCTCCCTTTTTTCATCTGCAAATCAAAGAAATCGCAATTAATCCCAAGATTTGAATCAAATATGGAAAGGAAAGACACTCACCTTCCATGATTCGGATTGACAGATATGGCCAACAAAGAGAAAATCCCTATTCTTGCGTGATTAGCTTCTGAAAAAGGAAATGAAGATTCTGCACAAAATTTCTCTAGCGGCTGTTTGTGCGTGAATTTTTATGGAAATGGAGACTAGGTATTTGACTGAGAAAGGAAGGTTTTGATGGAAGATATGATTTGAGGAGGGAGAAACGAAATTGGCTCAAGGGAAGGGGAAGTGGTGCGGCTAGGTTTCCAGAGAGAAGAGGGAAACGTTTCTGATATTATGAGAAAGAGAGTAGGGTATGGGTCTGGGCATGGGTTAGCATGTGGGTAATGGGCTTGGCTGGTCTGACCCAATAATAAAACAAAAATAAACCTTAAGAGATTACCATCAAATCTTTTTGTGTTTTTTTCTTTTATAATTTTTTTGGACTTTGGGATAAATAAAAACAAACATCAAAATTAAATGACGACATTTTTATAATTTTTTCTTTTTCTTTTTTTTTTTCTTTTTTTTTCAGATTTTAGTGAAACTAAATAAAAGACCTAGTCATAATGGGGTGTTCACATGTAGTTCCGGACCCTCCCCTTATTTTGCTTTACTTATTTTACAGTTGTTAACATTATGTTCTTTAACTCTGTTATTAATGGCCATCCTGATCAGGCCCTAATTTATGTACTAAACTCTGAATCCCACTAGAATGGATTATATATATATGATGTTTACCTTTCATGTTCTGAGTGTTCATCAATTACCTTTGTTTTCCTTTGCCCTTTTGAAAAAAAATATATATATACCACCATTTTGAGGATACTTACTTATTAAGTAAACATCATTTACCAGAAGCAACCAGTAATTTAATTCTTTTATTTTATTTTTCCTCAACGGGTAACAAAATGTGGCGCCCCAGTTTAGGGTGTCACAGATATCTATTTGGATTTATGGTTTATACATGATGTTATTTCATTCAATTATGGATAGATTTATTTTTAATCTTTTTATTGGAACGACTTGAAATTGTTCCAAACAATATAAGATATAAGAAACATCTTGAAATGAAACATTATTGCAGGATAAAGTTTTATGTCGGCTTGCAGATCGAGCATTAAGCAAATCAAATTTTTGTTTAAGATGTAAAGAACTAGTTCTTAAGTGACTCATGATAAATTATATCTATTGAGTACACTACTATGGTTCAATAGCTGGATGTGAAGAAGATGACTAATATATTGGTCCTGAAGACCATACCTTCTATTGTTAGAGAAGCAAGCACATATATTGCTAAATACTATATGACTTGATATAATAATCTTATATGAATATATGTTCAACTAATTGATCATGCAGATGGAAGTTATTCTTATGATCCAGATGAAGTCAGATCCATATCTGCTATTATTTACATGTGGAAGGAAATTCCACCTAAGGAAAATATTGCTTGCAAAGCTTATTTGAAAGAAGAATATATCAAATGTGTCAAAGCACAATATATTGCTTCAAAATGCTTCGGGGGAGAAATCAAAATGTTGGGATTCATATATCTTGAAGTGATGCTTCAAACAAGGGGGAAACTGTACTCTTTTTCGCTTAATCAAGGTTTTGTCGTACATGGTTTTCCTTGATAAAGTTTTTAATGAGACAGTTTCCATATAAAGTATATTGTACTCTTATTTCTTCACTAGGATTTTTTCCCACTGGGTTTTTTCCTAGTAAGGTTTTAATGAAGCATATTCTTTAAGTAATAGACATCCAAAGGGGAGTGTTATGAAACATGTGCAAAATATGGATGTCCATTTAGTCTTGTAACCTCCATGAGTTCAAGGACCAAGTTATTACTATTGAATTCTATATTGTAAATGGCTCATTATATATAGGTTTCAATAGGTTTATAGGTTACAAGAGTTGTGGCCTATAAATAAGACTATATATCATTGTAAATTTGTACCTCGAATTGTATATTACAATGGCTCTCCTCTTCTCCCTTCTCTATTCTTTTGTTCTCTCTATTCTCTCTTATTTCTCCATCTCTATTACTTCTAAGTTATTTGGTTTTACATTAATTTCATAATATTGATAAACTTCACGTCATATATGATATCATACACAAACTTTTATCCAACCTTCACGTCATAAAGAAGAAAAATTGTTATAAAAATATTTATTAGTGAGACCAATTAATATTAATAAACTTTTTTTCCTCCTTGTCGTTTGCAACAAGAAAAAAATTTATTCTACGATTTTCTTAATAATTTTTGGGATAAATTGTTGCTAACTTGTAGGACTCGTTTGGTGGTTAAGATAAAAGAGACATAATAGGATAAACTATCATATCCTATCCAAAAATATTGTTTGGTGAGCCAACAGGATATGATAAAACAATCTTATCACATATATCTAATTAAAATTCTATCCTGATGGAGGAGCTGGGTTAAAACTCAACAGGATAGGATAAGGTGATTTAAACTATAATAAAGTATAAAAATATTTTATATGTAAAATAATTAAAATAAAATATAATATAATATGGTTACAAAAAAATGTATAATAAAACATAAAACAATAAAAATATTAATAATTAATTTTAAAAATTATTTTTATTTTGTCACAATGCTAATTTTGTTACTTTATATTATTTTAAAAAACGGAAAAATAAATAAAAAATATTCTAATAATTTAACTATATGTAAAGTAGAAACTAAAAATGAATATTTAAAATTATAAAAAAAAAGTAATTTAAGTTAAACAGTATTTTAAAAATTTAAAATATTATATGTATTTTTATCATAAGGACAATTTTGCCTTTTTATATGATTTTAAAAAATGAAAAATAAAAATTAATAATAAAATATGAAAACATTTAGAACAAAAACGAAAATTTAAAATTCATATTTGTTGTTCACTTGTCAAAATTCTCCCTGATCCAGCCGAGTGGGAACTCAGCCAACAAACACGTAAGTATGGATTTTGAAGTGATCAAGTGATTTGTTAGTACCAAGGGCAAAATCAACCCTCGGCATAGGTTCCCAGACTACTAAAGGAAACGTCTGGTTGTAGAAGGTGAGGTGGGAAGTTTATTTAAGGTTGCATGAAAGCGATAAAGGGCAGCTATAAAGGAAAATGATAAAGGCTAGGAAAGAAAAGTAAACTAAATAATATGAATAAGTTGTTTGATTGATGGGTGTCCCTAAAACAATATGTACAATTGGTATTTATAGACTTAAACTACCCGGCTAACCTACACAACCACTATCTACCACGTTTTTAGCCCATTAACCCGCGTCTTACATCATAAAAAATCATGGCTAATAGTAATAATGTAGGTAACTGCTTTGTCAGCTAAGGTACAGACCAAAACTTCATTCCTCAGCTAACTGACTAAAACTTCATCAGCTAACCACGTCCTCCACGACCCTATTTTTAAGGGAATAAGTCTTCAATGATGCTCCTTGACCTAGTCAACTCACGAAATGCCTTGGTTCCAGCTGATCAGCTAAATTATGGGACAAAATCCACTACCTCAGCTAACTGTCCATCAGCTGACCATGCTCTCCATATCCCTATTTTTAAGGGAGTGGGTGTTCATGCATGTTTCTGACTTGGTCAACTCATAAACTGCCCTTGATTACAGCTGATCAGCCTCTATTTTCATTTTCTCTCTCCAGAACCGCCTCCAACTTCATCCCAAAAATATAGGAAAGTGGTTACTCTTGAATTTTTTCTTTTTCTGAATATTATTAAGGACTTGGACTCATTTAATCGACATATATACGAGGCCATTAAGTCCCAATAACAGCCTCCAAGCCCATCTAGACTTAGCAGCCATGTTCAGCTGATTCTGCATCAGCTAATTCCACATCGGCTAATTCCGCATCAGCTGATTCTACGTCAGCTAAATTTCCTCAGCTAAACCTGACTCATCTACTGGTTTTAAGTTGATTCTGCACCACATTCAGCTAATTCTAAATCAGCTGGTCTTGGCTCAGCTGTTCTTCTCAGCTGAATAAATAAATAAGCTGATTACCCCAATCGGCTGTGGCTAAATATTTTTTGGGTGATAACAATATTAAAATTACAATGTTATCCAGTTGGTTATCTGGTAGACACCAAACGTCAGATATTATAACAGTTTATCCTGTTCATATCCTATCTTACTCATATCATACTCTCTTATCCTATTCGCCCATATCTTATCGACAAATCAAATTTTCAACTTCCTATAATATATTGATAAACTTCACGTGATATATGATACAGCTGTGTTATTTTGACAACCAGCACCGGACAACTACGGGACAACTCGTACTGTAGCGCTATAGTAACGCAGTTTTTTTTTTATAACAAATTTTGACTTTTTTTTATAAAAAAAATAAAAAAATTATTTCTAAAAATACTCATTAACCAGATAATGAACTGAATTAACCAGTGTACCTGATTAACCAGATATTTGCACATACTTAACCAAAATTTTATTTCTCAAAAAAAGCCATTAACCAGATAATGAACTGAATTAACAAGATATTTGTACCTGATTAACCAGATATTTGCACATACTTAACCCAAATTTTATTTCTCAAAAAAACTCATTAACCAAATAATGAACTGAATTAACCAGATATTTGTACCTGATTAACTAGATATTTGCACGTACTTAACCAAAAATTTTATTTCTCAAAAACACCCATTAACCAGATAATGAACTCAATTAACCAGATATTTGTACTTGATTAACCAGATATTTGCACATACTTAACCAAAATTTTATTTATCAAAAAAACCAATTAACCAGATAATGAACTGAATTAACCAGATATTTGTACCTGATTAACCAGATATTTGCATATACTTAACAAAAAATTTTATTTATCAAAAAAACCGACAAACCAGATAATGACCTGAATTAACCAGATATTTGTACCTGATTAATCAGATATTTATACATACTTAAAAAAAATTATTTTTTCAAAAGAAAGTCAGAATTTGAAAAAAAAAATTAAAAAAAAAGAAGAAAATGTCAAAATTTGAAAAAAATAATAATAATTTGCCACAGTGCAGTACTACAATAACACTACACTATTCAACCACATGGGTTATCCCATATACTTGTCAAACCCCGTGCCAGAAAAACATTTATGTATATGATATCATCCACAAACTTTTATCCAACCTTCACGTCATAAAGATGAAAAATTGTTATAAAAATATTTATTAGTGAGACCAATTAATAAACTTTTTCAAACTTTTTTTTCCTCCTTGTCGTTTGCAACAAGAAAAAAATTTATTCTACGATTTTCTTAATATTTTTTGGGATAAACTGTTGCTAACTTGTAGGACTCATTTGGTAGTCAGAATAAAAGAAACATAATAGAATAAACTATCATATCCTATCCAAAAATATTGTTTGGTGAGCCAGCAGAATATAAATCAATCTTGTCACATATCCTATCATGTCTATCTAATTAAAATTCTATCCTGATGGAGGAGCTGGGTTAAAACTCAACAGGATAGGATAAGGTGATTTAAACTATAATAAAGTATAAAAATATTTTATATATAAAATAATTAAAGTATAATAAAATATAATATGGTTACCAAAAAAAGGTACAATAAAACATAAAATAATAAAAATATTAGTAATTAATTTTAAAAATTATTTTTATTCTGTCACAATGCTACTTTTGTTACTTTATATATTCTAATAATTTAACTATATGTAAAGTAGAAACTAAAAATGAATATTTAAAATTATAAAAAAAGTAATTTAAGTTAAACAGTATTTTAAAAATTTAAAATATTATATGTATTTTTATCACAAGGACAAATTTGTCTTTTTATATGATCTTAAAATATAAAAATTATAAATAAATAAAAACTAATAAAATATGAAAACATTTAGAACAAAAATGAAAATTTAAAATTCATATTTGTTGTTCACGTGTGAAAATTCTCCCTAATCCAGCCGAGTGGGAACTCAGCCAAGAAACACGTAAGTATGGATTTTGAAGTGATCAAGCGATTTGTTAGTACCGAGGGCAAAATCCAACCCTCGGCATGGGTTCCCAGACTACTAAAGCAAGCGTTTGGTTGTAGAAGGTGAGGTGGGAAGTTTATCTAAGGTTGCATGAAAGCGATAAAGGGAAGCTATAAAGGAAAATGATAAAGGCTAGGAAAGAAAAGTAAAGTAAAGAATAATATGAATAAGTTGTTTGATTGATGGGTGTCCCTAAAACAATTGGTACAATTGGTATTTATAGACTTAAACTACCCGACTACACAACCACTATCTACCACGTTTTTAGCCCACTAACCCGCGTCTTACATCATAAAAAATCATGGCTAATAGTAATAATGTAGGTAACTGCTTTGTCAGCTAAGGTATAGACCAAAACTTCATTCCTCAGCTAACTGACTAAAACTTCATCAGCTAATCACGTCCTCCACGACCCTATTTTTAAGGGAATAAGTCTTCAATGATGCTCCTTGACCTAGTCAACTCACGTAATGCCTTGGTTCCAGCTGATCAGCTAAATTATGGGCCAAAATCCACTACCTCAGCTAACTGTCCATCAGCTAACCATGCTCTCCATATCCCTATTTTTAAGGGAGTTGGTGTTCATGCACGTTTCTGACTTGGTCAACTCATAAACTGCCCTTGATTACAGCTGATCAGCCTCTATTTTCATTTTCTCTCTCCAGAACCACCTCCAACTTCATCCCAAAAATATAGGAAAGTGGTTACTCTTGACTTTTTTCTTTTTCTGAATATTATTAAGGACTTGGACTCATTTAATCGACATATATACGAACTCATTAAGTCCCAATAACAGCCTCCAAGCCCATCTAGACTTAGCAGCCACGTTCAGCTGATTCTGCATCAGCTAATTCCACATCGGCTAATTCTGCATCAGTTGATTCTGCGGCAGCTAAATTTCCTCAGCTAAACCTGACTCAGCTACTGGTTATAAGCTGATTCTGCACCACATTCAGCTAATTCTGTATCAGCTGGTCTTGGTTCAGCTGTTCTTCTTAGCTGAATAAATAAATAAGCTAATTACCGCAATCGGCTATCGGCTAAATATTTTTTGGGTGATAACAATATTAAAATTACAATGTTATCCAGTTGGTTATCTGGTAAATACCAAACGTCGGATATTATAACAGTTTATCGTGTTCATATCCTATCTTACTCATATCTTATTCTCTTATCCTATTCGTCTATATCTTATTGACAGGTCAAATTTTCAACTTCCTATGATATATTGATAAACTTCACGTGATATATGATATCATCCACGAACTTTTATCCAACCTTCACGTCATAAAGAAGAAAAATTGTTATAAAAATATTTATTAGTGAGACCAATTAATATTAATAAACTTTTGTAAACTTTTTTCCCTCCTTGTCGTATGCAACAAGAAAAAAAATTATTCTACGATTTTCTTAATATTTTTTTTGGGATAAACTGTTGCTAACTTGTAGTCTACTAGTTATATACCCTGCTGCTTGCTTACTACAACACAAACAAAGCATTCCGTCTCACTCTGTTCAATATTAGCTATCCATCCATTCACTCATGGAGACCTGGTTCATCATCATCGTCTCTCTCTGTCTCTGCTTTCTCATCCGGGCCTTCCTTTCTTTGCTTCAATCATCAACAGCCACATCGAAAATCACGAAGCCTATTCCTCCAGGCCCTCCCCATATTCCCATCATCACCAGCCTCACATGGCTAACCAAATCCACCTTCCAGATCGAGCCAATCCTCCGAACCCTCCACGCCAAGTATGGCCCGATGGTCACCCTCCGCATCGGCTCACGCCCCGCGGTCTTCATCGCTGATCGCTCCCTCGCACACCAAGTATTTCAATTATCTTAATCTTAATTTTCATTCAAATTGGTCCCATAAAAAAATAGGAGGCATATTTAGTCTCGGAATATTAAAAGATATCAATTTGGTTATAAAAATATTAAAAGTTGATTGAATTAGTCAATTTAAAATGATTTTTAAGATTATTTTAATTTTTATTAGAGACTAATTTGATTTACTTTCAAATTTCTTATCAAATTGGTATTTTTTTATTTTATTTTTAAGGACGGAACATGCTTCATACATTAATTTAATTTATATATACCATTAGTGTAATTATATTGACAATCAATCAGATACTTTTAAGGTAGTTAGATAAGAGTCAAATATTTTTAATGAAATGTTGATTTTTAATTGATTAACAGTATAATTTTTTTTTTACACCATCAATTAATGTTGTTAAAGCCTGACCAGACAACAAACTAAAAAATATTTAGGTTCAGGTTTAACCGGTTCAACCGGATAGTCTAACCGGATAATGTATAACATAAAATTTTTTCATAAGTACTATAAAAAAATATTATAATAATTAAATGTTAAAACAAGAAATTTAAACTAAACTTACCATATCTATAATATAATAATATTATTATAAAGTTTATAACTTTTAACTTTATACGCTTTTATTTTTAACTTTGTAAGGATTGAATAGCCGGTTTTCAAATTTTTTTTTTTAAATTTCAAAACTTTCTCTCTAGAAAATCAGCCAGATCCGGTTTAACTCGATCCAATCTGGTTCAACCGGATTTTTGACTGGTTTTGACTGGTTTAAAGCAATCTAACTGAAGAAACAGTTTTGATCCCTAACCAGAACCAGACAAGAGGCCGGTTCACGGTTTGACCAGCCGGTTCGACCAGTCGATCCGGTTCGGTTTTGATAACCTTGCCATCAATATATAACAATTAAATCCTAACTAGAGTGTAATTTGTATAAACCCGTGTTTAACCATTAATTTTATTTTTATTTCGATATAATCTTTTAAAATCACATTATGAAAATAAAATTAATATAGCTAAGGGTGCATTTGACTGGTAAAACAGTAAGGGGCTAGATAGCACAATAGCATTTGTTTCATGTTTGATTTAAAAAATAGTCAGAGGACATGACAAAACATGGGATGATGGACTTGACAAAAACCTAGATTCTTGTTCCTAGCCAAATCATGGGACAAAACATTGTCCCAAGAACAAACTACTTAAAAGTCAAAATCTATATCAATATATTTACTAATCATCATCCCCCAATTTACCGTAGATGAACAGTAAATTGGGTATATTATTTTATTCTTCCTCCATCATTTCATATTACTTTTTTAACTTACATTTTTATTTAATAAGTTTTCTTAACTTAATTTTATCATTACAACTTCACCTCTCTTCAAAAAAGTTTTTTTCCTCGTCGATTTATTTTATGATTTATATTTAATATATTTGAAATTAATATAATCATTTTAACTTTTAGATATATTAAATTATTTTTATAAACAAAATTTAGAATCATAATTTTTAATATCTTTCTCTCTCATCTACAATTAATATAAACATTTTTCCCCCTCTCAAGTTTTTTACCAATCTTATTTTTTTTCATTTTCTTGCAATATATCAGAGGTGCTGATAAAAATTGATTATTTTTTTTGGCTTAATTACAATTTTGATCTATGTACTTTTGATCCTAATAGTCAAGACTTATCAAATTTTCACAATATTTATGTTGTTAGGGAACTTGACTGTGATAGAGATGAGATGATTGGCAAACATGTTTATTGTCATGGGAAAGTCAATTTTGGATAAAGATTGATATTTGATAAGAATGTGGATGTTGTGTTAAATGAATATGATAGTTTCTTCTTTGATGATAGTTATGGTCGGAAACTTTCCTTTGGAAGACTTTGTTCTACCGATTTCATTCTAAGGCTAATATTATTCTTAATGTTGCTTCCAGCGAGATTGCTTATCTTTTATTGTTTGGGGGAGGACAACTCATTCACAATTTGCTATTTTTCTCATTGGTTTATTTTATGATATAATAATTAATATATTTGAAATTAATATAATCATTTTAATTTTAAGATACTTTTTAAAATAACTTTTGTATATGTTAAATTATTTTTATAAACAAAATCCAGATTAATAATTTTTAATATTTTACTCTCTCGACTAAAATTAATATAAACATTTTTATTTCCCCCTCTCAAATTTACTGTAGATGAACAGTAAATTGAGGTGTCAAGTTGTAGATTTTTTCATATTATTTTTTTACTTTTATTTTTATTAAATAAATTTTTTTACTTAATTTTATCATTACAAATCCGACCTCTCTCACCAAAGTTTTTTTTTCTCATCGATTCATTTTATGATATTATAATTACTTTATTTGAAATTAATATAGTCATTTTAATTTTAGATATTTTAAAAATAACATTTATAAATATTAAATTACTTTTTTTAAACAAAATTTTTAATATTTTTCTCTCTCATCTACAATTAATATAAACATTTTTATTTTCCCCCTCTCAAATTTTTTACCAGTTTTATTTTTCCATTTTCTTGCTATATTTGACTGCGCATACATAAACACATTTTCTTGCTATATATCACATGTGCTGATAAATTTTGATTTTTTTTATTGTGGCTTAATTGTACTTTTGGTCTATATACTTTTGATCCCAATAGTCAAGACTTATCAAATTTTCACAATATTTATATTTTTATATTTTTCTTATTTTTATTTTGGCTTAATTGTACTTTTGATATCTGTACTTTTGATCCAAATAGCGAAAATTTACCAGATTTTCACAATATTTATATTGTTAGGGAACTTGACTATGATAGAGATGAGATGATTGGCATGTATGTTGATTGTCTTGGGAAAGTAAATTTTGAAGAAAAATTAATATATGATGAGATTGTGGATCTTGTGTTAAATGAAAATGGTGGTTTCTTATTTGAAGATGATTATGGTGGTACGGGAAAAACTTTCCTTTAGAAGACTTTGTCTTATAGATTTTGTTATGAAAAAAATTAAGAAAAATGCATGCAAAAACATCACAATAAAAGAAATGATCCCAACTATGTTGGCACCAAGACTCCTAACAATAATTTGAAGCACGCCAAAATAAAATTAAATTGTACATGCTATTAGTTTAAAGATTTTTATATTGTTTGACAATTTTATAGTGATGTATTATTAAAAAATATTCATTCTATAATTATTTCTACACTATCATAACAAAATTAATATACGCATAATGTTGCCTTTATATTTATTATAATAATCTAAAATTAATTATTTTTTGGAAAATTATTAATATTATCAATCAATATTATAAAATTTGAAAGAAATTTACTTAATAGGATTTATACCCGTGCATTTGCACGGGTGCTAAAAACTAGTTATCCTTTCATGAATAATAACTACTCTCTCTCATGCTTCCCTCCCCGCGCGCAAACTATACGTTATATAGTATAAATATAAATATTATTATCATAAAATATACTATTATGGATTTAATTAGTATAGACCGACAGTGTAAAGCTTTTTTACACTGTCAACAAATAAAAAATTGATACACTATTAAAAATGTTTGACTTTTTATCTAACTATCTAAAAAGTTATCAATTCCATATTTTCTGATTGGTTGTTATTGTAAAAATCTTTAATCTGACAATGTATAGAAATTAAACTCTAATATTATATATAATACCCGCATACGTTGTATGTTATGTATTATAAAAATATAAATATTATTATTATGTAATATAATATATATAATATTTATTTAATATAATATTATATAGTATTATATATTATAAATGGTATTTAAGTAAAATTTATGTTATTTTACTTGTGCTGTCCAATGTCTACCAAACAATATACAAGACAAAGAATTGTGCTGTTATTCAAGCATTTGTCCTATGCTATCCTTCTTGTCTTGTATCTCAATACGAATCAAACGCATCCATAAGTGTCACTCGCCTTTGTTTTTTTTTTTTGGGAAATCACTCGCCTTTTATATTTATCTAATATATTTATATATTTATATTAATCAATCAAAACCCGCCCGCTGCAGGCCTTAATCCAAAACAGCTCTGTTTTCTCCGACCGGCCCAAACCACTCCCTACGGGCAAAATCATATCGAGCGACCAACACAACATCAGCGCCGCCTCCTACGGCACCACATGGCGCGTACTCCGCCGCAACCTCGCCGCCGAGATGCTCCACCCTTCCCGGATCAAGTCCTTCGCCGCAACCCGCAAGCGGGTCCTCCACGTCCTCATCAACAGCTTACGCTCCGATTCAAAATCCACCGACTCCGTCATCGTCATCAACCATCTCCATCACGCCATGTTCTCCTTGCTCGTCTTCATGTGCTTCGGTCAATGCGACGACGAGAAAGTCAAAGACATCCAACGCGTCCAGAGAAATCAGCTCCTCAGGTCCGGCACGTTCAACATACTGAACTTCTGGCCGAAGATCACTAAGGTTTTGTTCCAAAAGTGGTGGGAGCAGTTCTTGAAACTTCGGAAAGACCAGGAAGAGGTATTGGTTCCGCTCATAAGAGCAAGGAAGGAAGTAAAGGAAAGTGGATATTTATGCAAAGACAATAATGCCCCTGACGTGGTTCCTTATATGGATACGTTGTTGGATTTGAAGTTACCTAAGGAGGGACAACGCAATTTGGACGAAGGCGAAATTGTGTCTCTGTGTTCGGAGTTTCTCAATGCCGGCACCGACACCACCGCCACCGCGTTGCAGTGGATCATGGCTAATTTGGTGAAGTACCCGCACGTGCAAAAGAGGCTCGTGGAGGAAATTAGAAAAGTGGTGGTTTTGGAGAATGATAGTGATAATAATGATAGAGAGGTGAAGGATTACGAGTTAGAGAAAATGCCTTATCTCAAGGCTGTGGTTTTGGAAGGGTTAAGGCGCCACCCACCGGGGCACTTCTTGCTGCCGCACGCGGTGGCCGAGGATGTGGTTTTGAATGGTTACTTGGTGCCTAAGAAAGGGACTGTGAATTTCATGGTGGCTGAGATAGGACGGGACCCACAGGTATGGGAGGATCCAATGGGTTTCAAGCCTGAGAGGTTCTTGAATGAGGATGGGAGTGGAGTTGAGGCATTTGATTTTACTGGGAGCAAGGAGATAAGGATGATGCCTTTTGGTGCTGGGAGGAGGATTTGTCCTAGCTATAATTTGGCTATGCTTCATTTGGAGTACTTTGTGGCTAATTTGGTTTGGAATTTTGATTGGAAGGTTCCAGAAGGAGGTGATGTTGATTTTGCAGAAAAACAGGAATTCGCTGTTGTGATGAAAAATCCATTGAGGGCTCATATTTCTCCTAGGATCTAAGACTCTGGACCCATCTAGTTATTTTGTGTGAGATATTTGATATGTTTTAGTTGTTAATCAAAGTATGGTCTTTGATTTGTCTTCTCTTCAACTTTTATGCAATAATAATAATAAAGCATCATATTTGTGTATATACTTTCAGAAGTTTTGTTTAGCATTCGTAAGTTTAGCAGTTTCAGGAGAGAATCATATGTTAGGAACGGCGCCACTCTCTCTTTTTTTTTTTCGTTTTTTTATTTTTCTGGCCAATAGGGACCCGCCACGTGGCGGGTCAAAGTCAATGGCGCCGGTAGGACCGGCGCCACTCGAAGTCAACAGAAAAAAAATATTATTTTATTTAAAAGTAGGTTAGTTTGGTAAATAGTTTCAAAAGTAGGTTATTTTAGTAAATAGTTTCTAAAAGTGGGTTAGTTTGGTCAAAACCCCAGTAAAAGGAGCAATTCATTTTAGTCATTAACTCAAATGTAAGTGGCCTAAAATAACAGATTGAGTATAATAATTTAATGGGAGCTGCTATGGGACCATTGAAAAACGGAGGGGTTTGAAACCCCCTTTATTATTTTCTCTCTCCTCTCTTTTTTTAAAAAAAAAATCTTTAGAATATTTCTCATTATTCTATCCATGATTCTATTTTAATAATTATTACTTTTATTAATTCTATTTCTCTATCATATTCTTTACAATCACAATATTCATAATGATATTTCATATATCAATTACATACTTTTGTAACTTCATCTTTTAATTCCTGTACTAAGTCTCTTGAATAATTTTGATTAGTTAAATCTAACATACTTAATTTACATAAAAAAAATCTATACTATGATAGTTATTCATTATATTACTTTATTTACTTAGCTCTGATACCAAATCGGTACCACCCTAATAATTTCAAATATTTTTAATTTATTCATTTTTTAGGGTAGTATTTTATTCATCAATAAAGACCAAATCATCATCATCACCATTAAAATCTACATAATAATCAGGATCACAGTAGAATTTAAAATCAAATAAATAATATTTAGGATCGTTATATATCTCAAGATAGTATTCAAGATCGTTATTTAGGATCACTTTTTCCAACATTCGGATTAATGCTAGAGTTTCTTTTTCATATGTTGGATAATTAATTTCCCTAGAGTTTCAAAAAGATTTTCTAATTGTTCAAGAACTTTTCTAATTTTTTCAATATCTCTATTTTCATCTATTTCTTTACCTTTGCTTATATTATTTAGTGTATCTCTTATATTATTTATTTCACTTTGTCCTTTCTGAATCCTATTATAAGTGTAATTTGCAATTTTATTTTTATTTTCTATTAGTTGAATAATATTTTTATTAGTCTCTTCCATTATTTTTTCTATACCTTTGAATTTTATTACTATTTCTTCAGATAAACTCATTATTTTATCTTTTTATTATTATAATTTTATCTTATGTGGGAACCATAGGGTTTTGAAGCCATATGATTTAAGAAAGCTTCGTAGAAATTCTCTTCATATATCTTGAAGTGATGCTTCAAACAGGGGGAAACTATACTCTTTTTCCCTTAATCAAGGTTTTGTCGTACATGGTTTTCCTTAATAAAGTTTTTAATGAGGCAGTTTCCATATAAAGTATATTGTACTCTTTTTTCTTCACTAGGATTTTTTCCCACTGGGTTTTTTTCCTAGTAAGGTTTTAATGAGGCATATTCTTTAAGTAATAGACATTCAAAGGGGAGTGTTATGAAACATGTGCAAAATATGGATGTCCATTTAGTCTTGTAACCTCCATGAGTTAAAGGACCAAGTTATTACTATTGAATTCTATACTGTAAATGGCTCATTATATGTAGGTTTCAATAGGCTTATAGGTTACAACAGTTGTGTCCTATAAATAAGACTATATATCATTATAAATTTGTACCTTGAATTGTATATTACAATGGCTCTCTTCTTCTCCCTTCTCTATTCTTTCTTATTTCTCCATCTCCATTGCTTCTAAGTTATTTGGTTTTACGTTAATTTCATAATATTGATAAACTTCACGTCATATATGATATCATACACAAACTTTTCTCTAACCTTCACGTCATAAAGAAGACAAATTGTTTTAAAAATATTTATTAGTGAGACTAATTAATATTAATAAATTTTTAAACATTTTTTCTCCTTGTCGTTGGCAACAAGAAAAAAATTTATTCTACGATTTTCTTAATATTTTTTTGGAATAAACTTTTGCTAACTTGTAGGCCTCGTTTAATACGTTAGGATAAGAGAGACATAGTAGGATAAACTATCATATCCTATCCAAAAATATTGTTTGGTGAGCCAGCAGGATACGATAAATCAATCTTGTCACATATCCTATCATGTCCATCTAATTAAAATTCTATCCTGATGGAGGAGCTGGGTTAAAACTCAACAGGATAGTATAAGGTGATTTTAACTATAATAAAGTATAAAAATATTTTATATATAAAATAATTAAAGTATAATAAAATATAATATGGTTACCAAAAAAGGTATAATAAAAAATAAAATAATAAAAATATTAATAATTAATTTTAAAAATTATTTTTATTTTGTCACAATGCTAATTTTGTTACTTTATATTATTTTAAAAAATTAAAAAATAAATAAAAAATATTCTAATAATTCAATGTTTAATGGAGAAATATTGGAATATAATATTGATGTAAAATTTTATTTGGGAAAAAATAAGAAATATTGAGAAATATTATTATTTTAATGATTTATTAGTGTAAAAACAAACTATGAGGGCGAAACCGTGAAATTATTTTTGTACTGCTAATTTTTACGTGAGAAATTCCGTAATATTATAAAAAGTTATTTTATGAAAATAATTGTTGAAAATAATTTAATTATGATTTTAGAAAATAATTTAAGTGGAAAAAAAATTAAAATTTGACTAAAACGTTTTTAAAAAAGGCTAAACGATGGCTAATTCCGAAAATAATTATGGATAACATTCTTAAAAACAGCAGTAATCATTCACACATTGGTCTTTCTAAAAGAGTAGAGTTTCTAGGAAAAAGATTTTCAGAAGGAAATGAGTTTCAAGTGATTTTGATTATTTTGTAAAACGAATTTCCAACATAAACGTATTTTCTATAAACTAGTTTTATACAACGGGTTATTTCCGACAACTTGGATAAGTTTCGGAAGTTTTGGTTTTTATTTTGTGTTTCACCGAACAAAAACGATGTTAACGTTGAAATTTAGACCTAGTATCCGAGACGTCGTGATACTGGTGTTCTTAATTATAAGCACGAAGATCTTTGATCCGTGTTACGTAGTTACATGTTATACCGTTGTTACACGTTGTGATGAATGTTGTTAATAGAGAGTATTGTTTTTATCACCACGAACCCATGACTGATTGCAAGGTCTAAGGTTTTGTGATTGAACACTCGGACTTCGTGTCCTGTGTTAACGTTGAAAAGTCTAACACATTGAAATTTACGAATAGTCGTAAACCATTTTGAGCTTCGGCAAAAGAATAATGAACACAAAGAAAATAACGAGAATAAATTGTTTTATATGCATGCATTGGCAGACGTGCCTACGTTCTATGTCTGATACCTTAATGATAGGGTATTCGGGCTATGTTGTTATGTCTAATACCTTAATGATAGGATATTCGGGCTACATTGTTGTCCTATGTCTGATACATTAATGATAAGGTATTCGGGCTACGTTGTTGTCCTATGTCTGATACGGTGTTCAGGCTACATTGTTATGTATGGTGCCGAATGGTATTCCATGCCACGTTGTGCCTAATATACCTGGCAGTTGAGCGTGATCAACTCATTTAGTTGGTGTTGGGATCTCCGGAGATTAAGTGAAAAGTTAGACGTTGAAAGTTGAAGTGCTCATGCATTTGTTTTCAAAAGACGGTGATCGGGTATGAAACCTAATGATAATTACTTGCTTATATATGAAAGCTTATATTGTATGGAAATATATATGTGTATATGTCTTCTTTTGTGTCATGCATGTGGTTATTGTGTTAAATCCATATATTGACGTCCCACTCTTACAAATATATTAGGTTTATTCACAAACTTTTATCCAACCTTCACGTCATAAAGAAGAAAAATTGTTATTATAAAAATATTTATTAGTGAGACCAATTAATATTAATAAACTTTTGTAAACTTTTTTCCCTCCTTGTCGTATGCAACAAGAAAAAAAAATTATTCTACGATTTTGTTAATATTTTTTTTTGGGATAAACTGTTGCTAACTTGTAGTCCACTATTTATTATTGGGATAAATACCCTGCTGCTTGCGTACTACAACACAAACAAAGCATTCCGTCTCACTCTGTTCAAGCTATTAGCTATCCATCCATTCACTCATGGAGACCTGGTTCATCATCATCGTCTCTCTCTGTCTCTGCTTTCTCATCCGAGCCCTCCTTTCTTTACTTCAATCATCAACAGCCACATCGAAAATCACGAAGCCTGTTCCTCCAGGCCCTCCCTATATTCCCATCATAACCAGCCTCACATGGCTAACCAAATCCACCTCCCAGATCGAGCCAATCCTCCGAACCCTCCACGCCAAGTATGGCCCGATGGTCACCCTCCGCATCGGCTCACGCCCCGCGGTCTTCATCGCTGATCGCTCCCTCGCATACCAAGTATTTCAATTATCTTAATTTTCATTCAAATTGGTCCCATAAAAAAATAGGAGACATATTTAGTCTCGGAATATTAAAAGATATCAATTTGGTTATAAAAACATTAAAAGTTGATTGAATTAGTCAATTTAAAATGATTTTTAAGATTATTTTAATTTTTATTAGAGACTAATTTGATTTATTTTTAAGATATCAATTTCCTCGTCAATTTATTTTATGCTATTACATTTAATATATTTGAAATTAATATAATCATTTTAATTTTTAGATATATTAAATTATTTTTATAAACAAAATTTAGAATCATAATTTTTAATATTTTTCTCTCTCATCTACAATTAATATAAACATTTTTCCCCCTCTCAAGTTTTTTTTACCAATTTTATTTTTTTTTTCATTTTCTTGCTATATATCGAAGGTGCTAATAAAAATTGATTTTTTTTGGCTTAATTGTAATTTTGATCTATGTACTTTTGATCCCAATAGTCAAGACTTATCAAATTTTCACAATATTTATATTGTTAGGAAACTTGACTGTGATAGAGATGAGATGATTGACAAACATGTTGATCGTCATGGGAAAGTCAATTTTGGATAAAGATTGATATTTGATAAGACTTTGGATGCTGTGTTAAATGAATATGGTGGTTTCTTCTTTGAGGATAGTTATGGTCGGAAACTTTCCTTTGGAAGACTTTGTTCTACCGATTTCATTCTAAGGCTAACATTATTCTTAATGTTGCTTTCAGGGAGATTGCTTATCTTTTATTGTTTGGGGGATGACAACTCATTCACAATTTGCTATTTTTCTCATTGGTTTATTTTATGATATAATAATTAATATATTTGAAATTAATATAATCATTTTAATTTTAAGATACTTTTTAAAATAACTTTTACATATGTTAAATTATTTTTATAAACAAAATCCAGAATCACAATTTTTATATTTTATTCTCTCAACTAAAATTAATATAAACATTTTTATTTTCCCCCTCTCAAATTTATTGTAGATGAACAGTAAATTGAGGTGTCAAGTTATAGAATTTTTCATATTATTTTATTCTTCATCTATCATTTCATATTATTTTTTTACTTATATTTTTATTAAATAATTTTTTAACTTAATTTTATCATTACAAATCCGACCTCTCCCACCAAAGTTTTTTTCTCATTGATTAATTTTATGATATTATAATTAATATATTTGAAATTAATATATTCATTTTAATTTTAGATATTTTAAAAATAACATTTATAAATATTAAATTACTTTTTGTAAACAAATTTTTTAATATTTTTCTCTCTCATCTACAATTAATATAAACATTTTTATTTTTCCCCTCTCAATTTTTTTACCAGTTTTATTTTTCAATTTTCTTGCTATATTTGACTGCACATGCATAAACACATTTTCTTGCTATATATCACATGTGCTGATAAATTTTGATATTTTTATTGTGGCTTAATTGTACTTTTGGTCTGTATATTTTTTATCCCAATAGTCAAGACTTATCAAATTTTCACAATGTTTATATTGTTATCTTTTTCTTATTTTTATTTTGGCTTAATTGTATTTTTGATATCTGTACTTTTGATCTAAATAGCAAAAATTTACCAGATTTTCACAATATTTATATTGTTAGGGAACTTGATTATGATAGAGATGAGATTATTGGCATGCATGTTGATTGTCTTGGGAAAGAAAATTTTGAAGAAAAATTAATATATGATGAGATTGTGGATCTTGTGTTAAATGAAAATGGTGGTTTCTTATTTGTAGATGATTATGGTGGTATGGGGAAAATTTTCCTTCAGAAGACTTTGTCCTATCGATTTCGTTATAAAAAAATTAAGAAAAATGCATGCAAAAACATCACAATAAAAGAAATGATCCCAACTATGTTGGCACCAAGACTCCTAACAATAATTTGTAGCACGCCAAAATAGAATTAAATTGTACATGCTATTAGTTTAAAGATTTTGATATTGTTTCACAATTATATAGTGATGTATTATTAAAAAATATTCATTTTATAAATATTTCTACACTATCATAACAAAATTAATATACGCATAATATTACCTTTATATTTATTATAATAATTTAAAATTAATAATTTTTTGGAAAATTATTAATATTATCAATCAATATTATAAAATTTAAAAGAAATTTACTTAATGGGATTTATACCCGTGCATTTGCATGGGTGCTAAAAACTAGTTATCCTTCCGTGATTAATAACTACTCTCTCTCATGCTTCTCTCTTTAATAACTACTATCTCCCCCGCGCAAACTGTACGTTATATAGTATAAATATAAATATATTATTATTATAAAATATACTATTATGGATTTAATTAGTATAGACCGATAGTTTAAAGCTTTTTTATATTGTTAACAAATAAGAAATTGATACACCATTAAAATATTTGACTTTTTATCTAACTATCTTTAAAGTTATCAATTCCATGTTTTCTGATTGGTTGTTATTGTAAAAATCTTTACTCTGACAATATATAGAAATTAAACTCTAATATTATATATATTTTTTTGATCAGAACTCTAATATTATATATAATACCCACATACATTGTACGTTATGTATTATAAAAATATAAATATTATTATTATGTAATATAATATATAATATTTATTTAATATTATATATTATAGATGGTATTTAAGTAAAATTTATGTTATTTTACTTGTGTTGTCCAATGTCCACCAAACAATATATAAGACAAAAAATTGTGCTGTTATTCAAACATTTGTCTTATGCTGTTCTTCTTGTCTTATATCTCATTGCAAATCAAACGCATCCATAAGTGTCACTCGCCTTTTTTTTTTTTTTAAATCACTCGCCTTTTATATTTATATATTTATATTAATCAATCAAAACCCGCCCGCTGCAGGCCTTAATCCAAAACAGCGCTGTTTTCTCCGACCGGCCCAAACTACTCCCTACAGACAAAATCATATCGAGCGACCAACACTGCATCAGCTCCGGCTCCTACGGCACCACATGGCGCGTACTCCGCCGCAACCTCGCCGCCAAGATGCTCCACCCTTCCCGGATCAAGTCCTTCGCCGAAACCCGCAAGTGGGTCCTCGACGTCCTCATCAACCGTCTACGCTCCGATTCAAAATCCACCGACTCCGTCATCGTCATCGACCATCTCCAACACGCCATGTTCTCCTTGCTCGTCTTCATGTGCTTCGGTCAACGCGTCGACGACGAGAAAGTCAATGACATCGAACGCGTCCAGAGAAATTTGCTCCTCGGGTTCAGCGGGTTCAACATACTGAACTTCTGGCCGAAGATCACTAAGGTCTTGTTCCGAAAACTTTGGGAGCAGTTCTTGAAACTTCGGAAGGACCAGGAAGATGTTTTGCTTCCACTCATAAGAGCAAGGAAGGAAGCAAAGGAGTGCAATTACGATAATACCCCTAATGTCGTTCCTTATGTGGATACGTTGTTGGATTTGAAGTTACCTAATGAGGGACAACGCAATTTGGACGAAGGCGAAATTGTGTCTCTGTGTTCGGAGTTTCTAGACGCCGGCACCGACACCACCACCACCGCGTTGCAGTGGATCATGGCTAATTTGGTGAAGTACCCGCACGTGCAAAAGAGGCTCGTGGAGGAAATTGGAAGAGTAATGGGTGGTGATACTGATGATGGAGAGGTGAAGGAAGAAGAGTTAGAGAAAATGCCTTATCTCAAGGCTGTGGTTTTGGAAGGGTTGAGGCGCCACCCCCCGGTGCATTTCGCGTTGCCGCACGCGGTGGCCGAGGATGTCGTTTTGAATGGTTACTTGGTGCCTAAGAAAGGGACTGTGAATTTCATGGTGGCTGAGATGGGGTGGGACCCACAGGTATGGGAGGATCCAATGGGCTTCAAGCCTGAGAGGTTCTTGAATGAGGATGGGAGTGGAGTTGATGCATTTGATGTTACTGGGAGTAAGGAGATTAGGATGATGCCTTTTGGTGCAGGGAGGAGGATTTGTCCTGGCTATAATTTGGCTATGCTTCAATTGGAGTACTTTGTGGCTAATTTGGTTTGGCATTTTGATTGGAAGGTTCCGGAAGGAGGTGATGTTGATTTGGCAGAAAAACCGGAGTTCACTGTTGTGATGAAAAATCCTTTGAGGGCTCATATTTCTCCTAGGAATTAAACTCTGGCTAGACCCATCTAGTTATTATCTTATCTTATCGTATCTTTATCTTATAGCATATATTAAACCTCAATAAGTTCTACTATATATTACACCTGTCACAAAATAAAAGATTCCGAATTAATCTATCTATAAAACATTATAGAAGATTCTGGTGCTTTTAATTTCACTTCCAACATTTATAATCATTCACACCCATCTCCTCCTTATGTACTTCTAATTAAAACTTTGTCCAATTTAATGTTCACCATTTTGTTCATCCGTCCCAATTTTTGTTAAAAAACTTATTTTATTTTTAGATTGATTTTCTCTTAATATCTTTACTGTTTCTTTTTTTCCTTTATGAAACTTTAAAAAAAAAATCAGATTTAAAATAATCATAAAATGATATAATATGAAATTGAACATAAAATTCATTTTTTGAAATGATAATAAAATAATAATAATCAGAAAATAATAAATCTGATAAAACATATTAAAAAAATTATTAAATATATAATGATAAAATAATACATGATAAAACATAGTAAAAAAATTATTGTATGGCATAATAAGATATGAACTTGGATAGAAAAGACACAATTTAAAATATTATTAAAATTGTGAAAAATATAACTTAGTAAAAAAATTATTTTTAAAATAATATTAAAAAATTGATGGATAAATTTGAGTGGCGAATGTATTTTATAAGTTAATAGTGATGTTAATAATAGCAATAGCAATAATAATACTCAACTGGTTTGAGCTAAGGGTGTAAGATATTGAATGAGTTGTCCATGGTTAAAATCTTGACAAATGAGAAAAAAACTAATATAACAACTAGCATACTAACATTTATCTATCAAAAAAAAAAATATGGGGTTGAAATCCAATAAAAGGAAAAGAGATTAATTGATATACAGTATCAGTATAAATATTTTTTACACTATCAACCAATGATAAATCACCACGTCATTGAAAATCTTTGATTCTTATCCAAATCACTTTAAAAATCAATCATTTCATGATTTATGATTGGCTGACATGGTAAAAAACTTTACACTAACAATGTATATCAACTAAACTCAAATGAAAATGGTTATATGTAAACAAAATATAATTGTTTATTATATGTTATGATGTATAGTATTTATCTTTTTTATTAATTTTTTTATATTAATATAATAAGGGGTTGAAACAATCATTTTCATTACTATTTGTTGATGTTCTAACTTTTTATATAACAATTTATAGTTTTAAAATTAGAGTATTTATCATTTCTTTTTGTTTCTCAAAATGTAAACAGTTTTCAAAATTCATGGAATTATATATATATATTGTCCAATAGATTTTTAAAATTTTTGTTAATGTTATGACAACTTATTTTTATTTTATATAAATTTTAGGATTTAAAGTATATGTACTGACAGTGTAAAAAAGTTTTATACAGTCATCCAATCATATCTCACCATATAAATATTTGTGGAGATGTTTTATGAATTAATATAATAAAGTGGCATAATGATGAAATATGATTGGACGTCCGTGTAAAACTTTTGTACACTGTCAGTTTATATTTATTAAACTCTAAATTTTATACAAATGGTGTTTATATTTAAAACTAGACTGTTAGACATTCCTTTTTTTTTTTTTTTTAATTCTCAAGTCTCAAACAATTTTTTTAATTTATTTTTTATATTATCGTCAATCATTGATATAACCCCGTGCATCTGACGGGTAACTTTCTAGTTAAAAGTTAAATTATTGTGTAGATATTTGATATGTTTTAGTTGTTAATCAAAGTATGGTTTTTGATTTGTCTTCGCTTCAACTTTTATGCAATAATAAAGCATCCAAGATTCTGTGCTTATCAATGGCAGGAGAGGATTGTCCATTATCATGATATTTGTGTATATACGGCTTTTTTACGTTGTAGGTGTAAATTTGACCAGCAAATTTTTGAAATGGTGTAAGTTGAAAAATATTTACATATATAGTGTAAGTCGTATGTAGGGGATACGATTTTTTAACGTAAGTCGTATGTGAGATTAACGACTGGTATGTTTATATATTTTTTTAATTAAATAATGAAAGTCGTATGTAGTGTTAACGACTCGTATAGTTATATACTTTTTTTTCCAATTAAACAATGCAAGTCGTATTTATAGTTAATGCCTTGCATGATAATATTTTTTCTAATTAAATAATGCTAGTCATATGTCTTATTTGTGACTTGCAATTTCTTTTTTTTAAAATAAATCATACAAGTCGTATCTTATGGTAACGACTTATATATCTTAATTAAAATTTTCTATGTGACGCATAGATTAAATGGTAAGAGGTGTGTTATTTGAACACCTATTTTAAAAACCTACACCATATATTTATATATTTCTACACTTATATATTATTTTAGTCTTTCCAAAATCAACACTCAACACCTAAAAACCCCCCTCTCCATACGGTGTACATACCAAGGTGTTCAAAATAGGTGTTCATCTATCATTTCTCAATTGGTAATTGCTTGTTAATTTTTTATAAATTAAATAATGCAATTTTTTATATATAATATTAGACTACCAACATGTGGTTGGTCCAAGTGGTTACGAGCTTGGGTCCCTTAAGCAAGTGGTCAAGGGTTCGATCTCTGGCTCTTGCGTATGGAGAAAACCTGGTTTGGAGAAATCCTGGCGTGCGGAAGATACCCTGTCAAGAGCCAGGGATCGAACCCCTGACCACTTGTTTGAGGGGCCTAAACTGGTTACCACTTGGACCAACCACATGTTGGTAGTCTAATATAATATAAAAAAAATTGCATTATTTAATTTATAAAAAATTAATAAGCAATTACCAATTGGTCTCTGTGCCACATAGAAAATTTTAATTAAGATACAAGTTGTTACCATAAGATACGACTTGCATGATTTATTTTAAAAAAAAAAATTGCAAGTCACAAATAAGACGAGTAGCATTACTTAATTAGGAGAAATATTATCATGCAAGTCGTTAACTATAAATACGACTTGCATTATTTAATTGAAAAAAAATTATACAATTGTACGAGTCATTAACATCGCATACGATTTATATTATTTAATTAAAAATATATATAAACATGTAAATTGCTAATGTCATATACGATTTGCATTAAAAAATCGTATCTCCTACATACAACTTGCACTATATACATAAACATTTTTTAACTTATACCATTTCGGGAATTTGCCGATCAAATTGTACCTACACCGTAAAAAAGCCGTGTATATACTTTCAGAAGTTTTGTTTAGCAGTTTCTGGAGTGAATGTGAATCATATCATATCTTGTACAGTTTTTTTTCTTCTTCTTTTCTTTTGACAAGGCTTGTACAGTTTTTTTAAAGGTGGTTAAATGGGGAAAAGAGATTTATATAAAAATTATCAAAGAAATTTTATCATTATGTTGATCGGGTTCATTAATGAAAAAAAAAATTGTGAATATATTTTGCTCTAGATGGCAAGAAAAAAGCACCTGCAAGACAATCAATATTCAGCAATTTCTGCAATGATTTTTTCATTTTTGGGTAAAGAATTTCGGCAATGATTTCACTGTGAAATCTATCACTTTACTATGCTTTGATGCGTTAGTATCTTGAACTTCACAATTGCGCAAACATGTAATAACTAGTGCTAAAGCAGGTGGCTTCTCTAAACAATTTTCTTATTGAATTCAAATATAAGCACAATTACAATTAGGATTTTTGGTAATTTGTGGCTTGAAGTATTATGTCACATGTTAACGGGCAGTACTATTCCACTATAAGAAAAATGCCCAGCAGCCATGCATGGATTTAGTGACAGGGATGAAAACTATGGATATATGACTTATATTTTTGTCACTGCCGCAACAAACTCTTCTCATCCGTTGCTTCCACCCCCAAATTTCAGTCCTAGCCAGCAGCGAGGATATCCATGAATCAAATGTTGATTTGGAACTTAGGAAGGAATTTTGATACAACGTTTGTTTTTTTTTTTGGAGGGGTGGGGATTTATATTCACTCACTCATCCATTGGGTTCTTGATCGATTAAAAAAAGGTTTAACTATGGAGTAAATCCCTGAACCAATTGAGAGTTTTCAAATAGATCCCTATACTAAAATTTTTTATAATTGGGTCCTCAAACTTTTATAAAGTTTTCAATTGACTCCCTATACTAAAAAAGTTTTTAATTGGGTCCCTGAACTTATATAAAATTTTCAATGGAGTCCCTGGGTAGGGTTCCGTAAATATGTCTTTAAGTCCGCTAATGTGAAACATAACCTGGAATTTCCTCAAATTTGTATTTAGGGTTGCAAGAGACCAAAATGTTGAGCTAGAAAACCAAAACGTGACCTGCGATTGCTTTTCCTCCATCTAACAAATAGTTCATTCATTCCTTGATTTATGTTTTATGGTTGTATAACCCTTCCTTAAAATAATTTTGTCCAAAATAGTTTCATCACTTGCAACTTACTACATCTTACTTCATCTTGTTACATCTTGCTACATTTTATTGTGACAATGTCTCAAGGTTATATTTCACCTAAACTACTCATAAATGGTCAGCTTGGATGAAATCAATTATATTCCATCCAATTCAATATATCACTAACGAATTTTATAATTTAGGAATCCCATTGAAAATTTTATATAAGTTCAGGGATCCAGTTAAAAACTTTTTTAGTTCAGGGACCCAATTGAAAACTTTATAAAAGTTTGAGGACCCAATTACAAATTTTTTTAGTATAGGGACTTATTTTAAAATTCACAAATAGTTCAGGGACCTACTCAATAGTTAAACCTTGAAAAAACTAACGTACATCAATGACTTTTATAGGCCAAAATCCACATATTTTTTTATTTATTTTTTTTATTCACCAAATTCCACAATATAATATTAGCTTCTTAACTACGAAGAAATGCTGGGGTCAAAACTCTGGCTTACAGACATATGGTCATGTCTTGACCCTCTTCCAAGACCCTGAGTCATTGGGGCACTATATTTCCAAAATGTTCCATAATAATTAGGGAGTTGCTACCTAAGCTCCACATATTTGGCATCTACCCCCCCACACTTTTAATTTTGGCATATGAAATTATTATTTTATTCTTGTAAGTTTGAAAATCCGTTTCTTCTCCCTCTCCCTTCTTCTTATTCGGTTATCACCCCCACACCCCTTCTTCTCCTTCCTCTCTCTGTCTTCGTTCCCACTCGATATCAACTTTGAGTGTTCTCTCTCTGATTAGTGAGACCCATAGCCTTCAATCTCTTATCCACGTTGAATCCATCTGTACAAGTAAATAGAAGGTGATGGAAAATGGAAATAACACCACCACCTGTTTTAAAAACCACCACCACTTTCAATCCCTTATTCACAAACCTTCACGCTTTCCAATATCTCCTTCAGATCTTGTTCCACCCATCTACCATACCATACCCATCATCATCACACGGATCAACATGAATTCAAACAACCACAAATATTTTAATCAAACTTTAAAGATGGGGTTTGCTTAATCAATCACCTACCCTGCGATCGGGTAGAATTGAGTGAAGAGAGTTGGAGGGAGATGAGAAAGAAGAGGGTATAAGATATATATATTTTTTTATTTTTAAGATATTTTGGTAATAATTTTTTTAAAAAAGATTTGTGGGGGTGGATGGAGGCACTTGTAGGGGTACATTTTTTTCCCGATAAATATAATTTTATTGATAATAAAATCTAGTTTAAGCATCACAGTGAATGACCTCCCCAGCTTCTAGGAAGAGTTGAAGGAAAGCCACCCAATCATTTGCTCAAAACTAGATAGGAACAATACATAAGTCTTAGTAATACATCCATCACCCTTTACACAAATCACCCCTGTCATACACCTTTTAAGGATCAAACTAATAAACCCTAAACCATACACTCCTGTTAAAACATATTCTAACAAGCAGAATAATACTCACTCTTATACAACTCAACACCTTTGCATCATAAGCATAAGCAATCATCATTAGATATAAGATTACAACCATTAACCCAATACTAATTACAAACATTAGAAAACAAAGAACACCCTTTACTACAACAACTATCACTAGACTTTGAAAATCAAACCCCCTGATTCAGCATTTTGCACCATCATCATTCTTATGGATAACTTCTATTAGTGGAAGTCACAAAATTTCTTCTCACCAAAATATCTCCATCTCAACCTGTATGATATTTTCCTTTCCTTTTTGCCACTGACAGATACCATGTCTTCAATCATCATATTTCACATGCTTCCTCCAGAATTGTTATATCATCCTGCAACACTTTGCTTGTTTTCCTCTTATTCTGATATATGGCTGTTGTCTCCCTTTAGTCATAGAAGCCCTTCATAAATTATAACCTGCAAAACAAAGCCATGCCACACAGACCATAGAACACACCATTTTTATTTTTTTCTTTTTTTGATAATTAATCATATATTAATCAAGACTCTAGCTTTAGCATCAAAGTGATCCCCCTTCCCACCTTCTAGGAAGGGTTGAAGAGTTCACACCCTATCATGTGCTCAAGACTAAAGAAAAACTACATCCGTTTTTCAAAATACTACCAATACAGTACACCCTTTACAATCAGTTCCTAGACCTTTCAAAATTAAAGCAACCCCTACAATCATTCATAGGTCTACCTTTTTAAAACACAGCCATATAGAAAAAGGAAAAAAAAATTACCGAACAATAAGCACAATCAAGACCAGTAACCACCAATACATAACAGTCCAGCATGTATCTCAGAATCTCCATCCCATTTTGTTGTATCATCCACTGGATCTTTCATTAGTTTCAGCACCTTGATTCTTTGTCCAAGACAGCTACCTACCAACCATATCAACCAAGTCGACCTGTTATTGCACGTTCTAAGTCCAAGTCAGCCACCTGCCATCCATATCAGCCCCTATCTTTGCTAGAGTATCTGCATATTGATTAGCTTCTCTGTTTTTATGAGTAAAAGTAACTTTTTTCAACACCTGTAAAATATTATGTAGCTTATTACAGTAAAACCTTAGGTTCCAAGGGCATTTATCTCCTATTAACCCATGCTAAAGCATTTATAGAGTCAGACTCTACTATGATTTATGTTTCCTTTAACCATTCCTTTTGTAAGGACATCCCAAGAGCAAAAACAATTGCCATGAATTCAGCTTCATTTGAGTCTTTTATTCCAATTGATGCAGTAAAGTATGCTTTCACTACACCTCTATCATCTCTAAGAACGCCCCCTATACCAGCTGGGCCTAGCTTCCCCTTGGAAGATCCATCTACATTCCATTTAACTCTATTAGGTGATGATGGGCACCATTCTATATATGCTTCCTTGAGGTTTTTCCTTCCTCCAAAGTTTGACACCTTCTAACTTATGAACAAACCCCCCAGGATTGTAAGGGCATTCTGGGCTCCAACCTTTAACCCAAGAGCCCAGCCTCAGCTTAATAACGAAATACACCTGACTCCAGTCAGTTTGTGAATTTTCAAATACAACACTATTATTTCTTTCATTCCAAGTAGATCAAAATACCACAAACATTAGAGAAATCCAGAGTTTCTTCTGAAAACCACCTATCTCCATACCGGCTAACCAGGACTCAAACCATTGATTAGGTGTTTGAGCAATTGGCATTTGAACTCCCCACCATTCCAGCACATTCTTGAAGTTGACACAGGCAAACACAAGAAGGGGGGGGGGGGGGGGGTTGAATTGTGTTTGTTAATATTTTTCGAAAACAGCCTTTTCAAAATAGATTTTCTCACACAAAGATAGAGAAGCAGAATAAAGCACACAGAGAAACAGTCTTTTGAAAGAATAACAAATTCAAGTTCAAATCCCCACAGTTAGTATAAACACGTAAAACCAAAGAGATAAGGGATTAGAAGATTCACACAAGATGTTTTATCCTGGTTCACTCTCTTCCAACCAAGAGCTACGTCCAGTCCCTTCTACTTGAAGGATTTCTCCACTATTTTCCAAATAGATTACACCAAGTATTCAACACCTCTCCAGGCTCACAAGTATTTCTTTCTTACCAAGCCTCTTCAGGCTCTACCTCTAATAAAGAGTTTTGATTTCTTTGATCTTCTAACTCACTATGTGTGAGAATGTGAAAGTTTAAGATCAGATGAATATTATAGCAATATTCAAACTATGATATTACAGACTTTTGCTTTTTGAATGAATAAGAGAGTATTTGCTCGCAAGAGATTTCTTGAGATTTCTTTGTATACGCAAAAGTTGTTTCTTCAAAAGCTTTAGTCTTCTATTTATAGGGTCCTTGATCTTCTCTTCAGCATCTTCAACGGTTGTTTTTGAATTTTCCGTTTAGTAATAGAATCAACTAAGTAAATATCCGTTGAGACTCATCTTGCTCGTGGCCTTTGTACTATTTGACAAATTCTTGCATGTAATGGCACACCTCTGAGCAAAAGCAGCTTGAAAAACAGTTTTGCCTTCCTTGTATAAGTTCCAGTTGTTTCAGCGTAAAAGGTGACAGGGTACACAACGTTTTGCATTGTACTATTCTGCTTTTTGCAATTCTTTATTCGTACTATGTCTCTCTCATTGAAACAAGGCAACAAGAACCGTTAATAGAAAATGAGAAGAACCATTAAAAATGAAGTGAAATGAATATCAATCATAAGAAATAAATTCGCTTTGGTTCAGATTGGTATAAATGCTTAAAATTCTTCATCCAACAAACGAAAGCAAAGGCAAGGTAAGTAAGGAGAGTTTTAAGGCTCCGTCCACTGATGTGGCAACCAAAACTTCGTTTACTTAAAACATCGGTCTTGCCAGTACTCGAGACATTTGAAATCTCCGTCCAGTGACGTGGCAATAGAAAACTAAGGTTATTATATGAGAGAAGCTCACGTCTACATTAAAAGAAATTCTCCGTCCACTAAAAACATTTAAGCGCTCGTCCACTGACGTGGCACTTGAGTTTAAAGGAGATCCTTGATAGAGTGGACTCGACCACTCTTTCAATATAAAATATTCAATATAAAGTATATGGACGCGGATTTGCAAAGAGAATAGATTTAACATTTTAACTTATAAGAACAGAGATTCTTTAAGACTAAAGGCACTTGTTAGATTCAAAGCATTAACACTTTGCTACACAAATTTAATTCTCATTGTTAACATCAAAACCTAGAGATTATTTACTCCAAATTATTTTGGTTCCAACAATCTCCCCCTTTTTGATGATGACAAAAACTAATTAAATTTATTTTGCAAAGTTTAAGAGAGCTTACAAGGCTCCCCCTAAGACAAAGCAGACATCAGATAAAAACAGTTAAGGCAAAAATAAGCTAAGTCTTATTTGCAATATAATATTGGTTAACAGATCAAGATAGCAGCCTATTAAACATTTAGAATTCAAAGCATTATCGAAGCAAAGTCATGAAAAAAAAGAATGTCAAGGCATAGTATCAGCAAGATGAATATATATATTTATGCATATGCAGACAACTATGTACTTTTTAAAAATCTCTGTATAATAAAATTTAATCTTTCCTTTCTCCCCCTATTTTGTCATCAGACAAAAAGGTAAAAGGGAGTGGACCATCATTGTCAGCAAACAACAAAAGGGTAAAAACAGAGAAGAAAAAAGTTTTTAGGTGGAAGGAGGTGGTGGAGGAGGTGGTTGGTTAGGGTGTGGGTTTTGATTCCTCTGAAACTCCAAGATTAGAGCCAGCATCTGATTCATCACTGCATTTGTAGGGGCCAGAGAGTCTTGAACTTGCTTCTGCACCCTTTCTTCAATCTGTTGAGCCATCTGCTCAGTCTTTTCCTCAACTATCTTGCCAACCTTATCATCAACAATTTTCCCAATGATGTCTTCAAGATTGGGTGGCAAGGTAAGTTGTCTTGAGCTCTCAGCAGTGTCAGAGACAGTGTCTTGAGCCTGGGCTGCTGATCTGACCATAGCAAGAGCTAATGGTTGAGAAGAAGTCTTAGCAGACTCAGCTCCTTGCTTAGAGACACCAGTCTCAGCAGACTGCTTAGCTTGTGCAGATGGAGGTTCAACTGAAGTAGGCTGAGAAGACAGTTGCTCATCAAGTTCAGGGCCTTCTACAATCAACTCTTGGGCTACCTGATCAGAGGAAGATGTTGCTGGAGGTGCAGTGGCAACTGTAACAGATTTCTGAGGTAAATCCTTTGCCCAGCGGATAGGAATAATTTCCTCCACATCCCTGCTGGTAATAGGAAGTTCCCACAGATCTTTGTAGATCATGTGCCTTACTCTGGATAGACCACACTTTCCTCTGAACTTAGGAATTTCTTTCTTCTCTTCTTGAGTCAAGCCAGAAGAAAAAGCTTCCCTGGTACAGTGGATGATGTGAGACAACCAGAAATCTGCAGCCTTCATTTCTCCAATATTCTGCACATCCTCCATATACAGATAGAAGTCAAGCTCGGAGGGATCAAAGAATTCCTGAGACAAATCCAGCATAGCAGTGTGAGCTTCAGGCATGACTCCCTTATTTCTTTTGCGCCTCATGTCTTTGTCTTTGTTGAGGTCTATCATGCCAAGCCTTGGACAGATGGGGTAGGGAGCAATGCCTACACGTGTTTCCTTATTGTGTCTCAGCCATGTGATAGGAACCCAACGTGCAGCTCTTTCAATCTGGAAGTAGCTGAACTCCCACTTCAGAATGTTATAAATCAGTTGATCTGCGAAGGGGTCTGAAGCACTTCCATAGATGCTGGGATGCTCAAATTTCATCCATTTTGTGTTTGCATCCAAAATAATTGGAACGTGCGCAGATGATCTAGCTCTCTTCTCAGGTAAGGAAGGCAGTCTGTTCCTCTTAGGATCAGTTTCCCATACAGGAATGATGTGCCTTGCTACTCCTTCAGTGTGAGGAATCAATGGTGGGGTTTTTTGTAGGTTGGGGTAAATTTTTCTTTGAGGAAAACGGTTGAGGGGTAGATGGGTGAGGAGAGGGCCATGGTGGTTGTTCATTTCGGATGGAAAGGGACCTTTGGGGGGCTGAGAGTTTGGGTATTTGGTGGTCCAGGGGTATTCCTCATAAGGTTCATAGTCATAATCAGGATGGGAGTACCACCTTGTCAGAGGAATTTCAAGGTTAATTTCAGGGTCAGGTTGGTGAGTATGGAACAGAATTCTCCAATTTCTCTTGACCTGAGCCCAGTTCTCAGACTTATTTGCAAAAAAAGTGGATGAGGGTATGATTGGTGGAAAGAGTTTTCTTAGGGGTTTAGGAAAGGGGGCACCTCTGCAAATTCCATCATCCTCTTGATGAAACCAAGGATCTGAGTCAGGAATTATGGGTGGAAAGAGGGTTTTGAGTGGTGTAGGTTGAGGTGTGGTTAATTGAGTTGGGCTATTTTGTGGTGAAGATGGATTTGAGGTTTGGTCAGGTTGTTCTCTTTGTGGTGAGGGTTGGGGTGTGGGTAAAGAAGGTCTATATACATTATCAAAAAATCCTACTCCCGGAGTAGGGGCATCATCACTCACAGTATTGGTAGGAACATCAGAAGAGGTGTTTACCTCAGAGGCTGCAAAAGTTCTTGCTTTCCTTGCAGGTTGCCTCCTCTTGGTAGGCACAGCAGCATCAGCAGCAATATCAACAACAGCAGCTGCTTTCCTCTTTAAAACTGTTCCTAGAGGAATATTGTCATCTTCATCATCATCTTGAGGCAGAACCAGCTTTCTAGCTCTCTTGGGAGCAGGTCGAGGAACAGGTTGAGGGGCCTCATTCCCAGGCTCATTGATAACAATGCCTCTTGTAGGCCTTCTAGGAGCAGGCTTCCTGACAGCCACAGTTTTCCTTTTAGTTCCTCTCTTGAGACCAAGAATAGCTGCATTGTTGGCCTCAACTGCTTCTTCCTTAATCTTCATTTTCTCTTCTTGCTTTGACATTTCAACAAGTTTGTATGTGTCAAGATGCATGCTACTTAGGTTGCTCTTTCCAAAAATGGCAGCTTGCATCCCCTTCGAACGAAAGATCTTGTCTTGTTCTTCTTGAGGCTTTGCATCTAAGTAATCATACAAGCCTTGCTGCTTGAAGACTTTTGACAAAAGATGAGAGAAGGTGATGTGGGAGGCGGTTTCTCTGTTTGCAATGGCATCCTTGAAGCGATGAAACAGGATCCATGGTAGGTTTATTTTAGTCTCATAGACCAAGTTGCAGAGACAGAACTTGTGAAGGGCAGAAAGGTTGTCCTTAGACCCTGCCTTGTGAAGCACTGCCTTGTTCAGAATCTGATGAAGAATCCTGATGTGATCCTTCATTTCAGATGACTTCCATGAGTGAGTCCTCACTGTATCTTCTCGCATCAGTGTAACCGCGATGGTTTCTATACCACCAAGATCTTCTTCCCAGTTTTCTGTCATGATTAAACCCTCTTGGGCACAAACGATTGCATCAGAGATGGTCTTCTCAGAGACAGTTATCTTCTTGCCTTGAACAAACCCTACTACCTCAGTGTTAGAAATCGTTGGTTTCCGCCAGAAATCCCTTATTAAGTCTGGATAAATCGAGACCTTTTCCAGAAACAAACCATCCCAACTAGCAGCGTTGATGAACTTGCTTACATCCAAGTTGTACTCACACAAAATTTCAAAGTTAAAATGATGTTCAGCAGCGATATTAATGATGTCAGAAACATAGGCAGGCTCGGGAGTTGAGGTTGAAGCCATTGTTGAGTTCTTGAGTACAGGTTTAGGTTTGAAGAAGGAGAGTTCGAAAACTTTCAGAGAGAAGTTATCAAAGATGAAGAGTAGCGAAAGGTTTTTCAGAGGGAAATGAGTTACCTTTAAAGAGTTTCCGAATACCAACAGTTTTCAGGGAAAATTCAAAAAGAAAAGATTGATTAGACAAGACTTTAGTGAAAAAACGGCGTTGGTTTATTGGGACCGTAAAAAGTTACGATAGGATTGATGGAAGTAGCTGACTCAGCAAGGAAATGATTAAAATCAAACGTTTTAAGATAACTGAGTTCAGATAAATAAAGATGCAAATATTTTAAAAACAAATGTATGTAAGATTGGGTCCACAAAGGATTGAGGGTGGACGCATAAAAACATATGTAGTGGACGCGGCACACCAACAGTAGTGGACGCGTAGACTACACGTGCTCTGGACGCCAAAACCAGTGGACGCGCAGATAAAACATGCAATCAAAACATATACCATATTAAACCACATACAACATGTTAAGATGTTTTCTGATAAAAATAAATCTGTCCTCAGCAAGAGGTTTAGTAAAGATATCTGCCCATTGATGGTCAGTATCTACAAATTGAACATCAAAAACACCCTTTTGCACATAGTCTCTGATAAAATGATGTTTGATTTCTATATGCTTAGCCCTAGAATGAAGAATTGGATTCGTAGACAGATTAATTGCAGCAGTATTATCACACATTAGTGGAATACTACTTACAAACACATTGTAGTCCTCCAATTGGTGTTTGATCCAGAGAAGTTGTGAGCAGCAGTTTGCAGCTGATATATATTCTGCTTCAGCAGTTGATAGAGCAATGGTACTCTGTCTTTTGCTTGACCATGACACTAGATTAGCTCCAATGAAGTGACATCCCCCACTGGTGCTTTTTCTTTCAATTCTATCTCCAGCATAGTCAGCATCACAAAAGCCAACTAATCTGTAATCTTCATCTTTCTTAAAGCACAGACCAAGATTAGTAGTACCTTTTAAATATCTAAAAATTCTTTTAACTGCTGATAAATGAGATTCTCTAGGATCAGATTGAAATCGAGCACATAAGCAAACACTGAACATTATATCAGGCCTAGAAGCAGTTAGATATAAGAGAGATCCAATCATACCTCTGTATACCTTCTGATCTACCTTTTTCTCTTTATCATCTTTGTTCAGTATGGACGTGGGATGCATAGGTGTGTTCATAGGTTTGCAATCATCCATCTTAAACTTTTTGAGAAGTTCCTTTGTGTACTTAGTTTGATGGATGTACACCCCGTCCATAGATTGTTTGACTTGAAGTCCAAGGAAGAATTTGAGTTCTCCCATCATGCTCATTTCAAACTCTTTCTGCATTAGCTTTGAGAATTCTTTGCACAAAGATTCATTAGTAGCACCAAATATAATATCATCTACATAGATCTGTACTACTATGAAGTTGGAATTTATTGATTTTCTAAACAAGGTTGTATCAACCTTTCCTCTGACAAAACCATTATCCATTAGAAAAGAACTTAGCCTATCATACCAAGCTCTTGGGGCTTGTTTTAGGCCGTATAAAGCTTTCTTAAGCTTGTATACATGTTCAGGTTGGGTTTCACTCTCAAAACCCGGAGGTTGCATAACATAAACTTCTTCATTGATAAAACCATTTAAAAAAGCACTTTTTACATCCATTTGAAAAAGCATAATATTATGATGTGCAGCAAATGAGAGTAAAATTCTGATTGCTTCCAATCTTGCAACAGGTGCAAAGGTTTCTGTATAGTCTATACCTTCTTCTTGAGAATAACCTTGTGCAACCAATCTTGCTTTATTTCTTATAACCTTACCATTTTCGTCAAGCTTGTTTCTGTAAACCCATTTTGTTCCTATAACAGATTTATTCTTAGGTAGGGTTACCAGAGTCCAAACTTCATTCCTCTCAAACTGATTTAGCTCTTCTTGCATTGCTAAAATCCAACCATTGTCCAGCAGAGCCTCGTCTACAGTCTTTGGTTCCAATTCAGAGACCAATGCAGAGTCTTCTTGCTCTCTGAAGGTTGATCTGGTTCTTAGCTTATCGCTTGGATTTCCTATGATTTGATCCGGTGGATGATAATTCTTGAAATGCCAAGTTCTCTGAGCATTGCCTTGTTGAGAGGTGGATGCTTCTGGTTGATGAGAAGGGTCTTCAACTGGATCATCAGTTTTAACTTCTTTTGTTTCTCCTGAGATGTTTAAGTCAAGATCTGCAAAACTTTCATCTAGCTCTGATAGTTTCTTATCAGGCTGTTTGTCATCAAATCTAACATGTATAGATTCTTCTACTATTAAAGTTCTTGAGTTATACACTCTAAATCCTTTTGAGGTTTCAGAAAATCCTAGTAGAATTCCATTGTCTACCTTTGCATCAAACTTACCAAGTTGATCTTTTGTATTTAAAATATAACATTTACATCCAAAAGGATGAAAATAAGATATGTTGGGTTTTCTGCCTTTCCACAATTCATAGGGAGTCTTACTCAGAATAGGTCTAATGTATATTCTGTTCTGAATGTAGCAGGCAGTGTTCACAGCTTCAGCCCAGAAGTGCTTAGGGACAGAATCGTCATTGAGCATAGTCCTAGCCATCTCTTGAAGAGATCTGTTCTTTCTCTCTACCACACCATTTTGCTGTGGTGTTCTTGGTATTGAGAAGTTGTGTTGAATTCCATTTTCTTCACAAAACTCATTGAATAGCTCATTGACAAATTCTCCCCCATGGTCACTTCTAATTGAAGCTATACACATGCCTTTTTCATTCTGTACACGTTTGCAGAATACAGAAAAGACCTTGAAAGACTCATCCTTGTGAGCAAGGAACATAACCCATGTCCATCTAGTATAGTCATCTACAATGACTAGACCATATTTCTTACCACTGATAGAAGCAGTCCTTGTTGGACCAAAAAGATCAAGGTGTAGCAGTTCTAGTGGTCTCTTGGTACTTACAATATTCTTAGATTCAAAAGAACCTTTGACTTGTTTTCCCTTCTGACATGCATCACAGAGAGCATCAGATTTGTATTTAAGGTTTGGTAATCCTCTCACGAGGTTATGCTTATTTAGCTTTGAGATTAATCTCAAGCTTGCATGACCTAGCCTTTTATGCCAAATCCAACGTTCATCTTCAATGGACACTAAACATGAGACACTTTGATTTGAGAGGTCCTCCAAGTCAATTTTGTATAAATTGTTTTGCCTCTTAGCAGTGAATAAGATTGATCCATCATTTTTCTTGACATAACACATGTTCTTATTAAAAGAAACATCATATCCACTGTCACATAATTGACTTATGCTCAGTAGATTATGTTTTAAACCATTCACTAAAAGAACATTATCAATGGAGGGAAAAGGATGTTTACCGATTTTACCTATACCAGTGATCTTTCCTTTCTGATTTCCTCCAAATGTCACCCAGCCACCATCCTTATGTTTAAGGTCTTGGAACATATACTTTTCTCCCGTCATGTGACGTGAACATCCACTGTCCAAGTACCAGGATGTTTGTTTCTTTCCTGTTGTTAAGCAGATCTGCAACAGGTATTATCTTGTCCTTAGGTACCCAAACTGACTTGGGTCCTTTCATGTTAGTTTTCTTTGGACGAGAATGTTTGGCATGCCTATTATGTATGCATCTAGATGTAGAGTGCCCACTTTTTCCACACACTTTACAAAAGGTGTTGGACGGGCCTGATTTGGTTTTCGCATACCTAGCTGGAGCTTTTGAAGCTCTTTGTTGCATAGGTGGTTTTGACTTAATGTAAGATGCCTCATGCTTCTTATTGTCATAACCAAGGCCAGATTTATCAAAGGGTGACCTAGAATACCTTAGGATAAGACTAAGCTTATCTGAGCCTCCTACCAATTTTGACAGAGAGTCTGTCAAGTATTTTACATCTTGTTTTAGTTTTGCAACTTCACAAGAATTGTTAGGCTCACATTCAGATTTGTCAGTTAGACTGACATTCTCTGATTTCAGCTTATCATTTTCTTGAAACAAACTTTGTTTTTCCATGCAGACTCTATCATATTCTTTGGTTAATTTTGCAAACTTCTTTTTAAGACTTTTGTATTCATGAGACAATATGGATGAGTCATGCAGTAATTCATCAAAGGCATTTTTGAGAGTTGAAGGTTCAGAATCTGTTACCTCATCATCATCAGTGTACTCATTTTCTGATGATGTGTCAGCCATGAGGCAAATGTTTGCCTCTTCCTCTGCTTCCTCTTCCTCATCTGATGAGGATAAGTCCAAGTCCTCCCATGTAGCCATTAAGCCCTTCTTTTTCTTGAAGAACTTCTTCTTTTCTTTTAGGTCAGGACAGTCAGCTTTGAAATGTCCTGGCTTTTTGCACTCAAAGCACAAAGGTGGACCTTTTTCTTTGGAGTCTGATTTCTCCTTAGAAAATTTCTTGTTGAATGGCTTTCTCTTGAAATTACTTTTTCTTCTCCACATATGTTGTATCTTTCTGGAGATGAAAGATAGTTCATCTTCATCTGATCCTTCATCATTGTCTGAAGGTTCAGCATCATCTGAAGACTCAGCAGCTTTGAGGACTTTTGAAGAACTTGCTTTCTTTGCCTTTAAAGCAATGGACTTTCCCTTTCTGGAATTGTCTTCCTCATTTAGTTCAAGTTCATGAACTTTTAATGATCCTAGAAGTTCTTCTAGAGAGAGAGTATTCAGATTCTTAGCTTCTTGAATAGCAGTGACCTTCGGTCTCCACTGCTTGGAGAGACTTCTCAGAACCTTTCTGATATGATCTCTATTCTCATATACTTTTCCCAGAGATCTGAGACTGTTTGTTATTGTTTGAAATCTTCCAAACATCTGATCTATAGACTCATGATCAGTCATCTTGAAGAGTTCATACTGGTGAACCAGCATGCTTATCTTTGACTCCTTCACTTGTGATGAGCCTTCATGAGCGAGAGCCAGTGTATCCCAGATTTCTTTTCCTGTGTTGCAGCTGTGAACTTTATCATGTTCTGATCTGGTAATAGCACACATCAAGTAGTGTTTGGCTTTGAGATTTAGTTGATGTTTGGCTTTTTGATCAACACTCCAATCTGCTCTAGCCAATACTGCTTGATTTTCACCTCATGGCTCAGAATAGCCATTCTCTATCAGTTCCCAGATGTCTAGGTTCTGTGCATCTAGGAAGGCCATCATTCTCTTCTTCCAATAGTCGTAATCAGTTCCATCAAAGAGTGGAGGTCTGTTGATAGCTTGTCCTTCTGCATCCATGGTGATAGGATCGTACTTCCTCAGCACTTGTTAGATGCTCAACCTTTTCGAGGCTGAGCTCTGATACCAACTAAAGTTGACACAGGCAAACACAAGAAGGGGGGGGGGGGTTGAATTGTGTTTGTTAATATTTTTCGAAAACAGCCTTTTCAAAATAGATTTTCTCACACAAAGATAGAGAAGCAGAATAAAGCACACAGAGAAACAGTCTTTTGAAAGAATAACAAATTCAAGTTCAAATCCCCACAATTAGTATAAACACGTAAAACCAAAGAGATAAGGGATTAGAAGATTCACACAAGATGTTTTATCCTGGTTCACTCTCTTCCAACCAAGAGCTACATCCAGTCCCTTCTACTTGAAGGATTTCTCCACTATTTTCCAAATAGATTACACCAAGTATTCAACACCTCTCCAGGCTCACAAGTATTTCTTTCTTACCAAGCCTCTTCAGGCTCTACCTCTAATAAAGAGTTTTGATTTCTTTGATCTTCTAACTCACTATGTGTGAGAATGTGAAAGTTTAAGATCAGATGAATATTATAGCAATATTCAAACTATGATATTACAGACTTTTGCTTTTTGAATGAATAAGAGAGTATTTGCTCGCAAGAGATTTCTTGAGATTTCTTTGTATACGCAAAAGTTGTTTCTTCAAAAGCTTTAGTCTTCTATTTATAGGGTCCTTGATCTTCTCTTCAGCATCTTCAACGGTTGTTTTTGAATTTTCCGTTTAGTAATAGAATCAACTAAGTAAATATCCGTTGAGACTCAGCTTGCTTGTGGCCTTTGTACTATTTGACAAATTCTTGCATGTAATGGCACACCTCTGAGCAAAAGCAGCTTGAAAAACAATTTTGCCTTCCTTGTATAAGTTCCAGTTGTTTCAGCGTAAAAGGTGACAGGGTACACAACGTTTTGCATTGTACTATTCTGCTTTTTGCAATTCTTTATTCGTACTATGTCTCTCTCATTGAAACAAGGCAACAAGAACCGTTAATAGAAAATGAGAAGAACCATTAAAAATGAAGTGAAATGAATATCAATCATAAGAAATAAATTCGCTTTGGTTCAGATTGGTATAAATGCTTAAAATTCTTCGTCCAACAAACGAAAGCAAAGGCAAGGTAAGTAAGGAGAGTTTTAAGGCTCCGTCCACTGACGTGGCAACCAAAACTTCGTCTACTTAAAACATCGGTCTTGCCAGTACTCGAGACATTTGAAATCTCCGTCCAGTGACGTGGCAATAGAAAACTAAGGTTATTATATGAGAGAAGCTCACGTCTACATTAAAAGAAATTCTCCGTCCACTAAAAACATTCAAGCGCTCGTCCACTGACGTGGCACTTGAGTTTAAAGGAGATCCTTGATAGAGTGGACTCGACCACTCTTTCAATATAAAATATTCAATATAAAGTATATGGACGCGGATTTGCAAAGAGAATAGATTTAACATTTTAACTTATAAGAACAGAGATTCTTTAAGACTAAAGACACTTGTTAGATTCAAAGCATTAACACTTTGCTACACAAATTTAATTCTCATTGTTAACATCAAAACCTAGAGATTATTTACTCCAAATTATTTTGGTTCCAACAATTCTTCCATACTTTCCATGACATATTACAGTGTAAAAACAGAAGCCTAATTGTTTCTTTTTCCCTTTTACAGAAAGGGCAAATATCTTCCTCTTCGCTCAACAGATTCAATCTTCTCAACCTATTTTTTGTGTTCAATTTTTATTTGATCACAAACCATACCAAAAATTCAGCCCTTGGGGGGGCTACTCCCATCCAGACACCTCCCACATTGTTAGTTATTTGGCTTTGTGACCAGATTTCATTAGCAAAAGATTTCACACTAAAGTATCCTTTGTTGTTATGTCTCCACCATACTTTATCACTTGTAGGGTACATATAGCAGTTCCCTAATAATTATCATCATACAATAGAAAATTTCATTAAATGTTAAGCAAAATCTCTAATTTTGAGCATATTAAAACTCTAACCTATCAATATTTGCAATTGACCATCATCAAGAGAAAATTTCATAAGATTAATATCACAAACATGTTACATATCACAAACATGTTACATTGCTACCCATCGTCTTAATTGTATAATCAATCAAATCATTTGATAGAAATAAACCTATATACAAAAATCCCAAATTTCAAGTTTTTACAAAAAAAAATATTATAATAAAAAGTATAGAGAGGAGGGGGAAGGCCAATGATAAGGAAAGAAGAATCACATGATTGGTTTTTAATTTTTTGAATGAAATACACTAAAAAATAAGTAGCAGTACCCATAGGGAGCATCCCAAAAAAAAAAGGGAAACAGGAGCACCAGGTTAGGAGCAAAAACAAAGCATAAAGGAAGATTGAATTAAAACATTATCAAACCAATCAGTCGAGATTCACAATAAACAAGCAGCTAACCATCACCAGTAAAAGATTGAACCCCATCCTCTGAACACAATAAATCAGACGATGTTGCACCACTTTGAAAAACACCCAATAAACAGTCTGTACCCTGAAGCACAAACTAGGAAGCAGCGTTGATTGAACTTTAAGTGAAGCTGACACAGGCAAACACAGTGGGGGGGGGGGGGGGGGGTTGAATTGTGTTTGTTAATGATTTTTGAAAACAACATTTTTCAAAACAATTTTAGCACACAAGGATTAAAAAGGCAGCAGCACACACACAGAAAAAAGAACCTTTTAAAAGACTTAACAAAATCAAGTTTAAATCCCCACAGTTAGTATAAACAAATAAAACTGAAGAGATAAGGGATTAGAAGATTCACACAAGTTTTTTATCCTGATTCACTCTCTTCCAACCAAGAGCTACGTCCAGTCCCTTCTACTTGAAGGTTTTTCTCCACTATTTTCCAAATAGATTACAACAAGTATTCAACACCTCTTCAGGCTACAAGTATTCCTTTCTTACCAAGCCTCTTCAGGCTCTACCTCTAACAAAGAGATTGGTTTCTTTTGATCTTCTAACCCACTATGTGTGAGGATATGAAAGTTTAAGATCAGTTGAATATTATAGCAATATTCAAGCTAAGGTATTACAGACTTTTGCTTTTTGAAAGAATAAAAGATTTTGAGCTCTTATAGAATGGCAAGCATTTTTCTAACAAGGTTTCTGTATTTGCAAAAAGTTCTTTCTTCAGATGTTGAGCTCTTCTATTTATAGTGACCTTTCTTTTCACTTGAAATTCTTCAACGGTTGTTTTTGAATTTTTCCGTTTAGGGATAGAATCAAATGCATAATATCCATTGTGACTCAGCTTGATCGTGGCCATTTTGAAATGTACTGTAGGTTATCACTCTTGCACAAAATGGGCACACCTCTGAGCAATTGCAACTTGAAAACTGTCTTGTCTTCCTTGTACAAATTCCAGCTATTCCAGCGATAAAGGTGACAGGGTACAAGACGTTTTGCATTGTACTATTTTGCTTTTGCATTTCCTCATTTGTACTATGTCTCTCTCAAGGAAACATGGCAATAAAACGGTTAAAACAAATAGGAAGGACCAACATATACTTGAAATAAATATCAATCATTTGAAATAAATACTTCTATGTGGTCAAGGTAGCATCTTCAGAGCATATGAAAGATTCACAAAGAAAAAGAGCTCGTCTACTCAACAAGGTGCGTCTACACACTTATAGTTAGAAACTCTTTTAGCTCATCTAGTGACGTAGCAGATCTTCTCGTCTAATATCAAGTCTTTGGACATTCTATATATCGGTGAGTTACTTAGATCTCCGTCTACTGACGTGGTGCACAAGCTCATCTACTTATAGTAGTTAAAATTTTCGTCTATTGAAACTACTCTATATTCCGTCTACTCAAATATATTAAAATAAATATACCATTCATTTTGAGCAGCTCGTCTATATGGGTGGACACGGATATTAAGAAACTCATTCGAGGTTTCCATAACTTATTAAAATTTCGAATATCCCTGCAAGACTAGATAGAGCATGTTAGATCTTAACTAACACTTTGCCATACAAATTTAATCCTTTTGTTAACATCAAAACTTAGAGATTATTTAATCCAAATTACTTTGGTTCCAAAAATCTCCCCCTTTTTGATGATGACAAAAACTAATTAAATTTGAGTGAGCAAAGTCTAAGAAAGCTTACAAAGCTCCCCCTAAGACAAAGCATTCAAACTTAACAGGAATAGAATAATAGAAAAAGACATAAACTCAGAAGAACATATCATATATAACTTATCATATCAGTTCAGCTACTTATCAGTTAGAAGATAGCATCAGAGCATATAAACAACTATGCCAAACATGTAAGACAAATAACAAAAATGCATATGCAGACAAAAGAATACTTTCAAAAACTGACTTTTATATATATAAATTTAATTATCTCCATTCTCCACCTTTTTTGTCATCAGACAAAACGGTAACAGAAGTGGACCATCATTGTCAGTAAAGAATAAATCAAAAGAGAAACTTAAGAAGATGGTGGAGGTGGAGGTGGAGGAGGAGGGTTTGGATTTGGATTTGGGTTTGGTGGAGGAACAGGAATTTGTGTAGGTAGATTCTGACTTTGTTGAAAGCTCAGCATGATGTTCATCATCTGGTTTTACCAAACACAGCAGTTGACATGCCCTTCTCTGGTAGAATTCTTTCTTGTTCTTCACTAGGCTTAGAAGCAATAAAATCATAAAGATTTTGTGCCTTGAAGATCTTTGATAAAAGATGACAATAAGGAATACCAGTGATCTTCTTCCTAGTCACCACAGCATCCCTGAATCTTCCATATAGAATTCTGGGAAGATTTATTTTTGTCTCTGTAATAAGATGACAAAGGCAAAACTTGTGTAGGGCAGACAAATTATCCTTTGACCCTGTTTTTTGAAGAATCACTTTATTCAGTATCTGATGAAGAATGCGAACATCATCCTTCATTTCCGCAGACTTCCATGGATGAGTTCTGACTTTATCTTGCCTCATTAGCAAAGCAGATATTACTTCTGAGCCGCCAAGATCCTTCTCCCAAGTTTCAGTAATGACTTTTCCTTCTTTAGGAGTTCCTTTGTATACTTGGTTTGATGGATGTACACCTCGTCCATAGCTTGTTTAACTTGAAGTCCAAGAAAGAACATGAGTTCTCCCATCATGCTCATTTCAAATTCTTTCTGCATTAACTCAGAAAACTCTTTCCACAGAGATTCATTAGTAGCACCAAATATGATATCATCAACATAAATTTGCACTACTATAAAATTGGATTTACTTGACTTTCTAAACAAGGTTGTATTAACCTTTCCTCTATTAAAGCCATTTTCCATTAGAAATGAACTTAGCCTATCATGCTAAGCTCTAGGAACTTGTTTTAGGTCGTATAAAGCTTTCTTAAGCTTATATACATGTTCAGGTTGGGTTTCACTTTCAAAACCCGGAGGTTGCATTACATATACTTCTTCATTAATAAAGCCATTTAGAAAAGCACTTTTTACATCCATTTAAAAAAGCATTATATTATGGTGTGCAACAAAGGAAAGTAGAATCCTAATTGCTTCTAATCTAGCAACATGTGCAAAAGTTTCAGTGTAATCTATACCTTCTTCTTGAGAATAACCTTGTGCAACCAGTCTTGCTTTATTTCTTACAACCTTACCATTCTCATCAAGTTTGTTTCTGTAGACCCATTTTGTTCCTATAACTGATTTGTCCTTAGGCAAGGGTACCAGAGTCTAGACATCACTTCTCTCAAACTGATTCAGTTCTTCTTGCATAGCTAGAGTCCAGCCATTATCTAGCAGAGCCACGTCTACTATCTTTGGTTCTAACTCAGAGACTAGTACAGTAGCTTCCTGCTGTCTGAAAGTTGATCTGGTTCTTAGCTTGTCATTGGGGTTTCCAATGATTTGATGTTGTGGATGATAATTTTTGAAGTGCCAAGATCTTTGAACAGTGTCTTGTTGAGAGGTGGATGTTTCTGGTTGTTGAGGAGGATCTTCCACTTGATCATCAGCTTTTACCTCTGTTGTATCTCCTGAGATATTTAAATCAAGATCTGCTAAAGCTTCATCTAGCTCTGATAATTTCTTTTCAAGCTGTTTGTTATCAAACTTGACATGTATACATTCCTCTACTACTAGAGTTCTAGAATTATATACTCTAAAGCCTTTTGATGTTTCAGAATATCCTAACAGAATTCCATTATCTACTTTTGTATCAAACTTACCAAATTGATTTTTAGTATTTAGAATATAGCATTTACAACCGAAAGGGTGAAAATATGAAATGTTGGGTTTTCATCCCCACCACAATTCATAAGGAGTCTTGCTCAAGATTGGTCTAATGTATATTATGTTCTGAATGTAGCAGGCAGTGTTAACAGCTTCGGCCCAGAAGTGTCTAGGGACAGAGTTGTCATTGAGTATAGTTCTAGCCATCTCTTGAAGAGATCTATTCTTTCTCTCTACCACACCATTTTGCTGTGGTGTTCTAGGTATTGAGAAATTGTGAAGAAGGCCACTTTCTTCACAGAACTTATGAAATAGCTCATTTTCAAACTCTCCCCCATGGTCACTTCTGATTGAAGTGATACACATGCCTTTTTCATTCTGTATACATTTGCAGAATATAGAAAAGACCTTGAAGGACTTATGCTTGTGAGCTAGGAACATAACCCATGTCCATCTAGTGTAGTCGTCTACAATGACTAGACCATATTTCTTACCTTTGACAGAAGCAGTCCTTGTTGGACCAAAGAGATCAAGGTGTAACAGCTCTAGTGGTCTGGTACTAACAACATTCTTAGATTCAAAAGAACCTTTGACTTGTTTTCCCTTTTGACATGCATCACAGAGATCATCAGATTTGTACTTAAGGTTTGGTAGCCGTCTCACGAGGTTATGCTTAGTGAGCTTTGAGATTAATATCAAGCTTGCATGACCTAGCCTTTTGTGCCATATCCATCGCTCATCTTCAATGGACACTAGACATGATACACTTTGATTTGAGAGGTCCTCCAAGTCAATTTTATACAAATTGTTTTGCCTCTTAGCAGTGAATAAAAGTGATCCATCATTTTTCTTGACATTACACATGTTCTGATTAAAAGAAACATCATATCCACTATCACACAATTGACTTATGCTAAGCAGATTATGTTTTAAACCATTTACCAAAAGAACATTATCAATGGAGGGAAAAGGGTGTTTACCAATTTTATCTATACCAGTGATCTTCCCTCTCTGGTTTCCTCCAAATGTAACCCAACCACCATCTTTATGTCTTAGGTCTTGGAACATACACCTTTCTCCCGTCATGTGACGTGAGCACCCACCGTCCAAGTACCAAGATGTTTGTTTCTTTCCTGTTGTTAAGCAAATCTACAACAGGTATTATCTTATCCTTAGGTACCCAAACTGACTTGGGTCATTTCTTGTTAGTTTTCATTGGACGCGAATGTTTAACATGCTTATTATGTATGCTTCTATATGTAGCATGCCCACTTTTTCCACACACTTTGCAAAAGGTGTTGGATGGGCCTGACTTAGCATTAGCATAATTAGCTGGAGCTTTTAAAGCTCTATGTTGTATATGTGGTTTTGACTTATTATGAGATGCTTCATGCTTCTCCTTGTCATAACCAAGGCCAGATTTATCATATGGTGACCTAGAGTATCTTAAAATAAGACTGAGCTTATCTGAGCCACCTACAAATTTGGACAGAGTGTCTGTCAAATATGTTACATCTTGTTTTAGTTTTGCAACTTCACAAGAATTATTAGGCTCACATTCAAGTTTGTCAGTTAGACTGATATTCTCTGATCTTAGCTTATCATTTTCTTGTGCTAAGTTTTGCTTCTCCATGTAGACTCTATCATACTCTTTTATTAATTTTTCAAACTTCTTTTTAAGACTTTTGTATTCATGAGACAGTATGGATGAGTCATGTTGTAATTCATCAAAAGCATTTTAAAGAGTGGATGGGTCAGAATCCATTACCTCATCATCAGTGTATTCACTCTTTGATGATGTGTCAGCCATGAGACAGATATTTACCTCTTCCTCAGCTTCATCTTCCTCATCTGATGAAGATAGGTCTAAGTCCTCCCAAGTAGCCATTAAGCCCTTCTTTTTCTTGAAGAACTTCTTTTTATCTTTCAGATCAGGGCAATCAGCTTTGAAATGGCCAGGCTTCTTGCATTCAAAGCACAAAGGTGGACCTTTTTCCTTGGAGTCTGATTTCTCCTTGGATAACTTCTTGTTGAACTGCTTCCTTCTGAAGTTACCTTTCTTTCTCCACATGTGTTGAATTTTTCTGGAGATGAAAGATAATTCATCTTCATCTGATCCTCCATCACTATCTAAAGGTTCAGCATCATCTGACGATTCAGCAGCTTTAGGGACTTTTGATGAACTGACTTTCTTTGCTTTTAGAGCAATAGACTTTCCTTTTCTGGGATTGTCTTCTTCATTCAGTTCAAGTTCATACCTTGAGTGACCCAAGAATCTCTTCTAGAGAAAGAGTATTCAGATTCTTGGCTTCCTAAATGGCAGTAACCTTGGGTCTCCAATGCTTGGATAGACTTCTCATAATCTTTCTAATGTGATCTTTATTTTCATATATTTTTCCGAGAGATCTGAGACTGTTGGTGATTGTTTGAAATCTTCCAAACATCTAATCTATAGTTTCATGATCAGCCATTTTAAATAGTTCATAATGGTGAACCAGCATGCTTATTTTTTATTCCTTCACTTGAGATGAACCTTCATGAGCAAGGGCCAGAGTATCCCAGATTTCTTTAGCAATATTGCAGCTGTGAACTTTGTCATGTTCAGATCTGGTGATGGCACACATCAAATAGTGTTTTTCTTTGAGATTTAGTTGATGTTTAGCCTTTTGATCTACAGTCCAATCTGCTCTAGCAATAGCAGCTCCATTTTCACCTCTAGGCTCAGTATAGCCATTTTCAATCAGTTCCCAGATGTCTAAATTTTGTGCATCCAAGAAGGCCATCATCCTCTTCTTCCAGTAGTCATAGTCAGTTCCATCGAAGAGAGGAGGTCTGTTGATAGCTTGTCCTTCTGCATTCATGGTTGTTGGATTGTACTCCCTCAGCACTTGTTGGATGCTCAACCTTTTCGAGGCTGAGCTCTGATACCAACTGAAGTTGACACAGGCAAACACAAGAAAGGGGGTTGAATTGTGTTTGTTAATGATTTTTGAAAACAACCTTTTTCAAAACAATTTTAGCACACAAGGATTAAAAAGACAAAAGCTTACACACAAAAAGAACCTCTTAAAAGACTTAACAAAATCAAGTTCAAATCCCCACAGTTAGTATAAACAAATAAAACTGAAGAGATAAGGGATTAGAAGATTCATGCAAGCGTTTTATCCTGGTTCACTCTCTTCCAACCAAGAGCTACGTCCAGTCCCTTCTACTTGAAGGTTTTTCTCCACTATTTTCCAAATAGATTACAACATGTATTCAACACCTCTTCAGGCTACAAGTATTCCTTTCTTACCAAGCCTCTTCAGGCTCTACCTCTAACAAAGAGATTGGTTTCTTTTGATCTTCTAACTCACTATGTGTGAGGATATGAAAGTTTAAGATTAGTTAAATATTATAGCAATATTCAAGCTAAGGTATTACAGACTTTTGTTTTTGCAAGAATAAAAGATTTTGAGCTCTTAGAATAGCAAGCGTTTTTCTAGCAAGGTTTCTATATTTGCAAAAAGTTCTTTCTTTAGATGTTGAGGTTTCTATTTATAATGACCTTTCTCTTCACTTGAAATTCTTCAACGGATGTTTTTGAATTTTTCCGTTTAGGGATAGAATCAAATGCATAATAGTCGTTGTGACTCATAGCTTGATTGTGGCCATTTTGAAATGTACTATAGGTTATCACTCTTGCACAACATGGGCACACTTATGAGCAATTGCAACTTGGAAACTGTCTTGTCTTCCTTGTACAAATTCCAGCTATTCCAGCGATAAAGGTGATAGGGTACAAGGCGTTTTGCATTGTACTATTTTGCTTTTGCATTTCCTCATTTGTACTATGTCTCTCTCAAGGAAACAAGGCAATAAAATAGTTAAAACAAATAGGAAGGACCAACATATACTTGAAATAAATATCAATCATTTGAAATAAATACTTCTATGTGGTCAAGGCAGCATTTTTAGAGCATATGAAAGATTCACAAAGAAAAAGAGCTCGTCTACTCAACAAAGTGTGTCTACACGCTTATAGTTAGAAACTATTTTGGCTCGTCTAGTGACGTGGCAGATCTTCTTGTCTACTATCAAGTCTTTGGACTTGCTATATATCGGTGAGTTACTTAGATCTCCGTCTACTGATGTGGCACACAAGCTCGTCTACTTATAGTAGTTAAAATTTCCGTCTACTGAGATTACTCTATCTTCTGTCTACTCAAATATATTAAAATAAATAAATATACCATTCATTTTGAGCAGCTCGTCTATAACGCGGATATTAAGAAACTCATTCGAGGTTTCCATAACTTATTAAAATTTCGAATATCCCTGCAAGACTAGATAGAGCATGTTAGATCTTAACTAACACTTTGTCATACAAATTTAATCCTTTTTGTTAACATCAAAACTTAGAGATTATTTAATCCAAATTACTTTGGTTCCAACATTAAGGACTGGACAATAATGGAAGAAAGAAGGGGGAATAAGGGAGTGGCATTAGATGCAAATATCTCATGGGATTAGCAAAAAAATAAAAATAAAAATAAAACTTCTGTGGGTGCAGCTGCCCCGCTCTCACAATAGCGTGGGTCCACCCCTGATCATACCTTATCCCACTAGGTGGGGAGACAATATGGATCAAAGAACACTGTAATAAACGAATAATAAAAGGGAAAAAAACATAGTATGAGTGATGGTGATGATCAGTAACAAGTAATAACAGTTGGTTTATTATTAAGGTAATGCTAACTAGTACTTTTAAAACAATAGTTAACGAATAAAAAAGAGAAATTTTTAATTTGAAAAAATGTATTTAATATATTAAAAAAATGATGTATTTAAATTTTCAATAAAAAGTTACCATTTTTTAATTCTTTAGCTAGCAAACTCTATTATTAATAATTACAAATACAATAAGTGATAAGTTTTATTATCATTGAGCCAACCCCTTTGAATTTTGCTTATCAAACCCTCGGACTCTTGATAAGATCAAAGGGGTTGACTCAATGAAGAACCCAAGAGAGACACTCTCACAATTGGTTAAAACCAAATTGAACATCAAAGTTGTATTTCATCATGTAAGAGGTGTATACATATAGCATAAGGAAAGAAAAACCAAAGGTCATCATAAGATGACATAAACTCCTAACAACTAGACATAACACTCCACTTAGTGGTTATTAAAAGAACATAACTATCTTACTTAAGAAAATAATAACAAGTGGTTCCATAACTTATAAAAAGGAGTTACTTAGGCATGCAAGCCAAAAGTCACCCTCCTTTGAAACTCAAACTCGTCCAAATATCCTTATTAAACTTCTAACCCATTTTTCACCATGATAGAAGCCGAATCACGTCAAAAGGCTTGAGATATGATTTGTAGATAATTTCCTAAGATTTCCAACGAACTAAAGAATGCATCAATCGGAGATCTGTAGCTCAAGATATAGCTAAAACAAGAATACGGGTTCATTATAATGAAAATTAAATTTTCATCAAAGATCAATTTGGCCTTATATTTGATATCATTCTTGGTTTGCATCATTCTTGACTTTCAAAGGAGGGTGACTTTTGGCGCCATTCTCCTCCCTTCTATGTCTTCTCCTCCACCACCTCTCCACCAGCCCCACTTCCTCTGCCAGCCACCACCACCACCTCCTCTTCCACCACCAGCAGCTCTTTGTGGTATGTATGAATTAATTGTTTAATCTTTTTTCCCTTGCTTTGATTTCTGGTGTGTGAGTTTAAGATTGTATGTTTAATTTTCTTTTAATTTGTTTTATGCATATACCCATTCTGTCAAATTGTTATTAATTGTCGTTGTTGATAAGTAGGTTACTGTTGTTGTTGTTGTCAATGGTGTGCACTTTGTCGGTTTGGTTATTTAAAAAATAGGAAAGGTAACTTAAGGGATTTGTATGCATGTTGATTTGTTGAAAATTAGAACTGAGATTGAATATGCTTTTTTAGTTTTTTTGAATTTGATTGTATTATCAATTGTCAGTAGTCTAAAATTCACCTTTAATTATTAATTAAATGATTTTCATACATTACTTAAATTAACACTTTAGATAAAATGTTTACGTCTCATATACATGCAATGAGACAATATTTAGCGACAATAGCTCGTTGATGTGGTTAGTGAGACACGAATGGATCAATATCGATGGTTTTCAAGGAACCACCAAGGAACGTGCGATAATATTAAATAATATTGTTAAAACTAATTAATATTTATTTAATTAAATAACATTAAATAATCACAATCAAATAATAAATAAACAATTAAAATACAAAAATAATTATATAGTTAATAATTACAATTAAACAATAATATATAATTTATCATAACACTTATAAAAAAATAAAAAAAGATTAAGTATAAAAAATATGTAATATTTAAAAAAAAATTAAATTTTAAGTAATTGAATAAAATGTTGCAAAATTAAAATTATTTAAATAAATAAATGATTAAACCATAAGCATAATACTGCTAAGTTGCCTTAGCACTTGTAACAGATGTTAATTAAGTCTCATATGACCAAAGCTTACCAAAAAAGAGTCTCATAAGACTTACACAATAAAATAAAAAATATATAAGTGTAGAAAGAATAACATTTAAATAACTAATATCTACATATATAAATAAAATGATTGAATTATTAAACCATATACCTAGGTCAAGATTTTGTAAATCCAAAATTGCAGTATATTATAACATGGAATTTTGTTTTTACATGAATGAATTATTAAAAGTAGTTGCTTATGTTTGTTTACCAATTTGGTCAGTCCTATGTACTTTATGTGTTGCCCCTGATAGTTAAAGTTTTATTTTATTTTAGAGTATAATTAGTACGAACTTGAGCAAAACCTTAGTTTCCGGTTCAAGGTTCAATATTATCGAGTATGCGTGCTCGTGGTCATGGTATTGCTCATTTTATTGAATCTTGTATTGTCCAATTAGGACAATTTGGGAAGAAACATTTTCTCCACTGCTATAATGTTACTTGCTGATTCTCATATGTTAAATAGTTGATAAATTTTCGGTTCGATACATTTCCTTCTGTTCTCTGGGTCCATACTTGATCATGGTAGATCTGACTGTGGTCAAGTCGTGTACTTGGAGATCGATGGGAAATGCTGCCAAAATTTCGTCAACTATAAGACATGAAAAGTAACAAGTAACTAGTATAGTATAGTGGTGAAAAAGTTTCTTCTTGAATGAGATAGGTCCTTACCATTTAAAGAAAAGGGAGCGATTCAGGATCATAGAATCAGGTTTAAATATACGTCAATTTATTTGAAAATACAGAAGGATGGATTGTTATCCCTCGAGTCGTAGTTGGGTTTATGATAGGAACGAGGCTGGAAGACGGTGTCTGAAACAATCATTTGTATATGGAGTGGAAGATTTTGTTTCCAAAGCTCGGAAACATTGTGATTATGCCGAAGAGGGAGGGATTATATGTCCGGGCATTAGTGCAATTGTAAAAAGGTTTTAAGTGATGATGAAGTGAAGGTATACCTGTATCGATGTGGCTTCAAGCCTAATTATTGGATATGGACTGATCATGGTGAAGAGTTGCCAAATATTGATCTAGATGGTGTCGGTGATGATGATGTCGACATGGGTGCATCAGGCAGTAGAGTACACGATGACTATGTTGAACAACTTCAGTCAATGCAGTGGATGGTTGACGGTATCATGCAACGTGGGACATTTGAGGCGAATGAGTCAGATGACATGGAAGAGCCTCCTAAAGAAGTGGCCCAAAGATTCTACAATCTATTGATAGAGACAAATAAGCCATTGTTTAAAGGGGCTTCAGATTCAAAACTATCAATATGTGTTAGGCTTTTAGCTTGCAAGTCCAATTGGAATGTCCCCGAGCAGTCGTTGCTTTACAAATAGGTGTAATAAAATATGCAAGTGTACACAATCCAAAAAATTAGTAAATATAAGAAAGCTCGTTCCCACGAGGATTATAATGGTATGAAAATACCCAAAACTCAAATTAATGGCTCTATTAAGTTAAGATTAAGGAATAACCAAATAGTGTGTGAAAGTGTTTGATTTTTAATATTAAAAAGGCAATAATAAAAGGCAGTAACAAGAGAACAACATAATAAAAAGGGTTTGTGAACATAGATAGTAGAACAGCTATAGGTATGATTCCTTATAATTTCAGTTTAGCTTCAGTTATGCTCTGCGATGCTACAACATTTAACTCCAGAAAATGAAATTTGTGTTTTCCAACACTTAAAAGATAAGGTTCATTAAATGCGTTCTATTCCTAGATTCATATTAATTACACGCTCTTATTAATAAGCACATTCCTGCTAGTTTAAGGACTTGAATGATTATTTCTAATCCATTCAATATCTACTAATTTTTCAATTAGAGATTTAACCCTTATCTCTTAACCAAGTCCACTTAAATCAACTTTTCCAAGTTCAGTAAGCTCAAGATTTACTTAAGTTGATCAGGCTCAATTAAAACATCAATGAAACACAGATTAAAAGAAATTACTGTAGCAAAAAATAACATAATATTAACTAAACATCCATTACAAATTCACATACCCATAGTTACAACAAGTTTAGCTCAAAATGAGTTTACAAAAATTGAAAGTAAAATAGAAAATGGAGATAGAAGCCATTACAATGGAGGAAAACGAAAATGGACAATGGAGAAGAAGAATGAAGTGATACGACCTATGCTCTCCTTAGGTCAGAATATTTGGGAATGAGGTGTACCAAGTTGTTAGAGAGTGTCCCCTATTTAGTAGGCCTGGACAAACTATCCGCACTGACCCGCACTTGAACAACCCAGACCAGGAAAATGGTGCGTGGGCGGATAGAAGCAGGTTTTCGGGTGGTCGGATGTTAAACTCAGTCTCATAAGGATTCAGTCGGGCGGGTTCGGTTTTGGTAAAAAAATTTCGTTCCCGACCGAAACTGACCGTCTGATTTGCTTTGTCTTCATCTCTCTTGACGACGGAGGGAAGGGGGCAGGGGAAAGGGGAAGAAGATGGCAGAAACTTAGAAAGAATAGAGACGTTCGAGACACTGAAACGAAAGGGTATTAAACTATTAATTACTAATTTAAAAGGAGAATGGATAGTAATAATAATTGAAAAGAAAGGGTAGTAGCTGCCAGCTAATACCGCTTCCCAAGGGGAGGACTTTACTACAATTTGAAAATAACATTTTAAAATGTTTGATGTGAATACAAAAAGCCAAACTTGCCTCAGTGTCTTGATAGGTGCTATTATTAAATAAAAGGATTGTATTGGTAACATCACTCTATTTATTATAAAAAAAATCTTTTTAACAAATAATATTTTCTTTTTGCTATAGTAAACACTAAAGATTACGTTCCACTTAAAAAAAGACCTACAACCTGAAATAGAGATATAGCAAATCAAAATTAAAAAAAGTTAAACCCTAACCTTTTCAGTTCCCAAATCAGTTTTCATTTTCTCTCTTCAAACTCTCCATAACCTTTCGTCTCTCTCAGAGACCACCACAAGCCATCTCCATCCCGGACACCACCCAGCAGCGTTGCTCTCTCATTTTCGCTGCCTCTCACTCTATCCCTCGTTCCCCACCAGAGCACCAGACGATCAGAATAGCAGTAGTGTCGCGAGGAAGACATCAGAATAGCAGTAGTGTAGTAGTAGTTGCTCGTCGCCGTCGCAAGAAGAGTGAGTACAAGATCCAGATCGCCTACCATCTGCCTCGCCACAGGTGGTTTAACACCCCCCTTAGGCATTACTATATAACACGTGCGAAAATAAATTAAAATAATTTTGCTGGTTGCTTTCGGAAATTAATCTATTTTGATGTCGGAAAATGTAACACCCTATGTCACATTTTCATGTATTACATAAAGTATCACATGTAGGTTAGACATAACTAAATAATAACAGAGTGGCAGAAGCCATACAATCTCTAGTTAATACAAATTATGTCCACTACACTAAAAATAAAAGAAATTGAGTTTCAAGCTAAGGCATTAACCAGTTAATATTACATACTAAATCTGGTTTTAGCAAGGAATTTTACAAAATTCCTCAATGCCAGAAGTCCTTGGAGTACAGAGATGCACTACTCCTTCTTATCTGAAACAACAAATATGAGTAGTGAGATGACTAATCTCAGTGAATTTCCTGCAATAAACTCAGGCGCATATATATATATATATATATATATATATATATATATATATATAACAACAATAAACATCTATACATAATATATGAGGGTACACACTTGGATGTCCCTTTGATTTATTATTATTTTTTTGGTCAGTGAAAAACGTCACTGTCCCATCCTTGTACACCAAGGTACTTAGGAGAAGCCAGCTCTATGATGTAAGGCAGGACATACGTCTATGACCACAAGCGGCGTCCCACTTGCTTTGTGTTGTAAAACTGTGGACGAGCAACGCAACAAATCACGAACTTGTGTTGATGAACAGTAACACAAAACCTGAGACGTGTGGAATCACACTATCCTCAAGGATTTATTCGCCTAGGACGAAAATCCCCCAGGATTTAACAGGCTCTTCCCGGTTGTAGCCGACGTGCCAGAACAGCAGGAAAAGAAGAAAGTGTTTAACCCATAAAAGAAAAGAAAAACCAAGTCTCAAATATTTTTTTAACTATACACCACCACTAAGGAAATTTTTATCACATATTGGAAGCACATCCAAGTTGAAAAGTTCCTCCTTTTATCAAAATCTGCATCCACCCTTTTAACAATTGTAACGTAAAAGATTTCAAATAATAATTTGACTTTAATTCATTTTAAAGCTTTTAATAGCAAAATTCAATTTCAAAAACTGTAGTTCCTGCACTTTTCACGTATCCAATTTGCATGTGCATCTATAGCCATTTATACTCATAATATTGTATTTAAATATATTAAAGTAAATAAAGAATGATAATGAAATATTAAAGGACTTTAATGACAATAAAAGAGAAATTAAAACCTTTAACTTTTACTTCAAATCCCAACTTAAATTTTTTGAAATAAATTAAATATACAACAATCCCCCCACATATTTCAAAAAATTAAGAAAACCAAATTTTTGAAATAAATCTTTCCTGGGTTAACACAATGGGTGTAAGCGCATCGAATCTAGTGTCTTTTGGACTATGAACCAGACCTAGATTGATAAGACTTATCATACAAGTGAGTTGGTGAAGTAAACTTCTATGAACCAAAACACTTTGGTGTGTGATAGAGGTCTACCAATCACACCACACCCCCAGAATTCTCGCTGTTAACACTGTTTTGCACTAATAAGCCATTCGCGTGCCTGGTAATTCATGAGTGCTCTAGAGATTATGCCACAATCTCATACAAGCGGCCCCACTTGACACTCATATAGGTGATTTCATCAAGTGTATGCTGCACTTCATACACCACCCATACGGGATATGAAATTCATTAAAAGCTTTTAGCTTATCCCTCAATAAAATGCAGTCTAGCACTTCACACCATAGGAAGGGACAAAATTATAGGTGCTAGCACAACTAACAAGTGACTTGTTTTTACCCATATGAACCTTCTTCATGGGATCTCCAATCATAAAGGTAGGGTTACCATCACTGTTAATTTCACATTGGCTAAGTCCCATATTCCCCTCGATGTTTTAGTCACTAGCTTTTTTTGCTTTGTGAGCAAGTCGATCAAATTTATTTTTGACTCCACAATAATCAGACCTCATCTTTCAGTAGCTACTTTCCGGAATTGTAACACATACATATGTATATAAAATATATTCATTTTGCCACTTGGCAATCACAATATATAAACACATAAAAACATAAGGAGTTATAATTTAACTCACAATAAAATATCTGCTAAGAAGATTTTCAACCACTCAGCCTCATTATCAGCCAATTCCAAAGTATAAACTCAAACCCCATAGTATACTTTACAATAAATATTTGTTTGGCTGATCTCCAAGTAATTACACCACAAAATTCAGTTTAGCATCACTGCATTCTCAATATATAGTGGAAAATCCAGTTCATCCCCTACAAAAATGTAGGAGGCAGAAAACATCTTTATTTGCACAAATACGCTTGGTAGCCCCAAAGTCTACTATCCATTTTTATATATATATATATATATATATTTGCCACATGAATAGTTCGAGACTGATTCCATCCATTATATAATCTCCTTAGACCATACTTGCCTTTAGCCTTAGGAGGATTAACATTTCTCTTCATACACATGCTTTAATAATTATATCATCTCCTTAGACCAAGTTTGCCATTGGGCTAGGAGGATCATCATACCTCTTCACATGTATGCATTGAAATGTGTAATTACATGGCTTCACACTTGCAAATTATAACCCCCCCACATATCAAAATATTATGCAACCTTCTCACAATAATCTCCAAAAATATTTACTCATTAGTCGCCTATTTAAGTGCAACACCTTTTCTTTTCACAAGATTTGTCTTTGATGCCATTGTCTTTCTTATTTCAATCTTAACTTTATTCTTGTAAGAAGAAATCAAAACAAACAAAACAAATCACAGGATTTTTTCACAGGCACTTAAAAAAAAGAAGAAGCAAGTAGCAGCCCCTTCATGTTTTTGAATATGTACTACACTATTGAAAGTACCCAACAAGAAACAAAAATATCTACACATACCTTTTAGGCATTAACCATACCTTTCCTCATATGAACATTGTTATCCATTATTCTTTACCCATCATATATCTATTTGCAGGACATATTTATATGTAAGCCATGTCAATTTGTTTGATAGTCTATATTCCAATAATAGCTTCTCATTTCAATATCATAAAAAACCAAATGAAACATGTTGGCATTAATAGCCTTCTAAAGACTCGTGGTTAAAATTCATTCTAAGTCAAAGGACAAAGCATCAAAGAACATTAAGGAGCAATTAAAGTAATTAAAATATTAACTGAAAAGGAGAATTAAATTTTAATAAAATCAAAAGTTAAAACCTTTCAAATTTAGACTCAAAACAAATTATTAAAAATAATAATAACAAACAATGTTAGCATCATTGTATACTTTTAATATAGTGGAAAAGACACTATAGAGAGAACCGTAATCCATGGTGCCTCTCACTTTGTTATTTTCTCTTTAATCTAGTGTTAATTAACATCATAAGGGATTCTCACTAGTTTAGCTTCAAAGTGTCCAAACTTCAAAGAAGCTTCTCAACATTACATTCTTGTGATAACTTTATACTATCACCTTCCTTATAATTTTAACACTCATAACCATCGCTATTTCTTTTCATAGCAAAATTAACACCCACATAATTTTTCATACAATGCCCATAAAATATAATAAAATATTTGTCACCATCCAGTTTGGACCTTATTTCCGCAAGACACAAGCAACTTCGGTTTAAAACCAACAAATATAAAACTTTCCAAATTTTTGTTTTTTTTTTAAATGGACTCGAAGTCCAAGGTCCATTAAAATAAACCATGAATTTCTTTATCCGCATTCAGCAGATAGCCACTACATATGATTCTTCAAACATTGCAATAAGAGATAATGTAATAATACCAATAACTAGGCTCTTTTCTCTAAAAGACTTCAAGGGCAACAAAAGGCCACCAGAAATTATCTAGTTACACATCACATGCAGTAACTATATCAAAATTTTATATCAATTATATTGATGTTATTATGACATCACAATTAAGATATATAATAGCCATAGGTAAGAAGCTAATATATCAATCAAATTACCAGAAGTGCTTTAAAAAAGCATTAAAATGTTTTTCATATTTTTCCATCATCACAAAATAGTATATACCAAAAAATTTTCTTTACCAAATAGTTCATGATTAAGGTGATATCCAAAATTCCAACGCTTCAAGAGAATCATTGTATCATATATTTTTAAATAGATAGAGATCAAATAAAAAATAGCTTCTTTTTTTTTTTATATAATTTTTTTTCTTATTATCACATTCCTCAATTTTTCTCATTATCACATTCCTCAATTTCTACATCAAGTATACAATTATATGTATACTTTAGCCATGTACTACACATATGGGTTCGTCATCAAAATTTCACAATTAGGTGCCACAAACACACATCTAAGACTAAAATATAAAGGAAAATAACTGTCATGATGATTTTAAAGGAAACAAAAATTTGTCATGATGATTTTAAAATCATCATGTTCTCATGATATCCATACACATTTAGTCATAAAATGTTTTTCTAATAAGCAAGGTAATAACCATAACCATAATCACATTTGATCAAGAATCTCAAAAATTTTCTTTTGAAAAATAGTTGGTCCCTAAAATCTTTCAAGAGAATCAGAAGCATTTTGTTAAGTTTTTCAAACAAGCAATCCATTAAGGATAATCAACCAAGCACTATTCACATTGGCATTGTTGAGTAATTCTTTAAAAAGGACAACTCATGAGCAACCTTTATTATATATGTTTAATTGTCATATTATATATATAATTAACAAATTAGTTATGGAAGTATAGGCATAGAAAACATCCCATTGATAAAATTAGATGCAAGGAAGTATTTGATATGAAATATCACATCATTACAAGTAGCAAAATCAAATATGATATGCATCGAATATCATATAAAAATACTCATAATTTTTCAAATCAAACAAATTAGTAACTCTATCTCAAATTAAATGCCTTTTTATTGATAGCCAAAACCTCACTTCAAAATATCAATCTGTGTGTTAAAGAAATAGGCATGCAATTCTACATATGTCATTTGATCAAGTAATCACAATAACAAGCAAGCATATATATGAACAAATATTCAAAGAGAGATAAATCCGGAATTAAATATTAGTTATAACATCTAGAATTATTCATCTTATATATGAACAAACTTATGAAAATTTTCATGTTAACAATAGTAGGAGAATACTAACCTCTCTTTATAGTTATTGAATTTGTACCCTTATTTTTCTTATTTTCCTCCTGAATGGCCGACTTGTTCCACCTCTCACAGATGTGGTAACTGTTCACCATTATTCGGAAGAAGAGTCTTGGATGCAGCGTTGTTTGCCATTAAATCCTTGAGATTGTTGTAAAACTGTGGGCGAGCAACGCAACAAATCACGAACTTGTGTTGATGAACAGTAACACAAAACCTGAGACGTGTGGAATCACACTGTCCTCAAGGATTTATTCGCCTAGGACGAAAATCCCCCAGGATTTAACAGGTTCTTCTCGGTTGTAGCCGAGGTGCCAGAACAGCAGGAGAAGAAGAAAGTGTTTAACCCAGAAAAGAAAAGAAAAGAAAAGAAAAACCAAGTCTCAAATATTTTTTTAACTATACACCACCACTAAGGAAATTTTTATCACATATTGGATGCACATCCAAGTTGAAAAGTTCCTCCTTTTATCAAAATCTGCATCCACCCTTTTAACAATTGTAACGTAAAAGATTTCAAATAATAATTTGACTTTAATTCATTTTAAAGCTTTTAATAGCAAAATTCAATTTCAAAAACTGTAGTTCCTGCACTTTTCACGTATCCAATTTGCATGTGCATCTATAGCCATTTATACTCATAATATTGTATTTAAATATATTAAAGTAAGTAAATAATGATAATGAAATATTAAAGGACTTTAATGACAATAAAAGAGAAATTAAAACCTTTAACTTTTACTTTAAATCCCAACTTAAATTTTTTGAAATAAATTAAATATACAACACTTTGCACTTACTTGCTTGCCTTCCAAACTGAAAGGACTCTATACTTGCCTTCCAAATTGAAAGGACTTCTGTGATTGCCTTCCAAACGGAAGGACTCTATACTTGCCTTCCAAACTGAAAGGACTTCTGTACTTGACATCTGAAATATCTTTGATAACCATTCTAATTCGAATCATGTCGGATATAGGATGGTTACCGTTATTGGATGCCAAGTAGTGGTTTACTTTTATCTATCATTCTACTGCAAAAATGCTTTAAATCAGTCAAAGTAGCCCTCAATCAAGTATTTAACATGAAATAATGCATTGGCAACATACTGCAGAATTTCTGCAGTTTTCGGCCAACTTCTATGATTTTATTAAAATACCAAGAGAAATCGGATTTAGGCAAATGACCCCTCTATGGGAAGCTAAACAAGTCTAGTTTATAAATATAATTTTATTTTTGGGAAAAATCTTTCCAAAAAGTACAGTTTTAACCAACAAGCTACTGCATTCGAAAAACAGGACAGCAACTGTCCTCTAACTTGTAACAAGTTTTTCTTTATCAATACTCAGTGAAAAACAGCAAACTCAGTGCCTAAAATGTAGAATCATAAACAAAACAAGAATCATAAACAAAAGAGTCCTACAGAAACAGTTAGACGCAAAACACTGAACCTATGTCAATACGGGTTTCAGGACAGCAACCAAAACATTTCCAAATAAGCAATATAACAAACATCTATCAAGCAAGGTCCTTTAACATAACTATTCTCATATGTTGGCAGATCAACACCACCCCAAAATCAAAACCAATTTACAATACACATGCAACACAAGAGCATCATAGCATCTTTAAAGAATAGAACCTAAGCTTCGATTTATGGTTACCAAGCTCTAAGATGAAGGAAACTCACTTGCTTTCAAAGACCCAAGACTCCAAATCTGTCCAGCCCCTTTCTTCTCCCTTAGATTCAGTTTTCCCCTTTTCTTCTATTGTCTTAGGTGCTTTAGTTAGGGTTTAGGTTAAGGAAATTGGAGGTTATGAAGCTCTAGTGTGGTGAAGTGAAAGATTGGTGAAGGAAAAGAGAAGAAGAAGAAGAAGATGAAATGGTGAAGAGAGGTGGAAGTTGGTTCTGAAATCTGAAGAGAGGAAGAGAGTGAGTTTGAGAATTTCTCTTCTCCCCTTTTTGCTTAATCTATCGATGGTTAGAAGTGTGAGGGGTGGTCCTATTTAATTTTTCTACATGTGTTTCAATTGGGTGAGAAAAGGGAGTATGGTAAGGATGCAAGTGTGGGTGATGTATCATAGCAATGTATATGAGTGTGTTTTATTTATTTAATCGTAAGGAGTGTGTGTGATGAAATAAAAAGTGTTATCTCCTAAAAGAATTATCACTTAAATAAAATTGCTACTCATACCCTCTTCCTGTACTACCCCAAAGATAATATGCAATTAAAATTACAATGCATCAACGATTAGTTAACACTGACAATAGTAACGAATAGTTAATTAATTGATAAAATAAAATAATAATAAAAAAATAATTTGAGGCTGGGATATTACAGAAAATCTGGGTATAAAAAAATTATTTTCTTAAACGGAAAGCTCTAGAAAACCAAGATACATACACATTAACAGTAAACCCTATACATAACAAAGTCGCCACGACATACAATTCTTCTCAAGAGTTTCGGTTTTCAAAAAGAGAGAAATTAAACTAAAGACTAAAAGTATGACACCACATTCACCGACCTTTTCAAACATACAACCCATAAAAAATCCTAAGCTGGTCACGCTACAAGACATTCCCTGATAAGACCTCGTGATCATCCCTATGATCACATATCTTTTTCTGCAATCCAAACTTAAGTCTCCAAATGACTTAAAGAACTCTTCCACAACATCTACATTCGTGTACCATGGTACAACAGCAAAGCAGGAGAACATGTATATATAAGGGTGAGTTCCAATATATGGATTTTAAAACGATAACCATATGCACGACACACAAATAACATTTAACATGAATATTCAAAGATAAACAATATATTTATCAGAGGGTTTCATACCCGACAATCTTTGTTGTTTTAAAACCATGACACTTCAATATTCTTGATACCTAATCTCCGGAGCTCCAACCAACCAATATATGAGCTGATCAGGCTCTAATTACCGAATAAGGCAGACTCAATGCCAGTAACGCAGAGTTCAAATTTACCATATCACTGTCCAAAACGAGGCACAGTGAGTACTACTCATAGTATATGGTTTCTGGTTCATATGTCCACCAAGGCATAGTGATGCAAACTGCATGAATACTTGCCATCAAGTATCCAAGTCCTATGCAAAGGCATGTCTGCCCAAAAATGTATGTAAGACGTTTTGTTCTCGTAGTTTTCTTTGTGTTCATTCTTTCCTTGTCGAGGCTCAAAGGCTCACGACCAAACCAAGGTTTAAACATTTAAGTTAAACAACCATTCCATTAAAAAGGACTCCAAGTCCAAACCGATCAAACAGACTCCAAGTCAAAAATGTGCAAATCACGAAATCTAGACCCGTGCACCTAATTTAGATTCGTAGATTTTGGCACACAAAAATCAATATAGATTTTTATAGGATATCTAGTCCATAACTTCACCTTTTGGACCCCGAGCATGTAACACCTTGTTTTTCCTATGCTTTCTGCAGCAGTATAAACATATTTAAATGTGTTTATTTTAGATTAAACTCAGAGGATGATTTTAATTAAACTAAAATCATTTTCTTGTGTTGTTATATCATATGAAGTCACGGTAAAATTTTCGGTTGAAAATTCAGACGGAAGCCGGTCTGCGTTTTCACTGCCGGTATCCGTTTACCGAGCAGAAAACCTAATTTTGACCCGTGAACGAGTCATGTTTCCTTCAACTTTGGTTAATTTGAAAATTTTCGTTCAAAAATAAAATAAAATATTTTATTCGGGCGAAAACGTCGGGAATTTACGATCGGAAATGCAACGGGTATGAAATGGAGCACAAAGAGGGATGAAGTGACTTGAGGTGACATGATGGGAGAGACTCTTACACACTCCAAAAGTATAATCATTATACTTTTCAAATTATAATACTACTCTAATCTAAAAGTTATTTCTCTCTCCTCTTTCCATCCCATCAAGCCATAACTCTCAAACTTACTCCACAAGCCACTCCAAACCCCTCTCTTCTCCCTCAATTTCGTGCCACTCACCCTCTCCCCCTATATATACCCCTTTCATTTACACTTCCTCACTTTTTCTTCTTCTTCATCACTCCTTCACTCATATACTTCAACTTCTTCCTTAAGTTCAACTACTTAAAGCTTGCATTTTTATTTATCTTTTGCACTTGTGTTCTTCATTAAAGTTCTTCCTCTGGTTAAGGGTAATGCTCTCATATAAATTTCTTTACAAGTTTGTCATTCTATTTCATTATTTGCTTTATGTGTTCTTATTAAGCTTTAAACTTCAAAAATCTCTTAAAAATGGTAGAAAACTCCTTTTGAGTTGAAATCACTTTCTATAGTCTTGTATTTACTTGTATTTCAACATACTAGAAGGTTGTGTAAAACAAAGCTCCCTAGCCCTTTCTTTCTAAGGAGGCCGAAACCATGTAATATGGTTTAGGTGGGTTTTGTTTCAACTTTTGAGAAAATGATCATGTGTTTGAGTTTCTAACTATCCCTTGATCTTAAACCTATAAATCTTGGAAGGTTTTGATAGCTTGTTCCTATGGTGGCCGAAAATATGAATAAGTAGGCCTAGGGTACTATGTTTCATCTATCCAAGTATGATCATGGATTTAGAACTCTTAATACCTTGTGATTCTAAACCTAAGAGTTGTTATCAAACAAAGATTTCTAACCTATTCTTTCTATGATGGCCGAAACTATACCTTAGTGGCCTAGGAAGGTTTGGTTTTCATTTCTCCAAAATGATCATGGACTAAGGCTCCTTAATATAGAAGGATGCTAAGTCTAAGTGATTGGAAAGTTTAAAGACTTCTAACTTGTTTAGTTTATGTTGTAAAACCTAGAATGTAACTCCTTTCATTTTCCAAGATGATCATGGACTAAGGCTCCATAAGATATTTGGATGCTAAGTCTAAGAGATTGGAAAGTTTAAATCTTTCTAACTTGATTTCCTATGATGGCCGAAACTAGTGTTTTTGGACCTAGGATGTATTATTGTTATTCTTCCAAAATGATTATGGACTAAAGCTCCTTAATATAGAAGGATGCCATGCCCAAAAGATTGGATGATTTAAAGATTCCTAGCTTAGAAATCTCATCAAGGCCGAACCTTAAGGGTTGTGAGCCTAAGATGTTTGGTTTTCATTCTTCCAAAATGATCATGGTTTTGAGCTCCTTAATACATATGGATGCTAGACCTAAGAGATTGGAAAATTTAGTGAATACTAGCCTATTTTTCTAGCTTTGGCCGAATACCCTAAGTCTATGACTTAGTGGGATTTTGATTCAACTTTGTTAAATGATCACTGTTTATGAACTCCTAGCACTTGAGGATCATAAATCCATAAGTTGCATAATTTTCGGGAATCCTTAGCCTTACTTTAGTGTCTTGGCCGAACCTAATACCTTGTGGTTTAGTGTTCTTAGTTGATTTTTAACTTATGATCTTGTGTTTGTAACCCTAGACCTCTATCGTCAAGTAAGCGAGGACGTTCGTGAATTACCCTTTCCAAGCATCCAACCTCTTAACTTCACGGAAGGTAAGAGGGGATTGCCTAGAGATATTCAATGACTATATGCATGTGTGTATGTGATTACTTGAATGATTTGAATATTGTTATGATATTGAACCGATACTTGAATGTCTTGTTTACTTGAACTATTGTGATTATTACTTGAAGTTGAATCTTACTTGCTTTAAAGTATTGTGCATATATGTGATGAACTGTCATTGACTGTGATATTATTGTTGAGAATATATTATTGTTGATTGAAGTTTGAGAAGCCGGACTTGAGTCTGTGCCCAATGACTATAAGGATTAAAAGCCTTAATAAGCCTTGAATAGAACTTTGAAAGTTTTGGGTTCATTTATAACAGTTCCTTGTTTAAAGTGCCTACTTCAGAGCAATAAGATCTTGTTTTTAGAAAAGTGTTAAAGTGATTTCAAGTCAATAGAAACTATCTTTTCATGATCAAACGTCTGGTACGAGAGAAACCATTTTCGAACTATGTGTTTTATGAAGGAAAAACCCTTTTAAAATATTTGACTTTATTCCATCAAGGATTTGAAAGAGCAAACGAATTTCCTAAATGTTTTATAAAAGAGTTTGCAAAGGAAAACGATTTTCTCCTAAATGATTTAGAAACATTCCGGTTACTTGGATAAGTGACCGAGGTTTTGTTTTGGATTTGATTTTCACCGAGCGAAAAGTAAGTACATGCGAAAGAGAATCTAGTTGCGAGACGTCGCCTCTAGTATTCAGTTATACGCACGTGATCTAGGATCCGTGTCAAGTACTATGGACCAAGGGTCCTATTCATGATGTTATGGGCTGGGAGTCCAAAACTCGGAATCGAGAACGGTGTGTTCTGATTTCGTTGCTGCGGACTAGGTGTCCTTATCATGTTAGAATAAAACATGGATAAAATCATAAGTGATTTCTACGACCACAAACCTTGACTGCGGCCTCGGTCTAAGGCGTTGTGATTGAGCACTCGGACTGCGTGTCCTGTGTTTCTTTAAGTTCAAGTGATGGGGAATTGTGAATAGTCGTTAGCTTTGAGCTTCGACAGAAAACAAGAGTATACACAAAGAAAAACCTTGATAACGGAAAGTCTTTTATTCATATGCATTTCCCCTTAGCAGACGTGCTTAAGTAAACCAGATACAAGTTGGTATCTGAGGGTCAGTCCGATTGGCCCTGTTGGAGGCATTCGAGACGTTGTGCATCCGGAGACCTTGGTGCACGAGGTTATGGTGGCAACTTGCCAGTGGGCATCAGAGCTTGACCAACTCTTTATTACTTCTACAATGAAACGATGTTGTTATCTCATGAGATTAAGTTAGAGCCTGATATTGAAGTGTCATGCATATTTTCGAAAACTGATTGTGCGGGCTTGAGACCCTTTGATATAACACTGTTATATTATGATTATGCATGACTTAACTGTTAAACTGATTACGTGTTGTATGTATCATGTATATGGTTGTTGTGGGATATATCTTTTATTGGTATCTGACTCTTGCATTTCTACTTGTTACTTTCCTTTCTTTTGGTATCGTCACATGCGTATGTGTTTAGATGGATCCGAGCATTCCGCTGGTGCCGTCCGCATCGAAGACTGAGGTCTTCGATAACGCCGGGAGTGTGGGGGCGTGGCAGATCCACGAGGGGGCTACATCTGCCACCTATGAAGGACCCATTACGACCACAGATTTTGACGCTAACGGGAACCCGATACGGAGGACACAGACCGTGGAGACTAGGACGGTTGCGCTCCCTCCGACTTGGTTATATCTACACACGTTACAGGTGGCTGGGCTTCTACACGAGCACTTTGATCCAGCTCCAGAGGATGACCCAAAGGAGGAACCTGGGAAGATCCTGCAGTGGGACTTGAGGAGGACCCTGAAGAGGACCCCGAGGAGGAACCCTTGGAGGTCATGGAGGAGGACGAGCCGGATTACCATGTTTTAGACTATGATGATGATTTTGATTCCTTGGATGAGGGCAGTGAGGTCATAGATCCATCACCGGAGTTCTCGTCTCGTGGCAGTGTTTGTGGAGATCCTACCTGTAGCCAGTGCCAGTAGCCAGTTTGAAGCTTGTGGGTGTTTGCCGTTAGACTTTTGGCTTGGAGAGCTATCTTTTGAGACGTGGTTCTGGAACCCCTCTTCCCGTGTTTTGCTTACCCTCTTTAGTCGTATCTGTAGACCTTTTATAATTCTGTTTCAATGGCCGTTAATAAGGCCCTATTTTGTACTAAACTTGAGTCCCACTGGGACAGTTATATATGTATGTGTGTTGTTTCAGTTCATGTTCTGAGTGTTCATCACTTCTTCTTTCGTTTCACAAAAAAAAGGGAGATTTTTAAGTACCATTTTCAGTAATACTATTTATAAAAAAGGTTTATTTTCCGAAAGCGACCAGCATTTAAACAAATTTTAATTCCGCAACGGGTAACCATGTGATACCAAGTTAGGGTGTCACAGAGCACATATCATAGAACACTAGATACCGACATCTCGGTAGCTAGGTTCGTTTTCAACTTTAAACAACATTTTCGCTCTGTGAAACACAAATCCAAAAACAAAGTTTCCTAAACTTATCCAAGTTGTCGGAAATAACCCATTGTATAAATCCACTTTACCGAAAATCCTTTTACGTTGGAAATTCGTTTTATAAAATCATCAAAATCACTTAAAATTCATTTTCTTTCAAAAATCAATATTTTGAACCCGAAAATATTGCTTTGAGACAAATTCTCTGTTTTAACTAATATCACCATTTTTAATAATCCTACTGTAATTATTGTCGGAATTGTCCGACGTTTGACGTTTTAAAAATGTTTTTAAATCCAAATATGACTTTTCTAGTAAAGTAATTTTTCCAACACCATAATAAAATTATTTTTGAAACTTATTCTCTTAAAATAATATTTTCTAATATTTAGAAATTTCTTATGTGAAAATTAGCAGTGCTAAAATATTTTCACGGTTACATCCTCACTATGACTCTTAAAACACTCTTACGCCTTTAAATCATTAAAATAATATTATTTTTCACTATTATCCATTTTTCACCAATCAAATGATTAAGTAATAATATATTACTATTTTCCACTAATTAAAACTCATTATTTCATGAAAAGCTTATTAACTCTTTTAACCTCGTAATTAATTGAGCACTGACCACTGTCAGGCTTTCCAAATCCACAATCCACATCAACAATAATCTCATGTCAATAATATAGCAAATCACAATTAATGGCATGCAACAATATATAATCACAATTAAATGCAGATAATTAAATAATTAAAAGCAAATAATTTTAAAACAGAGAAATGTAATTACGTAAAACAATACATACACCAAATAATACATACAGACCACAAACAATTTACATACAACTATCGAAAAAATCCCTCAGGCACTCCACTTACCTCTTGAAGATTTTTCTTGCCAACCAAAGTTCCGTCAAGCGTCCAGTTTACACAAAACTCGTACATGATTCACACAACAATTTATCCTTCACAAATCATAACAACAAATTAACAAACAAACAATTAAAAACACCTATTAAATAGGTAAGGTTCGGCCATGAGGTTTGAGTTGGCTAGACATGATAAAATTTTGCAAGCTTTTGGATTAATGATTCTTAATCACTGAAAACCCTAAAACAATGATTAACTTACAAAGGTTGAAATAAAATACTCCAACCTTTGAAGAACCCTAAATCGGCCATGACACCAACTATAGGCTAGAGATCTCAAAATTTCACACACTCTTAGATCCATGACCTTAGAGTAGTGTAGAGTTAAGATAAATTATCATAAGTTGAAAAATGAAACAAAATCTTTCAACTCCTCCAAAACATAATTTCGGCCATGAAGAAAATAATGGCTTAGAGGTTTTATTTTGATTCAACAATCATGGATTCAATACATATATGAAATATAAGATTGAATCAAGCAAGATTAGTTTTAAAAAAAATGAACAAAGTCCTCCCCCCACACTATGTTAAGGTTCGGCCTTGACAAGGTCATATAGAGAGAATATTAAGATCATAGGAATAGGTTTCATGCTCATTGGATTTTTCTATGATTTTCGATGAATTTTCAAAGTTCTAGATCTAATAATTGAAAAATATGATCATGGCTTCAAAACACAAAAATAATTGAAGAACATGATGATGATTGAGTGAAAGGAGTATGGTATACCTCTTGGAAATGAAAAATGAGCAAGGAATCTACTTGTTGCTTCACAAAAATGGCTATGGAAACGTAAGAGTTTTTAAGAAAATGGAGGAAAGCTTTCATGAAGAAGATGATGATGCCTTATATAGAAGTGAAATGGGCTCATTTGGAGGGGTTTGGGCCGTGGGTTTTGGGGGCAAAAGGGTCCAAAACATAAATTTTTAGGGACAAAAGAGTAATCTTACACAATGGCATTTTTGTGATAAAAAGATGACTTAAGGACAAAATGGTAATTTTGCCTAAAGTAATCATGAAAATTATGTGGTTGAGGTTGAAGGAGAGGTGGCTAATTTGTATCCACAAATTGTGAGGCAAACTTATCATTTCAATGAAAGTTCAAGGGTAAAACAGTCCAACGGTAAAATAGTCTTTACACTATTTTGAAGAAATATCTAGATATTTGTTTAAATGTAATGATGACATTGGTGAGTCACCCCCTATGGATGACTCATTGTCTCATTGTCTTCATCTATCTGGTGTCGGATTTTGTCTCTGCACGTCCCTTCTCGACTCCGTCGATTACCTGATTTAGGGTTTTACGCCGAAATAACTTATTTATTTTGAAAATTTTCAAAATAGGCTATATCGTTGGAAATGAGATATAAAATCTATTCATTTCTTACTGTCAGTGAAAACACAGACTGGGTTCCGTCTGAATTTTCATCCGAAAATTTAACCGTATACTTATAAAAATAAGTATGATATGAATATGACTTTGGTTTTCCCAAAATCATTTTCTATGTTTCAGATTTATATTTATACCGATTTTAGAAAGCGGAAAAATAGGGTGTTACTGGTGGCGTTGAGCCGACAACTACTCACTCTGATGGTCGTTTCAGATCTCGCTCTCTAGCCCGTTTTTCCTCTCTAGCTGCGGCACCAACATGGAAGAAGGTAAGAGACAACAGTCACACAAACCCTAACCATTTTCTTCTCTCTAATTGGGCCCTTTTCCTTTGGATCCTAAAAAAATGGGCCCAACCCGTCACTACCCACGCGCTAACTCGCCCAAACCCGATAACCAATCACCCGCCCAAACTGAGAATCCTAACGAACGGAAATGGGTTAGAGAAATAGAGGAGCGGGTTGGTTCAGATTAGGCCGTTTGGGCCCGAATCTGGTCGAACCCGCCCGTTGTCTAGCCCTACAATTTAGGGTTTTACAAGGGGCCCTCTTTCTCTTTCCTACTTTTGGGCCAACAAAATTAATATTAAAAATAAATTCTTTGGCCCTTTTCCCAGAGTGTCTCAGCGCAAAACCCTAGGCACGTGACCGGGACACGTCCTTAGCTTTTAGGGCACCCCAGCATGAGAGAGAAAAAGTGCCCAGCTTTTGTCCTTATAAAGAGGAGCTCGTGCCCAGATGCTACAACATGCTAAGAGCATTTCCTAGCAGCTTGTACAAACTTCAACAAAAACCTAACAAAAAGAACAAAACACAAGAAACATATTCCTAAACGCTCATACAAAGGAAATTACCTAAAATTTATACAAAGACACATATTCACGAAACTAACTTAAAACATCTAAAACATTCAAATAAAACACTTAAAAATCACAAAAGGTCAATCTAAAAGAGAGCAGATAACTCTCATTTCTAAGAGTTATCACACCCACAAACTTGAACCATTGCTTGCCCTCAAGTAATGAGAAAAGAGAAACAAAAGAAAAAGATGTTAAGTCACAAAGCGTCTGACTCTGTGTCAAGCGTCTGACTCTATTTCAAGTTGACCCTTGTGTTTTGATGAATCCAAACATTAAGTAAATGATTTTAATTGAACTGTCTGAGTATTGTTAATCATTTACTTGAAATGTTCAGGATCAACAATATAAGTATAGATCATTTTAAGGATGAAAGAACCAAAATGCATTCTATGCGTCTGGCTCTTAGGATTTAATGATCAGCTGAAGCCAAGTGTCTAATCAGCTTTTAAACAAGCTGAAGCCCAGATTCAATTGCCCAATAGTCGATTTCATCATAAGATCTCTTAAAGACAAAGTGGCAACTCAGTTCTAATCCAAGAAATGTCTTGAAGATCACAATCAAAAGCTGTAAGATATATGTGTCTGAAGAATAGATCAAAGAGAAGATGAAGCTAAATCTTTTGCAAGCCTACTCGGATTGAAGATCTCCTTGAAGAATAAAGACTGAAGTTTCTCAAAGCTCTTGTTTAAGATCAGATAAAGGAACAACAAAACTTTCACATCTTTGCACCAAATTTAAAAAATCAAGAACAGTTAGAAGCTGCATCAACAGTGTTCTCTGCATGCTTCTAAGAAAGATTGCAAATCTAAACATGCAATTCTCAGAAGAAATATTGAAGACCAATGATAAGCCTCTAGCTTATCTAGTTTTATAGCTAGAAAGGCTAAGGTTTCTATGCCATTGGAGCGATTTAACCTCGCTAATTACCCAAATTTGGCTTCTTTTATCCCTAAGCAACGTTTTGAGTCTTTTAGATAAGTTTTAGGAAATCTTGGTTAATTTTGAGTCAATAAAGCATTAAAATGCTACTTTTACATTTCAGGTTAAAAGTGAAGCTTAAGGAAGCTAGGAAATTGAATAAAACAACCAAAAAGGCAAAAATGCAAGATTCGCCTCGCGAAAGGTTACTAGCCTCGCAAGCCAGAAGACCAGACTGAGCAGAAGCAGACCCTCATTCAGCCTCGCCTCGCGAGGCAGTACTCGCCTCGCTAGCCAGAAGCAGGAAACTTAAAGATCTTTCAGGCTCGCCTCATGAGTAGTGTCTCGCCTCGCGAGAATTCAAACTCAGACTGGAGCCAAAACTTAATATTCGCCTTGCTAATCCCTGCTCGCCTCGCGTCACGCAACCTAGCCCTCTATATATTGCTTGTTTTAGGGCAGATTAGTTAGCTTTTTGACATTGGTTCTAATCCTAGTTTCTTTGGAGTTGCGTCTCCCTTTGTTTTTCAGTAGTTTTCTTCTCTTAGGATGAATTCTTTTACTTCTTTGTTAATTGTTTTCATCTTCATGAGCAACTAATCCTCCATTCTAGGGGAACGATGAAGCCACCCTTGATGGCATAGCGAAATTCAATGTGATGTTTTCTTTCCTTTATCTCAATTCTCGTTTCTTAGTTCTGTGTTTATTGTGTTAATCAAAGGGCCCTTGGTTAACTTGTCTAGTGTGTTGAGACCGGGATGAGATTCGCGCTTAGGACTTGAGTTAGGAACACCAATTGATCATTGCTAGGGATAGGGTAGGAGATTGGTGCAACCACATAGGGAGCAAGAACTTAATAGAGTCTAACTGTAGGTTATGAGACCAGGAGGAGATTAATTTATAGTTTAGATACGCCCTTTAGAACAGCGGAAATGACTTTAGGAGAAATTCGGGGTCCCGGTTGGCAAAGAAATTGAACATAGGGAATAAAAGATAATCACTTGGGTAGCTTGCATGATTGGGCAGGTGGATTCGTGACCTTAGAAGCTTTAGCCATTAATTTAATCTCGTTGTTTTCCGTTAGTTTGTTTTAGATAATTGTAATTTGTTACTGATAACTTTCTCTCTCTCTTCTCAACCAACTGCTATTGACTTGGTCAAACAGTTTGAATTTCCCTAAGATTTGATATAATTGGTCTTCCAATCCCTGTGTTCGACCTCGGTAATACTTACCGTGTTTTTATTACTTGCATCGATCCGACACACTTGCCAGAGTCGCAACAACCAACTCAAAGAAGATCAAGTTACAAGACTAATCTATCAATTCCTTCAAAGTATACGTAAAGTAGACTTCAAGTAAGGTTCAGAAGAAAGCGTCTGTGAGACACCCCGTTGTGCCCCGTTGTGTTATTAGATTAAAACCTTATTAATTAAATTCTTAATCGAGCGCTTAACGTGAAAATACGAAAAATATAAAAACTTAAGTTACTAAACCCACAACTTCGATTAATTGACACCACAACATAAGCATATTATACATACATACATACATACATACATACATACATACATACATACATATATACATACATACATACATACATACATACATACATACATACATACATACATACATACATACATACATACATACATACATACATACATACATACATACATATGTCTTATTATAGTAAATACACAACACTGTTTTAGGGTATCCTCTCAGTAGGATCCCTCACAGGCATATACTTAAACAAACAATTATAATCAGCGAAAAATAAAACATCTTATAAGACTCACTGGCCCTAGACACTAAACTACATTGCTGGAATCCACAGCTCGTCCTCCTGCATCTGGTTCATACGGAGTTCCATCTAACTCCTCAGCAACTGGTTCCTCCATCAGGTCTTATCGTATGATCATATCAGAAAATAATACAACAGACAAACATATAGGGGATAAGAAACAGTTCTATCATCAAAAGCGGAAAAGAGTTATAGTATATCATACAATAAATGTCACAGACAATGAAATATATAACTTACAAATCATCCTCGAAACTAAGATATTACCCTCTACCCTTTACGCAACTAAACCTTTACATTGACGTGACCACTACAATCTTGTCACACCATCTCCATCCAAAATAGGAAGGTTTGTCCTTCGTCCGAGCAAGCACTCCCCTCTATCAAATTATATCTACAGTAGCCCAATTGCTACACATAGACTATATCACTAGTAGCCCAATTGCTACACATACAATTATATCTTTAGTAGCCCAATTGCTATACATAAAACTATATCACTAGTAGCCCAATTGCTATACATAAAACTATATTTCTAGTAGCCCAATTGCTACATATAGACTATATCTCTAGTAGCCCAATTACTACACATACCATTAGATAAACCTCACCAACTCTTACGGGTCATAACCTATTGCCTCAACCTCTCACTAGAAACTCGTACAAATTCTCAAATCATATCTCATCCATAAAACAACTTAATTAAGCTAGGCCCTCTAGGTCACATCCATTCTCTCACCCAAACAAATATCTCCCAAACAACATATGTCTTTGCTTAAAGTCCACTAAACATAATATTAAAACTAGGCAGATCATGTATAACACAGACAATCATAAATATTCAAATACCACAAAATATCACATAAGCAATTCAATAATAATAATAATAATAATAAATTCAAATCAACCTCAGATAAGATAAAATCATCCTAACGTCGATAAACCTACAATCCCCAAATCATCATTGGTTTTACAGAAAATGTTTCCAATGTGATTTTGGTCTTGTCGATTACTCAACTACTAGTAGGGTTTAGGTCGCCCTACACAATTATTATAGAATATACTGCTTATCATTTCCGACGGTAGATTGGTTTTTCCCCCACCTGGGTTATCACCGAAATTCCAAATTTGCAGTTCCTCGTTGTCACGTCACTTGTTATCAAATTCACCTTCAATCAAACAACATAATAACAATTACTTCAACACATTCTCCCCTAACCATTTTTGTTGGATCGGTCAAGTATTTCAAATGAGGGTTAAGGTTATGTTCTCATTCTAATCTTTTGGATTCGAGGTGCTTAGGTCTTGGATAACTAGGATAAATTGTTAGAAGTTGAAAATATGAAACAAAATCCTCTAACCTCCAAGGTTAGGGTTTCGGCCTAGAATAGTTTTTAGGGATGGAAAATGTTTTTGATTACATGCTCTTGGATAATGAAAGTAGTGATCCTAACTAGATCATAGAAATTGGTTTCACATTTTTATGATTTTCCTACAATTTTCTAGAATTCTTTAAAGTTCTAGATCTAAGAAAATAAGAACATGAAAATGAAGAACAATATCTTAGGAAGGAAGGAGATGGTCATGTTACCTCACTAGTTTGAAGGAGATGAAGGAGGATAATGATCCTAGCTAGCTTGTTACAAGAACACTTGAAGCTTTGGAAAGTTAACAATGGAGTTTATGGGTTTAAGTGTGAAGAACGAGCAAGGAGATGAAGTGAATAAAATGAAGGAAGAGAGGGGAGGGGCTGCGGTTTTAGTAGTGGGGGAGAAGGGTATTTATAGATGGGAGGTGGCTTTAACTATGTTAGGTTTAGGTTAATCATGGTTAAGTTAACCTAAATATCTAGATATAAAATATCTAGATATTTTTCTCTTATTTGTCCCCGGCCCCGTCGATTACCCGATTAACGACCAAAACGCCCGAGAATCGTCTAATATCTTATTTTTTTACAAAAATTTCAAAATACCCTATCTCGTTGGAAACGTGATAAAAATCTACTTTGATTCGTTCACGAGTCAAAATTAGGTTTTCTGATCATTAAAATCTTACTATCACTGAGAACACCGGCTATTTTTCGTTCGAACTTTCACCAAAATTCGTCTGAATAAACCTCATTTTTTATTTCTGATCAGAAATTTGGAAGGTAGACTTCCTCACGGACAAAATATAAAAAATATACAAATTTCAGTTTTTGGGTCAAATTAGGGTTTTTTGTCGGTATAAAATTATACTGTCAGTTAAAAAACGCAGATCGGCTTCCGTCTGAGTTTAAACCCAAGTTTTAACCTGAGCTTCATACCATAGAGTAAGTTCTAGATATAATTCTTCTTTCTCCAAAATCATTTCCTAAGTCTTAAATAAAAATATAAATAAATATTTCTTTACCGTTAATACAGCTTGTCTGAAAATCGGACTGTTACAGTCTGAAGACCCATAAGAACTAAGAAAGTGTCTGAAGACCTGTCATAACCATGAAGGCATCTGAATGCCTGTTAGAACTGACAAGAACAAAGAATGCATCTATGGCCGTAGACAGATGTTGGAGCATTCATTAAAGAAAGCATTTGAGCAAAAGATCATAATCTCTGTTACTGAGGAACGTCGAAGGAAGAATATCACTTAAAGCTTTATTCTAAATTCTGGAGAAAAGTGACTTATCGAAGAAAGGGACCAAGCCCCCAAAAGAAATATAATATTAATTTTCTTGTTCTCATAAAGGTACAAAAAGCAGAAAGCATGAAGTCTCTACTATAATACCCTCTCGTGCAAAAAGCTAAAAGCACCTTTCTTTGAGCTTTTTCTCAATGTTGCCAAGGGGGTTCTAGCTTGATGCATTGGGAGGATGCATCTTTTGGCTCACAAGACATTGACGAGGTGCAGCAGCTGAGACAGGAGGTGCATCAGCAGAGGGAGGAGAACGAGTGCATGAGGCAACAGATGGAGGCACCCTCGCAGGTGGTCGCTGGTGTCATCGAGATGCTCTCACCTGATAGGTTCACCGTTATGCTGGGGGTGCTCCATACCGGTCAGCCCTCTTCTACTACTAACGTACCAGAGCAGCATCATGATGTGGTATGTCGACTCAACCGCAGCCGGATAGTCATCTGACGCCAGATGATGATCCTGACTCCCCCCACCGGGACGATGACTATGATGGTGATTATTAGGATAGTTGCTTTAGATATTTCTAGGGTTTTGATAGTTGTACGGTTTTGTACGGAGTTATTTATATTGTATGGAATTTGATATTGTTTATATATTACATTTTTTATACATGATGTTATTTTTTTAATTTCAATTTTAAATTTGAATTTAATTTTAAATTTAATTTTCATCTTAAATTTTTATTTTATTTTATTTAATAAATAAAATAAATTTAATTTATTCATAATTAATTTAATTAATTAATTAATTTTAATTTATAAAAAAATTAAAATGACCTTACCGACAGACATGTCCCTCGGTAATCTTCAAATAGATTATTGACGAACTAATCCGTTGGTGACTTGGGTTCCCTAATACCGACGGAAAAGGTCGAGGCTAAGGCTCTGACCGAATTACCGACGGAAAAAACCATCGGTATTGTGGCAGCATAACGAGGAAATTACCGTTAGAATTGTCGTCGATAATTATCGATGGATCACCAAAATCCGTCGGTAACGGTTATGGATAAGCTGGTTACCGATGGATTTGGTGCCATTGAAAACATGTCATTACCGACGATTTTTGGATGTTTCCGATAGGTTTTGTTCGTCGGTATTACGCGATTTTTTGTAGTGATTCTTGTTACATGGAGTTGGACTTGGATTCACAAATCCTTTAAAAGATAGATTTTATTATGGATTTTTATTTGAATTCTATTTAGTCTATGGCTATAATAAGCATTTAGTTTCAATAATAGATACATTACATATGGTTTGGTTTCACCCAACAAGTAAATTTGATGGAACTTATAAGAAGAAATGTGTTTGTGATGACAACACTATTGTCATCTTGTTGTTATCATGGCATTTGAAATTGTGTTATGAGTAAGGCTTTATTAATTTGTTAATTAACTTAGTAAATTGATTTAACTTGTGTGATATATTGATATATATGTTGAGTTTATTCCAAGCTCACAAGTGATGAATGATGTCATGTCTCATGGATCTGTTGAACCATCTGGCAAGGTCAAAATGACTCTGCAGAGGGAAACCTTGATGAAGCTATTATGCATTTGATGGTTGCTCCCATTGCTAATGTGGTGAAGGTCGTGAAAATTAGGGGTTTACACGTGTTCAAGTCAACCCGATAAACCCGAGAGGCCAACCTAAATAGAAGCATTTGGGTTGGGTGTCTTTTCTGTTCGGGTAAAATCTGAACCAGCTCGTTGAGTACTCATCGTTGTTGGTTCGGGTAACGGGTTTGCTATATGTAAATATGTGAATAGTGAGTTAAAAATGAACAGTGAGTTACAACTCACTGATACAATAATTTTATGACCTTTTGATGAACTAGATATTTGCATTGTAAGATTAAGTTATTCACCTCTTTGCCATTCTACTTTTTCTCCATATGTGATGAGTTTAAAAGTCCTCATGTGATTACTGTGGATAGGGGTGAGAATAGGCCAGGCCAGGCCAGGCTAGGCCAGGCTTTGGTTAAATAGGCCTGGTCTGTTTAAATATTTAAAAGCCTAAGCCTGGCCTGTTACCTGTCAAAGGCTTTATTTTGAGCCTGGCCTGACCTTTTTAAAAGCCTGGCCTGGCCTGTCAGCCTTTTTAAAAGCCTACCATCTCTAAAAAATTTTGGAAGAAGAGAGAAGACAGAACAACACCCAAACCCTTACATATATACATAAAAATTATGTTATCACATATGAAAAAGAAAGAATAGAAGAACAGCGACAGATCAGCAAAAAAATCAAACATCAAAAAATTATAAACTCAAAACCCAGAAGAGGAATCAAAACCCATGGGTAATTGCTGCAAATCCCACCGCCGTTAACAACAACAAGAAAAAAACAACCAGCTCCGATCACCATCCTCATCAGTGTCCCCAATTCCAACATCAAACACAAGTACCTCGTCGACCGCGAGCTCGGTCGCGGCAAATTCGGCGTCACCTACCTCTGCATCGACCGCGAGTCGCGCGAGCTCCTTGCCTGCAAGAGCATCTCCAAGTGGAGGCTCAGGACCACCGTCGAATATTTACCGACGGATATCATTTCCATCGGTAATGAAGGGTTTACCGATGGATAAAGTCGTCGGTAATAGTGAATACCAAAAGGTTCATCAATTACCCATGGAATGTCTGACTGTAACATTACCGAGGGCTTATCCGTCGGTAAGGTCATCAGAAAATCACACGAAAATCATAAAAAGTTGGAGTCAATGGTTACCGACGGGCTAATCCGTCGGTAAATTTAACTACACATACCGACGGACAGTCCTTCAGAAATGTTTTTACCCTTACCGATGGACAATTCCACCGGTAATGTTGATTTTTGAATTACCGGCCGAAAGTTTGTCGGTAATTCAAAAAAGTCTGTCGAAAAGCTTTATTAATTTACCACCGAAACCCTTCTCCCCCTCACTTTCCCTTTTTCTCTTCTCTCTCTTTCTGTCTTCTCTCTTCTCTCTATCTCTTCTCTATGCTAGCCGACCACCACAGCAATGCCCCCCCACCACCACCCTCTGCCTTCTCTATCTTCCCTGTCTCTCTCTATCTCTATTCCTCTCTGCACCTCCGCACGCCTCCACCTCTCTCTGCTAGCACCTCCACCGCGAGCACAACCTAGGTGAGCAACCTTCCCCCTCTTCCTCTCTGCCTCCTTCTTTGTGCTATTTTTTTTTTGTTTATGCTTTTTTTTTGTTTATGTTTGTTTGTGTAAGAAGTTGAATTTATTTGTTGTTGTGATGTCTGATATGGAAGTGATTTATTTTGTTGTTTTTGTGCTTTGTGTTTTGTGGGCTGCCAGAGGTTGACACTACCGCCGTCGCGTACAACAATTTCTTGGACCGCCAGAGGTACTGTGGGTTTTCTATTTTGCGATATTATAACTGTTCAATGCATGCTAAGAAATTGTATAAATTTAATTTGTGTAATTAGTTGTAAATTTTATACATCTGTCTAATTTGTATGGGTGTATTTCTTTGATGTATTTGTCTAGTTGTAACTATATTTTGTATATTAGTTGTAAATTTATTAATATGTTGTTTCTGCTAATTGCGTAAATAAATTAATGAATTTACTCAATAATATAAAATCATAAGGACAAAATATAGTGTTGATAGGATTTAATGTAGCTAGGATTAGTCAACCGGTAAAATCGTTTTCCTCCCACATATACCTACAGTAGTAGTGATGGAGTTGACAGTAGCGGTGTAAGCATGATCGGGAATGTTTGTATGTAGTTAAGGTTGGATTAATTAATAAAATAATTACATAATAATTAGTAATTAGTTTTTTTATGGAATAATTAATAATTAGTTAAGAAGTTAATTAAATCATTGAGTTAAAAAAAGTAATCAATTATTATTTAAAAATGTAAATATTTGAATAAATCAATCTTACGGGAAGAATTACTGATTATTATTTAAGTAATTAACTAATATACTAATAATAAGTTTGAAGATTTGATATCATAGGACTTTAAATAGTCAAGTAACGTAATAAGTGGGAAGAATAAAAAAAATATTTAAATAACTAATTTCTTAGTAACTATTTAACCAAGCAATTAACTAATATACTAATAATAGATTTCAAAAGTTGATATTTAAACAGTCAAGTAGACAAATATAAGTAATTAACTAATTCAGTAAAATATTTTATTAATTAAAATAATTCAAAAAATAAATGATTTAATAAAATGTTAGACGAATAATCATGCGAATATTTTTTGGACAAAGTTTTGTTTATGATGGTTGCTTAATTATGTGTTTAACTGTTTGCTATTATTGTCAAACTTTATGCAAATTATCCCTGTACTAAAAGTTTTATTTTAATTTAGAGTATAATTAATACATACTTGAGAAAAGCCTTAGTTTCCCGTTCGAGGTTCAATATTATTGAGCATGTTTACTCGTGGTCATGGTATCACTCATTTTATTGAATGTTGAATTGTCCAATACGGACAGTTTTTGGGAAGACACTTTTTCCCCACTGATATACTTTTTGTCCAATCGGTTTGATACATTTCCTTTTGTTCTCTGGGTCCATACTTAAGTTCAAGTCGTGTACTTGGAGACCGATGGGAAATGGTGTCGAAATTTTGTCAGCTATAAGACATGAGAAGTAATGAGTAACTAGTATGATACAGTGGTAAATAATTTTTTTTTCTTGAATGGGATAGGGCCATACCTTTTAAAGAAAGGGAGCGATTCAACGTCATACAATCATGTTTACGTCATTTTATCTGACTTAACAGAAGGATGGAATATTATCCCTCGAGCCGTAGTTGGGTGTATGATAGGAACGAGTCTTCCACGGTGTCTGAAACAATCACTTGTAGATGGAGTTGAGGAGTTTATGTCCAAAGCTAAGCAACATTGTGATTATGCCGAAGAGGGGGGATTAGATGTCCATGCATAAAGTACAATTGTACAAAGGTTTTGAGTGATGATGAAGTGAAGGTACACCTGTATCGCTGTGGTTTCAAGCCTAATTATTGGATATGGACTGATCATGATGAAGAGTTGCCGAATATTGATATAAATGAAGTCAGTGGTGACGATCACGACATAGGTGCATCAGGTAGTGGATTACACGACGACTATGTCGAACAACTCCAGTCAATACAGTGGATGGTGGATGATTGTCTCGGGCAACGTTGGACTTTTGAGGCGAATGAGTCTGATGACATGGAAAAGCCTCGTAATGAATCGGCAAAAAGATTCTACAATCTATTATTAGAGAAAAATAAGTCATTGTTTGAAAGGGTGTCATATTCAAAATTATCAATTTGTGTTAGGCTTTTAGTTTGCAAGTCCAATTGGAATGTCCCCGAGCAATGTTTGGAATTTTTTTGTAAAATGCTTCAAGATGTGACACCCTTCAAAGGGATGTTGCCAAAAAGTTATTATGATGCGAAGCGGTTGGTGTCAAAACTAGGGTTGGGGGCTAAGAGGATTGATTGTTGTCCGAACGGGTGCATGCTTGTAATGACAGTGATTCGGGCACAAATGATAGTGCACTGGAAGAATGTAAATTTTTTCAGGCACCCAGGTACCTTGTCGAAAATAGTGACCGTAGTAAGAACAAATCAGCTCCTGCGAAGGCAATGTTCTATCTGCCAATAATTCCAAGGTTACAGAGAATGTTTGCATCAATGCAAACTGCGGGACAGATGAGGTGGCATTATGAAAATAGAAGAATTACGGGCATTTTACGTCACCCTTATGATGGTGAAGCCTGGAAGCACTTTGATCAGTTACACCCTGAATTTGCATCAGATCCTCGCAATGTACGACTTGGGCTGTGCTCAGATGGTTTTACCTAGTACATTCAGGTGTTAGCTTCGCCATATTCGTGTTGGCCAGTAATTGTTACACTGTACAATCTTCCTCCCGAGATGTGCATGTCAAAACCGTATATGTTTCTGACTTGTCTCATACCGGGTCCATCTAATCGGAAGGCTGGGATTGATGTATATTTGCAGCCTCTGATCAATGCTGAAGAAGTTGTGGGCTAGTGTGTTGACCTATGACATTTCAAAGAAGCGAAACTTTATGATGAGGGCGGTACTGATGTGGACTATCAATGATTTTCCTGCATATGGCATGCTCTCTGGTTGGGGGACTCACGGTAAATTGGCGTGCCCGTATTTCATGGAACAGGGAAAGGCTTTTACCTTAAGATATGGTGGCAAAAGTTCCTGGTTTTTCTTCTCATTGTCGGTTCTTAGATCATGATCATCCCTTCCGAGGAATACCAAGCATTCAAAAAGAATCAGACAGAAGAAGAAGGTCCACCGCCTTTGTTGACTCCTGAACAAATTTGGGGTCGGGTTAGCGATATTCCAAAAGTCACTGATGCTGATGTGTCAAAATTACCGGGGTATGGAGAATGGAATAACTGGACAAAACAAAATATATTTTGGGAACTACCGTACTGGAAGGATAACCTATTAAGACATAACCTTTATGTGATGCATATTGAGAATAATTTCTTTGACAACAATTTTAACACGGTTATGAGAGTGACTGGCAAGATGAAGGACAATGAAAAGGCAATGATGGACATAGCTCTATACTGTAGACGAAAGGATTTGGAGCTGAAGCCGCAACCAAATGGAAAAATGGTCAAACCAAAAGCTTGTTACAGTCTAACCGCCGATGAAGCAAAGTCTTTTTGTCAGTGGGTAAAAGAGCTTAGGATGCCCAATGGTTATTCCTCTAATTTGGCATGATGTGCTGATGTTAAAACGGGGAGGCTTCATGGGATCAAAAGTCATGATTGTCATGTATTCATGGAGTGTTTGCTTCCTATTGCTTTCAGTTCGTTGCCCCCGCATGTTTTGAACCTGCCTATAGAAATCAGTCATTTCTTCAAAAATCTATGCTCTGCAACTTTAAGGATGGATGGTATGAGGAGGATAGAAGAAAACATTCTAATAATTCAGTGCAAGTTGGAGAGGATATTTCCCCCAGGTTTTTTTGATTCAATGGAACATCTCCCTATCTATCTTGCATATGAAACAAGGCTTGGTGGACCAGTACAATATAGGTGGATGTATCCGTTTGAAAGGTAATATTATTACATTTGCACATTTAAATAATTAACATCCCTTGAATAATGTCTTATCGCTAATGTTTTTTATTACTTAGATTCATGGGTGACTCTAAACGACCTATTAAAAACAAGAATATGGTTGAAGGATCAATCTGTGCATCTTACTTACACCGTGAGACAACCCATTTCTGTTCCAACTATTTCAACAACTTCATGCTAGCACCAAGAAATATTAGGAACAAGGTAGATGCTGATAATGCAGGGTTTCCTTATATGCTATCCATATTTAACCTTCCTGGCCGTCATGATGGCAAGGAGGTTATTTACTGGTTAAGTGATTAGGAGTATGCATCGGTCTATGTTCATGTCTTGATAAATTGCACCGTGGTGAAACCATACCATGAGTAAGTTTCAACCACATCATACGTTATATCGATTATACCTTAACACATTGTACACATATTATTTGTCAATATGTTCTTGCAAATTAATCAAATAAGTGAACAAGATGCTTCTGCTCGTACACATGCAGATTTTCCTGAATGGTTCAAGCAACAAGTTGTTAAGTCACAAAGCGTCTTACTCTATCATGCATCTGACTCACACTCTAGTTAGCCCATGTGTGTTTTGATGAACCCAAACATTAAGCAAATGATTTTAATTGAACTGTCTGTGATGTAAGCCCAATGGAGACCAACTTGGATCAAGAAGCCATCCAAGGTCTTGGTGGCCCAATGACAAGAGCAAGAGCAAAGAAAGCCCAAGAAGCTCTAACTCAATTGGTGGGCCTCTTAATGGACACAAGCCCAAATGCAAGACAAGAAGATAATGAGCCCAAATTAATCACTTTGCTCATCCATGATAAAGAGGCATGAAGTGTGGGGCGTATTCTTGGTGGCAAGATCAAGTTTGTTTTTAATTGTTTTCTTTGTAATTCAATAAGTGTGAGAGTTATGTAAGTGGTTCCATTTGCAAATGGAGGCAGCCCACCTTTTCTAATTCTACATGTGAGCATAGTGTAGGTTGAATTTCCTTTTGATGTAAATTGTGGGGGTTACACATTTTAATTTGAGAAGCAAAGTGTAACCACCCATAATCAAAGAAGGTAGGCGTCATTATGGAATGATGGGAGAGTTAAGATGAGTTTTAGTTAGGGGAGTTAAGTGTAGGTTATGGAATGATTGAGAAGGCATAGAGTCAAGCAAATGTGGGCAGCCACAACTCCTTATGTACACGCCTATTCCATTCAGAAATACAACTTGGAATTTGAATTTTGGATTGAAATCCATTGTGAGAGAATTGTTCTCTTGGGTTCTTGGTTGAACCAAACTGAGTTCTTATCAAGAATCCAAGATCCTTGTGGCGAACATCACCAGGCTTATCAAACCACCTTGGTTTGTGGCCCCATCACCATCTCAATCTCATCCAATTTCTTCTTATTTCTTCACTTGTTGATTATGATACAATTTTGAACTCAATCTTTGTTTTGTTTTGCGCCATACATGTTATAAAATTCAACCAAAAAGATCAACCCAAGGCAACCCTCAATTTGGTTGTCATCAAGTGGTATCAAAGCTTAGGCTTTGGTTGAATTTGTGTTTGTGTTCTTCAACTATCTTCTTTTTTCTTTGTGAATTCCACAGACAATCACGTGCAAGCCGTGAAATTCATCACGGCCGTGACACCAAGAATTGTGAATTCCAGAGACGATCACGGGCAGGCCGTGACACCCATCATGCCCGTGACAAAAAAAGGTGTGAATCCAAAGAGGATCACGGGTAGGCCGTGATATACATCACGCCCATGACCCATTAAAAAAAAATTGAGCAACTTGTGTGCTTGAACTATTTCCCTTTTTCCTTTACTTCTCTGTTTCCCAAAAGCTTTTCTTTTCTAGCCTTTCCTTTGCTTGTTTCCTTGTTTTGATAAGTTTGGTGCTCTTTGTTACTTGATTTTTGGATTTTGATTTGTTTTGTGTTGACTCGCCTAAGACCTAAAGGAGAACAAGTGAGTGGAAAAAGGCAAGAGTGACAAATTACATCTTGTGTGGAAAAAAGCCAAAAAGAGTGAAAAAAAAAAGAAGAAGAAACATTGTGAGTACAAGTGCGAGAGTGTGGTGAGGAAAATCATCAAATTCTTCTACTCAAGTCATGGGAGACCATGATAGTTCACCCCCTACTCCAAGGACAGCCGCTCATCAAGCTAGGATGACTAATCAAATTCAAGCTCTTACAAGACAAATGGAGGAGATGCAAGCCAATTATGATAGACAACTTGCTCAACTTCAAAACCATGAAGATTCTAGTGGCTATGACAATGAAAGAGGAAGACCTAGAGGAGGTAGAAGAGGTAGGAGGCATGAAAGAGGAGAAAGACTTGAAGGGGTCAAAATCAAAGTTCCTTCCTTTATAGGGAAGAATGATCCTGAAGCATACATGGAGTGGGAGATGAAGATGGAACAAGTCTTTGATTGTAATTCCTACAATGAAAGCAAGAAGGTGAAAGTAGCCGCCCTTGAGTTCAAAGAGTATGCCCTTGTATGGTGGGACCAATTGCAAAAAGAAAGGAGAAGGTATGAAGAGGGACCTATAGAGACTTGGGAAGAAATGAAGCATGTCATAAGGAAGAGGTTTGTCCCAAATCACTACCATAGGGACCTACACAACAAATTGCAAAGGTTGACACAAGGATCTAAAAGTGTTGATGAATATTACAAGGAGATGGAGTTGGCTTTGCTTAGGTCTAACTATGATGAAGATAGGGAGGCTACCATGGCTCGGTTTTTACATGGGTTGAATCAAGACATACAAGACATAGTGGAACTTCAACACTATGTGGAACTTGAAGATTTGGTCCAACAAGCAATGAAGGTGGAGCAACAACTTAAGAGGAGGAAGTCCAAATTTACTTCTTCTTCTTCCAAATTTCCATCCTCAAATTGGAAGGACAAGCAAAAGAAGGAGGGTGCACCATCCAAAGAGGCCGTGAGCACTCCTCAAGGGAAGAAGCCAATGGAAGCAAGTTCTAGGAGCCGTGATGTGAAATGCTTCAAATGCCTAGGTCATGGGCACATTGCATCCCAATGCCCAACAAAGAGGACCAATGTGACAAGAAATGGAGAAGTCTTCTCTCAATCCGAGGCTTCAAGTGAAGAGGAGAGTGAAGAAGAGGAGATAATTCCGGAAGGTGACTTGTTTATGGTAAGGAGGCTTTTGGGGAGTCAAGCAAAGGAACATGAAGAAGGCCAAAGGGAAAATATCTTTCACACTAGATGTCTAATCCAAGGAAAGGTATGCTCTCTAATCATTGATGGAGGTAGTTGTGCCAATGTGGTAAGTTCTAGATTGGTGTCTAAATTGAACCTTGTGACTAAGGCACATCCTAGGCCTTATAGACTCCAATGGCTAAGTGAGGTTGGAGAAATGGTGGTAAACAAACAAGTTGAGGTTCCTTTTTCAATAGGGAAATATCAAGACTGTGTACTATGTGATGTAGTGCCTATGGAGGCAAGCCACATGTTGTTGGGGAGACCGTGGCAATATGATAGGAGAGCCACTCATGATGGGTTCTCTAATAAGTTCTCATTTTTGTTCCAAGACCGAAAGGTCATTCTTTCTCCTTTATCTCCAAAAGAAGTTAGTGAGGATCAAATAAGAATGAGAGAAAAAAGAGAGCAAGAGAGAAAAAGAGAAGGAGTATGAGAAAAATAATGAGAAAAAGAGTGATGAAAAATTGAAAAAAAATCATGAGAAAAAAAGTAGGAAAAATAAAGAGGAAAAAGAGGGAAAAGAGAGTTTTCTTGCAACAAAAAGTGAGGTTAAAAGTGCCTTGATTTCGAGGTAGGCCCTATACATGCTCTATTGTAGGGAATCTTGTTTACATGCTAATGCCTCTAATGAACTCTCTTTGTCTAGTGGTGTTAAAAATCTTTTGCAGGAATTTGGTGATGTCTTTCCAAAAGAAGTGCCACATGGCCTTCCACCTTTAAGGGGAATTGAGCACCATATTGATCTCATTCTGGGTGCATCATTGCCCAATAGGCCAGCCTATAGGAGCAATCCACAAGAGACTAAAGAGATTCAAAAGCAAGTGGAGGAGTTGATGCAAAAAGGATGGGTGCAAGAGAGTTTGAGCCCATGTGCAGTTCCGGTGATTCTAGTGCCAAAAAAGGATGGAACTTGGAGGATGTGCACGGATTGTAGGGCCGTGAACAACATCACAATTAAGTATAGACATCCTATCTCTAGACTTGATGATTTGCTTGATGAATTGCATGGTGCATGTATATTTTCTAAAATTGATTTAAAGAGTGGATATCATCAGATTAGGATAAGGGAGGGAGATGAGTGGAAAACTGCTTTCAAAACTAAGTATGGTTTATATGAGTGGTTGGTCATGCCTTTTGGGTTAACCAATACACCTAGCACTTTTATGAGACTAATGAACCAAGTTTTGAGGGAGTTTTTGGGAAAATTTGTTGTGGTCTATTTTGATGACATCTTAATCTATAGCAAAAACTTAGATGATCATCTTGAGCATTTAAGGACTGTTTTGCTTGTGTTAAGAAAGGAAAAATTGTATGCAAATTTAAAAAAGTGTACCTTTTGTGTGGATCATGTAATTTTTCTTGGCTTTGTGATAAAAAGAATGTGGGATTTAAATGGGGGGGAGAAACAAGAGCATGCTTTTAAAGAACTTAAGGAAAAGCTCACCCATGCACCAATACTTGTTTTGCCTAATTTTGCTAAATCTTTTGAAATTGAATGTGATGCTTCTAATGTTGGTGTTGGGGCTGTTTTAATGCAAGAAGGGCATCCAATTGCTTATTTTAGTGATAAATTAAGTGGAGCTGCCCTTAATTATCCCACCTATGATAAGGAATTGTATGCCTTAGTAAGGGCTTTGCAAACTTGGCAACACTATCTTTTGCCCAAAGAATTTGTGATTCATAGTGACCATGAGTCTTTGAAGTATTTGAAAGGGCAAGGAAAGTTAAATAAAAGACATGCCATGTGGGTTGAATTCCTTGAGCAATTTCCATATGTGGTGAAACACAAGAAGGGTAAGGCCAATGTTGTGGCGGATGCACTTTCAAGAAGGCATTCCTTACTTTCTACCCTTGAAACAAAATTGTTTGGTCTTGAATGCATTAAAGATTTGTATGAGCATGATAAGGATTTTTCAAATACTTATGCTAATTGTGTGCAATCAGCCCAAAATGGATACTTTAGGCCAAGGATTTTTGTTTAAAGAAAAGAGATTGTGTGTGCCAAAAAGTTCCATAAGGGATTTGCTTGTAAAAGAAACGCATGAAGGGGGTTTGATGGGGCATTTTGGGGTCCAAAAGACTTTAGACATGTTGCATGAACATTTTCATTGGCCTCATATGAAGCATGATGTGCAAAAATATTGTGAAAGATGTATTGTGTGTAAAAAGTCAAAATCTAAAGTGATGCCTCATGGACTTTATACTCCTTTGCCTATTCCTGATTTTCCTTGGGTTGATTTGTCTATGGATTTTGTTATGGGGCTTCCTAGGACAAGGAATGGTAAAGATTTAATTTTTGTTGTGGTGGATAGATTTTCGAAGGCACATTTTATACCATGCAAAAAAATTGATGATGCTTGTCATGTTGCTAATTTGTTCTTTAAAGAAGTGGTGAGGCTTCATGGCCTCCCAAGGAGTATTGTAAGTGATAGGGACACCAAGCTCCTAAGTCATTTTTGGAGGACATTGTGGGGAAAGCTAGGAACAAAGCTTCTCTTCTCCACTACTTGCCATCCTCAAACGGATGGGCAAACTGAGGTTGTAAATAGGACCCTTTCTTCACTTTTAAGGGTTGTGATTAAAAAGAATATTAAATCTTGGGAGGATTGTTTGCCTCATGTGGAGTTTACTTATAATAGAGCAGTTCATAGTACTACTCAATATTCTCCTTTTGAGGTTGTTTATGGTTTTAATCCTTTAACTCCTCTTGATTTATTACCATTGCCTAACTCTTCAATTTTAAAGCATAAGGATGGTAAGGCCAAGGCTGAATATGTGAGGAAGTTACATGAGCAGGTGAATGTCCAAATTGAAAAAAGGACCGAAAGTTATGCAAGACAAGCTAACAAAGGAAGGAAGAAGGTGGTATTTGAACTCGGAGATTGGGTTTGGGTGTACATGAGGAAAGAGAGGTTTCCTTCTCAAAGGAAATCTAAACTTCAACCAAGGGGTGATGGTCCATTTCAAGTGGTGGCCAAGATAAATGACAATGCATACAAGTTGGATCTTCCAAGTGAGCATGGAGGTATTAGTGCAACTTTTAATGTGGCTGACCTATCTCTTTTTGATGTAGGTGATGAAGATTTCAATTCGAGGTCGAATTCACTTAAAGAATAAGGGGATGATGTAAGCCCACTGGAGACCAACTTGGATCAAGAAGCCATCCAAGGTCTTGGTGGCCCAATGACAAGAGCAAGAGCAAAGAAAGCCCAAGAAGCTCTAACTCAATTGGTGGGCCTCTTAATGGACACAAGCCCAAATGCAAGACAAGGAGATAATGAGCCCAAATTAATCACTTTGCTCATCCATGATACAGAGGTATGAAGTGTGGGGCGTATTCTTGGTGGCAAGATCAAGTTTGTTTTTAATTGTTTTCTTTGTAATTCAATAAGTGTGAGAGTTATGTAAGTGGGTCCATTTGCAAATGGAGGCAGCCCACCTTTTCTAATTCTACATGTGAGCTTAGTGTAGGTTGAATTTCCTTTTGATGTAAATTGTGGGGGTTACACTTTTTAATTTGAGAAGCAAAGTGTAACCACCCATAATCAAATAAGGTAGGCGTCATTATGGAATGATGGGAGAGTTAAGATGAGTTTTAGTTAAGGGAGTTAAGTGTAGGTTATGGAATGATTGAGAAGGCATAGAGTCAAGCAAATGTGGGCAGCCACAACTCCTTATGTACACGCCTATTCCATTACAACTTGGAAGTTGAATTTTGGATTGAAAAACATTATGAGAGAATTGTTTTCGTGGGTTCTTGGTTGAACCAAACTGAGTTCTTATCAAGGATCCAAGATTCTTGTGGCGAACATCACCAGGCTTATCAAACCACCTTGGTTTGTGGCGCCATCACCATCTCAATCTCATCCATTTTCTTCTTATTTCTTCACTTGTTGATTATGATACAATTTTGAACTCAATCTTTGTTTTGTTTTGCGCCATACATGTTATAAAATTCAACCAAAAAGATCAACCCAAGGCAACCCTCAATTTGGTTGTCATCAGTCTGAGTATTGCTAATCATCTACTTGAGATGTGCAGAAAGAGAAAATAATCTTAGCAAATAAACTCAACTAAAGGATCAAACATAGTGTATGCGTCTGATCTCTGGAAGCTTAATGCACGATGTAGAGTAATGCGTCTGAAGAGAGATTCAAGCTCTGAAGCACTAAGGCCAACATCTTATCTCAGACTCCATGTCCTTGATGTAAGTAACTAAGAGCAAGAAGGTAAAAAGCAAATCCTAATCTAGCATCTTCAAGATTAAAAGATAAAGATAGTGCATCATCTAATCAATCAGTTGTTCACGAGAAGACTATGTCAAAGAATGAAGAGTGATCTACTCAAGATCTCCATATCGTCTCTCAGTTTGAAAGATCATTGAAAATATCTAAAGCCATACACTGATCAAATACTCTTCAAAACAACAAAGAGTACAAACACAATCTTCTGAAGAAAGTTGAAAGAAGATAGATCAAGATTACATACTAAATCTTCAATAAAGACTCACATAAAGAAGTGTCTGATTATTCATAGAATGTGTCTGGACTTCTGACAGAATCAAGATTTCCACGCATGTCAGAATGACTCAAAGGGCTCGAAGGATGTTTAAGTTCATATCTCTCGCTTGAAAGACGTGAAGTTCAAAAATTAAATCACGTTCAAAAAGAGAAAATGATTTTCGAAGAAATTACTTGGAATCTGAATGGAAGTATTTCAATTAAGAAAGGAATTAAAATATTAGTATATTACTTTATTCCTTGTCTTGTATCGAGTACAGAAAAAGAAGAAAAGACAAAGGACAATGTTGCAAAAGGTCTCTTATGCAATAAAGAGAAAAACACCTTTATCTGAGCTTTTCTAAGTGTAGCACAAATAAGGAAAGAAATGTTGTTCGAGTAAAGAAAGCATGTCTGCTATGCTCTGCAGTCAACATAGGACTTCCAACGTTCTCAAATATTAATGACAAAGTCAGAACGACTATTGTTTATCCAAAGGATAAAGAAGAAGAACTTTGACCATGCCTCAACGGATCTATTGTGGTCAAGTATAAATAGAAGATGTCGAAGACCTGAAGAAGTATGAGACATAGATCGAAAAGCTGAGAAACAATATTCAAGTTATATACTCTCTCAAGAAGAAGCTTTCCCATAGAGAATACCCTATAGACTGAAAAGCTCTAATCATTTTCATCATCTTCCCTCCAAGTTTCAAATAATCTAGAGAAGAACTCGTCTGTAACTCACCAGATCTTAAATTTGTATTCACTCATTGAAGTGTTATTTGGTTGAATTGCTACTGTACTATTGAAGCTGTGCTCCAAACAAACCTCCAATCTCCCTGAGCCTGAAGAGGCTTGTTTCAAGAATACTTGTTGAGCCTGAAGAGACTAGATATGCAACCAATACTTGTGGTTGAGCCTGGAGAGGCTAGTTTTACAAATAATACTCGTTTGTAACCTTGATCAGTTATAGTGTTAAAACTTGGTGAAGCCAAGGACTGGATGTAACCCAAAGGTTGTGGGTGAATCAGGATAAATCTCTGAGTACTCTCTTCCCTAAACTCTTTACTTTACTTACAAGTTATTTATCTGTTGTTACTAATTGGGGAGTGTTTATAGTTATCTCTTTTAGTTCAGCTTGTTGAAACATGCGTCTGTGTCAAAGCTTCTTATCTGTACTGAATTTTGTTTTGTGCTTAAAAAACTCTGATTTGCGAAAACACTATTCAACCCCCTTCTAGTGTTGTTTTGTGCCATTTCACAAGTAAGTATCATAGCACTTACCAAACATTACCATGCTTTATTATTGATTAAACATTAATTATTTAATATGACTTATATATTCGTAGGTGTATTAGCAACCATTAAGTGCGACAAATCAATACTTGAGAGATTTAGCGTACGAGCCCTATAGCCGTGTTAAATCATGGCATACGTACTTTGTCAATGGGTACAAATTTCACACTGATGAATGGAACATGGGCAAAAAGATAATCAATAGTGGGGTTTACATACAAGGTGAAGGTAATGATGATTTCTATGGGGTCATGAAACACATATACGAGTCATAATACAATACTACTACTACTTATCCTAAGAAAGTAGTGCTATTTTATTGTAACTGGTTTGATCCATTGAGTAGAAGAACAAAGGTGGATCCCAAGTATGGAACTGTGGACATTCGCATGGCAGGAAGATATCAATAGTTTGATCCGTTTATAATTTCTCAGAATGCAAAACAAGTTTATTATGTCCTTTATCCAGCAATGCAAACGGACAAACGAGGTTGGTGTGTTGCTGTCACAACAAAGCCTAGCGGTCGCATAGAAATCGATGATGCAGAGGATGAGATGCCCTTCCAGGCGGATGAATTGTCTCATGTCAATGAAGTGATTGAGGTCGAGCGTATTACTGGCATGTTGGGATCTGAAGCTGATGGAGAAGAAGTGGTCATTGGTAATCAGTCATCGATGCATGCATTATCAGAGGAAGAAATCGAAAGTGATGACTCAATGGAAGAAGACAAAGAGTTGGATTTAGAATCAGATGACGATACTGAGTCTAAATAGGAACTTTACTGTTAAGTACTTTTATTGTATTTTAAATATTTTTATGCAATTAAATGTAAGACTTGACAAATTTAAATGTTAGATATTATTACATATATGTATATTTTGATTACTTGTTAGATATCGTTTGATTTATTGTTTTTACATTGATTTATAATTGTCCTATAAAAAGGGATATGTCAGCATCAGGAGGAAAGCCGCCCCGTCCCCACCACCTAGCGGTGATAAGGGGAAGTGCAGCATCCATTGGGCATTACATGACTAACTCGTTGCGGAAAATAAAAATTTAAATAAAGGCTGTTTGCTTTCGGAAAATAAAATTTTCTAGTGTACGTAACCTTACTTGAATATGGTTATGAATTTTTTCTTCTTTCCTTCCTTCTCCATACAACAAACATCATAAATATATACATCATCATACTTATACATCAAGACCGTCATAACAACCGGACATTTCCAAAGTCATAATATTAGGAAATAAAAACATAACTATAACTTAATGATATGTCTGGAGCCACAACTCAAGAAAAATGGCTCTTAGCCACCAGATATACAGACTACCCTCAATAGGGTATAAAACAACCTAATATCTTAAATGACCTGGTCACACTAACCGACAATGACTGGGAAAACCCCCAAGGTCATCCCTACGATCAACGGTCTCTTCTCAGTTCTCAGGACTAATGTCCTTGAGTAAAACAGCGAACTCCTCTACAACGTCTATATTCACGTCCCACGGTACAACAAAAGAAAACCAAGAAGACATATATATTGCAAAGGTGAGATACCGACCAATGAGTTTTATCATGATAATTACATGTGCGACACACAGACAACAACAACATTTACACATATGCACTTCACATAAAATTCTTAGAATAAACATACTGTTATAAGCAGTGGGATTCATACCTGACAACCATCCTAGGTTTATAAAATGCATGATACTTCCAAGGTTCCGAGTTCCAACTATTTAAGTAACATAACTCGATAGGACGCGAACTCCAACCATTATTGTAACGTAATTCACATGAACTCCAACGATAGTCGAAACGTAACTCGGCCTATAAATTATCTCAAATATCCGAGCTCCAGAAATAGTCGTAGCATAGCCTGGCCTTTCCTGTACCCACTTTCCAATCCACCAAAGGCACGTCTGCCGATTCATGCATGTAAAATGTTTATTTTCGCCACTTTTCTTTTTCGTTCATAATTTCTTTGACAAGGCTTACCACTCACGACTATTCTTACTTACACATCTAGTTCATTCATTCTCAACACAGGACACGCAGTCACATGTGCCTACTGGGACTTTAACCCGCAACACACAGGACTTTAACCCGCAACACACAGAACACGAAGTCAAATGCGTCAACTAGGACTCTAACCCACGACACACAAGACTGAGATTCAACTGTGCGACCTGGGACTTTAACCCACGACACACACAACAGAGATTCAACTGTGCGACCTGGGACTCTAACCCATGACACACACAACAGAGATTTGTAAGACTAAGCCCTCATTGATGTTTTGATGTATGACAAACAAAGTGTATTTTGCATAAGCTTTTTGATATTGATTATATAGTATGTTACGTATTATGCAAGATCACTCATGAAAAAGAAAAGTCAAGGATCAAAGGATGCAAGGACAAGGACACAAAGCAATGGACAAGGAATAAAGCATCAAGCAATGAAGATTTCATCCTTTAGATGCTATTGTAAAAATAGCACACTTGATTCCTTAGGTGAAACACTTGGAATTTAAGAATAAACTAAGTTTTCCAAAGGTATAAAATGAATGAATTTTTCAAAGGAAAGGTTTTTCAAAAGATGTTAATTGGATTAAGAAATTAAGTGTATTGTACATATGTGTTGTACACATGTGTATATAAAGCTAAATTTCAAGTTTTAGAAAGAACATTTCTGTACACAGGTATCATACACATGTGTATGATAAGTTGAGTTTTAAAAACAAAAGAAAATTTGTTTGTACACATGTGTTGTACACCTGTGTATTCGAAAGTGAGCTCTCGGGTCTGAAATTACAAATCTATACACATGCGTTGTACACATGTGTATCAGTGTTATGTTTTGAGAAATATGAAGAATACACAGATGTACAAAAATGATACACCTGTGTATAGAACAACTCAAATATTTCAAAACTTGTTGTTCAATGATAAATCGATGTACACAACATGTGTATTGAGTTTTGGAATAATCTGGGTTGGTGTTCTAATATATACATGTGTACAAAGGTATACACATGTGTATTCAAGAACAAGGCAAGAGATACACACGTGTACAAATCTATACATTTGTGTATGCGTTTGAAAAAGCTGAAGACTTGGTTTAATACAGAGATGTACAAAGAATCCAATCTGTGTACGAGCTTTGAAAATGTTTGAAAAACACGAGTACACAGATGTAGTACACAGACTATTCTATTACAACTTTGCAAAACTGATTTTTAATCACTTGTAACAAGTTTTGTGATAAGACCCACGAATCTAATTCTTCATACACCTATAAAGGGACTTTAAAACAACACTTTTCAACACCTTACATATTCTGAATGTGAAAATTCGAGATATTAAAAAGTTTCCAAAAGTGCTTCATCTTTGAGAGAAAAATGTGATATTTCATAGAGCTTCAATTTGTGTAATCAGACTTCTAGAGTCTTTCTTCTACTCAATTGGTTTTGTGAATTAGTGTGATTAAGAGAGGGTATCTCTTAGGATTGAACAAGGATAGAAGGGATCCTTGGGTAAGAAAAGCAAGTGTGCTTTTTGGTGAAAGGTTTATGCAAGGAGGTTACCCTTGTGTTGCTGTAATTGGATATTGTAATTTCTGGTTATAGTGGACAAAACCACAGAGGTATAGGACTGGATGTAGGCTTACCAGAGGAGGTAGCTGAACCAGGATAAATCGGTTTGCGTGTTCTTCTCATCTCTAAACTCCATATACTTGTTATATGCATGTGTGTGAATGAAAATATGTTTTAATTGATTTTAACTTGAATCTTAAATCTGAATCTTTTTGTTATAAGCGTTGTTTCTTGTTTGTAATATTTCTTAACATTATTACTTGATTAATAATCTGAATCTTGGGAATTAAAATTGAGTGAAAACCTATTTTCTTTAAGAAAACTCTGTTTTGCTTTAAATTGCTGAAAAAGTTTTAAATCTCTCAATTCACCCCCCCTCTTGAGATAGTAGCCAATACCAACAAGTGGCATCAGGGCTATGTCTCTTGTTACAAAGCTTAATAGCTTCAAGAGATGGCTACAAATGACATCTTGGGTGGAGGGGCTTCTCTCATTAGACCCCCTGCATTTAATGGCTCCCAATACATGTATTGGAAAGAGAGAATGCTAATTTTTCTCGAAGCTACTGGTTTAGATATTTTTGATGCTGTTGAAAATGGTCCCTATGTTCCATTTATTCTTGATGCTAAGGGAAATAAACAGAATAAACCAAAAGATGAGTGGAATGATGATGATAAGAGAAGAGTTGGTTATAATTCAAAGGCAAAAAATATTATAACAACTGCTTTGAGTTATGATGAGTTTTTCAGGGTCTCCAACTGTAAATCAGCAAAGCAAATGTGGGATGCTCTGCAACTCACTAATGAAGGAGCCAACGATGTGAAAAGAGCAAGGATGAATGCACTAGTCCATGAATATGAACTCTTCCACATGAAGAATGGTGAGGAGATAGATGAGCTGCAAAAGAGGTTTACATACATTGTGAACCAACTAGAAGGACTTGGACACACAATCACAGATGAGAAATAGATTAACAAAATCATGAGATGTTTAAGTCGTGAATGGCAGCCAAAAATCACTGCAATTGCTGAAGCAAAGGATCTAGACACCATGCAGATTGCAACTCTATTTAGCAAGTTGAAAGAACACGAACTGGAGCTTAATAGATTGAAAAGCCATGAAGATAAGGAGAAAATGAAGAAAGGAATCTCACTCAAGGCTCATGTCTCTAAAGAACCAAAAGAAAGTGATGAATATGAAGAATCTGAAGAAGAAGATATGGAATTGCTTATGAGGAAATTTAGAAGATTCATCAAAAGGAATAGAAACAAGAAGCAATTTAATTTTCCTACTAAGAAGAACACAAACAAAGGTGAAAGCTCTTCCTCATCTACCAAATGCTTTGAATGTGGAAAGCTTGGACACTACAAAAACGAATGTCCAAAGCTGCAAACGAAAGAAAAGTATGAAAAGAATGACAACAAAGAGAAGAGAGGAAGAAAGCCTAGAAGAGCATACATAGCTTGGGAAGAGAATGATATGGATTCCTCTAGTGAATCTGAAAATGATGAAGCCAATCTATGTCTCATGGCAAGTCACCAAAGTGATAGTGAAACCGAGGTAAATGACACTTCTCCTACCTATGATGATTTATAAGATGCCTTTGATGAATTGTATGAAGAGTATGTTAAAATTGGCAAACAACTTATATCTTCTATAAAGATAATTGCAAAACAATGTAGTGATTATGCATCTTTACAAATAAAGCTTAAAGAACTAGAAGCTAAGAATTTACAATTGCTTGCATCTAGTTCAACTTGCACCAAATGCACTACACTAGAAAAGGAAGTTGAAAAACTAAATGTAGTTCTATCTAAGTTCACTATGGGTAGAGATAACTTGAATGCCATATTAGGACAGCAAAAGGGTGTTTATGATAAAGCTGGAATTAGATATAAGCCAATGGTACATGAAAAATCTTTCAAGAAGCTTTTTGTTGCATCTAGCTCTTCAACGAATCCATTTGTGAAATGCTATTACTGTTTAAAGAAAGGTCATACAGCTGCTACTTGTAAATTTAGAAAGAATATACATGTTGGCATTAAACAAATTTGGGTTCCAAAAGGAGCATATGTTGCTACTACCACCAACGGACCCAACCAGATTTGGGTACCTATAGAACACACATAAATTCTGTGTTGCAGATGTGTTTGAAGGCCAAGAACTCAAATTGGTATCATGATAGAGGCTTTTCCAAGCACATTACGGGCAACAATAAAGGAAGAATATTGATTGAATATCCTCTCCAATTATTATTATGAATCTATGGTTGTGCATCCATTTGTTTAAAGTTATTTCATCAATCATGAATCAATTATTGGAACCAAATGAATTTTTCTTATGAACAAGTTCGATGAGAATGAAACCATAGTGAAAAATAAAGCTAGATAAATGGCTATGGGCATAATTGATATATTGATATTTGATGTTACTGAATGCTTGATTGTTCTTAAAATATGCTTTTAAATGATTTGAATCAATTAATATGTGATATATATTGTTTGTTTTGAATCCTTGATTGATTTGGAATTTCTGTTAGATTTGTACATAGCCTTAGTACGCAGATGTATTGAACCTTTTTATTATTGAAGTTTCTGTACACAAGCTCAATACATCGGTGTACTACGTAAAAATGTTACTAGGACACCAATACACAGGATATGTACACAGATGTATATATCAGGACATTTATCATACTTGTATCTGATGCGTTATACACAGATTGACACTTTTGTACACAGGTGTACACTGAGCAAAAATGGTTAAATACACAGGTGTACATAATCGATGTACAAAGCCCAGAATTTTTTTTTTAAATCGAAATTTATGTTTTCTGGTTGTGCTTTGGTTATCTAACTTTGTTTAAACCATGTTATGTTTTGATGTATTGCTCTTGCCATGAAATGATGAATTTTATGAAAGCAATATGAATTTTCAAGTTTGGTTTATATCTTTCATATTTTCTTTTTGATAATGACAAAGGGGGAGATGTATCATACATGAGATATTAAGATACTGAAAAAGCTATAAGCTATGATACATGGATGAATAAGCTTTGATACATAAACTAAGTTTGAATCTCTAAGTAAATGAAAATGACTTTCTATGATAATGATATGATAACACTTGATCTTTTGAAAGATGTCTATGAGACAGGGGGAGGATCAAAGTGTGTCAAGAACCATGCTTAGTATAAAGCTGCACTCTGATTTGAATTACTAAGGTTAAGTATGGTAAGGTTTGTCATAATCAAAAAGGGGGAGTTTGTAAGACTAAGCCCTCATTGATGTTTTGATGTATGACAAACAAAGTGTATTTTGCATAAGCTTTTTTGATATTGATTATATGCTTATAGTGTGTTAAGTATTATGCAAGATCACTCATGAAAAAGAAAAGTCAAGGATCAAAGGATGCAAGGACAAGGACACAAAGCAATGGACAAGGAATAAAGCATCAAGCAATGAAGATTCCATCCTTTAGATGCTATTGTAAAAATAGCTCACTTGATTCCTTAGGTGAAGCACTTGGAATTTAAGAATAAACTAAGTTTTCCAAAGGTATAAAATAAATGAATTTTTCAAAGGAAAGGTTTTTCAAAAGATGTTAATTGGATTAAGAAATTAAGTGTATTGTACATATGTATTGTACACATGTGTATATAAAGCTAAATTTCAAGTTTTAGAAAGAACCTTTCTGTACACAGGTATCATACACATGTGTATGATAAGTTGAGTTTTAAAAACAAAAGAAAATCTGTCTGTACACATGTGTTGTACACCTGTGTATTCGAAACTGAGCTCTCGGGTCTGAAATTACAAATCTGTACACATGCGTTGTACACATGTGTATCAGCGTTATGTTTTGAAAAATATGAAGAATACACAAATGTACAGAAATGATACACCTGTGTATAGAACAACTCAAATATTTCAAAACTTGTTCTTCAATGATAAATCGATGTACACAACATGTGTATTGAGTTTTGGAATAATCTGGGTTGGTGTTCTAATATACACCTGTGTACAAAGGTATACACATGTGTATTCAAGAACAAGGCAAGAGATACACACGTGTACAAATCTATACATCTGTGTATTCATTTGAAAAAGCTGAAGACTTGGTTTAATACACAGATGTACAAAGAATCCAATCTGTGTACGAGCTTTGAAAATGTTTGAAAAACACGAGTACAAAGATGTAGTACACAGACTGTTCTGTTATGTATGAGAAAATATTGTCCTATGTATAGTTGGGCTAGCGTAGGATGTACGTGTGTGATTTTAGCTTTTATGGAGTTGCGTCTCCAAGCACCCAATGCTTTTAGGAGCTGTGTCTTCATATCTTTATGTTGGGTCTGTATGTGTATATATTTTGTTCGATGAGTCGGGTTGGGTTTTTTATGTAAGTCTATTTTTGAACCTATGACCTGAATTGCATTAAGAAATGTTTTATTACACATTACCTATTTCCAGATATTTACAGTTATGTCTTGCGAAAGCGAAAAATTTCCCCATTATATTACAACGGATTTTAAATTACCCTATTTTCGGCCTTAAAACGTTAAGGACAATGTAGTGCTCGAGAAGGGTGTTATACTTTAGTCCAAGCTTTTTATAGTAATATGAGGGTTGAGGATGGCATTCTTACATGCACTTTAGCAAACAAAACCATGATTATTACATCTGAGGTTTGGGAAAAAGTCATTAGCTTAAAGCATGAAAGTACTGCCTTGTGCCCAAATTCTGATGCTTTTGTTGAGTTTGATAAGACCATTGCATTGAAGAACATGTTAGAAGATCCTTCTCACATTCCAGGTTCTTCAAAATCAACTACTAAGAAGTTTAAGGTTCATTTTCGCATGCTTCATTTTGCAATCACCAAGTATATTGATGCTAGATCTGTTAATAATGCTCGGCTAGGTGATATGGATCTTCTTTTGTTGTGGGCGTTGGATAATAAGATTAAGACTAATTGGCCCCAGTTCTTTATTGAAAGGATGCAAAAGTATGCAAGCATGGAGAAAACTCCACTTCCTTATGCTTGCCTCATTTCCCAGTTCATTCGGTGCTTTCGGGTTCCTACTCCTATTGACTCGACTCTTCTGGTTCCTTCTTCACACTGTTTGGGACCCCATACCTTAAACAGGATGTCCATTGATAAAGAAGGTGAAAAATGGGTTCATAGAAAGAAGGATTTGGGTCACACTGCCACGAATTCTAAAAATATTTTTCATGATGATCCTATGGGCAGTGATAGTGTGGATAGTGATGATGTTTCTGGTCCTTCGGCTTCTGCTGCTAAACCTGAATGGTTTACTTCTAGAATGACTAATCTCAAGTTGGATTTGACACATCATATGGATAACAGATTTGCCGAGCTACGCTCTGAGCTGCGCTTTGAGATAGATTCCCACTTCCGTGCCTTGGACAGTCGCTTTGATCCACCATCCCGCAAGACCCTCTGATTTTATCCTGTCATGCATTTTCTAGTTTCCTTATGCTAGTTTATTTCTCATGGTTGTATGATTGGACTTATTTTTGGATATGTTGCGTACTTGCTTATTTCCCCTATATGTTCAGATATATGTATCGACTTCCTTGTTATTGTGTTTGTTGCAATGCTATGCTATCTTTGGATATTTTTATGCAATGAACGTATTCATATCATATTTGGTTTTTTTAATAATGCCAAGGGTGAGGCGCCCCGACGTCCCATTAAAGAAAACCCAAAATATTAAAGCCTAATTTCGTTGTTATCGTTAAGCGAGTATATTCAAAACAACAGAAAATTTAAAACTTAAAAGATAAACAACATATATATATATATATATATATATACGCATATATGCAACAAATAACGATAACATATAGATACATGCCAGTACTACTGTCAAGGGATTCCCATCTGTGGGATCCCGATATATACAAACTGGTGCCATCAACAAAAATACATCAAAAGTCCAAAAGAAACTATCTCACCAAAACACTCCACGCCCCATCCCCTCTCAAAATACAATAAGAACCTCACCCACACCTATAATGATGGCACTGGCCTGAACCACCATATGCTACCACCCTAGTCTACATCCTGGGGTTCGGCAGGTCCGGATACCCCTCCGCTCTCAATAGAAGAGCTCCTGTCCGACTGTCGCTGAAACCTCAGTCGATAAAGCCTGCTGTCACGAGGATGTAGTGGCCGAGAGGACACCCGTGAAGACTCTGAAACTGTAGCCCGGACCTCTGGAGGTGCGGGCACCTCTGGAAGTGGTGCTGGGTCCAGGGCGGGTGCAACTAGGTCCTCCTCCTCTGGAATGGGTGCCAACTGAGGCTCCGGTGCTGGTGCGGGTGCAGGTGCTGGCGTAGGTCCTGGTACCAAGGCATTAAGAGGTATCATGAAGGGTACTGGAGCCATCTCAAACATAGGCGGCATCGGTGGTACGTGTCCATCAGGCTATCCTATCGGAAACGGGAAGGTCGTGCCAAAGTGAAAGGTACCAACAAAGCTGATGGGCGCTCCTTGCCCAAGCCCCGTAGTGATGGACACGGGACCCGTATATACCGCAAAACGAGCGACTTGGTCCACTAGCCACCCGTGCGGATCAAGGCACTCTACCTCAAAGGTCCCCAAGAGGGGGAACCCCGGGTCCTGAGTCATCCACAGATGATCCCAGTGCGCCATCTCCACGATCTGGATCTGATATACAAAACATATATATACAAACATACAACAAAGAAAAGGGGATAAGAATCCATATAACATCAAACGTGCAAAGGGTTTAGCGACATTTAATTCTATAACAGCAAGATAAACATCCGTCTCCCAAAATATAGTATACATATATATATATACACCACAATCATCCTCAATCCACATCTAGGGTCTTTCCTCTACCCCCATCATGATGCAATGCAAATGCTGTATGAATCTTCTCAGGTAGTCGGCCATATCCGGATATCACAAAAATCGACACGTCCCAGAGGCTCCGGCGCACACCCTCGTCCGCAGCTGGAGGGTGCCCATGCAAAGCAATGGCACTATAGCTACACAATCCGGTGCACACCTCTGGACCACGGCCAGGGTGCTCATGCAACGCATGAACTATAGCTGCAACTAAAATGAAATCATGTCTAGGACGGTCCGCCGTTAGCCTAGACCCTGGGAATTCTCCTTCCTAGGAATAGACCCCAACGGCCATGTTTCAGGTCCACATAATGACCATGTTTCAGGTCCACATATCACAGACCATGTTTCAGGTCACCCCGTAGTGCCCTAACCGCTCATCATCACCTCATAAATAACCTCAATAAAATCCCATCATCATATTACATCAATCGTCTCGGTTAGGCACTACTAACACATAAAGTATGATTTCCCCAATACATCATCATGACTCATCATATCTCATCACTTACTCAATCTCTACTCATAATCGTTACACTCATATCATCATAACATCACATCATCAAATCATCATATTAATCATGGCATCATTTCCAATATAATAATAATAATAATAATAATAATAATAATAATAATAATTTTAATAGGAAATACTAACACTCATTATCAGTCATCAATCATTATAATAACTCAATCAATCCAAGCAGTCACAACAGCCAGTCATAAAATAATAAAATAATATATTTTTATCGTAACGACGATAAACACACAATTTCAATATCATCATTGGTACCACTACGTAGTCCCCAATGTGACATGGACATTGTCCGTTACTCGCTCTCGAGTAGGGTTTAGGTCGCCCTATGCCATTATCAAACTAAATGTAACTGCGCCGTTTCCGATGTTAAATGGTTTCTTTCCCCCACTTGGAAGGTGGTACGAAGTCCGGAACGAAGCAAAACGAGACGTTCTCCAACTCCCTCGAATCTGCCCAGCGCGGTTCTAGTGCCCCGGGACATCCAAAAATTCACCTAAGCATCACATTACGAAGCACACGTTACTACGAGTTCATACTCGAAGACGGAATCGAATTCCGACAACCGAAACGAAAGATATATAGAGAAACGTAACGAAATAAATTTCGATATAAATGGGGATAATTTACCTTCGATATTTGAAGAAACGAAGAAGAGGAAAATGAAGGTATCGTCACTACGATCCCAACCACGTACTCCGTTTCGCGAATAGATGATCGAAACTTACACAACCCTCACTAGAAGTCTCTCTCTCTCTAAGATTTCTCTCTCTCTCTCTCTCTAAAACCCTCTCTGTTTTCTCAGTCACAAAATTATGCTCTCTGCTCTCTGCCTCGCTTCTATTCTTTCTGTGTTGGCTTAAGTGACTTATGTCACTTGAGCCATTTTTATTTTTCTGATTCACGGTGCCACGCTCGAGCGTGGAACTTTTCATGCTTGAGCGTAGCCACGCTTGAGCGTGTAACAATCCACGCTTGAGCATGGAAACCACCGCAACCATGCAACCACTCAGAGGCTGCCATGCCAGCCCCTGTTGACTCGTAGCAAGTCAAAGCATGGCCCTTGTCTGGTTGACTTGGGCGCTTGAGCTTGGATACACCCACGCTTGAGCGTATTGTGGATGCTCGAGTGTGAGGTTTACCATGCTTGAGCGTTGACATTTTGACCAGAAAGTCAACTCTCTACGTTCAGGATCCGTTCGACGTCCGATTGACCTTAAATTTGAGATATAGGCTCATTAGGACCTAATAAACAATCTCCAACCATCAAAAATGCCTAATCTCATATCTAACTCCAATTTATTGTTCTACCCTCAAATATCCAAAAAGACATTAACCGGGAAACCCTAATTGGTCTCTACGTTCAACTCACAAGGAAAAGCTGCGTACTTAACATGCAAAGGTCTCTATGCCTCAAACCACATCTCAGCTATATAATCCAAGCCTTAAACCTAAACATCATACGTAAACCACACATAAAATAATGGGTGTTACATTTCTACCCCCCTTAAAAGAAATTCCGTCCCCGGAATTACGTACCTGAGGTCAAATGGGGGTACTGCTACTGCGTATCTGCCTCACGCTCCCAAGTAGCATCTCCAGTAACACTATCCCAAATGACCTTGACCAGGGGAATCTGTTTACCATGGAGTTCTTTAATCCTTCTATTGGCAATCTTAGACGGTAGAGCCTCATATTCAAGATTCTCTCGGAGTTGTATTGACTCTGGCTCAATTGCATGAGAAGGATCGGGGAAATATTTTCTCAATTGGGAAACATGAAAAACATCGTGGAGGTTGGAAAGGTAAGGGGGCAGGGCTATCTGGTAGGATACTGGACCAATTCGTCGAAGAATCTGAAATGATCCAATGAATCGGGGAGTGAGCTTTCTAGACTTTATAGCTCTGCCAATTCCGGTCTTCGGAGTGACTCTCAAGAACACGTGATCACCTTCTTGGAACTCTAAGGGTCTCCTCCTTTTATTACTGTAGCTCCTCTGCCTATCCTGCGCTTCCCTCATTTTCTCTCTTATCTTCCTGACTTGCTCCGTTGTTTGCTGTACCACATCGGAACCCAACACTTGGCTCTTGCCAGTCTCATACCAACACAACGCAGTTCTGCATTTTCTCCCATAGAGAGCCTCATACGGTGCCATTCCAATACTACTATGGAAACAGTTATTGTATGTGAACTCAATCAAAGGTAGGAATTCATCCCAGCTGCCAACATGTTCTAACACACATGCTCTCCTCAACTTGGTTCCCAAAGCATTGTGTAACTGTCTCCAAAATCTTGATGTAAATCTAGGATCCCGGTCGGAGGCAATACTCGATGGTACACCGTGCAGCCTAACTATTTCCTTGATGTAGATCTGGGTCAACTTCTCAAGGCTATAACTCTCACCAATAGGTAAGAAGTGAGCACACTTCGTCAACCTATCAATGATAACCCAAATCGCATCAAACCTCTTAGGAGATCGTGGTAATCCAACCACAAAGTCCATTGCTATACTATCCCATTTCCATTCTGGGATATCCAAAGTTTGTAACAACCCTGCAGGCTTCTGATGCTCTATCTTAGCTTTCTGGCACACCAAACATGATAGAACATACTCTGCCACCTCTTTCTTCATCTTTGGCCACCAAAACATCTTCTTCAAATCCTGATACATCTTGGTGGCTCCCGGGTGAAAGCTCAGCTTACTCTTATGTGCCTCCTCTAAAACCATCTTCCTAATCTCTAAGTCCTCGGGCACACATATCCGATCTCTAAACCTCAACACACCATCGGATCCTTTCCTAAACTCTGAAACTTTCCCCTCATCTATACCTCGAATTACCTCTTGCAGATATTCATCCTGACCTTGCTTAATCCTAAGGTCTCTCAGAAACTCACTACTGATGGTGATCATACCTAAGCATATTCTATCCTCAGCCAAATCCATACCTAGGTTCAAATCTCTAAAATGTTCAAGCAATTCCATCTCTTTCACCATTATCGCGGATACGTGCAAAGATTTCCGACTCAGTGCATCCGCCACAACATTAGCCTTCCCTGGATGGTATTGAAGATCAAACTCATAATCCTTAATAAATTCCATCCGTCTATGCTGCCTCATGTTCAGCTCCTTCTGATCAAACAGATACTTTAAACTCTTGTGATCGCTGAACACATTGAACTTAGCTCCATACAGATAGTGTCGCCATATTTTCAATACGAACAATATGGCTGCCAACTCCAGATCATAGGTCGGGTAATTTCTTTCGTGAACCCTCAACTGTCGGGAAGCATAAGCCACAACTCTTCCCTCTTGCATCAAAACACAACCCAAACCTTGATATGACGCGTCACAGTACACGTCAAACTGTCCTAATGGATCTGGTAAGGTCAGTACAGGAGATGTAGTCAACTTCTCCTTTAGCTTTTGAAAGCTCTCCTCACATCTTTCTGTCCAAACAAACACCGTACCTTTTCTCGTTAACTGCGTCATAGGCAACGCAATCTTGGAGAAACCCTCGATAAACCTCCTGTAATACCCAGCTAAACCTAGAAAACTCCTCACCTCACTTACTGACTTAGGCCTCTCCCACTTAATCACTGCCTCTACCTTAACTGGATCCACAGCTATCCCTTCCTTATTGATTATATGACCTAGGAATTGTACTTCCTTTAACCAAAACTCGCACTTGGATAGCTTAGCATACAACTACTTATCTCTCAGCACCTGTAACACCACTCTCAGATGTTCCTCGTGCTCCTCCCGGCTACGGGAATAGATAAGAATATCATCTATGAACACCACTACAAACTTATCGAGGAACGGTCTAAAGATCCTGTTCATGTAATCCATGAACACTGCTGGGGTATTAGTTACACCAAAAGGCATAACTAGATACTCATAGTGTCCATACCTCGTCCTGAAAGCGGTTTAAGGTATATCCTCCTTCTTTACCCTAATCTGATGGTATCCTGATCTTAAATCTATCTTAGAAAACACCGAAGCTCCCTTCAACTGATCCATCAAATCATCTATCCTAGGCAACGGATATTTGTTCTTGATTGTAACCTTGTTTAATTGCCTATAATCTGTACACAACCTAGCACTTCCATCCTTTTTCTTCAGAAACAAAACTGGTGCTCCCCACGGTGATACACTCGGTCTAATGAATTCCTTTTTCATCATATCATCCAGTTGTTTCTTTAACTCTGCCAACTCCACAGGTGACATCCGATAAGGAGCTACTGATATGGGTCCTGTCCCTGGTATGAGATCTATGGTGAATTCAACCTCCCTCTCTGGTGGCAAACCTAGATCATCAAGAGGGAAAACCTCGGGAAACTCTTTCACGATAGGCATAGAATCTATACTGGGAGTCTCCTTAGCTTCCAAAGAGAAAAACATCACATACTGCTGAGAATCATCACTCCTCATGGTTGCTCCTTCATTGGCAGATACTATGCTAGAAGGCTCAAGAAAAATAGGGTCTTTTGGGCACAGTCTAACACTACATGGTTAGCCGATAGCCAATCCATGCCAAGGATAACATCTATCTGTTGCATAGGCAAACAGATGAGATCTATGAGGAATGCCCTATTTTCAACCACAATAGGACACTGTAGGCAAACAGACATGGTGATCAACGAATCACTGGTAGGGGTAGATACTGTCAAAGTATATGGTAATCGAGAAACGGGCAAATGTAAGTGATCTACACACTCATGTGAAACAAACGAATGCATAGCGCCTGAGTCAAACAACACACGCGAGAGTCTGCCAGATAGTAAACATATACCTTGAATAAGATCTGCAGACTGAGAGGACTCAGATCCTCTCACCGTAAACACCCTCCCCATGGCCTGAGGTCTGGTGGTCTGTCGTCCTGCCGCTGGAACTCTTCTCCCAAATCCACCTCTAGAACTACTGGCTCCTCTACCGGCAGCTGGCTGATGCTGCCCTGCTCTCTGTCGGCAATCCCTAGCAGGGTGACCGGGTTTGCCACAAACGTAGCAACCTGATCTATCTGTACAATCTCTGATGTAATGCTGACCTCCGCATCTGAAACATACTCAACCTCTCTGCTGCTGGCCCTCTCTGCTCGCTGGTGCTGCTGGTGTATCTGTTTGGGTACTCTGCCCGGGTCGAGCGTATGGTCCTCTCCTCCACTGAGAACCTCTATCCCCTCTCCTCTGATGCCTTGCTCTGGTAGGACCCCCACTCCACTGCTGTCGCTGCTCTGCAGCCTGCCTCTGGTCCATGCTCTCAATAGCACTGCACCTCTCTACTAGCTCTGGAAAGCTCAAAATATCCAAGGGCACTATAGCCCTCCTCAGCTCATGCCGTAAACCCTCCTCAAATCTCCAGCACATCCAATCCTCATCTGGAAATCTCTGGTAGAACTCAGAAAACTGAATCAGGGCCTCAAATCTGGTCGCATAGTCACCAACAGACCTGTCTCCCTACTGGAGACTCATGAACTCTCTCTCCTTCTCGCTTCTGACTAACCTCGGAAAGTACTTCTCGAAGAAACACTCTCTGAACAGCTCCCAACTGATCATCCTGCCCTCAGTCTCAAGTAACCTCCTCTTGCCTCTCCACCATGACTTGGCTCCTCCAGTCAGCATGAAGGCGACATAAGTCACCTTCCTGTTATCTCTACATCTCATGGTGTCGAAGATCTTCTCCAGCTCCTGTATCCACCACTCAGCCCGCTCTGGGTCATACTCTCCTCCGAACAGTGGTGGCTTACCTTTCAGAAAGGTAGCCAACCCCGCATCCTCAGCCTCAGCAGCTCTCCTCCTATCCTGCTGGTCCTGTAACTCTGCCTCTCTCTGCATCCTCTGAGCATTCTGCTGCGCCTGCTGCAACAGAACGGATGCTAACTCATGGATAGTCTGGAGAGTCTTGGATGACTCCCCTCCACCACCAACTCCTGCTGCTGGCTGATACTCATCCTCAACACCCTCGATAGCTCTACCACCACCACGTCTACCACGTCCTCTACCTCTGCCTCGAGCCATGATCCTGTCAAAAGAAATCATTAGCCCACATCATTATGACATATAATACTACATAAAACTGGAATATAAATACTATATGCCATAAAGATGCCGCATCGGACTCACTACCTAACTTCTAAGCATAGCCGGTATCCGATGTGGATCCAACTAAATGGCCAGTTCACCCTAATCATAGTCCTCACAGTCCGTTTCAGAACCGAACTGCTTTGATACCACCAAATGAGACGCCCCGACATCCCATTAAAGAAAACCCAAAATATTAAAGCCTAATTTCGTTATTATCGTTAAGCGAGTATATTCAAAACAGCGGAAAATATAAAACTTAAAAGATAAACAACATATATATATACGCATACATGCAACACATAACAATAACATATAGATACATGCCAGTACTGCTGTCAAGGGATTCCCATCTGTAGGATCCCGATATATACAAACTGGTGCCATCAACAAAAATACATCAAAAGTCCAAAAGAAACTATCTCACCGAAACACTCTACACCCCATCCCCTCTCAAAATACAATAAGAACCTCACTCACACCTATAATGATGGCACTGGCCTGAACCATCATATGCTACCACCCTAGTCTACATCCTGGGGTCCGGCAAGTCCGGATACCCCTCCGCTCTCACTAGAAGAGCTCCTGTCCGACTGTCGCTGAAACCTCAGTCGATAAAGCCTGTTGTCGCGAGGATGTAGTGGCCGAGAGGACACCCGTGAAGACTCTGAAACTGTAGCCCGGACCTCTGGAGGTGCGGGCACCTCTAAAAGTGGTGCTGGGTCCAGGGCGGGTGCAACTGGGTTCTCCTCCTCTGGAATGGGTGCCAACTCAGGCTCCGGTGCCGGTGCCGGTGCAGGTGCTGGCATAGGTCCTGGTACCAAGGCATCAAGAGGTACCATGAAGGGTACTGGAGCCATCTCAAAAATAGGCGGCATCGGTGGTACGTGTCCATCAGGCTGTCCTATCGGAAACGGGAAGGTCGTGCCAAAGCGAAAGGTACCAACAAAGCTGATGGGCACTCCTTGCCCAAGCCCCGTAGTGATGGACACGGGACCCGTATATACCGTAAAACGAGCGACTGGGTCCACTAGCCACCCGTGCGGATCTAGGCACTCTACCTCAAAGGTCCCCAAGAGGGGGAACCCCAGGTCCTGAGTCATCCACGGATGATCCCAGTGCGCCATCTCCACGATCTGGATCTGATATACAAAACATATATATACAAACATACAACAAAGAAAAGGGGATAAGAATCCATATAACATCAAACGTGGAAAGGGTTTAGCAACATTTAATTCTATAACAGCAAGATAAACATCCGTCTCCCAAAATATAGTATACATATATATATACATCACAATCATCCTCAATCCACATCTAGGGTCTTTCCTCTACCCCCATCATGATGCAATGCAAATGCTGTATGAATCTTCTCAGGTAGTCGGCCATATCCGGATATCACAAAAATCGACACGTCCCAGAGGCCCCGGTGCACACCCTCATCCGCGGTTGGAGGGTGCCCATGCAAAGTAATAGCACTATAGCTACACAATCCGGTGCACACCTCTGGACCACGGCCAGTGTGCTCATGCAACGCATGAACTATAGCTGCAACTAAAATGAAATCATGTCTGGGATGGTCCGCCGTTAGCCTAGACCCCGGGAATTCTCCCTCCGAGGAATAGACCCCAACGACCATGTTTCAGGTCCACATATCACAGACCATGTTTTAGGTCACCCCCTAGTGCCCTAACCGCTCATCATCACCTCATAAATAACCTCAATAAAATCTCATCATCATATTACATCAATCGTCTCGGTTAGGCACTACTAACACATAAAGTATGATTTCCCCAATACATCATCATGACTCATCATATCTTATCACTTACTCAATCTCTACTCATAATCATTACACTCATATCATCATAACATCACATCATCAAATCATCATATTAATCATGGCATCATTTCCAATATAATAATAATAATAATAATAATAATAATAATAATAATAATAATAATTTTAATAGGAAATACCAACACTCATTATCAGTCATCAATCATTATAATAACTCAATCAATCCAAGCAGCACAACAGCCAGTCATAAAATAATAAAATAATAAATTTTTATCGTAACGACGATAAATGCATAATTTCAATATCATCATTGGTACCACTACGTAGTCCCCAATGTGACATGGACATTGTCCATTACTCGCTCTCGAGTAGGGTTTAGGTCGCCCTACGCCATTATCGAACTAAATGTAACTGCGCCGTTTCCGACGTTAAATGGTTTCTTTCCCCCACCGGGAGGGTCGTACAATGTCCGGAACGAAGCAAAACGAGACGTTCTCCAACTCCATCGAATCTGCCCAGTGCGGTTCTAGTGCCCCGGGACATCCAAAAATTCACCTAAGCATTACATTACGAAGCACACGTTACTACGAGTTCATACTCGAAGACGGAATCGAATGCCGACAACCGAAAAGAAAGATATATAGAGAAACGTAACGAAACAAATTTCGATATAAACGGGGATAATTTACCTTTGATATTTGAAGAAACGAGGAAGAGGAAAATGAAGGTATCGTCACTACGATCCCAACCACGTACTCCGTTTCACGAATAGACGATCGAAACTTACACAACCCTCACTAGAAGTCTCTCTCTCTCTCTCTAAGATTTCTCTCTCTCTAAAACCCTCTCTGTTTTCTCAGTCACAAAATTCTGCTCTCTGCTCTCTCCATCGCTTCTATTCTTTCTGTGTTGCTTAAGTGACTTATGCACTTGAGCCATTTTTATTTTTCTGATTCACGCTGCCACGCTCGAGCGTGGAACTTTTCACGCTTGAGCGTAGCCACGCTTGAGGGTGTAATAATCCACGCTTGAGCGTGGAAACCACCGCAGCCATGCAACCACTCAGAGGCTACCACGCCAGCCCCTGTTGACACGTAGCAAGTCAAAGCATGGCCCTTGTCTGGTTGACTTGGGCGCTTGAGCGTGGATACACCCACGCTTGAGCGTATTGTGGACGCTCAAGCGTGAAGTTTACCACGCTTGAGCGTTGACATTTTGACTAGAAAGTCAACTCTCTACATTCAGGATCCGTTCGATGTCCGATTGACCTCAAATTTGAGATATAGGCTCATTAGGACCTAATAAACAATCTCCAACCATCAAAAATGCCTAATCTCATCTCTAGCTCCAATTTATTTTTCTACCCTCAAATATCCAAAAAGACACTAATCCGGAAACCCTAATTGGTCTCTACGTTCAACTCAGACGGAAAAGCTGCGTACTTAACATGCAAAGGTCTCTATGCCTCAAACCACATCTCAGCTATATAATACAATCCTTAAACCTAAACATCATACATAAACCACACATAAAATAACGGGTGTTACAAAGGGGGAGAAAGGTTCCTATTTTTATTTTCAGGTTTACTCCCACCCTTTATCAAAACAAGGATGCTTATATTCAGGGGGAGCTTGCAAAAAGATAATTCAAAGTCTTCATGTGTTTGTCATCATCAAAAAGGGGGAGAATGTGAATGAACGCATTCCCCAAGTATGACTTGGATATTTAAACTACAAAGTTTTGAAGATGACAAAGGACAACATGTCAAACATATCAAGTCTTGAAGGCTTAGATCTACAAATGGTAGTTCTTAATGGTTTACGTTTTTATTAGTACCTTTGTAAGATCATATTAGATGTTTGAATGAGATGCTCATAAAAAGAAATTAAAATCAACATAGGTAAACATAATAAAGTTGCATTCATGCATTCATCATATTGAAATGTTATATATCTTTACTTAATGGATGAATATATAATACTTGATTACTAGATGAGTTTCATGTTGAAAAACTAAGCTTAAATGAATAGATTTACAAATAAGATGATTAAAACATTAGTGTAAATATCATGTGAATAGATTCACTAATTAGTGTGAATAGATTCAAAGCATTTTACTCTCTGTGAATAGATTCAAAGAGGTCGTGAATAGATTCACAGCACTTTGCTCTCTGTGGATAGATTCCTGAATAGATTCAAAATGTTTCAGTTTTTGTGAATAGATTTAAGGTGTTTCAATCTCTGTGAATCGATTCAAGGGTTCTGTGAATCGATTCACAACTGCAGATCTGGTTTTTTAAAAAGAAAAGACGAACTGAATAAATAGATCTATGCATCTCTTTTGCTCATAATCGTTAGCTGTCATCTCACAAACTCGAAAAAACACAAATTCTCACTGAAATCTTTGCGTCTCATTCTCTCATTCTTTCATTGTGATCATTAGAGCTTCAAGTTGTAATTTCTCACGTTCTAAAGTGATTCAAACCTCTTCTACTCTCTTGTTTTTTACGTTCATGGTTTGGAAGAAGTGAGGGATTTCTTCTGGGTTGGATTCAAGCTGTGGAATCCATGGTTGTGCTTAGCTTGCAGAGTGGGGTTTCTCTGGTGGAAAATTTCTTGAACGTTGTACTCAATATCCTGATTAGTGAAGGAACTCTCATACCGGTGGGTGTAAGACAGGACGTAGATCACAAGAAATTGTGATTGAACCCGTAAAAATATCAGTTTGCGATTCTTCTTAACCCTTCTCTCTTTAATTTCAACCTTGCATTACATATTAGGGTTTAATTGATATAGAATTAAATTGTGTTTTTTATAATCTTGTTTTATCATCAATTCATTTACGTTTACGTCATCTAAAGATTTACTACGTGCACTTGATAAATACGTTATACCTTCATTCAAGGAAAGCTTTTGAAAAGTTTGCGAAAATCTTTTGAATCCTATCACTTCTTAGAGGCCACTTGGGCTAACACAAAATCACATAAAAACATAATGAAATGGATCATATGAATTCCAAGAAAATAATTTAATTACTCTAATCTTCAGTCAAATGTAATAAACTTTCCTTCAAAATATTTAACAAACCGGACATATCCAAATGCGTTTTATTTGTAAGACCATGATCAGATGACTAATTTTTTGTAAGCAAAATTTGAACACTAACTCATATTCAATAAAACAAAATGATAGTTCATAATAATTAGAGTATTCTAACATCTAATAACTTTCCAAAGCTCAAAAGCTTCTTAAACAAAAGATAATTCATTGACCAAATCGTATGTACCACGTGCTAATGCTCGAATCAAAATTGATGTCCCTGTTGGACACTCTAACATTGTAAATGTATCTCAAGCACAATGAAGCATGGTAAACCATCGGTTCCAAAGAGGAAAAAAAAATCATCAAACAAGAAAAGGAGATAAAAAGTAAGATGACCTTATTAAGGATTTGAAAACTCCAGAAGAGTCCTCAGATATAATTAATTTTTCAGTTCTAGCATAAACTCAGGTACCTGAAATTTGTGAAAATAAAGAGATCTCAATGAATTATGTCAGGAATGAAATACGATGGAACTGGAAATGAAGTCAACGTTGACGATGTCTTCGCATATAATGTAGTGCTAAATGTAATAAATGATAATGACGATCGCGAACCAAAGTTTATTAAGGATTGTAGACAAGGAAATGTTTGGCCAAACTGGAAAGATGCAATTGAGGCGGAGTTAAACTCGCTTGCCAAGCGAAAAGTTTTTGGATTTGATAGTCCGTACACCTAAAGTTGTAAAGTTAGTTGATCAATACAAATGATTATTTGTGCGAAATCAAAATGAGAATGGTGAAATTGTGAGAAATGAAGAACGACTTGTTTCTTAAGGGTTTTCGCAAAAACCTGACACTGATTTTGAAAAGACATGTGCACTTGTGGTGAATGCAAGTACTTTTCAATACTTAATTAGTTTGATAGCACATGAAGGACTCAATTTACATGAAATAGATATTGTCACAACCTATTTGTATGGATAACTTGATAATGACATTTATATGAAACTCCCTGAAGGATTCAAAATGTTGGAAGCATATCCTTGAAGGATTCAAGATGCATAAAGTATTTCCCTGAAGGATTTAAGATATTTGAAATGTATAATTTAAAACCTTGACAAATCTACTATTTCAAATTGCGCAATTTGAGAATTTTGAACTATAGCTCAAGTCTTGGAAATGTTTTAATGGACTTGAAGTCCAAGATCTAGAGTATATAAAAATATGTTGGTAAGCTATTATTACATCTTATGGTTGACTCAAAAATAATATTTACATGGAAAATCCCGAAAGGATTAAAGATATATATAAAGATATCTATTTGGATTTATGGTTTATACATGATGTTATTTCATGCAATTATGGATAGATTTATTTTTAATATTTTTATTGGAATGACTTGAAATTGTTCTAAACAATATAAGATATAAGAAACATCTTGAAATGAAACATTATTGCAGGATAAAGTTTTATGTCGGCTTGCAGATCGAGCATTAAGCAAATCAAATTTTTGTTTAAGAAGATGTAAAGAACTAGTTCTTAAGTGACTCATGATAAATTATATCTATTGAGTATACTACTATGGTTCAATAGTGGGATGTGAAGAAGATGACTAATATATTGGTCCTGAAGACCATACCTTCTTATTGTTAGAGAAGCAAGCACACATATTGCTAAATACTATATGACTTGATATAATAATCTTTTGTGACTATATGTTCAACTAATTGATCATGCAGATAGGAGTTATTCTTATGATCCAGATGAAGTCAGATCCATATCTGCTATTATTTACGTGTGGAAGGAAATTCCACCTGAGGAAAATGTTGCTTGCAAAGCTTATTTGAAAGAAGAATATATCAAATGTGTCAAAGCACAATATATTGCTACAAAATACTTCAGGAAAAATGCCCAGCAGCCACGCATGGATTTAGTGACAGGGATGAAAACTATGGATATATGACTTATAAACAAACTCTTCTCATCCGTTGCTTCCATCCCCAAATTTCAGTCCTAGTCAGCAGCGAGCATATTCATGGATCAATGTTGATTCAGGAAGAGAACTTATATTCACTCACTCATTCATTTGGTTCTTGATTGATTCAAAAAACTAACATACATCAATGCCTTTTTATAGGACAATCAAAAAACAAAAATATTTATTTTTTTATAGTCACCAAATTCCACAATATAATATTAGCTTCTAAACTATGAAGAAATGCTGGGGTCACAACTCTGTCTTATAGACATATGGTCATGACTTGACCCTCTTCCAGCTCTCATTTTTGTTCATTTCAAATACAATAGTTGGCAACATTATAATAAAGGGTAATAATACAATAACAACAATCATGCCCAGTGGTGGATCCAAGACCCTGAGTCACTGGGGCAGTATATTTTCAAAATAATTAGTAATAATTATCATTATACAATAGAAAATTTCACTAAATATTAAGCAAAATCTCTAATTTTGAACATATTAAACCTCTAAGCAATCAATATTTGCAATTAACCATCATAAAGAGAAAAATTTATAAGATTAACTTCAAAAACATGTTACTCATCATCTTCATTGCATAATCAATCAAATAATTTGATAGAAACAAACCTATATACAAAAATCTCAAATTTCAAGCTTTTACACATCCATTTTTTTTTATAAGAAAAAGTATATAAAGGAAGGGGAAGGCCGATGATAGGGGAAGAAGAATCACATGACTGTTTTTTAATTTTTTTTTAATCAAATACACTAAAAAATAAAAGTAGCAGCACCCATAGGAACTAGCCCAAAAAAAAAAAAACAAAGGGAAACGGAAGCAGCAGGTTAGGAGCAAAAACAAAGCATAAAGGAAGAATGAATTAAATCATTATCAAACTAATTAGTCGAGATTCAAAACAAACAAGCAGCTAACCATCACCAGTAAAAGATTGAACCCCATCTTGTGAACACAATAAATCAGACATGTTGCAACACTTTGAAAAAGACCCAATAAACAGTCTCTGCCCTATGGCACAAACCATGCAGCAGCATAGATAGAACTTTAAGGACTGGACAATAATGGAAGAAAGAAAGGGGAATAAAGGAGTGACACTAGGTGCAAATATCTCACTACAAAAAAACACATATATGTCCTCCTACAAAACCCCGCTACTAATAATCCTAATCCTGATACAAATTATTAAAAATATTAAATAAAATAATATATCCAATAACTTTAAAATATAAAAAGCATTGAATGTTTTATTTATTTATTTATTTATTTAATAAATAGGAAAATAAAATATCGAAAATTATTCTAAAATATATGGATGTTGATTGTTATTCTCTGTCTAAAAGTTCAAATAACTAAACCTTTCTTTATAACATATAATAAACTCTAAATTAGGTCTCACTCTTCATATCCTTTGTCTTTTGGAACCTTCCCCGAAATGAGAATGAAGCTTCCACTCATCTTCATCCAATGTTCTCTCTATAGCCCGTTCAACTTGATCAGCATCTGCGATCTTTCACCAATACCAAGACATTATTAGCATTAGTTTAAGAAATCTTAATCCTGACTTAAACTAGGATCTAATATGCATGATAAAAAAAAACTAGGATCTAATATATGGCATCATCTATCTAGTTACATGGACACACCTTGTTTTCTTCAATCTCTAACACTGCAGACAACTCCTCCTTGGAGAAATTTGATTTGATGCTTCTGGTATCCATTCCAAGGCCTTTCAAGTATTTGAGGGTCTCAACCATGGATTCAATTCCGGATGCAGGATATGGCACTCTTAAATATTGAACTTTGCTTCCCACAACTTTGTTTCTTTCAACCGCTTCTAGATTCGCTTCAAGCATAGAATTTTTGCACTGCAACTCTTCTATGCACACTTGCAACCGTTGAATCTCCTTGGATGCCATTTGTATTACGGAATTATTATCTGTCTGCCACAAAAGAAATAATAATAATAAAACTAATATTAGAGGGCTTGAAAACTCGAAGTCCAAATTAATGGATTCAGCATTAAAAATATCACACATTCATATATTAATATATTGTTCGATCAATTGTAAACTTTCTTTGACACTTTCGATGGATCCAATAATGTATTAATACATAATTATGTAAATGCATGCTGTTTTGAATGCACCAAATCCATTTTCCAAATTAACATTGTCCAAATGTCACGAAAAAAAAAAAAAAAAAAAAGGAAAACTAAAAGCTGAAAACTTGTTAGATAATCAAAAGCTGATATTTACTTTGGTTCCTTGAGGTAATATAGAATGCAGGGCCAAGCAACACCCTCTCTGCCTCTGCCTCCTCATCCTTTCATTAATCATGTGCCTGAAACAACGTTCTCTTTCATCTTCTAATGCTTTATTTTTCTCTTCAGGCAAATCTTTTTTCAAGAACCCAATCATTCTCTTGCTCATGGTCGGTGAACTTGACCCATTTAGAGAACTTTCTTCCCCTAAACTAATTCTGGGTTGGTCTTCGTATTGAACAAAAGCGCTTTGATTTTCAGGAAGAAAAGGTTTATCATTCATGGACTGCGAATACTGAACACAATCACTTTGATTTGCTTCTGAAAGTGATTTTTCATCCCAGAAAATCTCACCCAGAAGTTTCTCAGGGGAAAAACGATCCATGTATTGTGTTGTGCTTAATGTGGTTTCACTGGAGTTTTAAATCTCAGTCAGGTGTTGCAGTCAAGAGTATGAGCCAAGGGTATTTTCAACACTATTTATATGCAGAGGAAATGGTGTGCGGCACATTGAAAACGTGGTCAATTACATTGTTTTGACCTCGTGGGTCAAAGTATGTTACATATCAACAACCTCTGTTTAATACTATTCCATGCTTGCCCCCAATAAAAAATACACGGACAAATAGACTAGTCACCCATCTCTATGAAACTGGTCAATTTCTCTGCCCATTTTGGGGGCTATCACTGTAATATTGTGACAAGAAATTATGAACCAAGAAGTTGGTACGTGGCGTGACTCGTCTCCTAGTCCTATATATATTTAGAGATTAAGTGCTGTGCACTTTTACGCGGTCACCTAATCATGTTTTGACACATCAGCAACCATACTTTTAATTTAATAATTAAAATAAACATTAAAATTAATGACATTATTAAAAATAATATCAAAATAATAGTAAATATTTTTTTTTTTGGATCTATTTCGAGGAGTATCCCACTGCCAATACACTACAGAAGGGGAGGGGGGAGGGGGAGGGGGGGGGGGGGGGGGTTCAATATAATAAAAAAATATAACATTTTGAGAAAATTTATTATTTAAAATAAAAAATAATAGATGATAAAACTTAGTAAAATTGTTATTTTGACCCCTTATATTCGTAAATGTGGTTATTGAATTCTTCTTAATAGTTTTTCTTTGGTTGATGATAATCACTTATATATATATATATATATATTGGTTTGGTACTCACCCTAATTAGTCTTTGGGACTGAGTGAGCCCTCGAAGTATCTCACGGCTTAGATCCTTAAGACCCGCTATGGGACCAATCTCCGAATCGGCCGTGCGGTTAGTAAAATCTGGCCAAGGGTTCTACAAGTAACACCACGGATGCAGATGATATTGTTTCTAAATCTCCTCTTATGTCTAAAAGTGGTAAGATGACCGAGGAAAAAAATCTCAAATATTTGAAAATACAAGTACTAACTAGCATATTTTAATATATTTTTAGAATTGCAGGCCCATGGGCTGGCCCTAACCCACAGGACTTTTGGGGCTTTTTAGCCCTGTGGGCTTTTTTAGGTGTGGGCTTTTTGGTCCTGTGGGCTTTTTTGGCCCTGACCCACGTGGGTTAGAGCCAAATGGGGTGGGCCAGGCCAAATTGACGGCTCTACTCAACTCCTCCGTCACGACTCCGATAATTTTTCAGTCAACACTCTGATTCCCATATCTCATTTACCCACTTACCCAGGTAATTTCGTTCGTTCCCTGTCTCATATTATTGCTCGCATGGATTTTCTATTTCCTTGCTTGAACTTATCTGTTGTTTCTGTCTCATATTATTGCACACCAAGTGTTTGTAAGTTATTTTGTTTCATAGATGTATTTAATCTTTTTACACCTAAAGCTTTGTGTCTGGTTATAGTTTTCTTCTTATTGCACACCAATTGTGGGTTTAAGCAACAAGCTCACAATGCTGGTTCCTTGGAAGATGCTTGGACTAATCATTGTTTTTGTCACAGGCTGCCCTCAGGGCTGCAAAACAATCGCAAGATAGGAGAGATGAGGAAATGATAGTCCTTTAGGCTGCAAAAAATCACAGGTTTTGTTCTTGATTTAATGGTACCATCTTGCAATTTTTTTTGCGTGTAGCATATCATTTGCTCTTGATTTAGTGGTATGGTTTGATAGGGTCAATGAAGTGCTTGTTGGGGACTTGGGGATCATTTAACTGGCTTAGTATTTGTTTTCAACAACTGTAACTAGGACCTCAACATTTGAATTAGCAAAAGCATTTAATATTTGTGGATTGGTGTCATAAATTTTAGTTTTTGTGATCTTAAAGAAGATGAAGAGTTCAAGGACTTTCTCTGTTGATAGAAACTTGTAATTTAATGGAGCAAAAAAATTAAAGGAACTTGTAATTTAATGGAGAAAAAAAATTAAATAATGCAGGTGTAACAACAAAAACATTCATAGAGAATAGAACAAGCAGGGCACCTAATTGGTAAAATGGCAGTGTTGCGCACCTAATTGGCACTATTATGACTCATGGCTGGCAAAGACACACACCAATCTGTTTTTATGCCATGTTGTGTTTAATTGAAATTTAACTTCATTTTTGTTTCTGGGTTTTGGGTGTTTTATTCTTCTTTTTCCTTTCTTCTTAATTGCTAAATAAAGTATTTGACTAAATTTTATTTGTAGGTTGAGGTTGCAGTTATGCTAGCATTAGCCCAGCACAGATCTGGAGTAACTCTGTGCTGTCAGAGTTCACAGGAACACCTTGCTAGTGACGACTCAATCAAGTTTTTAACAATGACAAACCAGTCTAACAAAGTAATATCGCCTGCGAACAAAACTGAAGACATTTGGAAGACAAGAAGGTGGACAATCAAAAGTTCAACCGAGCAAACAGATAGATGCTAGAAAGAAAAGTTTGACAAGATTGTAATAAAGTTGTTCAATGGTTGAACTTGTCATTTGTGGCTTAGTTTCTCTGTTTGATAGATAGGAACATATTTTAGGTATACAGATGCCATTGGGTTACATAATAGGGAATTAACCAGTTTGGTTTAACTTTATATCGTAGTACTGATTTATTCAGAAGTATTGTATACATACAATTTGGCAATTTGCAGATCATATTAATTTATATGCAAAGGTATTGCTCTAAGTGTTGTTGATCACTTGGTTTACTATTTCATTTAATTTTTTAATTTAAACTTTCTTTTGAAGCTCAATGCTATCATGGTATCCACGAATATTTTGAAAGATATGTTCAAGATTGTTAAAATCATTTTATTTAGTTCCTTTACCACTTTAGTGGTAGCTAAAACAGAATGATGTCATGAACATTTTATTGGCTACATTATCGATCAAGAATAAATAGTACAAATACAATACTTGATTAGATATGCCCATCAAATAGCATCCTTGGAGGAAGAAACTTACCTCCATCATTTTTTTAATAAGCAAAAGTGTTATTAAAAGGGTACAAGGGAAAGGGATACCCAAACCCATAAATAATACAAAGTTGTGAAGCAAAAAATATTTGTCCAAGAATACAAGCACATGACACAAACAGAACAACAAAAAGCCTTCCAAGTTCCAAGAAACCCCCTTAGCCATGATGGAAAAAAACTAAAGCTTGCTCCTTTTACTCCTGCAGCCTTATCTGTGCAACCTCCTTTAGATATAACACTTCCATTAGTTCCAGTTTGAGAGGCTGCATTTTTTCAATGATACAACAAGTGTCGATTACCAATTGATTCACCTGTTGTTACCGAAGCTGATCTTATGGCTGCAGCTGACCATGTTGGGTGTTTGGATTTGATGAGAGCTGCTATTCCTGCCACTATCTAGTATGATAGTATCTACCATAGGAGAATTTAAAAGAAGTGCAATAGAAATTTATAAGAATATCATATTCCATGTTAATTGAATGAATATTTCTGTTTAGCTAATCATAGTACACCTTCTTCATGCAACTACTATATACGCTATCTTGTAATTTTTTTGAGTTGAACCTATCATGCCTGCAAAACATAGAATAAAGGATTAACAATACATCCTGGTTGAAAGCATACATAGCCCCACTCAAAAAACGAATCTGCCTAACCTATCAGAAATGGCCCAATAGACCAAAAACCTTTAGCCTAAACATCCAGCAAACCTATAAACAGGAAGTACAACCATACAAGGCTGAGCAAAACAAAATTACTCTTCCAGTTAATGTGGGAAGTCAATGATATTGTCCACCAGAAGAACTCGGATAGCCAGTAGAGATCCATTGAATGAAAGAAAAACAGAACCAACAGCAGTACAAAAACACAGCCGAGATAGTTATCAATGATATGAGGAAAGTGCCATACCAAGCCAGATCCAAATCAGATTCTGCTCATTCCATCGATTAGAAATAGCAAACATAACATCATACCAAAACAATTTAGCAGCAAAACCTTAGTAGATCCAATCCATTCCAAACTAACTAAATGAGAGGCACCTTTAGTAAAAGATTCCTTCATGTTGAGATTAAAGAAATACCATCCATCCTCTCCAAACAAATACCATCCATACCAAACAAAGAAAAAGACTGCTGTTGAGGTAACATCTCCTGCAATTAGAGATCCCGAGACCTTGCTGGAAGTGGTCATTATGCTTCCATAAATTTCTACAATTTAAAGTAGAGACAGATATGTTATTGGGATGAAAATAGTAATTATAAAGAATCGAAAAATAGTAATCCTATCTAACAAGGATTGAAAAAAAGCAAATCAACTTACAAACTCTCACAAGTAATACTTTTTTTTTTCCCCTTTCAATACTCATTCACAAGTCACTCCTTATAACCTTTGATCCTTTTTGTCTTGATTAGTACACGGTGATTAGGTGATGGTCTTCCCTGAAGGTGATTACTTGGTAGAATTTCATTCAAAAAAGTAAGAAACCACGAGATGGCAAACAAGAAGGTTAAAAGGTTTGAATCTATACAAAAGACCATCAAACATGACAGAAATACAGGACCAGATAGAATTTTAATAATTTAGAGTTGAATGGAAGCTAAATTATAAGTTGAATATATGTACTCATATATAAGCTTCATAAAACAACAAATTAAGATATAGGTGACGATTTATAGACTGATAACACGCTAGCTTTTTTGTAGACAGATTAACCCAATTTATAGATGCAGTAAGACAAACCTAAGTCCAGCGAATTGATTAAAACTAGAATAAGGGACATCAAATATTGAGTTCATGCTCTAAAATCTAGTTGAATTAAATTATGGTTAGTCTAGAAACCAGATATAAAGATTGAAAAGCAACTCACCAGCAAAGGCAGAAGTGGTGGACGACGGTGTTGAGATTGGAAGAGATGAAACAGAACGATGCGGACTCTGGGACCCGGACATGGGTTGCGCCAACAAGGTTTTTGAAGAATCACGTACACCGTCGGGACTCCGGTTTGCAGAAGAAGTTGCAAACAGATGGAGGCAACGTGGGAGTGGGAGTGGGAGTGGGAGTGGGAGTGGAGAAAGAAGAACCGACAATAACGTAACTGATCTTCGAAAACGAGAAGACGTAATCTGATTTAGTTTTTAATTTTAATTAACTAAAATTAAATTAATTCAGTTGCTGATGTATCAAAACATGATTGGGTGACAGTGTAAAAATGTTTTACACTGTCAGTGCAAAGCACTTAATCTCATATATTTAACAGGAAAATGAGTATTTTTTTTTTCTATTCATACTTGAGCCCGCTGTATTATTATTATTATTATTATTATTATTATTATTATTATTATTATTATTATTATTATTGACAAAACCAGATTACTGCAATTCATTAATAACCAAATATTCAATATATGTAGGGATATCAAAAAAGAAATGAGGACTAGCATAATTTATGGCCACCCTTGTAAGGTTATGAGCAACCATATATTGGCTTGCCTCATAGTAAACTCAACATGAGAGTTTTGACAGAAAGAGGAAATAAGGTCCTTACAAGACGAAATAAAAGCCCCAATTTCAGAGATGTCATCACAAGAGGACTTCATACTATCAACAACTATTTGTGAATCTAGCTCAAAAATCACCTTCTCCCCTTGCAAGTCTTTCATCCAGTTAATGGCAAAGTGAAGGCCAGCAACTTCTCCCATACGAATGTCCATAATAGGCTTGAACCATTTAGTATGAGCTTCCAAGAAATTCCCCAACTCATCCAGGCACATACCAATGCCAACCTGGTTGCTATTAGAGAAGAAAGAGGCATCAATGTTACATTTAACAAAACCCATTGGGGGTTTGCGCCAATGGCCCTGCACTGGATCTAGAGGATTCCTTGAGGTAATATTAGCATGATTTTCACGAGCTTTTGACCATTCATTCAAGAGGCTTTTACCTCGGAAAACAATCGTACTAGGGTCCTCCTAAATGTTCCCCCAAATCTTCAAATTTCGGCTTCTCCAAAGGCTCCAAAGGGTCAACACCCAAACATTATGGTCATGAGTATTTAGTTGCTCTACAACAAGGAAGAATAACTCCATGAAGTTATTTGCAGTAACAATGAAACTAGAAATGGTTCCACATAACCCCTCTCCAGACCGCTTTTGCTTTTAAACATGAAACGAGGATGTGCCAATTATTCTCTAGATTAGAAGCACACCAAGGACAAATAGCTTCACATTGAACACCCATGGAATTTAGTTTGGCTCTAGTAGGAAGACAATCACGCGCAACTGTCCATAATTTTTTTTAACTTTGGGCAGTACACAAAGGTTCCACAAAGCTTTCCAGTTACCATTCACCTTGAGATGATCCAACTCCAGAAATTCTTCCATACACAACCTGTAAGCCGATCGAACTGAATAGTTTCCTTTACGATCAAGTCACCACATTCTACCATCATCTTTAACCACCCCATGTAACGGAGTCTTTAAAACTGCCTGGGCAGCAGCTGGGAGGAAAAGACTCCTCACAAGGTCGGGGTCCCACCTCTTCTCACCCTAGACCCAGGGATTAGCGACACGAAGGCTCAAGGACGTCAACTCGGGATGTGCAGTAGTGAGCAATGATCTGTCCATGGCCCAAGTATGCGACCAAACATTAATATCCTGACCAGACCCAATCTTCCATCTAATACCTTTATGCAACAGATTTCTTGCTTCACACAAACTGCACCACACATAGCTAGATTTGTTACCAATATTTACTTCAAGAAAATTACAATGTGGATAATATTTGGCCTTGAAAAGCTTAGCAACAAGGGTATCTGGTTGAGACAATAACGCCCATACCACCATCAAACTTGTGCATGCACAATTTGTCCAAAGAAAGCCATTTTATACCTTTATTACGATTGCCACCATTACCCCACCATAAAGAATTCACGATCTTCTCAATCTCATCCCCTAAAGACGGAGGAATAAGAAAATTACTCATAAAATAAGTCAGGATAGATTGAAAAACGGATTTTATCATAACTTCCTTACCAGCTTTAGACAAAGATCTTCCACCCCAAGAATTAACTTTACGCCACACCCGATATTTAATAAAGCTAAACGACGCTTTCTTGCTTCTGCCAATCATAGAAGGTAGGCCCAGATATTTGCCTATGCCCAAACACACCTGGACACCCAGCAAAGAAGCAATAAAATCATGCACCTCCACTGCAGTATTTCTACTATAGAAAATTTCATATTTCTGAAAATTAATTACCTGGCCTGAAGTTGCTTCATAAGTAGAAAGGATCTCTTTCATAATAATAGCCTCACTTTCTTTGGCTTTAAAGAAAAGAAAGCAGTCATCCGCAAACAACAAATGGGAAATAACAGGAGCTCATCTTCACACCATGTAAATCGCCTCTACGCTCCACATGATTAAGCAGCGCAGTTAATCCTTCTGAACACAGAATAAACAAATAAGGGGAGAGAGGATCCCCTTGGTGAAGATCTCTACCAGAAAGAATAGGACCAATCTTGATTAACCAGCACTGAGTAGTTTACTGACTCCACACAGAGCATTACCCAACCAATCCACTTCTCATCAAAACCATTTTGCTCATAACAGCGCACAAATAACCCCAGTCAACCCGATCATAGGCCTTGCTCATATCAATTTTTAACGCCACATCTCCCTTTTTACCTTTTGTCTTGCTCTTCAAATAATGCAAAATCTCCACTGCCATCATTGGATTATCTAAAATGGACCTCCCTGGGACAAAAGCAGATTGAATAGTAGAGACACATTTATGTAGAACTTGTTTCAACCTGTTAGCCAAGACATTAGACAAAATTTTATAGATAACATTGCATAAAGATATAGGCCGCCAATCCCGCATAGACACCGGATTCTCATTTTTTGGAATGAGAGAAATATTTGTATCATTAACAGACATGGGGAAAAAACCTCTATCATGCCAATAACAACAAGCATCATAAATTTCATTACCACAAAGCTCCCAAGATTTTTTTATAAAAAATGGGGTTCAAACCATTCGGACCTGATGATTTATCATCCCCAATCTGGCAAAAAGCTCCAAAAAATTCCACTCTTGAAAAAGGACGGTTCAAAGCAGAAATTTCCTCAACAGATACCCACGGCCTAACAACATTCACAACTGGAGCATAATGACCTTCCCGGTGCAAAAACAAGTCCTCAAAATTATTTTTTGCAATGTCTTTAATTAAAATAGGATCCTCAGTAATAACATTGCCATCATTTTTCAGTTTATTAATTTTATTTACCTTAGCTCTGGATGTCGCTGAGGCATGAAAGAAGGGAGTATTTAAATCACCATCCTTGAGCCGAAAAAATTTAGCCCGCTGCCTCCAAGCTTTCTTCTTGAACTAACAATTTAACCATGCGGTCCCTAGTAGGAACAAAATTTTGCACACCTTCCTCATCAATCCTATCCTGTAGTGTAACAGCCTGATTTTTAATTACGCTGTTTAACCGGTTAAAACTGAGAGTTAGAAAGTGATTTTTAATAAAACAAAATCATATTCATAGTCTCTCTTATGGTAGAAGGTTATGGTAAAAATTTGGGTTGATAATTCAGACGGAGCCCGGTTTGCGTTTTTACTAACAGTATAACTTTATATCGGCAGAAAACCCTAATTTGACCCGAAACTTAAAATTTGTAGATTTTTTATATTATGTCCGTGAGGAATCCTACTTTCCAAATTGCTGATCAGAAATAAAATATTATGTTTATTCAGACGAATTTTGGTAAAAGTTCGGACGGAAAACAGTCGGTGTATTCACTGACAGTAAGATTTTAATGATCAGAAAACCTAATTTTGACTCGTGAACTAAATGGGTTATGTTTAAATCATATTTCCAACCAGTTTGGTTGTTTTGAAAACTTTCAACCGAAAACGAAATATTATGCTTTTATTCGGGCGTAAAACCCTAATCAAGAAACCAACAGAGTCAAGAATGGAGGTGCAGAGACAAAACCGGACACCGGAGGAGCTGAGTCATGGGGTGAGTCACCACCATGACTCACCAAAGCTTTTATGAAGCATTAAATGTAAATTTAGGTGAAATGACCAAAATGCCCTTAATCTTAACCTAACCGAAGTTTAGTTAATTTCTAACCATGGTTAAGTAACCATGGCTAATTATTGTGGCCAAGAATCAGCCACACCCTTCCTAAAATGTGAGCCACATGTTTATTAACCATAGTTAGCAAAGTAACCCTAGTTAAGTTAATTATTAACCATAGTTAACTATTATATTATTAAATATTCACAAAACCCATTAATTCTATTCCTAAAAACCAAACAAAGCCTAAGATCTACCCTATAAATATCCCCCAAACCGCAGCCCCTCCCATTTCACTCACTTCTTCTTCATTTTCGTTCTAAGACTTTTCTTCACAAAATTCACAAAAACTCCATTGTTGTTCTTGAAGGAAACCTCCAAGCTTGATCATTTCTCTTTCATTTCTCTTCATTCCAAGGTGAGGAATCCCTTCCTAATCATTTTAGCTTCATTAAATCATCCATAAATCTTCATTTTCTTCCTATTTCATGAGTTTTCCATTTCTAGATCTAGAACTTCAAATATTTCTAGAAAATTGTAGAAAAATCATTTTAATGTGAAACCAATTTCTATTATCTAGTTATGATCTCTACTTTTATTATCCAAGAGTATGTAATAAAAAACATTTTCCTTCCCTATTTTCTAACCTATTTTTATATTTGAGGCCGAAACCCTACCCTAAGTGGTTGGATGATTTTTATTCCATATTTTCAACTTATAGCAATTTATCCTAGTTATCCAAGACCTAAGCACCTAGAATCCAAAAGATTAGAATGAGAACATAACCCTAACCCTCATTTGAATTACTTGGCCGAACCTAACTAAAAGTGGTTAAGGGAGGGTTTGTTGATTAACTTGTTGTTGTGTTGTCTGGATGAAGGTGAATTTGATAACACGTGGCGTGACAACGAGGAACCGCTAATTCAGAATTTCGGTGATAACCGAGGTGGGGGAAGAAACAACCTATCGTTGGAATCGATAAGTAGTAGATTATATGATAATTGTGTAGGGCGACCTAAACCCTACTAGTAGTCAAGTAATCGACAAGACCAAAATCACATTGGAAACCTTTTCTGTAAAACCAATGGTGATTCGGGGGGCTTATCGACGTTAGGATGATTTTATCTTATCTGAGGTTGATTGAATTTATTATTGTTATTGAATTTACTATGATCTGCTGGTTGAGGTATTCCACCTGCATATGATGTATTATTTTGGTGTTTGAATATTTTCTGATGTTATGTTATGCATGATTTACCTGGTTGTTAATATTGTGCTTAGTGGATTTTAAGCAAAGATATATATGTTGTTCGAGAGATAGTTGTTTGTTTTGGGTGTGAGAATAATGGTGACTTAGAGGTGCCTAACCTAGATGATGTCTTTTAATGAGGTGTGGTGACCTAGAATATGAGTTGAGTTCTAGTATAAGGTTAAGGCACTAGGATGTTGTTAAAATGGGTTGGTGAGATTCACGTGTATTGGTAATATAATACACGAGGTCGGTGTTGTAGTTCACAACCGTGTATTGGTAATATAATACACGAGGTCAAGAGTTCTCGCTAGACCGTTCCACCTTAGAAATAGGTTGTGCAGCTATAGTGTCATTGAATTTCATTGAGCACCCCCGGGAGTGGACGGGGTGTGCACCGGGAGCATCGTGCAACTATAGTGTCATGCTTAGCGTGAGCGTTCTCACCATGGAAGAGAATGTGCACCGGGAATTTGGAACCTGTCGCCTGAACATCTGACTGACATTCCCCGAGAGGAATGCATGAAAGAAATCAGTAGTGGCCACGTCAGTATGAAAGTCTAGTTGCACGAGATTGGGGTAGAGGATGATACTTGAATTTGAGGATGTTGTGCTAGTTAGGTGTTGAATGATGATTTGTCTGTGACAATTACTGTATAATTTACTATTACTCTTTTCTGCTTATGATGATAGAACTGCTTCTTATCCCCTATATTTTGGTATTTTTGTGGGTTACTTTACTTACATTAGAAGACCCAATGGAGGATTATGTTGCTGAGAAGCTGGACGGAACTCTGTATGAAACGGAGGTTACTGAGGAGTTGGATGGAACCCCTTACGAACCAGACGCTGGAGGTCGAGAAGTGATCCATGGTGATTAGAGTATAGATAGTATGGCCAGTGTGTCTAAGAAGTAATTTTTATATATTTTCGTTAAGTATGACTTTTATTTAAGTTTATGCCTGTGAGGGATCCTACTAAAAGGATACCCTCAACAGTGTTTTGGTAATGTAATAAATAAACAAGTGTGTACTTATATATTACAATGTTGATGTGTTTAATTTGTAGAAGTTATATGATTATTAAATAAGTTTTAAATTTTACGTCTTTTCGCGTTAAGCGAGTGACTAAATAATTAATGAATAAGGTTTTTAATCTAATAACACAATGGGGCACAACGGGGTGTCTCATGCAGCGCCTCCAACAACATACAACACTCATCAATTTCTTTTTTAAACTTCAAACACAGGCCTTTACTGCATTGCTGAAGACTCTCAACACACCCATTAAGCCTGGATAAAACATCACCCTCCAAGCCATTACACCAACCTTTTCGGACTATAGCCATAAAGTCTTGCTCAGCTAGCCAAGAATTTTCGAAGCGAAATTTCTTGTGCCTAGAACACTGAGGAACCGGTTCACACTGGAGAAAAATAGGGGTATGATCCGAAATGGGAGCAATCAGATTAATAAGTCTAGCTTGCGGGAAGAGACTTAACCAGTTTTGATTTGCCATTGCCTGGCCTAATCTTTCCTCAATAGTCCGGTTTGAACCCTTCTTAGAACTCCAAGTAAACTGATAGCCTTCCAAATTTAAGTCAATCAATCCAGCTGCCTGCACTGCCTCCTTAAAGCCTCTGAACAAATAGTTCGGATGATCCACCCATCCCTACTTATCTTCAGGAGAAAGTAAGTCACTAAAATCACCTATGACACACCAAGGCAAAGACAAGGTTCCAGCCAACCTTCTGAGAAGAGCCCATGAGTCTTTCCTACGAGTACGATCCGGGTAGCCATAGAAGCCAGTTATCCTCCACCTCCCCTTCCGGGCATCATCTATACAAACATCAATATGATGAAGGGAATAACTGACAATTTCGCACTTCAACGAGTTATGCCAGAGAAAAGCTACACCACCACCCCTGCCAACTTTATCCACCGCAATGCAACCATCAAAGCCAATTTTCCTCGTAACCTCCTCAATTTTATTTGCATTAACCAGAGTTTCAAACAGAAAAATAATGTCTGGTTTATTGACCTGGATAAGGTTCTTAAGAGCAGGAACTGCACTCAGGAGACCTAAACCTCTACATTTCCAACTGATAATACTCATAATCCCCGGCAGTCTTGGCTGCCAGGGCCTGCCTTTAAAAAAGAGTTTCCTTCCTTGCCATGCTCATGCACTGCACTTCCTGTTCCACCATCTAGTTTCCTTTTTTTGTCATTTTCTATTTCTATTTCATCATTAATTGCATTGTCATCCATAGCATGGTCCACACCTCTCTCCTCTATATTGTTCACTTTTTTTATTAGGAAAGAGAATCTTTGGATTTTAAAAATCTCAGCCAATCCCACACTTCTATTTCCATGCACGTATGAAACACTTCCTTGATACTTTCCACACTATCCGCATGGTTATCAATACCATGATCTCCTCCACTTTTTTCTCCCTGAATCGGAGCTTCCCACCCTGCTTGGCCCCCCTCCCGCAGCCACCTCTCGCCGCCGTCATCAACAATCCGCCTTTATTCTACTCTCAATTCTGGCCCCCACGCACGGCGGCCATCATCATTCTCAAGTTGGAAGAGTTTCTCACAAAAATCCTCCATATGGCCCAGCATTCCTCACAAATAACAGAAGGATCCCAACCTCTAATATTTGAATTGAACCTCCTTTGCTACACCACCAGGCTTCTTTATCTGCTTTAGTCGCTTCAAGGGATTGCGAACATCAATCAGAACTCGGACCCTCATGTATGACTTCAGAAAACTGGAATTATTCTTCGCATCATACTCAAGAAAATCACCCATAAATTTTGTCAAGAACTTCTCTATAGTTTCAGTCATGAAGCCAATAGGGACATTGTGAATCTGCACCCAGAACGGAACTTTGTAAAACTCTACTTGCTGTGGTGACTCTCCCATCTGCATCATAGCCAGGATCAAAATGTGTCTATCAAAAGACCATGGACCTCCTTTCAAAATTCTCTGAAAGTCCACTTTGTGGTAGAACTGAAAGAGAAACCTTCCACCTTCAATATCTGAAATTGTTACTCCTTTCACCGGACGCCAAACCACCGCCATCCTCTTCCTCATCATGTGGAACCTAATAGATCAATTCATTAGGAATCTACCCACGAGACAGAGAGTAGGATCCACATCTTCTTCCTTCTGTTCCCCATCACCCAGAACCTCCAAGTCCTCCTCTTCATCTTCCAGTGTCAAACGATCTAGGCTAGACGACGCCATGACAGTGATTGTTATCCCTCACTCTCCATCACAAGAATTATTGTTTCAGGTCAGACTTCTCATAGAGGAGAGAAAGCTTCTCACAAGGAGAGAAAAAAGTTGGCCAGTATATATCAATTACATCCTATATATCCCTCACCCTCCAGTACACCTGTTGTATTATTTTTTAATTTTCATTAATTTTGATTTACTATAATTGTAAAGTTTTTATATTATTAACCAATCATAAGTCATTTTATATATGACTTTTAAGATTGTTATGAAAAGAGTTATACATTTTTACATGACAATTTATGATTGATTAACAATATAAAAAGGTTTATACCAATGGAACAAACTAATTAATTCTTTTACATTTTTACAAGTAATTTGTTATAAACCGAGTTAGTTATAAATTTCTTTTTTATTTTTTGGTGTACTATAAATTTCTATCTACAATCTATATTATTCTAACACCACCGAAGCTCAATATGTGAGCCTTAAATCTTGGTAATTTCTTTTACACTTTTCTATTAAAAACGAGTGTATATATATACACACTAGTATATGCACCTGTGCAACGTACGAGATAATAATGATCAGCGACAACATAAAAGTACATAAATTTAGAAAAATTGTCTGCAATTTTAAAAATAAAACAGAAAGGTCCAATAGTCTAATTTTAAATATATAAACATCATCCTATAATATATGTGTGTGTTATCAATTCGATGTCTTAAATTATTCCAACAAAAAAAGAGTCTCCTTCCTTATTTTTTTCCACCCCTTTCTTTTCCTCACCAATCCCGGTTCTTCCTTATCTCTAGGAGCACGGCACACCGCTGCGGACTGTATGTGTGTGTTATCAATCTGACGACTTAAATTATTCCAACCAAAAAAAAAAGGGGTCTCCTTCCTTATTTTTTCCACTCCTTTATTTTCCTCACAACACCCATTCTTCCCTATCTCTAGGAGCACGACACGCCGCTGCGGATATGACCGGTGATCATATTCGTAGAAATTGTATAGTGGGCAATTCATTACTTATGACAGGAAGATTTTGGTTCCAAACTAGTTCCTACACTACAAGAAAACTAGTATTTACTACTGGCTTTTTACCGATGGCTTTGACTCCGTAGATAATGATAACATTTTCGATGTCAAAAAACCTTCGGTAAACTGAATTCTGAAAAGCACTACAATTTTCTACGGAAAGGTTGTCAATACGGTTATCGACGGTCAATTCGTTTGTAAATCCTTCGGAACCTTTAACGCACATTTGCACAAAATAATAGAGTGACAGGTATTGACGGACTAATCCATCGGTAATGTTTTAATGAATGTACCGATGGATAATCCGTCAGTAATTTGAATTAGCCATATGGTTATCGATGGATGTGGTCGTGGTAACCTTTTAATTAGTACGCAAATATCTCCCTCCCTCCTAACTTCTGCTCAATCCCTCATCTAAACCTCTCTTCCTCTCACCCCTCTCTCCCCACTCTACTCCCTCTCCTCACCGGTGCTCCACCGCGCCTCCACCAGAAACACACCCCTCCTTACCGACGACCTCCACCATGCCACAGAACCACCACCCTTTCCCCCTTTCTCCCCCTGTTATCTGTGACCTCCACCGTGCCGAAGAACCACCGCCCTCCACCATGCCTGGTCTCCTCACCTTCTCTCTTGTTTCCATTCTCCTCCCTTCTATGTCTTCTCCTCCACCACCGTGCCACCAGCCTCACTTCCTCTGCCGGCCACCACCACATTACAACATTTTTAGTCTATGGCAACGCCGTTCTCTTCAACGGCTCAATAACCGTTGTCTTAAAGTACAATAGACAATGGTTTTTAAAATTGTGGGCTTAATGAAAAAAACTCTACATTTATAATATAAAACAGTAAAAAAATTGTTGTTGAAAAAAAATAGACAACGGTTATTTAAAAGTGATTTCTATTATTTTGTTAGCAAATTAACATATTTTGAACTACACATATAAACTGTTGTTATAGGATTTGAGAACGGTTTTTTTTTAATGTTGTTTCATAATTTAAAATCTACCACTCAAAAAACTGTTGTTGTAGATATAATTTTCTAGCGCCAAAACACTCCTCACCCTCTAAAAATAAGGATTCAAATATTCCACAACCAGCGTAACATCCCACCTTTCCACGATCTCAACGCTATCTTCGATCTCCACTGTGCCTCTCTAACCCTTTTTCTGGAAATAATCCTATCATTAGTTTGCCTCTCCTGTAAGTTTTTTACCCATCACCGTTGTGTGCCTCTTCACCTTCTTCAGGTAAAATTTCTAATTTCTCTTCTCCCTCATTCCAAAACACACTCACAATTTCTCATTCCTATTTCTCGCACACACTCTCACAAGCGCAAGGACGACATCGTTAAAGTATTGCGAGACCAGAGCGTGACCTCAACAACCTCACTCACACCGTGGAACGCATTGTCCCCCCTTCTTCAACCTGCGACTCCGACTTCAACTAGGTTCAGTCCTTGCTCTAAGGTCAATTACTTTTTCCCCTTTCTCATCATGCCTCTATATCACGGATTTGCACCTCAATCATGGGTATATTCTTCGAATTTTGCAAATGAAATTAGTAAAACTATAAAATTTGAGAATTTTGGATCTGTCTAGAGAAAACAATGATGAGTGGGTTTGATTATTAGTCACTGATGGCCTTCATTAGCTTTCGAACCAACCCTGCATAAGAAAATGAATTTAAACGAGAGAGAGATGTGGAATTTGTAGGTCTAATGATTGTTGGTAGGTCAGCCATTCATGAATCTTGATTTCATTTCATATATTTATATATATTATATAAAGCCTCCTTCTGTTTCTGCTCTATCTTTCTCTCTCAATTTTTCATTTGCAGAAAACAAAGGAAGAAAAAAGTAAAAGGAAGGTGAAGGCTGAAGAACAAGAAATGGAGGATGCCGTCAACCAGTTGCAAGCATTCATGGATCAAGGTCTTCCTTTTCCTTCTGTTCCTTTTATGAATTTTGTCTCCCCTTTCCTTGCTTGCTTTGCTTCTTACTTCTTCTTTCTTTTCAGTTGAGGAGCCATTGCTGACAACATTGAAGGTTAGCATTTTCCTATTTCCTTAACCATTTTTATTACTCAACCTAATCTCATTCTAACATGGGTCAAAAATCTTTACTCAACTCAAGTAATTGACCCTGAAGTTTGCTTCTTTGATTTTGATATTAGGGGGTGCTTGATCTATGTCTTTCCTATGACTTATGTCTATTACAACCTATTTGGTTTCTTTCTGGGTTTTGGGAATCGGGATTGGTAAATGTTGTGTTTCAATGGAGTTTTTATACTATGGGCCTGAAACTATGTTTCATTTGTGTTGTTAACTAATTTTTTTTTTTCTAGATGCCTGTGTTTAGGATTTTTTTATTTTATTTTTTTCCTAAACTAGCTAAGGTGCTATAAGCATCACAATAGTAGATTGACATCCCAATGTCTTTCTATAGTAACTAGAAATTATACTTACATGATCTTCTCCTAGTTATAACTTTTTGCTTGTACAAGGTTCACCATTTCTCACGAAAATCTTAAGTACCTAAGTGATTTGTTTTTGGTGCTCAGAGTACCTTAGTGATTTCTACTTTGTGCATGCTTGCACAGAAAATAGGCTCACTAAATGGAAAGTGATGGCATCTTCAAAAAATTAAAGGAGGAAATTGATGAATGACATAGGACAAAATTAGATTACCTATCTATTAATCCTCTTGCGGGAATAAATCTTTTGTTTGTTTCCGTGTTTGTGAGCTCATCCTTGGTTATCTCCAACCATGTAATATCAAAATCTATGATTGTCCTGTTTATTGAATTTGTCTTCCTTTTGATTCTTTTTTATATCTTTTATTTTTTTTTGGTATCAACTATATCTCCTTTTGTCCTGTATTGTTTTTATAACTCTTTTGACATGTTAATCTATGCAATAAATAAAGAAGGTTATCTAAGGTTTGGTTGGATTTTTCATTTCATTGATACGCTATAGATGAGTAAACAAATTTCACTTTCCATAGTTTGTCTTTAAGCTAAAGATTGTTTGGAATGGCAGGAAAATTGTTGGATGCTTGGAACCATTGGAGATTGGACATCATTCTAGATGCACCTCTTGCCAATAAAGAGACCCTCATCTGGATGCTAGCAAGACTCGTTAAAACAAAAAAGTGAGATTATAACTTCTTATCCCATATACCTAATACCTAGCCAATTAATTAATGGGATCTTAGTACTTAATTTAGATTATAACATTTTTAATTTAGATATTTGTTATTTGACTTCCACTGTACGATGTTAATTTACAAGTTTCTCCATAATCCATCATAGTATGGTTTGACTATATGTCTTGAATTTGAGCAGCACATAAGCACCCATATTTTAGTCTAGGCTGGACTCTAGAGCTTCTTAAGAGCTATAACTTAGAACCAGAGGAACTCAAATTCTATAGCATAAAATAGAATAGGCTAACCAACATTGCAGCAGATTTGGTTCCATCACGGTGAGCCTTTCCCTCTTGTTAATGCCTCCACCCCAATGCCTCCAAAAAATTTGATACAAACAGTAGACCATTCTTATAAATAAGTTGAGCTACTTTACATGTTTTAAGAGTCAAAGTGCTAAAAATTAGATCATGCTAAAAATTAGAGTCACGGAACTAACCAGGCTACAAGTTAAAGTGCTAAAAATTAGAAACAGAGGAACCCCAAAGCCTATAGAATTTTAACAATAAAAAGTTAGAATTTTAACAAAAACACGTAAGGGATTGTTGATATAAAGAAGTTTCTGGAACCACATACTCATCCAAAAGTCAACATGCATGTTGTGCTAGTTGTGGTGATAAGTGGATGGTCTTATATGTGAAATATTCGACTCTCTACCCTATACTTTAGACTTGAATTAGCTATCCTTATGAGGCTAGTTGTGATGACAAGAGGATTGTCTTATATATATACGAAATATTGTAATTCTCAGCTTGCTATCAAGTTTCTAATGATTACCAAACCTAGAAAGTTACTTTAGACTTGATTTCTCCCATTGTAATTACTTGATATTTTTTAGAAGGTTCGAATTCCTCTTCTTATCAAGGCTGATATCTAATTACTAACCTTAACAATTATTCTCAGAGTATCGCCTAATAAAAATAAGATGACTTTTGAGTATATTAAGGCTTGAGTATCTTAAGGCTTATTAACTTATTTTTCTTATCATTTGATTGCAACAAAATCATGGTCTCGTGAATCAAAATCCATTGGATGACAACTTGCTGGATGTGAAAGAATATGAAGATGCATATGATAGTTGATTAGGATTATGACTTTATCTTTTAGAGTACAATGGCTTGTTGGAAATTAGCAAGTGATAGATAATTGATGAATTTATGTCTTTTACAGATGAGTAATTCATTTGTTAGTTATTCAAATACTATTGAATGTGTTAACTGTATTTTTGTAGTCTCGATGAATATAAGATTTTTATATTTGAGGATGCAAAATCGTTGCTGGAACATATATAATAGCAGACTCATTGTATAATGCAAAAAAACCATTGTTTATACATTATAGTAAAGTCGTTGTATAATAAGAAAAATCATTGTCTATATGGTATGTTGTCTGATTGAAAAAAACTGTTGTCTGAACATAGTAAAGCCATTGCCAAAATTATAAAATGTTGTCTATAGGGTATGTTAAAACCGTTGTCTAATTAAAAAAAGCATTTTCTAAACATAATAGTAAGACTGTTGTCAATGGTGTGAAGTTTGTCGGTTTGGTTATTTAAAAAATAGGAAAGGTAACTTAGGGGATTTATATGCATGTTGATTTATTGAAAATTAGAACTGAGTTTGAATATGCCTTTTTAGCTTTTTTGAATTTGATTGTATTATTAATTGTCAATAGTGTAAAATTCACCTTTAATTATTAATTAAATGATTTTCATACATTACTTAAATTAACACTTTAGATAAAATGTTTATGCCTCATATACATGCAACGAGACAATATTTAGCTGTAATAGCTCGTTGATGTGGTTAGTAAGACACGAACGGATCGGTATCGATGGTCTTTAAGGAACGTGCGCTAATATTAAATAATATTATTAAAACTAATTAATATTTAATTAATTAAATAACATTAAATAATCACAATCAAATAATAAATAAACAATTAAACTACAAAAATAATTATATAGTTAAAAATTACAATTAAGCAATAATATATAATTTATCATGACACTTATAAAAAAATTAAAAAAGATTAAGTATAAAAAATATGTAATATTTTAAAAAAAATTAAATTTTAAGTAATTGAATAAAATTTTGCAAAATTAAAATTATTTAAATAAATAAATGATTAAACCATAAGCATAAAAAATAGGAAAGGTAACTTAAGGGATTTGTATGCATGTTGATTTATTGAAAATTAGAACTGAGAATGAATATGCCTTTTTAGCTTTTTTGAATTTTTTTTTTGGTTACAAGAGAAAAAACAAAGGAACCAAACAAAAAGAAAAATACTAGCCCTCCTGCCTTATAAAAGCAATGCCCATGGCATCAGCAAGCAGAAGGTTATCTAACCCAGTTGGGGCCTTATCTAAACAGGTCATTGAAGAGCTACACCTTGCACCCATCTTTGCTAAGTAATCAGCACAGTGATTACCTTCCCTTAGAGTATGGAACAACTGAAACTCCCAATCCCTATTAATATAACCTCTAATTTCCGCTAAGTAATTTCCAATGCTATGGTAGAGATGATTCCCTTCTTCCACCAGCTTAATAATATGCTTTGAATCTGAATAACATATCACTTTCCTGTACCCTAGATTCCAGCAAAGAGCCACCCCATGCAGAAGTGCGACGAGCTCCGCTTTCGTGATGTCTGACACCCCAATAGAACCATAATAGCCATGCATGAATTTGCCTAGATGGTCTCTCACCAACCCTCCAAAACTAGCGGGCCCAGGATTGGAAACAGCACTCCCATCTACATTGAGAGTTACATAGCCCTCTTGGGGTTTCTTCCACACAACCTCCCTAGGAGCCTTGCCCATCGAGTCTGAATTTGTAGGAGCAAAAGCACTTAAAATGTCCCTACACATAGCTTGACTCTGGGCTATGATCGTTCCACCATTAGTTTGCACACCATCAAAAATCACTTTGTTTCGGCCACACCATATCTTCCACATGACCACTACAAAAACAAGGCCAATTTTTTTTACTTGAGCGTGTAGCCATGTGTTCATGTTCTCCCCATCAGAAGGCAGCACGAGGTCATCAAGAATGCACTCCTTCCACACTACTGATAAACGATCACAAGAAAAAATGCAGTGTAATATTGACTCAGGATTAATACCACAGATAGGACAAAGGGGGCTTACTGCCACGCCTCTCATGAAAAGCACCTCACGTGTTGCCAGCGCTGCATGGCAAAATTGCCAAATGAAGACCTGTATGTTAGCTGGGATCTTGAGTCTCCAAATCCAACCCCAATGCATCTCCAAATCTGCCTGCCATGATCCTCTCATCAACAACCGATAAGCACTGTTAGTAGAATAAAATCCTGTACTGCAATGTTGCCAAGTCCAAATGTCGGGAATGCCACTAACAAGCTTTGGTTTCAAAGATGTGATTATTTGTGACACTTCCAAGGGAAGCACAGTATACAGCTGCCCAAGATTCCAGATTTCCTCTAAAAACACGTCTTTAATTCTCAAGTGAATATCATGTATGTCAACTGCCCAGACCTTGTTACACAACGGTTCCTTCAAGATCCATGGATTATACCAGAAGCTTGATTCTCCCTCCCCTATTTTTATTTGGAAAGCATCTTGCAAATTCTCCAGAGCCTTAAGGATCGAGTTCCACGTACATGATCCTCTAGTCTTCCTCAAACTCCATAAGGACCCATTCGTAGAGTATTTTGCAGTTAACAGAGACACCCACAACTTATGAGGTGAGTCAATAATGTCCCAGACTAGCTTCCCTAGAAGCGTAATATTTTGGTTTCTAGCCACACGCACCCCAAGACCTCCAAGCTTCCTTGGTTTAGTCACAGTTTCCCAACCAACCATGTTCATGCCTTTATCACCATGTCCTTTCCAAATAAAATTTCTAACTGTTTTGTCAAGGAAATTGCACACTGATTGGGGATACCATTGAATTTGCATACCGTATGCAGGAATTGAAGATAACACCGAATTTGCCAAAGTGATCCTACCTGGTTTGTTAAGCAACCTCCCCTTCCATGATGCAAGCTTTGTTGAGACTTTATCCATAATATCAGCAAAGTCTTGTTTCCTAATACGCCCCTGATAAAGCTTGAACCCCAAATATTTCTCTAGGTTACCAGTAAACATCATATTTGTAACTCTAGACAAACTATTCTTCTTTGCTCTTGAAACACCAACTGAGGCAAACATCTTGGATTTCTCCATGCTTATTTTCAAACCTGAGATTGAACAAAAATCATCAAGAACCGTCTTGATCACTTTGGCTTGAGAAACCCTAGCTTTACAAAAAAGAAGGACATCATTCGCGAACATGAGATGAGAAATGCTAGGACCATTTCTGGAAATTTGAATAGGCAACCAAACATTATCTCTAACTTGCTTAGAAATCATCTCCCCTAGCCTCTCCATGCAAAGAACAAATAAATAAGGGGATAATAGGTCACCTTGACGTAATCCCCTCTTGGGAAGAAAAGCCTCCGTTCTGCTACCATTCCACAACAAAGAGATGGAAGAAGAAGTGATACCATACATAATGAGGGAGATAATAGACCTCGGGACACCATACATAGTTAGAGTCTCCCTTAAAAAATTCTAATCCACCCTATCATATGCTTTTTCCAAATCGAGCTTCAAAATCATATCACCTTTTTTGCATTTCTTCTTCCTAAGGTGATGAATAATTTCTTGGAGAATAATAGCATTATCTTTAGTTGATCTTCCTGGAATAAAACTGCTTTGAAGAGGACTCACAATTTCCTCCAAGTAAGGCCTTAATCTACTAACCAGCACCTTAGAAATAAGTTTATAAGTAACATTGCACAGGGTAATAGGTCTAAACTCCTTAAAGGAGGATGGGTTGTCTCCTTTAGGAATCAAAACCATAAGAGTCTCTGCAACCCTTGCATCAAAGAATCCATTATCAAAAGCATTCTTCACAAAACGCCAAACATCCTCTCCTACCTCCTTCCAAAACATTTTAAAAAAGATTGGTTGGAAGCCGTCAGGTCCAGGGGCTTTATATGACTTCATGCTCATTAGAGCTTTGTAGACTTCCTCCTTGGAAACCATTTTTGTCAACTCCCTCCTACTTTCCTCCCCCAAGGTATTTATAATTTGGCCATGTACCTCATCACTCAACATTTCAGTGCTACAAAACAAGGACTTGAAGAAAGTTATTGCTTCAGCTTGAAGAACCTCCTGATCAGTGCACCAGTCACCAGAAGGCAAGTTAAGACCATGAATTTTGTTTCTTTTCCTGCGAATAACAGTCTGTGCATGAAAGAAAGATGTGTTGCGGCTTCCTAACTTAATCCACTTCTCTATGGATTTTTGAAACCACAAAGTCTCTTCTTGAAAAAGAATTAATTCATACTCACCAAGCAACTCCTTCTGAAGACGGATTAAATTAGCAGAGTCCACTCTCTCCATTGCTCTTTGAATTCCCCTCAGCCTTGCTTCAATATTCCTCTTCTTCTCTAAAATATTCCCAAAAATCTCCTTATTGAAAATAGTAGATTCTTTGGAAACATTATAGAGAGCATTCACCAACCCCCCATCGACTCCTCTCCAAGCCTCAGTGACAATACCTGGATATTCCCTGTGAGTGCACCAAGCTGCCTGAAACCTGAAAGGCCTACCCTGCCTCGGACTTACCCAATTACAACATTTTAACAGTAACGGGTTATGATCTGAATGCCGCTTGACTAGATGCTCCACAGAAGCCTCCGGAGAACACAATCTCCAACGGTCATCACAAACCCCTCTATCCAGGCGCTTAGAGACCAAATGATTCCCTCTACATTTCCTTTGCCATGTAAATTTTGTTCTAAAGAAGTTCAAATCAATCATTCCACAATTGCTTAGCATTTGCATGAACCTATCAGCCCTCATGTGAGAAAAGACACCACCACGCTGCTCAGAAGGAATTGCAACATAGTTAAAGTCTCCTATCATACTGCATGGTAGCCCAAGACTATTATGCAGATTACTGAGGTGATCCCATAACGCACATCGCATGGTAAAAATCGGGCTTGCATAAACCCCTGAGCAAAACCAAGCATCTTGCCCTATGGAGATCTTCAAGGTAATGCATTGAGGCATAGTATCAATCATAGTAAAAGTAGCAGAGCTCCTCCTGCTGGCTAACGCCCAAATGCCTCCTGAATGACCCTGTGCTTCTTCCATCGCTACACAATTATACTCCTGCCTATCCCAGAAGCGAGCTGACCCTGCGAACTGCATATGAGTTTCAAACAAGAAAATCAAATCCGGCTTGTATCTTCTAATGAGCTCTCTCATATGTTGATTGCTTCTCCTACTGGCAAAACCACGAACATTCCAGGAAATAATGCTCAAATCTTTAAAACTAATCATTGATAACTGTATGTTGAAGGTAACCAACGAAAAGCCCTAGTCCTCTCGTATATCCAAGGTTTCGGCCACAACCTCCTCCTCCAAATCATCATCACTTTCTTCTTCCATATCAGATGCTTCATTTCCTATATGCTTGAACTTTCCCCCGCCATTGAGATCAGGTGGTTCTGGTTCATCAATCATTCGTAAATGATTTGGTGAAATCATCTCCACATGCATTGACGTAAGGATGCCATGCTTACGTAAGTTATCTGCTAATTTTACTGGCTCAATATGCTTCCCTTTGGTCAACACATTCTCCATGTTTATGTTATCTCTCCTTTGATCCACTATGGCTTTGTTATTTTCTTTGCCATGCGGTCCCACAGAACTGCCTCCTACAAGGTCACACTCCCTTGAATGCCGCTTTGACATCTCCTCAATCCCAGCAGATTCGGGATATTTCACCTCCCTCCTAGGCCGTTTTTTCTTGACCCACACCTTCTCATTAATTGGCTCATTCTTGCCCTGATTGAAAACAAATCCCGAACCTTCAGCCACTCCTTCCTCCTCATAACTACCATTAAAAGCATTGAATTTGTTATGCCTCCAATCTTGCTTTTTGCCAAGCCGATTAACTCCTATCTTGATATTCTCTCCTACTAACCCCCTTGGCCCACGTGGAAATCTTCTATTCTTAACAATCTCAATCCAATCTCCATGAAGTTCGCCCCATCCTAGATTATCGGGATTTTCTTTCAAATTGCTAGGGTTGCTGGTTGAGCTCCTACCAGCTCCTCCTTGCGCCGCCACATCACCATCACCAACCGTTGGCTCCATCGTCTGCTGCCCTTGTTTCTCAGCAGGCTTCTCTACTGTGCAATTTTTGCTTATATGTCCATATAAACCGCATTTTTTGCACAGCACGTGGAGACCCTCATATTCCACATTGAACCACCTGTTTCCTGAACCAGAACTTTCCAACCACCGGTTTGTCTAGCTCCACTTCCACACATACCCGTGCAAACTTTCCTCTGGAAGCATCTAACGTCTTGATATCTACCCTGGCTGGTTTGCCTATGGAAGTGGCAAGAGCTAGGAGCACACTCTCATCATAATATTCCATACCCAACCCTGGAAACCTTATCCACACTAAAGTTTGGTTGATTTTAACTTCAGATGAGACAAAGTCAGGCTCCCAAGATCTGACAGCTACGCAGTGGTCAAAAACCATCCAAGGACCTCCACTTATAACCTTCTCCCTGTCTGCCTCAAGATCAAATTTGACCATGAAGAACCCATGACCAATGTCCACCATGTCCATCCCTCCGGTTGGTCTCCATGCAGCACGTAACCTATCCTTCATCACGAGATACCCAATGCTCTTTCCTAGCAACGTAACAATCACAACATCCTTCCATGGTCTCCATAGCTCTTCTAGAATCTCATCTTTAATGTAGCACCTTGGTTTGAGCCTATCCCCATCATCCCATTCAATCTTGAAAAGTTTCTTGGCTAATAAGTCTACCGTCTCTCTCTTTAGTAGCGGCTCTTGGACACCCATCAGCTTATCTCTAAAAGAAAGTCGTACACTTTCCTTCCCCCCATCCGGTGGTTTTGGTGGGGGTTGCACACCATGAACGCCATTCTCCTCTCTCTCCTCTCTCTCCATTGTATTTTTGAAAGAGAGTGAGAGACTTTGTTGCTTTTTTGAATTTGATTGTATTATTAATTGTCAGTAGTGTAAAATTCACCTTTAATTATTAATTAAATGATTTTCATACATTACTTAAATTAACACTTTAGATAAAATGTTTAAGCCTCATATACATGCAACGAGACAATATTTAGCGGCAATAGCTCGTTGATGTGGTTAGTGCGACACGAATGGATCGGTATCGATGGTCTTTAAGGAACGTGCGCTAATATTAAATAATATTGTTAAAACTAATTAATATTTATTTAATTAAATAACATTAAATAATCACAATCAAATAATAAATAAACAATTAAACTACAAAAATAATTATATAGTTAAAAATTACAATTAAACAATAATATATAATTTATCATAACACGTATAAAAAAATTAAAAAAGATTAAGTATAAAAAATATGTAATATTTAAAAAAATAATTAAATTTTAAGTAATTGAATAAAATTTTGCAAAATTAAAATTATTTAAATAAATAAATGATTAAACCATAAGCATAAAAAATAGGAAAGGTAACTTAAGGGATTTGTATGCATGTTGATTTATTGAAAATTAGAACTGAGATTGAATATGCCTTTTTAGCTTTTTTGAATTTGATTGTATTATTAATTGTCAGTAGTGTAAAATTCACCTTTAATTATTAATTAAATGATTTTCATACATTACTTAAATTAATACTTTAGATAAAATGTTTATGCCTCATATACATACAACGAGACAATATTTTGCGGCAATAGCTCGTTGATGTGGTTAGTGAGACACGAATGGATTGGTATCATGGTCTTTAAGGAACGTGTGCTAATATTAAATAATATTGTTAAAACTAATTAATATTTATTTAATTAAATAACATTAAATAATCACAATCAAATAATAAATAAACAATTAAACTGCAAAAAAAATTATATAGTTAAAAATTACAATTAAACAATAATATTTAATTTATCATAACACTTATAAAAAAATTAAAAAAGATTAAGTATAAAAAATATGTAATATTTAAAAAAATAATTAAATTTGAAGTAATTGAATAAAATGTTGCAAAATTAAAATTATTTAAATAAATAAATGATTAAACCATAAGCATAATACTGCTAAGTTGCCTTAGCACTTGTAATAGATGTTAATTAAGTCTCATATGACCTGAGCTTACCCAAAAAAAAAAAAAGTCTCATAAGACTTAGACAATAAAATAAAAATAAAATGGTCGAATTATTAAACCATAACCTAGGTCAAAATTTTGTAAATCCAAAATTACAGTATATTATAACATGAAATTTTGTTTTTACATGAATGAATTATTAAAAGTAGCTGCTTATGTTTGTTTACCTATTTGGTGAGTCCTATGTACTTTATGTGTTGTCCCTGATAGTTAAAGTTTTATTTTATTTTAGAGTATAATTAGTACGAACTTGAGCAAAACCTTAGTTTCCGGTTTTAGGTTCAATATTATTGAGTATGTGTGCTCGTGGTCATGGTATTGCTCATTTTATTGAATCTTGAGTTGTCCAATTGGGACAATTTGGGAAGAAACATTTTCTCCATTACTATAATAGTTACTTGCTAATTCTCATATGTTAAATAGTTGATGAAATTTTGGTTCGATACATTTCCTTTTGTTCTCTGGGTCCATACTTAATCACGGTAGATCTGACCGCGGTCAAGTCGTATTCTTGGAGATCGATGGGAAATGCTGCCGAAATTTCGTCAACTATAAGACGTGAAAAGTAACAAGTAACTAGTATAGTATAGTGGTGAAAAAGTTTCTTCTTGAATGAGAGAGGTCCATATCATTTAAAGAAAGGGAGCGATTCAGGGTCATAGAATCATATTTAAATATACATCAATTTATTTGAAAATGCAGAAGGGTGGATTGTTATCCCTCGAGCCATAGTTAGGTGTATGATAGGAACGAGGCTGGAAGACGATGTCTGAAACAATCATTTGCAGATGGAGTGGAAGAGTTTGTTTCCAAAGCTCAGAAACATTGTGATTATGTCAAAGAGGGAGGGATTATATGTCTGTGCGTTAGTGTAATTGTAAAAAGGTTTAAGTGATGATGAAGTGAAGGTACACCTGTATCGATGTGGCTTCAAGCCTAATTATTGGATATGGACTGATCATGGTGAAGAGTTGCCAAATATTGTTCTAGATGGTGTCGGTGATGATGATGTCGACATGGGTGCATCAGGCAGTGGAGTACACGATGACTATGTTGAACAACTTCAGTCAATGCAGTGGATGGTGGTTGATGGTATCATGCAACATGGGACAATTGAGGCGAATGAGTCAGATGACATGGAAGAGACTCCTAATGAAGCGGTACAAAGATTCTACAATTAATCTATTGGTAGAGACAAATAAGCCATTGTTTAAAGGGGCTTCAGATTCAAAACTATCAATATGTGTTAGGCTTTTAGCTTGCAAGTCCAATTGGAATGTCCCCAACCAGTCGTTGCTTTACAAATAGGTGTAATAAAATGTGCAAGTGTACACAATCCCAAAAAGTAGTAAAAATAAGAAAGCTCGTTCCCACGAGGATTATAATGGTATGAAAATACCCAAAACTGAAATTAATGGTTCTATTAAGTTAAGACTAAGGAATAACCAAATAGTGTGTGAAAGTGTTTGATTTTCAATATTAAAAAGGCAGTAACAAGAGAACAACATAATAAAAAAGGTTTGTGAACATAGATAGTAAAACAGCTATAGGTATGATTTCTTATAATTTCAATTTAGCTTCAGTTATGCTCTACGATGCTACAACATTTAACTCCAGAAAATGAAATTTGTGTTTTCCAACACTTAAAAGATAAGGTTAATTAAATACGTTCTATTCCTATATTCATATTAATTACACGCTCTTATTAATAAGCACATTTCAGCTAGTTTAAGGACTTGAATGATTATTCCTAATCCATTCAATATCTACTAATTTTTCAATTAGAGATTTAACCCTTATCTCTTAACCAAGTCCACTTAAATCAACTTTTCCAAGTTCAGTAAGCTCAAGATTTACTTAAGTTGATCAGGCTCAAATAAAAACAGATTAAAAGAAATTATAGTAGCAAAAAATCACATAATATTAACTAAACATCCATTTACAAATTCACATACCCATAGCTACAATAAGTTTAGCTCATATTGAGTTTACAAAAATTGAAAATAAAATAGAAAATGGAGATAAAAGCCATTACAATGGAGGAAAACAAAAATGGACAATGGAGAAGAAGAATGAAGTGATACGACCTATGCTCTCCTTAGGTTAGAATATTTGGGAATGAGGTGTACCAATTTGTTAGAGAGTGTCCCCTATTTAGTAGGCCTGGACAACTATCCGCACCGACCTGCACCCAAACAACCCGGAGCCGGAAAATGGTGCGCCGGCGGATAGAAGCGGGTTTTCGGGTCGCTAGATGTTAAACTCAGTTTCAGATTGATTCAGTCAGGCGGGTTCGATTTTGGTAAAAAAAGAATTCGTTCCCGACTGAAAACTGATCATCAGATTTGCTTTGTCTTCATCTCTCTTGACGCCAGAGGGAAGAGGGCAGGGGGAAGGGGAGGAAAACGACAGAAACTTAGAAAGAATAGAGACGTTCGATACACTAAAATGAAAGGGTATTAAACTATTAATTACTAATTTAAAACTAAGGAGAAAGAATAGTAATAATAATTGATAAGAAAGGGTAGTAGCTGTCAGCTAATCCCGCTGCCCGAGGGAAGGACTTTACTACAATTTGAAAATAACATTTTAAAATGTTTGATGTGAATACAAAAAGCCAAACTTGCGTCAATATTGTCTTGATAAGTGCTATTATTAAATAAAAGTATTGTATTGGTAACATCACTCTATTTATTATAAAAAATCTATTTAACAAATAATATATGATTTTTGCTACAGTAAAGACTAAAGATTACGTTCCACTTAAAAAAAAGACCTACTGCCTGAAATAGAGATATAGAAAATCAAAATAAAAAAAAGTTAACCCTAACCTTTTCAGTTCCCAAATCAGTTTTCGTTTTCTCTCTCCAAACTCTCCATAACCTCTCATCACTCTCAGAGACCACCACAAGCCATCTCCATCCCGGACACCACCCAGCAGCGTCGCTCTCTCATTTTCGCTGCCTCTCACTCGATCCATCGTTCCCCACCAGAGCAACAGACGATCCTTGAGCAGAGTAGCAGTAGTGTCGCGAGGAAGATATCAGAATAGCAGTAGCATAGTAGTAGTTGCTCGTTACCGTCGCGATAAGAGTGAGTACAAGGCCTCCGGTGGTGTTGAGCCGACAACTACATCATTCTGATGGTCGTTTCACCTCTCTCTCTCTCTCGCCCATTTTTCCTCTCTAGCGGCGGCACCAACATGGAAGAAGGGAAGAGACAACAGTTACACAAACCCTAACCATTTCCTTCTCTCTAATTGGGCCCTTTCCATTTTGACCCTAAAAAAATGGGCCCAACCCATCACTTCCTACCCGTTAACCCGCACAAACCCGATAACCAGCCACCCTCCCAAACCGAGAATCTTAATGAACAAAAATAGGTTAGAGAAATAGAGGATCGGGTTGGTTCGGATTGGGCCGTTTGGGCCCGAATCCGGTCGAACCCGCCCGTTGTCTAGCCCTACTAATTAGGGTTTTGCAAGGGCCCTCTTTCTCGTTGCTACTTTTGGGCCAACAAAATTAATATTAAAAATAAATGCTTTGGCTCATTTCCCAGAGCATCTCAGCGCAAAACCATAGGCACGTGACCGAGACACGTCCTTAGGTTTTAGGGCACCCCAGCATGAGAGAGAAAAAGTGCCCAGCTTTTGTCTTTATAAAGAGGAGCTCGCGCCCAGATACTACAACATGCTAAGAGCATTTCCCAGCAGCTTGTGCAAACTTCAGCAAAAACCTCACAAAAAGAACAAAACACAAGAAACATATTCCTAAACGCTCATACAAAGGAAATTACCTAAAATTTATATAAAGACGTATATTCACGAAACTAACTTAAAACATCCAAACATTCACATAAAACATTTAAAGATCACAAAAGCTCAAGCTAAAAGAGAGCAGATAACTCTCATTTCTAAGATTTATCATACCCCCAAACTTGAACCATTGTTTGCCCTCAAATAATGAGAAAAGAGAAACAAAAGAAAAAGATGTTAAGTCACAAAGCGTCTGACTCTGTGTCAAGCGCCTGACTCTATTTCAGGCTGACCCTTGTGTTTTGATGAATGCAAAAATTAAGTAAATGATTTTAATTGAACTGTCTAAGTATTGTTAATCCTTTACTTGAGATGTTCAAGATCAACAATATAAGTATAGATCATTTTAAGGATGAAAGAACCAAAATGCATTCTATGCGTCTGGCTCTTAGGATTTAAATATCAGCTGAAGCAAAGTGTCTAATTAGCTTTTAAACAAGCTGAAGCCCAGATTCAGTTGCCTAATAGTAGATTTCATCATAAGATCTCTTAAAGACAAAGTGGCAACTCAGTTCTAATCCAAGAAATGTCTTGATGATCACAATAAAAAACTGTAAGATATATGTGTCTCAAGAATAGATAAAAAAGAAGATGAAGCTAAATATTTTGACAAGCCTGCTCGGATTGAAGATCTCATTGAAGAATAAAGAATGAAGTTTCTCAAAGCTCTTGTTGAAGATCAGATAAAGGAACAGCAGGACTTTCACATCTTTGCACCAAATTTACAAAAATCAAGAATAGTTAGAAGCTGCATCAACAGTGTTCTCTGCATGCTTCTAAGAAAGATTGCAAAACTAAACATGCAATTCTTTGAAGAAAGATTGAACACCAACTCAAAGAAGATCAAGTTACAAGACTAATCTATCAATTCCTTCAAAGTATACATAAAGCAGACTTCAAGTAAGGTTAAAGAAGAAAGCATCTGAAGACCAATAAGAACCAAGAAAGTGTCTGAAGACCTGTCAGAACCATGAAGGCATCTGAATGCCTGTCAGAACTGACAAAACAAAGAATGCATCTATGGCAGTAGACAGATGTTGGAGCATTCGTTAAAGAAAGCATTTGAGCAAAAGATCATAATCTCTATTACTAAGGAATGTTGAAGGAAGAATATCACCTAAAGCTTTATTCTAAATTCTGGAGAAAAGTGACTTATCGAAGAAAGGGACCAAGCCCTTAAAAGAAATATAATATTAATTCTCTTGTTCTTATAAAGGTACAAAAAGCAAAAAGCATGAAGTCTCTGCTATAATACACTCTCGTGCAAAAAGCTAAAAGCACCTTTCTTTGAGCTTTTTCTCAATGTTGCCGAGGGGGTTCTCGTTTGAAGCATCGGGAGGATGCATCTTTTGGTTCACAAGACATCGACGAGGTGCAGCAGCTGAGCGAGGAGAACGAGTGCATGAGGCAACAGATGGAGGCACCCTCGCAGATGGTCACTGGTGTGCTCGAGATGCTCCCACCTGATAGGTACACCGTTCTGCGGGGGGTGCTCCATACCGGTCAGCCCTTTACTACTACTAATGTACCAGAGCATCATCATGATGGTGGTATGTCGACTCAGCCACAGCTGGATAGTCATCTAACGTCGGATGATGATCCTGACTCCCCCCACCAGGACGATGAGTATTATGGTGATTATTAGGATAGTTGCTTTAGATATTTGTAGGGTTTTGTACGGAGTTATTTATATTGTACGAAATTTGATATTGTTTATATATTGCATTTTTTTATACATAATGTTATTTATTTTAATTTCAATTTTAAATTTGAATTTAATTTTAAATTTAATTTTTATTTTAAATTTTTATTTTATTTAATAATTAAAATAAATTTAATTTAGTCATAATTAATTTAATTAATTAATTTTAATTTATAAAAAGTAAGGTCAGACCTTACCGACAGACATGCCCCTTGGTGATCTTCAAATAGATTATCGACGGACTAATCTGTTGGTGACTTGGGTTCCCTAATACCGACGGAAAAGGTCGTGGCTAAGACTCTGACCGAATTACCGACGGAAAAAATTGTCAGTATTGTGGCAGCCTACCAAGGACATTACAAATAGAATTGTCGTCAATAATTATCAACGGATCACCCAAATCCGTCGGCAATGGTTGGTTACTGACGGATTTGGTGCCATCGAAAACACGCATTACCGACGATTTTGGACGTTTCCGACAGCTTTTGTCCATCGGTAATACGTGATTTTTTGTAGTGAGTCTTTTTACATGGAGTTAGACTTGGCTTCACAAATCCTTTAAAAGAAATATTTTATTATGGATTTTATTTGAATTTTGTTCAGTCTATGGCTATAATAAGCATTTAGTTTCAATAAATACATTACATATGGTTTACCCAACAAGTAAATTTGATGGAACTTACAAGAAGAAACATGTTTGTGATGACAACACTATTGTCATCTTGTTATTATCATGGCATTTGAAATTGTGTTATGAGTAAGGCTTTATTAATTTGTTAATTAACTTAGTAAATTGATTTAACTTGTGTGATATATATGTTGTGTTTATTCCAAGCTCACAAGTGATGAATGATGTCATGTCTCATGGATCTGTTGAACCATCTGGCAAGGTCAAAATGACTATACAGAGGGAAACCTTGATGAAGCTATTATGCGTCTGATGGTTGCTTCCATTGCTAATGTGGTGAAGGTCGTGAAAATTAGGGGTTTACACGGGCTCGTGTCAACCCGATAAACTCGAGAAGCCAACCTAAACTGAAGCATTTGGGTTGGGTGTCTTTTCTGTTCGAGTAAAACCCGAACCGGCTCGTTCAGTACTCATCGCTATTGGTTCGGGTAATAGGTTTGCTATATGTAAATCTGTAAATAGTGAGTTAAAAATGAACAGTGAGTTACAACTCACTGATACCATAATTTTATGACCTTTTGATGAACTAGATATTTGCATTGTAAGATTAAGTTATTCACCTCTTTGCCATTCTACTTTTTCTCCATATGTGATGAGTTTGAAAGTCCTCATGTGATTGCTGTGAAGCAAATGATCACTATCAGAAATATTGGATTTACCGATGGATATCATTTCCGTCGGTAATGAAGGGATTACCAATGGATAAAGTCGTCGATAATAGTGAATACCAAAAGGTTCATCAGTTACCGACAGAATGTCCGTCGGTAACATTACCGAGGGCTTATCCGTCGGTAAGTTCGTCGGAAAATCACGCGGAAATCAAAAAAAGTTGGTGCCAATGCTTACCGACGGGCTAATTCGTCGGTAAATTGAACTACACGTACCAATGGACAGTCCTTCGAAAATGTTTTTACCTTTACCGATGGACAATTCCGTCGGTAATGTTGATTTTTGAATTACCGACCGAAAGTATGTCGGTAATTCAAAAAGGCTTGTTGGAAAGCTTTATTAATTTACCACCGAAACCCTTCTCCCCCACCACTTTCCCTTTTCTCTTCTCTCTCTTTCTCTCTTCTCTCTTCTTTGTGCTAGCCGACCACCACAACAATGCCTCCACCACCACCCTCTATGTTCTCTATTTTCCCTGTCTCTCTCTATCTCTATTCCTCTCTGCACCTTCGTGTGCCTCCCCCTCTCTGTGCGAGCACCTCCGCCACGAGCACCACCTATGAGCAACCTCCCTCCTCTTCCTTTCTACCTCCTCCTTTGTGCAAGTTTTTTTTGTTTACGCTTTTTTTGTTTTTTTTTTCTGTTTATGATTGTTTGTGCAACAAGTTTAATTTATTTGTTGTTGTGATGTTTGATAGGGAAGTGATTTATTTTTTTGTTTTTGTGCTCTGTGTTTTGAGGGCTACCAGGGGTTGACACTGCCATCGTCGCGTACAACAGTTTCTTGGGCCGCCAGAGGTACTTTGGGTTTTCTAGTTTGGGATATTATAACTGTTTAATACATGCTAAGAAATTGTATAAATTTAATTTGTGTAATTAGTTGTAAATTTTATATATCTGTCTAATTTATATGGGTGTATTTTTTTATATATTTGTCTAGTTGTAACTATATTTTGTATATTAGTTGTAAATTTAATAATTTGTTGTTTATGCTAATTGCGTAAATAAATTAATGAATTTACTCAATAATATAAAATCATAAGGACAAAATATAGTGTTGATAGGATTTAATTTAGCTAGGATTAGTCAACCGATAAAATCGTTTTCCTCCCACATATACTTGCAGCAGTAGTGATGGAGCTGATTCGACAGTAGCGATGGTGATCGATTATAAGTGTGATTGGGATTGTTTGTACGTAATTAAGGTTGAATTAATTAATAAAATAATTACATAATAATTAGTCATTAGTTTTTTTATGGAATAATTAATAATTAGTTAAGAAGTTAATTAAATCATTAATTTAAAAAAAGTAATTAATTATTATTTAAAAATGTAATATTTGAATAAATCAATCTTATGGGAAGAATTACTAATTATTATTTAAGTAATTTACTAATATACTAATAATAAGTTTGAAGACTTGATATCATAGGACTTTAAATAGTCAAGTAAAGTAATAAGTGGGAAGAATAAAAAAAAATTTAAATAACTAATTTCTTAGTAACTATTTAAGCAAGCAATTAACTAATATACTAATAATAGATTTCAAAACTTGATATTTAAACAGTCAAGTAAACAAACATAAGTAATTAACTAATTCAATAAAATGTTTTATTAATTAAAATTAATTCAAAAATTAAATGATTTAATAAAACGTTAGACGAATAATTATGCAAATTTTGTTTGGACAAAGCTTTGTTTATGATGGTTGCTTAATTATATGTTTAACTGTTTGCTATTATTGTCAAACTTTATGCAAATTATACCTGTACTAAAAGTTTTATTTTAATTTAGAGTATAATTAATACATACTTGAGGAAAACCTTAGTTTCCCGTTCGAGGTTCAATATTATTGACCATGTGTACTCATGGTTATGATATCACTTATTTTATTGAATCTTGAATTATCCAATAGGGATAGTTTGGGAAGAAACTTTTTCCCCACCAAATACTTTTTGTCCAATCGGTTTGATACATTTTCTTTTGTTCTCTGGGTCCATACTTGATTGTGGTATCTTACTGCAATCAAGTCGTGTACTTGGAGACCGATGGGAAGTGCTGTCGAAATTTTGTCAACTATAAGACATGAGAAGTAATGAGTAACTAATATAATACAGTAGTGAATTTTTTTTTCTCGAATGGGATAGGGCCATACCTTTTAAAGAAAGGGAGCTATTTGACGTCATACAATCATGTTTACGTCATTTTATCTGACTTAACAGAAGGATGGAATATTTTCCCTCGAGCTGTAGTTGGGTGTATGTTAGGAACGAGTCTTCCACGGTGTCCGAAACAATCATTTGTAGATGGAGTTGAGGAGTGTATGTCCAAAGCTAAGCAACATTGTGATTATGCCGAAGAGGGGGGATTAGATGTCCATGCATAAAGTGCAATTGTACAAAGGTTTCGAGTGATGATGAAGTAAAGGTACACCTGTATCACCGTGGTTTCAAGCCGAATTATTGGATATGGACTGATCATGACGAAGATTTGCCAAATATTGATCTATATGAAGTCGGTGGTGATGATCACGACATAGGTGCATCAGGCAGTGGATTACATGACGATTATGTCGAACAACTCTAGTCAATGTAGTGGATGGTGGATGATTGTCTCGGGCAACGTAGGACTTTTGAGGCGAATGAGTCGGATGACTTGGAAGAGCCTCCTAATGAATTAGCGTAAAGATTCTACAATCTATTGCTATAGACAAATAAGCCATTGTTTGAAGGGGTGTCAGATTCAAAATTATCAATTTGTGTTAGGGTTTTAGCTTGCAAGTCCAATTGGAATGTCCCTGAGCAGTGTTTGGAATTTTTTTTGTAAAATGCTTCAAGATCTGACACCCTTCAAAGGGATGTTGCCAAAAAGTTATTATGATGCGAAGCGGTTAGTGTCAAAACTGGGGTTAGGGGCTAGGAGGATTAATTGTTGTCCGAACGGGTGCATGCTTTATTATGATAGTGATTCGGGTACAAATGATAGCGCACTTGAAGAATGTAAATTTTTTCAGACACCTAGGTACCGTGTCGAAAATAGTGACCATAGTAAGAACAAACCAGTTCCTACGAAGGTAATGTTCTATTTGCCAATAATTCCAAGGTTGCAGAGAATGTTTGCATCAATGCAAACTGTGAGACAGATGAGGTGGCATTATGAAAATAGAAGTAGCACGGGCATTTTACGTCACCCTTCTGATGGTGGAGCCTGGATGCACTTCGATCAGGTACACCCTGATTTTGCATCAGATCCTCGCAGTGTACGACTTGGGCTGTGCTCAGATGGTTTTACCCAGTACATTCAGGCGTCAGCCTCGCCATATTCATGTTGGCCAGTAATTGTTACACCATACAATCTTCCTCCCGAGATCTGTATGTCAAAGCCGTATATGTTTCTGACTTGTTTCATACCGGGTCCATCTAATCCGAAGGCTGGCATTGATGTATACTTGTAGCCTCTGATCGATGATCTGAAGAAGTTGTGGGCTAGTGTGTTGACGTATGACATTTCAAAGAAGTGAAACTTTATGATGAGGGCGGCACTGATGTGGACTATCAATGATTTTCCTGCATATGGCATGCTCTCTGGTTAGGGGACTCACGGTAGATTGGCTTGCCTGTATTTCATAGAACATGGAAAGGTTTTTATCCTAAGATATGGTGGCAAAAGTTCCTGGTTAGATTCTCATTGTCGGTTCTTAGATCATGATCATCCCTGCCGACTGAATACCCGAGCATTCAAAAAGAATTAGACAGAAGAAGAAGGTCCACCGCCTTTGTTGACTCCTAAACAAATTTGGGGTCGGATTAACGATATTCCAAAAGTCACTGATGCTGGTGTGTCAAAATTACCGGGGTATGGAGAATGTCATAAATGGACAAAACAAAGTATTTTTTGGGAACTACCGTACTGGAAGGATAACCTGTTAAGACATAACCTTGATGTGATGCACATTAAGAAGAATTTCTTTGACAACATTTTTAATACGGTTATGAAAGTGGCTGGCAAGACAAAGGATAATGATAAGGCAAGGATGGACATAGCTCTATACTGTAGATGAAAGGATTTGGAGCTGAAGCCGCAGCCAAATGGAAAAATGGTCAAACCAAAAGCTTGTTACACTCTAACCATCGATGAAGCAAAGTCTGTTTGTCAGTGGTTAAAAGAACTTAGGACGCCCGATGGTTATTCCTCTAATTTGGCATGATGTGCTGATGTTAAAACTGGGAGGCTTCATGGGATGAAACATCACGATTGTCATGTATTCATGGAGTGTTTTCTTCGTATTGCTTTCAGTTCGTTGCCCCCGCATGTTTTGAACCCGCCTAAAGAAATCAGTCATTTCTTCAAAGATCTATGCTCTGCAACTTTAAGGATGGATGGTCTGAGGAGGATGGAAGAAAACATTCCAAAAATTCTATGCAAATTAGAGAATATATTTCCCCCAGGTTTTTTTTATTCAATGGAACATCTCCCTGTCTATCTTGCATATGAAACAAGGCTTGGTGGACAGTACAATATATGTGGATGTATCCGTTTGAAATGTAATATTATTACATTTTCACATTTAAATAATTAACGTCCCTTGAATAATTTCTTGTCGCTAATGTTTTTTTATTACTTAGATTCATGGGCGACTCTAAACGATCTGTTAAAAACAAGGCCAGGGTTGAAGGATCAATAAATGTGTCTTACACCGTGAGACAACCCATTTCTATTCCAACTATTTCAACAACTTTATGTTGGCACCAAGAAATATTAGGAATGAGGTAGATGCTGATAATGCAGGGTTTCCTTATATGCTATCTGTATTTAACCTTCCTGGTCGTCATGCTAGCAAGGAGGTTATTTACTGGTTAAGTGATTAGGAGTATGCATCGGTCCATGTTCATGTCTTGATAAATTGCACCAAGGTGAAAGCATACCATGAGTAAGTTTCAACCAATCACTTTTGAAATAATATATCATATGTTATATCGATTATCCCTTAACACATCGTACACATGCAGATTTTCCTGAATGGTTCAAGCAAAAAGTTGTTAAGTCACAAAGTGTCTGACTCGTGTGTGTTTTGATGAACCCAAACATTAAGCAAAAGATTTTAATTGAACTGTCTGAGTATTGCTAATCATCTACTTGAGATGTGCAGAAAGAGAAATAATCTTAGCAGATAAACTCAACTAAAGGATCAAGCATAGTGTATGCGTTTGATCTCTGGAAGCTTAATGCACGATGTAGACTAATGCATCTGAAAAGAGATTTAAGCTCTGAAGCACTAAGGCCAACATCTTATCTCAGACTCCATGTCCTTGAAGAAAGTAACTAGGAGCAAGAAGGCAAAAACTACTCCTAATCTAGCATCTTCAAGATTGAAAGATGAAGACAGTGCATCATCTAATCAATCAGTTGTTCATGAGAAGACTATGTCAAAGAATGAAGAGTGATATACTCAAGATCTCCATATCGTCTCTCAGATTTAAAGATCATGGAAAATATCTAAAGCTATACACTGATCAAATACTCTTCAAAACAATAAAGAGTACAAACACAATCTTCTGAAGAAAGTTGAAAGAATATATATCAAGATTACAGACTAAATCTTCAATAAAGACTCACATCAAAAAGTGCCTGATTATTCATAGGATGTGTCTGGACTTTTGATAGAATCAAGATTTCCACACATGTCAGAATGATTCAAAGGACTCAAAGGATGTTCAAGTTCATATCTCTCGCTTGAAAGACGTGAAGTTCAAAAATTAAGTAACGTTCAAAAAGAGAAAATGATTTTCGAAGAAATTACTTGGAATCTGAATGGAAGTATTTCATTGAAGAAATAAATTAAAATATTAGTATATTACTTTATTCCTTATTTTGTATCGAGTACATAAAAGAAGAAAAGACAAAGGACAATGCTGCAAAATGTCTCTTATGCAATAAAGAGAAAAGCACCTTTATCTGAGCTTTCCTAAGTGTTGCATAAATAAGGAAAGAAACACTGCCCGAGTAAAGAAAGCATGTCTGCTATGCTCTGCAGTCAACACAGGACTTCCAATGTTCTCAAACATTAATGACCAAGTCAGAACGACTATTGTTTATCCAAAGGATAAAGAAGAACTCTGACCATGCCTCAACGGATCTATTGTGGTCAAGTATAAATAGAAGATGTCGAAAACCTGAAGAAGTATGAGACATAGATTGAACATATGAGAAACAATATTCAAGTTATATACTCTCTCAAGAAGAAGCTTTCCCATAGAGAATACCATATAGATTGAAAAGCTCTTATCACTCCCATCATCTTCTCTCCAAGTTTCAAATCATCTAGCGAAGAACTCGTCTGCAACTCACCTGATCTTAAATTTGTATTCACTCACTGAAGTGTTATTTGGTTGAATTGCTGCAATATTGAAGTTGTGCTTCAAGCAATCCAATCTCCCTGAGCCCGAAGAGGCTTATTTCAAGAATACTTGTAACACCCCGTTTTCTCGTCTCTTGACTGGTAATTATAGTTTATATTATTGTCGGGGATCTAGAAAATGATTTTGAGGAAAACAAAATCATAGTTGAGACCTTCTATATCGAAAGAAGTTAAGGTTAAATTTTGGGTTTAAAACTCAGACGGAAACCGGTCTGCGTTTTCGTTGACAGTATAATTTTGTATTGGCAGAAACCCTAATTTGACCCGAAACTGAGAAATTCTAGATTTTATCATTATTTCAATGATAAAGTTTATTTTCAAAATGTTCGCGCAAAAATAAAATATTATATTTTAGTCGGGCGAATTTTGGTGAAAAACAATCGAAAACCTAAATGGGGTAAACGACGGAGCCGGATACGGAACTTCAGAGATAGAACTGGATATTGGAATTGATGGGGCAAGCATTTAACCTCAAGTGGTGAGTCACATAGTGAGTCACCACCATGACTATCCCTTGTAATGATGGGTTTTGAACAAAATATCTAAAATCCTATGTGAAGTTACCTTATTGTCCTTTCTTGTCCATTAAGTGTAATTGTTCATTTTTCCCCTCTTGCTCTTGTAAATTTCGACCAAGCCTTCTTGGATAAGCATTCTTTCACTTCATTCTAGATGATCATGATGGTTACGAAGACACCTAAGCATTTGAAGTTATTTTCTAACCTAACCAAAAACCATGATTACTACTTAAGGTTAATAGCCAAGACAATTCCAAATTGACTTCTCTTCCCACTTGAGTGAACCACAAGGCCAACTCTCTTCCACACCCTTCATCCTATTCATTTCATCTTATCATGATGACCTTTGACAAAATATCTAAGTTAGTTTATATTATTTTCTAACTCAACCTTCAACCATGATTAACAAACTATGATTTGCACACAAAAATATCTTCTCCCTTCCTTACCACCAAGTTTCGGTCACCTCCTCACTTCCACACACTTCACTTCATTTCTTCAACTTATCGCCTTTGTAAGAACAAAACTCTTTTCCTTCCACTAAGAACAAGATTCGGCCAACATCCCGAAGCCATGATCCATTCATTTGTTTCAAAAACTAAGAGTAGATCCTTACTCCTCTTATCATTCTAAGACTCTCTTATCTAACAAGAAAATCCATTTAGAGCTTGATTTCAAAATAGGTTTTACATGACCATTCAACCATTCATTTGTTTCACAAACTAAGATCATATCCATCATCCTCTAGCCATTCTAGACATAAGCTATGTCACACAAAAATCCCTTTTGAGCCTTCTACAAAAATGGATATTTCTTGGTCAAGAACACCAATCACTTGATCATCAACCTTTTGGCTTGAGTTTGCAAGCAAGAAAACCGTGAGCTACCTTGGTGGTTTAGCTTTAAATTGTTTGAGTTTGATTAACTACAAAAGGTATGGGGGAGAATAACCTTCATCTACTATATTGTGGGTGTGTGTGTGGTTTATTTGATTATTGACTTGTTTTGAAACCCTAAGTCAAAGGGTTGTCTATATGTGTGTTTATGTGATCCTCTTGGAGGAATGGATGTCATGATTGTGGTTGTTGTGTGGTTATAATTATTAAAGTATATGCTTGATTGAAACATGCTTATTTGTTAAAAATTCATGTTTGGCTTTCTTGAATCATGAATAGGAAAGTATGCTTAAAATGTTAAAGTATATGCCATGAACTTATGTATTGATACATGGATATGTATATATGACTGTGAGCTTGTTTAGTGAAGTGAGAACCTTCACTATGTTGATTCTTGGTTCGGTCAAGGCTAAAAGAAATGGCATGACAACCTTAATTTCATCAATCTATGTAATTCTAATCTTGTTTAAAGGTTTGAAAAGGAATAAAACCAAGAAGAAAATAATGTTTTGAAAAACTGTTTTCATAGTGTTGAAATCTGACTTTTGAGGTTTCAAGGACCCCAAAATAGTTTTAATTTGAGTTTAGGTCTTAAGAGAACAAAAAATCGTATCATAATGGACCTAAAAATGGAATTTCTAAAAGAGTCGGATGTATAAAATGAACCAAGGTTCCAATTTCGCCCCAAACTATTTTAAACAGTTTGAAACTGTTTTTGAAGTCCATTTAAGTGTCCAAAGATTCCAAAATGAGTTTCTGACCCTTAGATTTAAAAATCATTGAAAAAGGAATTACACGATTTTCGAACTTAGCGACGTTCGGTAGAGTTCTAGAGTTTTTGAGCAAACCGTAACATGAAGTTTAAAATCAGTATTTTAATATCTTAACATGGTTATTGTAACTAAGGAAAGTGGAACATTCGAGTAAAAGGATTATATTTTTGAAAATACAGAGTTTTGGCCCTAAATATAGTAAAAAGGGGCAAAAACCGTCTTTTAAGTATTTCAAGTATTTTCGAGAAACTATTTTGAGAAGTTTGGTACTAATGTACCTAAGTTCAAATCTTATTTCAAAATGGTTTAGTTCCAGCCAAAGAGTTTTGATTTTATGCCAAAGAGACTTCTGTCTTTCAAGAGTAGAATTTCAAGTATCATCACGAACTTGTTTCGAGAAATATCTATGTGCCATTGATTGACTTATGGTCAAAATGATTTGATTTTATCTAAAGGTTTTGGTTTTAAGCCAAAAAGGATTTTAGTCTTCAAAGTCTAATATTTACAGTAAAGTGTAAAACCTAAGTCATGGATGACTTAGTGAAAATGTGAACTTAATGATTTATGACTTATGGTGAAGCAAGACCATTTGCCATAAAGTGTGGATAATTCAATATCCATACATCCATAAGAATTAGTGGACTCAGAATGATTTGATTTCTTGGAAGCCAAGCAAAAGGCTCCATTAGAAAAGTGTAAAGAAATAAATGATTAGACTGTCGATCCATTTTCATAATGTGTTAAGACTTGTAAGCAAGTGCCTTAAAACATCTTTACACAAATATGGAAAGTCTGCTTGAGAATTGTGGTTCAGCGAAGGGCTGGTGATTAGGACCCGAGAATATCGTCCGTTAAAGATTGACATCAAATGGATTCCGGTAGAATCACGAGGTTATCCGGTGGATAGACCAATTGGATGTATTCCGGCAATTTTGCCCAAATACATAGTTGATACTATGTTCAGTAAGGCCATTGTGCCTAGGAAGCAGAGCTTCCCAATTGTAGAGGTTTCAGAAAGTGCCCAATGTTTTATAGAGAGTTTGAGATCACATGTGATTATGATTGTACGTACATTATGATTAAAGCCTTGTGTGCCATGATAGCCACACATGGTGCCTGTGGTGGGCGTATGTGAAACCTGTACTAACCATTTCCTTTCCAAAATGTCAATTAGCTCCGGAGTTAGGATCAAGAATTGCTTGGGGCTGTGTAGGTATGAAACTATACAGTTTCATTCAGTTTTTTCTCTATTCTCGTCCCTTGGTGGACAAACCGTGTCCGATACGCTTAATAAGCTTACCGTTTAGTTTGGTATTGTATATTCTTGGAGTTTTTATCTGTGGAATGAGAATGAAGATAATATGAATATATGTATGCTGTAACATGTATGTGGGTCGTACCACTGCTTGCCTGCTTTATGTGTATGATGAATGGGGATCTCACCTCATTTTCTGTGTTTTCTGGTCTTCTGTTTATTTTATGTTCTGCAACGAAGACGGTAGTACTGCTCCATGCTTTGGATATGAGACGGACCAGTCATGGGGATGCATCTTCAGGGACCAGTATATGGAAAATGTGAGAGCTCAACCCCAGCGTGATGATTTATCGTCCTCAGTTGTTATTGTTGTACAATGATGACACCTTGTCGTCGTTTTGTACAGGCCAGCATGATGAGTCCTTGTGTTTAGAATTTTTTGTGGAGCTGCATCTCCAAGGTTATTTATGTTTTTATTAGTCACGTTATTTTAATGGCGTTGTTATTTTTGCCTATTGTCCTTTCTGTCTTTACATGACTTCTATCTTTTGAAAGAATTTATCAAGGTACTATGTAGACACGGAGAATGTATGATTATTTACTACTAATTTTCTCATTTTCTGGATGTATATGTTTTAGGCCTATTAATGTTTGGGAGAAATGTTAATAAGTATTAAAGTATTATTTAATTTCTTATTTGCAAAAAGTAATAATGAAAAATAAAATTGTATCTTTAGAAAATTTATTTTCTACGTTAAACGATATTGCGATAATGTCACAGACAATGTAGCGCCCGAGAAGGGTGTTACAATACTTGTTGAGCCTGAAAAGACTAGGTGTGCAAACAATACTTGTGGTTGAGCCTGGAGAGGCTAGCTTTGCAAATAATACTCGTCTGTAACCTTGATCAGTTATAGTGTTAAAACTTGGTGAAACCAAGGATTGGATGTAACCCAAAGGTTGTGATGAACCAGGATAAATCTGTGAGTATTCTCTTCCCTAAACTCTTTACTTTACTTACAAGTTATTTATCGGTTGTTACTAATTATCTGGGGAGTGTTTATAGTTATCTCTTTTAGTTCAACTTGTTGAAACATGTGTCTGTGTCAAAGTGTCTTATCTGCACTGAATTTTGTTTTGTACTTGAAAAACTCTGATTTGCGAAAACACTATTCAACCCCCTTCTAGTGTTGTTTTGTGCCATTTCACAAGTAAGTATCATATCACTTACCAAACATTACCATGCTTTATTGCTGATTAAACATTATTTATTTAATATGACTTATATATTCGTAGGTGTATCAGCAACCATTAAGTGTGACAAATCAATACTTGAGAGATTTAGCCTACTAGCCCTATAGCCATGTTAAATCATGACATACGTACTGTGTCAATGGGTACAAATTTAACACTGATGAATGGAACGTGGGCAAAAAGACAATCAATAACGGGGTTTACGTACAAGGTGAAGGTAGTGGTGATTTCTATAGGGTCATAAAACACATATACAAGTCAGAATACAATACTACTACTTATCCCAAGAAAGTAGTGCTGTTTTATTGTAACTGGTTTGATCCATCGAGTAGAGGAACAAAGGAGCATCCCAAGTATAGAACTGTGTACATTCGCATGGCAGGAAGATATCAGCAGTTTGATCCATTTATAATTGCTTAGAATGCAAAACAAGTTTATTATGTCCCTTATCCAGCAATGCGAACGGACAAACGAGGTTGGTGTGTTGCTGTCACAACCAAGCCTAGGGGTCGCATAGAAATCGATGATGCAGAGGATGAGACGCCTTTCCAGGTGGATGAATCATCACATGTCAATGAAGTAATTGAGGTCAAGCGTATTACTGGCATGTTTGGATCTGAAGCTGATGGAGAAGAAGTGGTCATTGGTAATCAGTAATCAATGCATGCATCATCAGGGGAAGAAATTGAAAGTGATGACTCAATGGAAGAAGTCGGATTGAGAATTAGATGACGATACTGAGTCTGAATAGGAACTTTGCTGTTAAGTACTTTTATTGTATTTTAAATATATGCTTATGCAATTAAATGTAAGACTTAACAAATTTAAATGTTAGATACTATTACTTATATGTATATTTTGATTACTTGTTAGATATCATTTGATTTATTATTTTTACATTGATTCATAGTTGTCCTATAAAAATGGATTTGTCAGTATCAGGAGGACAGCCGCCCCGCCTCCACCGCCTAGCGGTGATAAGGGTAAGGGGAAGGCTAAGCTGGGACGATACATTGTCAAGTCCCAGGTACTAGCTTTTGCTTCTTCTTCTTTCGCACCCACCCCCATCCCAGCTGCACCCACCCCAACCCCTACAACACCCTACCCGACCCATACTACACCATCCCCGACCCATAGTACACCATCCCCGACCTATACTGCAACCACTCGTTTCGGGCCATGACGCTTACTTGCCGACTACTCGCTGCCCTCTACTGCACCCACACCACATCCTCCACCACCATCATCTGCTGCACCAGCCACACAGCCAGCAGGATTGTCGTTTATGCCTACTCCTGGCATGATGCCATATTCAGACCCGGCCATTCCATCCTCATCATCCGTGCCCCAGGATGATCATGGCACATCATCGTCTGTGCAGCAGTCGGCCCCGCCAGAGGCCGTGCCGAAGTGGGCCAGGATTCCGACACCTGAGGAGCGACCATGGATCCGACCTGTTAGTGGAGCGTAAGTAATTTTTTTTAATTTAATGTTTTATAAGAATTAATATTTTTGTTATTATTCAATATATTTGTTGTTTGTCATATTGTTTATTTTTTTTTAAATCATAAACTTGTTAGGTGGATCCCATCGAAAGTGGGATTGAGGGCAGTTACTCACTCCATCATGCACCATTATGGTCGCTTCTAGCCATAATGCGGGAAGATACCGCTGGACGATAGAGATCGTATCTTTAGACAATTCGGGGTAAGATGTTTATTATTTCTTATAATTTTATATTTGTTTTTCAAGCATTTTATTTATTTTATTGTATAATTTTATTAATTTTTTTCCCTTGTTAATAGGACCTTGTGCGTTGGCACTCGGAGCATACCACAGAGATACGTGCTATCTTTGAGGATAGAGCAAGTCGTAGACTGAGGGACATGCTCCGGGAGCGTATGCAGAGCCACATACGTCCAAATTACATCGGCCCGAACATCTGGGCCTAGTTATGTGCGCACTGGGACTCTCCAGCTTACAAGCTAGTCTACGAGCATGCAAAGAGGAATCCAGCTTCTGAGACATGAGTGGTTCGATTAACCATGTCCAGCATGCTATGAACATGGTATGCATATGTAAATAATTAAGTTTGTAAACTTTATATTTTTATTAATAATTAATTTTATAATTAATTGATTTTTTTCGTGTGTTGTTTGCAGGCAGGAGCAGTTGGGCGGTCGGTTGATGTGCCTACAGTCTTTACACAGACCCATATACGTGGAGACAGCGGCGAGTTTGTTGATGGGAGGTCCAGGCGGACTGTGGTGAGCTTTAGTGTTTTTTTTTATACTTTTATATTACATGTTATTATTATATTTTAATAACATAATGTTTTTTATTTATTGATCACAAGAGAAGTTCTATGCCAGGTTTAGTCAGGCAGTGTCTGAGGCTGCCTCTTGCTCTGGTGCCTCAGGTCCTTCCTAGCTCGATCCCGTCGAGGTAAAGACTACAGACCCAGGTGTGGATTGATGTGGCCGGCGGGAAGAAGAAGGGGTGCGGATTTACGGTACTGGGAGCCTAGCTCGTACCTTCCGTCGGGGGATACTGAGCTGGATGATTCAGGAGCCTTCATCCTCTAGTTCACAGGATACGGAGGAGGTGCAGCAGTAGAGGGAAGCGAATGAGCGCATGAGGGAGCTGATGAAGGCACTCTCACCGGTGGTCGGGCTATGCTCGATGTGCTCCCACCAGAGAGGCGCACCGCTTTGCAGGGGGTCCTCCAGAATACCGAGGTACTGCACAACAGCAGGATGCCGGTGTGTCGTCTCAGCCGCAACCTGATGGTCATCTTATGCCGGATCTCTCCCCCAGCCAGGACGATGATGATTATTATGATGAGGATTATAAGGATAGTTATAATTGTAGGGTTTTGTAGTTGTAGGGTTATTTTGTACCAATTTATGTATGGATATTGATGTTTTTTTTAAATTAATAATTAAAAAAATTAAATTAAATTAAATTAAAGTAATAATCAATAATTAAAAAAATTAAATTAAAGGAAAAAATTAATTAAATTTAAATTTTTTTTAAAAAATAATATTACCGACGGACATTTCCGTTAGTAATCATTAAAAGATTACCGACAGACATTTCCATCGGTAGTTCCACTCTTCCGACGGACTACCGACGGAAATTCCCACGGTAAGGTTACTGACGGCCTTTTTCGTCGGTAATAGGCCATCCCTCCAAAGGAGTTACCGACGGACTGCCCAATTCCTTCAGAAATGGGTACCGACAAGCTTATTATCGATGGATCCATCGGAAATACATCATTACCGACGGCTTTTAGGCATTTCCGACTGCTTTTGTCCGTCGGTAATAAGCCTTTTTTTTGTAGTGGATTGCCTCCAAAGAAGAACTTGTAACTCCAAATTGCAAACAGTTCCATACCAAATAGTTTTAATTGATTGAAGAAATAAATTCTTTTTCATGCAATTTTCATGCTTACTTTTGCTCATTATTCAATATTAACAAGGATTTAAATCACATATTATTTGATTAATGGAAGTTGACCGAGTTGAAAGTGGAAGGCATATTTGATGTTCAATTCGTCAATATGCTCGAATGAGATGTTCAGGATTTTTAATCAAGAAAACCAACGCTTTTTACATTATACATACTAATATCTATATATAAGCAAAACAAATGAAATACCTAACTCCTAATAGTCTAACATGTATGTGTTTGTCGCTTTATTTCGACTAACTACCCTTAACCTATTCTAAAACTTAAAATATATATGGTAGAGATAAATTTACTAACATTTGGATACATACGTAGAGACCAAATTAAAAACATGCATTGCGTCCCAGAACAAAAACATTAGTTAAACCACGTGACAAAATTGGGAGAGTTATTCAAGGTCAGCCAAAACTGAAGCTGAACTATTTATTTAATCATATCCAATTCAGTGACATAACAAACGATGCATTATTTAAATGTTTCCCATTCAAGGGCAAATCAAACTGCCACATGGCAGGGTGCAATCGTTTAGACACACACACATATAGTAATTAAGCAAACACACATCAAATCCTTATTTCAATTTAACCAAAGCAAATTTGGGTCAATGACTCAACCTTTGATGCCATCAGGAGTATCACGATGGCAGCACTTGTAATTAACCGATGTCACTTCCATCACACGTCCACAAGAGGCATTTGGGCATGTTATGGTTGCTATGACATTTGAAGGGTAGTTATCAATATTCATATAAGCGCATGGTTGAGGAGCTGCTGGTAGATCTTTAACTATGCTATCATAGTATTCTTTGAATGCTATGTCAAAGCCTTCTTTCTCAAGCACATTTTTTTTCCATTCATTAAAATGTGCCACAGTCTGATACATAGGTTCACCATGACCCAGAACCTTTAGGTGAGACCCTTTACTTAGAAGTGCCCATCCTTGTGTATCCTGTTTGAGGCAGAGCAAACTCTTGACAACTTGCTGAATCTCATCATCTAACTTCTCAAATTGCTTTGTTTGTCTCTTGCTTTCTATGCCCATCCAGAATCGAGAAATTTTCTTGGGGTCATCCTTTCCAAGTTGATAAGCATCTATTATAACGTCTTCCCTCTTGATTGTATCTTCATCCCTCTTGATTTTGTCCACTGCCTGCTTGAATTCTTGGATCCACTTATTGTCATTTCCTCCATATATGAAGATGTACCTGTCCCCTTTGACCTGCCCCACATGGCATAGCATAGATAATTAATCTCATGGATTTCATAAATTAAGTAATAATATATATATATATATAATTATTTGAGAAAATTTTAAATAGGTTCATATACTTTAAATGTTTGTATTGGGATCCTTAATTAAATTAAACTTATAAATAATTTGTAATTAGGTCTCTCGGGTAACCGAGTAATGTTTCATTAGCACATTTCACAGTTCAAAAATTTTATCATACAGGAATCTAATTACAAATTATTTTAATGTTTGAGACCCGATTACAACCATAAAATCTAATTACAAATTATTTACAAGTTTAGGGACTTAATTATAAACTTTGAAAATATAAGGACACATGACCTGTGGAGTAATTCAACCTTTATATGTAACTAATTTGAATACATATATCCTAATATATATTTCTCTATCTCTTTTACTGACCAAAAATGTGACATCATATATATATATATGGTGTGGTGTCACGGTTTTTTGATTCTCCAAGAGAAAAAAATAGCTTCAAATATAATTTAGATAGCAAGCGAAGTTTAAAAATGCGCACATAGCTAGAATATTTGGGCATGTGTGGGAAAGCTTGTGCATACCTGAACATCAAGATTTGTTCTCTTTATTTCATCCCAAAACCACTTCCATTTCTGATTAATACGATTACCATCTTCTTTCCCAAACGGGAATGCCTCAATCCCCCATTCAAAAATAATGTGCATGGCATCATCATTTATCACTCTACCTTGTGGATTCACCACTGGGAGAATAGGCTTATTGGCATACTTCAAATCCTCTCTGATAAGCCTAATGCCTGGTAATGGAGCAAAGTTCTCCACCACGTACCATTTGATGCCACCATACTCCAAATGATGTCTAAACACATGCTTGTTGTGATTATCCCAATTATTCACAATGGGGATCCACAAAATCTTGAAGTCCTCTTTCTTGTAACCATTTATTTCTTTTGGATCTTCCAACAGTTTCTCATGAATGTAATTTAAGAGGCGAATCTCGTCTCCCACACTGTCCAGGCTCGAAAGGAACAGCAAGACATGCTTCTGCCTGAAGACTTCAATGCCCTATTTACGACCAAATTTAAAAGAAAAAAAAAGTACAAAAAGAACATACATAGTGATCATTAATCATTAGCCCTTGATTCTAAGAGGGAACTTTAACAATTGAACACTGAAAAACTTTAATTGAAGAATAGAGTCTTGTTAAAGAAACAACAAAAGAAATCTGTGTTGGAAAATTAGGTCTTTTTATATAATAAATATACAAGTTTCTCTTACAAACTTGTTCTTTTGATTCATTAACCAATATCATTAAGCGACTGATTAGCATTTTCAATTTTCCTTAAAGATACGCTACCATATTTATGTAAAAGGTCTTGCTAACGACCAAGTGTCCTAAAGGAGTTGATTTAAGAAACAATAAAAGAAAAGTTTATATTGGAAAATCAAGTAGTAGTGTAACACTTCTCAATATATTGGATTTTTTTTTTTGGTCATGTAAACTTTCTTATTTTGATTTTTTAACCAATACTTTTAGAACACTCGTTAGTATTATCCTTTGGTAAAATATACAATATGAGACTAGACATAAATAATATATAATGTTTTGATACTGAGTCTACTGACCACTTTAGTTCGGGTGCTGCCATCATACACTAGAGCATTCTGAGATCCGTTACGATGGATCAAAAGCTTCAGAAAATCTACAATATCTTTAGGCTTTTTAATGGCGTTCTTACGAATCCTGTAGTCTCCAGTCTCATCTGCAAAAAAATAATCATTAATTAGAGGGATTTTTTATTGAGCATTTGAGTTACATTGAAGGAACTATTCTAAAGCGCACTAGTTAAACACACTACCTATTTGCATCTTGGCATGGTCTAGATGCACCTTCAATCTGTCTAGAGCGGGAGAAAGCTTGGTACTAAACTTTGATAATTCATATTTGCTGAAACATAAAAAAATTCGAGTTATCATCTTATAAATAACTTTTGAAACGAAGAAGAAATGAGATTCTAAGTAAAATTTGTAGGAAAATTCTTACACACTGAACCAATCAAAATTTACGGATCAATTTAATTCTTTTAGCCTTACCCTGCGCGTCATTTTATATACTTAAGATAAAGTTGTTAGGTAAACTCTAAAGTAATCTATGACCAATGTGTTGATTCGATATGATTATATGAATATGGTTGGACGAGACTACTTAATGAAAATTGCAAGTGAGTCAGGAAAACTGATTCTCTCCATCTAATTACTTTCCATCATATACCTTCATCCAAGATCATAACCTTTATATATGTATTCAAGGGTCACAATTCCCCCGTCAAAAAAAAAAAAAAAAGGGTCACAATTTATGTTTCAACTCGTTTATGTGTGAGTTAAACATAAAGTCATGCATGATACATGGCCTATTTACATATTATGTGTTAGGGGAAATGTACTGATTAATCACCGTTGGGAGTATTATATAAGATGGTCAATGTGGTTTGGAGGAGGGATATATATAGGGTTGGGATGATAAAGAGGTCACAGGTTCAACTCCCCTCACTAACATAGCATACTAATTACTAACATTTGCCTATAAAAAAGAAAACTGATTAATCACCATTTTTCCTTCCATCCCTTTATATTTTACTTATTTTAGTAAAAGGAAAAAGAGAATGTGTATTAAAAAATGTGTGTCTCTTAGTTTATTATTTAAAAAAGAAAATAATGTAAAATTGATGTGATGAAACTAGTGTGTCACTATCAATATTATGAATGTAAACAACAGAGTTTTAAAATGATGTTTGAAATCACAGTTGAGGTTGCGATACTGTGATTTTTTTAAAAGTTTTGAAATTCCATCTATCGCAACCATAATTGTGGTCATTTCGATCATATTTTTTTTGTAATTGGTCACAATCACATAAAATATAATATAATGTTACCACAACCCGGATTTAAAACATAGTAAACTGGAGTTATCAAATCAAGTTATCAAATCAACTAGTTACATAGACAAGAACTTACTAAACACCATTGAAGTTGCTCGTGCAAGCAACAAGGGAAGCCACTGCCCAATAGACAACAAGGGGGATCTCTTGCAAGGCATCTGACAAAGCTGGCACATCCTCTGTGTCATGTCCTTCAGCAGACCAGATTCCCCATTGGTTGATTTTCTCAACCACTTCCTTTACGAGTTCCACCAAATTGTAAATATCGTTAAGATTAACCGTTCTGTGTTGAACTTGATTCAGCTGCTTCAATGTGTTTCCGAGTGGATCAGGTGTTGGAGCATAAAGGTTCCAGAAATTTCCATAGTCCAAAGAGAAAGCAGCAAGAGCTATTATTACTTTTGCATCCCAGGAGAAGGTTCTGAGTTGGTTAAGAATTCTCATTGTTGTTTGGTGTGCGTAATCCAACCCAGAAGGTATTGTTATCATCTGCCACCGTAATTATATAAATTATGTATGATAATTATAAAAAGCGAATACTAATAGATAAAATTATGTTTGTTGAGTTCTTGGAGAATACTAATAGATAAAATTGTGAATATGTGAGATAAAATATACCTGACATGAAATCAGCTTCAGGCTGCTGTATTCTGGTTGGAAATTGGTAATGAGATTTCTGTTTTCCAGAAGCACAGTGCTAGTGCTTGGCTCTTTCTGTACAAAAACCAAAAATACCACATCTTGCATCACCTTCCAACTAATAATACACTTTTTAAACATTTTTTAACATAATTTTTTTTAATTGTTAGATGGATTTTAATATTTTATTTGAGACCCACTAAATCTTATATTTTCTTTATTTAATAAGTCTCACTTAAACACCATTCAATAATAAAAAAATATATATAGTAAAGTAAGTGTTGAAAACAATATACTGCTAACATTAGTATTACAATTATATAATTTCATGGAAATTGGTCATATATAAACCTCATTTGTACTTATATATTCTTAGAATTGTATCGTTTCAACAAAAGATAAATTGGATCTTGTGACTATTTTCAAGCACAAAAAGTAGGCTTATTTTACCAAAAAATTACCAGGTGTCACTTGTTAAAGTGACATTTTTATATTTAAAATTATATTTAAAATTATTGGGTATTTAAAATTGACTAGATGAAACAAATAATGTATTCGACATTCTAAACAAATCACAATCATATAGTATTTTATTTTTTGAAAGGACAATCATATAGTAAAAGCAATGAAGATTGTATATACAATATACAAGAATAAATATTACAGAAGTGGGAGATGGAAAGGAAATTTACCTTCAGTATATAAGTCTCAAAAACTCGATGTGAGTGGGAGATAACACTCAACACCAAGTTGTAAAGGGTGTGCTTGTCACACACTTCATCATCATAAGTGTGGATCAGATAAACTTTTTCAAGGATGTCAGAGTCAAGCAATTCAAATGGGTTCGGCAGCAGAGACTTTTGTTGTGACAAAAGGGCAACTTGGTTGGAACTGGACATATTGGTGATCCAACCTGATATCTGCTTCTTAAGTTTGGATACAAGTGATGCATTGTGCTATTGTTGCTCGACCCTATTTATAAGTTAAGATTGCTTCAGAGCTTACACTTCGCATAATAACTTTAGTAGAGAGGAAGAGAGTGATCTGTTAAACTTAAAAAGCAAGAAAAACAATGCTGCTTCTACTGCACTGTAAACGTGAAACATGCAGCTTATGATATAGTTGATATGGAGTTCACAGTATATATACCCTTGCTGATTAGTGAGGTATGCAATATTGAAGGAATCAAGGAAAAAGTGGAAGTGAAGGGAAAGACACTCAAATTGTTGGGCTCTAGGATTGATTCACAGCATAAATTAAATGATATTGCAATGTGGCAATGAACACCAAAGTAGATATGACTGAGCTAGATCTACAAACTCACGCAGCGCACCGATACTAAATGTGTGCAAAGCGTAGAAAAAGAGAACACCAAATTTTAACTTGGAAAACCCTCCAATTTAGAGGGAAAAACCAAGGGACAAACTCCGAAAAATATTTCACTATATTAAAAGAAATTACAATATATCCTCTCCACACTCTCTAACACAAGTGATACAAATATAGTGTTTCCCATGAGACCCACTCCTATTCAAATATTGCAACTTAGCAATACCAAGGAGTTATAGAAATGATACCTACCCCACTGTATTTTTCTCACACTCTCAGGATTTACTCACACTCTATTTTTCTCTCTCACTCTGAGAAGCTCTTGCTTTTCTGCTTCTTGCTTGTTCTACTTCGAATGAATGAAAGATTGCTCTATTTATAGAGCCTTCAGCAGTGTGAAAACATTGCATCAAATCCGGCTCCGCTCACCGGCCTATGCATATAGCTACTCCATTTTTCTTCATGTTTGATATGCAAATTTGCAAAACAGATTTTCATTTAATGTTGCCATGCATTCATTTGACTTTTCAAAGGCAATGGCCTGGACCCTACAATTCTCCCCCTCCAGCCATTGGGGAAAATAATCTTGAAGCAACCATATGGGATTCATGCCGATTAACTCGGCAAAAAGTTGAAGCTTTTCGCGCATCACAACTTTGATCAACATGTCAGCATGGTTTTTGTCTGTGTGAATCTTTTCCAGCTTGAACTGTTGTTCTTCTACTGCTTGACGTAGTCAATGGTATCTAACATAAATGTGCTTAGTATGCGAGTGGTACACTGCATTCTTGCTTAAATCTAAAGCGCTTTGACTGTTGCAATGGATAACGGACCTTTCCTGCTTCATTCCCAATTGTTCAAGGAATCTCTTCAACCAAGGCATTTCCTTACCAGCTTCAGTCATAGCAATGTATTCTGCTTCGGTAGTAGATAAGGCAACACACTTTTGCAATTTGGATTGCCATGATACAACTCCGCTTGCAAAAGTGAACAAGTATCCTAAGGTAGATTTCCTACCATCTATATCACCTGCCATATCTGCATCTGCATACCCTTCTAGAATTGTTTATGATCCTCCAAAGATCAAGCACATTCTAGATGTACCTTTCAAATTTCTCAAGATTCACTTTACTTCTTCCCAATGGTCTCTACCAGGATTGGAAAGAAACCTGCTAACAAATCCAACCGAATGAGCGATATCCGGTCGGGTACAAACCATATGGCATACATCAGACTCCCAACTGCAAAGGAGTAAGATATAACAACCATATCTTTCTTTTCTTTCTCACAAGCGTGGTAACTCTTTCTGTTGTGTTTAAAGTGATTGGCCAATGGTATGCTAACTGACGTAGCATTTCCCATATTGAATCTTCCTAGAACCTGCTCCACATATCATTCTTGTGATAACCATAGCTGTTTAGCCTTTCGGTGTCGTAAAATCTACATACCCAGAATTTGCCTTGCAGGGCCTAGATCCTTCATATCAAAGGATTTTGACAACTCTTTCTTCAAATCACCAATCATCTTCGCATCTTGTCCCACTATCAACATATCATCTACATATAGAAAGAGGATGATGAATTTTTCACCTGGAAATGTTTTGACATATACACAATGATCTGCATCAATCTTGGTATATCCATGGCCCATCATGAATGAGTCAAATTTCTTGTACCACTGTTTGGGAGCTTGCTTCAAACCATACAAACTCATCTTTAATCTACAAACCATTTGATCCTTTCCAGCTTCTTCAAATCCTTTCGACTGATCCATGTAGATCTCTTCCTCCAAATCTCCATGGAGAAATGCAGTCTTCACGTCTAACTGCTCAAGCTTCAGATCCAAGCTAGCTTTCAATCCTGAATTTGACACAGGAAAACACAAGAAAGAGGGTTGAATTGTGTTTCTGAACAATTTTTCGAAAAACCTTTCTTAAAACCTTTTTGAAAGCAAGAATAGAAATAAACACACAGATTAAGATATCTTTTCAAAAGAGTTGACAAACTCAGATCCAATTCCCCACAATTAGTATAATCAAAAGCTGTAAAGAGATAAGGATAGAAAATTCACGAAGATGATTTATCCTGGTTCACTCTCTTCCAACCAAGAGCTCCGTCCAATCTCTTCTACTTGAAGGTATTCTCCACTATAATCCAATAGCTTACAAGTATTCAACACCTCTTCAGGCTTACAAGTATTCTTTTCAACCAAGCCTCTTCAGGCTCACTCTAACTTAGAGATTTAAGATTTTGATCTACGAAAATCACTATGTGTGAGGGTACGAAAGTTTAAGATCAAGGTTACAAAGCAATCTAGAAAAGATTTGACAGAGTTTATGCACTTTAAATAATTTTTGCTTGTTCAATTTCGGTCACCTTCTTTACTGGGGTCGTCCAGTATTTATAGAAGGTCTTCAGCTTGAGCTCTCTTCTGTGAATATATGCCTTGACAAGTACTTTAGTTTTGATGAATGACAAAAGGGAAAGGTCCAGAAGGACTAAAGTGCAAAAAGCGAAAATTTATAAAGCAAGCAAGCACGAGGGGCAAAATGGGCATTTCAGTATTTGTATTGATTGTTTTAGAAAAGTGTGTAAATGGTAAGTAGAGTTCTCAACTTAATATTAGTCTCTCACACACACTTTTAATATGTGCTTAAAAAAATTTACCATGTGCTGAAAAGTTTTAACATGTGCTTTAAAGGGAGTAAAACAGACAATTAATTGATCTTAATGTGGAAACATTTTCTTAACTGTCAAGATTTCCAAATTCAATGTTTTACGTGCCATAATCGATTATGGTAATTCAATAATCGATTATGAATCGAGTTTAAATGGCTTTAAATTGGTTTAATGAGTATTTGTGACATTAAAGACGTTGAGTTTGAATTTGAATTAGAATAATCGATTATGTAAATTGTATAATCGATTATGACTTTTCTGGCTTTAAATGAGCTTCAAACAGAAACCACGTAATCGGTTATGTAATCGATTATGGCTTTTTATATGAAAGTCAGTGGACTCGTAATCGATTAGTATAATCGATTATGTCTATTATGTCAAAGTGAGCGCTTCTTGAAATTGATTTAAATAATTGATTATGAGAATGTAATAATCGATTATGCTACGATAAAAATGAATTTTAATGAGGCTTGACCTATTTTCTTTGTACCAACACTTCTCACATATAAAAGCAAAGTTAGGCAGCCATCAGCAGACAGAACACTGCAATATTCTCTGTGCTAAAATTCTGAAAACCATTTTCTCTATTATCTTTTCTTGCACTATCACTTTGGCCCTACTATATTGAGAGTTCTACACACCAAATAGGTGTTATTGTAACTGTTCTTCAATTTGTTTTTATCAGCACTATTAAGAGTGCATATTTGTTGGTAAGAGTCGTGTGACTCAAACCCTTCTTTTCTACACTAAGTTTACAAGAGAGGTGATATCTCATGTGGTGTTTCTTGGATGTGATTTCCAAGTGTTTACAAGGAAGGTGATATTCTTTGTGGTTTATAAGAGAGGTGATATCTCTTGTGGTGTTTGTTGGATGTGATTTCCAAGTGTTTACAAGGGAGGTGATATTCCTTGTGGTTTACAAGAGAGGTGATATCTCTTGGGTTATTGTCTTGAGGCTCTTTCACTAGGGGAGGTAATATCCCTGGTCTGTGAGGAGTGCTCTCTTTTGTAAAGGTTCTAGTTGATCCTGTTTAAAAACTAGAGTTGATTGAAAACCCTTGGTCGTATTGCCCTGGGGACTGAATGTAGGCTACGTGGGTAGTCTGTGGCCGAACCAGGATGTATCGTTGTGTTCATCTTCTCATCTCTTACTCTTTACATTAACTCTCTTTACGTTATTGCACTTTAATTTCAAACGATTTATTTTCCAAAGCGCTTTAATTTGAAAACAATTAATTATCCGCTGCGATTTCTGTTTATATTTTAAAAGGGTTTTTGATTTATCTAAAAATATTCCATCTTTATTTAAAACCCAATTCACCCCCCCTTCCTGGGTGATGGTTGCCACGGTCAACATCTTCTTCTTCAACGGTATTTAAAATATCCGTTTAGACATAGCATTAAATGCTTAGATCCGTTGAATCTGATAACTTGATATGTGATCTTCAGAAAAACACTCTTGGTTATCAGTAGAGCTGGAAATGGTTCTGTCACTTCACTCTTGTACTCGAAAGTAGCTTTTTGTCTTTCCTTCTTTGTACTTTAATCAACTTTACAACAGAGTGTGTGTCAGAGTACAAAGTTTTGTGTATTCGATAGTACTATGTTTATTTTACCTAGAAACATAGCATAAACAAATTCAAACAATACAAGCAAAGTCATGGATACCTTCGTATTAAATAAACAATCATTTGAAATAAATTCGCTTTGACAACATACCTTTGGACACACATTTTTAACTTTAATGAGCAACTGGGTAGTCTACTGACTTGTCGTCTAGTTGTTTCTACTGAGTGGACTAGTATAACTTAGATCTGTTTAGATCAGCTAGTCCAGTTAACTACTTGTCTAGTTACAAGTCTTTGGACTTGTTCTTTTCTTGATAGATTTTAATAGCTCGTCTAGCGCTTCTTACAGAGGTATACTTAGACTCTCGTCTAGTGCCTTTTAACTTAGTTATTTTTAGTGCCTCGTCTAGCAATTACCTTATAGACTAGTTCTTTACCGTATTCCTTTGAGGGCTCGTCTAGCAATTAAACCTTGGACCGGATAAGCTTTTATGTTATTTCTAAGGAACTTTAAACTAGTTCCCTCGTCTAGCGATACTGACAAACAGTCCTACACACTTGAATAGACGCGTTAGTTCTTAACATAACTTTGCTATACAAATTTAATCTTTTTTTTTGTTAGCATCAAAACTTAAGAGATTATTTAACCATAACCACTTTGGTTCCAAAAATCTCCCCTTTTTTGATGATGACAAAAAAATTAATAAATTTGAGTGTGCAAAGTCTAAGAGAGCCAAAGAGTTCCCCTAAGACAAAGCATTCAAACATTAATAAGTCTAAAATCAAGCAAGGATACTCAAACTATATGACAAGTATCAGAGCAACTAAAACTTGGCATTTAGACAGGTATCAACGCAATTTGAAACAGGTATCAGAGCATAAGTAAAAACACAGATATGGAAGCATGTAGACAAAACTTTGGTGTTTTAAAAACTTCTTCTTCAAATTTATCTCTCAATATACTTCTCCCCCATTTTTTGTCATTAGACAAAAAGGTAAGATAAGGTGGACCATCATTGTCAGATATATATATATAATTAAAAGAGAAAGATGATTAGGGATTAGAAGGTAGAGGAGGAGGAGGTGGAGCTGGAGGCGTTTGGCCTTGATTCTGTTCAAAGCCTGAAAGCAGTTAGATCATTTGCTGGATAAGGGCATTGGTAGGTCGAAGTGATTTCTCAACTTGAGCTTCAACTTTCCTAGTTATGAGTTCATCAAGATCCGGAGGAAGATAAGTTCTTGAGCTCTCAGCTGTAGCATCCAAATTCCCTTGGTTAGGCATAGTGCTTAAAGCTCTGGAATGTTGAGGTGCCTCTAGATGAATAACTGCTAAGCCATAGGTTGTGAAGACTGCTTTCCTGAAGTTTTTGGTTTGCTTCCAGTTTCAGCCATGTCTTCAATATGCTCAGTCTGAACATCTTAATCAGTTCTATCTGGTCCTTCCATAATTATTTCTTCAATTTCCTCAGGAGAAGCCTCAGATAGCTATGTAGATGGCTCTGGTGTAGGCATATGTGCAGCCTAGTGCACTTCATCTTCATAAATATATGAACTTCTCAGGGGAATGCCTAAGGTATCTTCATGAATGAAGTACCTTAGTGTAGAAAAACCATATCCGCCCTTTACAGTAGGAGTCACCTCTCTCATTGTAACACCCTGTTTTTTGTATAAAGTCTCTAAGTGTTTATATGTATGTTTTATGTTGTTAAGTTAGCTTAGAAAATGTTGTAAGAGGACTAATCGGGGCTTCCGAGGTGAAAATCCCCTTTCTGGTACATGAGCATGGCCGTGCTTATGTACCAGTACGCCCGTGCTTGCTAGCGTGCTCTGTGGCTGCCTAAGCCACGAGCATGACCGTGCTCAAGGGGAGCACGACCGTGTCAGAAACACGTGTAGTTAACGGTATTTTTGTCTGACCGTGCTTAACGAGCACCACCCCGTGCTCATGTTAAGCATGACCGTGCTTAGGGGGAGCACGACCGTGCTCGGGTCTGAGTCTATATAAACAGAATAGTGAGCGAGGGTTACATGTGTTAACCCTCAAATTGGCACTTTGGGCATTCCTAGTGTAACAGAGTAGTGTCATCAAAGAGTAGTGTTCTTATGCGTTTGTGTTCTTAAAATTGGAGATTAATTGGATAATCCCCTTATGTTTGGCCAAGGCTTGAAGAGTTCGTCGAGCCGCTCGAGGGAACAAAAGTAGTTTCGTTTACGCTTAGCAAAAGGGCTTAGATCTTCATATGGCAGAAAGTGTAGGACTACATTGTGTTGCTATGAGACTGGTGAGAGTCAAGTGTTGGGTCCTGATGTGGTACAGCAGACAACGGAACAAGTCAGGAAGATAAGAGAGAAAATGAAGGAAGCACATGATAGGCAGAGAAGCTACAGTGATAAGATGAGGAGACCCTTAGAGTTCCAGGAAGGTGATCACATGTTTTTGAGAGTCACTTCGAAGACTGGAATTGGCAGAACTATCTAGAAAGCTTACTCCCCGATTCATTGGACCTTTTCAGATTCTTTGACGGATTGGTCCAGTAGCTTACCGGATAGCCTTACCACCAAACCTTTCTAGCCTTCATGATGTTTTTCATGTCTCTCAGTTAAGAAAATATTATCCGGATCCTTCCCGTGTAATTGAGCCTGAGTCCATACAACTCCAAGAGAATCTAGAATATGAGGCTTTGCCAGTTAAGATTGCAGATAGAAGGATTAAAGAACTCCGTGGTAAACAGATTCCCTTGGTTAAGGTCATATGGGAAGTTAGTACCAGAGATGCCACTTGGGAGCGTGAGGCAAACATGCAGCAGCAATATCGGCACTTGTTTTCAGGTACGTAAATTCCGAGGAGGGAATTTCTTTTAAGGGGGTAGAAATGTAACAGTCTGATTTTATGAATTGGTTTACGTCTGATGATGAAGTTAAGACTTGGATTAGGGTTATAATGTGTTGTTTGAGGTCTAGGAACCTTTGCATGGAAAGTATGCAACCATCTAGACTGAGTTTGAACATACACAAATCTTAGGGTTTCCCCGTTTACTATTTCTGAGGCTTAAGGGTGTGAAACAAGAAATTTGGAGTTAAGATTGAGATTAGGCATTTTTGATGGTTTGAGTTGTTTATTAGGTCTTGATGAGCCTATATCTCAAATTTGAGGTCAATCGGACGACGAACGAACTCAGACCGCGACAAAACGTATTCTGGTCAGTGGTCAACGCTCTAGCGTGGAAAACCCAAAGCTCAAGCAGACCAGCTCCGGTGTTGACTACACGTGTCACATGGGTGATGACGTGGTATGAGAGGAATGGTTGCATGGCGCGATGGCTACCTGGCTCCAACGCTCGAGTGTGGAGAAGCCAATGCTCAAGCATTGGAGCACTCAAGCCCTAGGATTCCAGTGCTTGAGTGTTGGTGCGCTGTCTTGCAAAAACAAAATGGGACTTACGTGACTTAAGTCACTAAGTCCCAAGTACAAAATAGAAGGTAGAGAACTCAGAGAAACAGAAGGGAGAGTTAGAGAGAGTTATTGTGAGAGAGTTAGAGAGAGAAAAAGTCTCGGCTCCATTATAGACTTGATCGATCGTCCCGTTGCGATTCCGAGTATGTGGTTGCGATCATGGCGACGACGCCTTCACTTTCATATCCTTCTTTTCTTCTCTAGTGAAGGTAATTCCTACCCTTTTTTATGTCGAAATGCCATCCGTGATGGTACTCGACTTAACTTTCATTTCGGTTATTGGATTTCAATACCGACTTCGTGTTAGGGTTCCTTGTAACATACTTTTCACCATGTGATGTTCAGGTGATTTTTAGGAGGCTCAGGAACCCTTGGTCTGCGTAGGGTAGAATTGAGAGGAGTTGAGGAAGAGTGCTTTCGTGATGTTCAGATCATTGTACGACTTTCCAGGTGGGGGAAGAAGCCATCTAACGTCGGAAACGGCGAAGTGGCATTTATTTCAATAACGACGTAGGGCGACCAAAACCCTACTAGAGAGCGAGTAACGGACAATATCAATATCACATTGGGGACTACATAGTGGTACCAATGATGATATTGGAATTGTAGGTTTATCGCCGTTAGGTATAAAAATATATTATTTTATAAATGATGTTGATTGATTTGATTGTTTGACTATTATTGATATGCTGCTAGTTATGTGATGAGTTGTATGGAAATAGTATGATTATTGGACTGCTTGGATATATTTATATTATATTATTTTATTATGATGATTACATATTGGTATGACTGTGATTATTGTGGTTAGAGATATGTATCAATACTGAGACATGATGAGTTATGGTGATGTATGTGAGGGTTCATAATACATGTGTTCCATAGTGCCGAGCCGAGATGATTATTGCGATATTGAGATGAGATTGATGAGATATGATTAATGTTGAGGCTGTCCATGAGATAGGGATGAGATGTTCGGGCACTAGGCCCGAGAGATGGTCTGTGATATTTTCATATGCACTAGGGGTTTAATTCCTTGGGGGATGTATTCCTGTGGTTCAGAGGATTGTAGGACTATCCCAGACATTATTATTATTATTGTTGCAGCTATAGTTCATGCATTACATGAGCACCCTCGCCGTGGGACCAGGGTGTGCACCGACGTGTATTGTGCAACTACAGTGCCATTGCTTTGCATGGGCATTCTCTCTCCGCGGATGAGGATGTGCACCAGTGACTCTGGAGACGTGTCGAGATAGATATCCGGATATGTGACCGTACATGATCATACACATTGCATTGCAACACATCATAATGGAGGGTAGAGGAAAAATAATAGATGTTCCGAGGATGGTTGTGCTTATATATATATGGAGATGTATGTTTAGTGTGCTGTTATGGATTTAAATGTTGCTAGACCCTTTCCGCGTTTGACGTTAAATAGTTTCTTATCGCTTTTCTGTTTTCTTTGTATGTTGTTTTCTTTACTGTTTTACCTTAGATGGGGATCATGCGGATGGCGCATTGGGATCATCCATGGATGACACAGCCAGCGGGGTTCCCCCTCACAGGGACTTTTAGTTTGAGTTTATGGATCCCAACGGGTGGCTAGTGGACCCAGTCACTCGGTTTGCAGTATATATGGGTCCCATCTCGGTGACTACTGGGTGACTACTGGATTAGGTCAGGGAGCTCCGCTTAGTTTGGTTGGTACTTTTCGAGCCGGCCAAATGTTTCCCTTTCCTATCGGATTTCCAGAGGCACCGTTATTGTCGATGCCGCCGATGCAGGAGATAGTACTAGTTCCCTTCTTAGTACCCATCGAGGTACCTGCACCAGAGCCGGCACCAGCGCCCGTACCCGCACCAGAGCCTGCCATGGCACTAGTTCCTGAGGAGGACCCGGCGGTACCAGTCTTTGATCCTATGTCTGTCCCGGAGGTACCTGCGCTTCCTGAGGTTAGAGCGACAGGGTCGGAGTCCTCTAGAGTGTCATCTAGGTTATCATCCCGAGATAGTAGAGCTTACCGACGGTTGTTCCAGAGGTCTTCTGAGAGCAGCTCTTCTAGCGGGAGCAGAGGAGTAGTGGGACCGTCGACACTCAGGGGTGACGGCGAGGGTAGTAGTCAGTGATGGTACAGTCCAGTGCTATCTACCTAGGTATGTGTAGGTATGTGTGAGGTTTTGATGTACTTTGAGAAGGGACGGGGATCTTGAGAGCGGGTGAGGCATCTTTCCTTTAGACTTTTGATGTATTTTTGTTTCAGTCCTCAATTTGTCCATATTTGGGATCCTACTGATGGGATTCCCTCTATAGTACTTATATATGATGTATATATATATATATATATATATATATATATATATATATATAATATGTGCTGTTTACTTTCATTAATGGATTGTTTTATTTAAGTTTTAATTTCTGCTATTTTTAATATCACCACGTAACGCTAATATCACGATTAGGTTTTAATAATTTCGGGTTTTCTTTAATGGGATATCGGGGCATCTCAACCACTACCTTCACCCTGTACAACAACCCTGCTATTAATTGTCTTTTTGCCCATGTTCCATTTATTAGTGCAGAATTTGTATCCATTGACGAAGTACGTATGCCATGATGTAACACGACTATAGGGCTCGTACAATAAATCTCTCAAGTGTTGATTTTTCACACTTAATCGTTGCTGATACACCTACGAATATGTAAGTCATATTAAATAATTACTTTTCAATTAGCAATAAAGCTTGGTAATGTTTGCTAAGTTATATGACATTTACTTGTTGCTTGAACCATTCAGGAAAATCTGCATGTGTACGAGCAGAAGCATCTTGTTCACTTATTTGATTAATTTGCAGGAACACATTGACAAATAATCTGTGTACGATGTGTTAAGAGAGAAATTGATATAACATATGATAGATTATTTCAAAAATAAGTCGTTGAAACTTGGTCATGGTATGGTTTCAGCTCGATGCAATTTATCTAGACATGAACATGGGCCGATGCATACTCCTCATCACTTAACCAGTAAGTAAGCTCCTTGCCACGATGGCCAGGAAGGTTAAATACGGATAGCATATAAGGAAACCCTGCATTATCAGCATCTACCTCGTTCCTAATATTTCTTGGTACCAACATGAATTTGTTGAAATAGTGGGAACAGAAATAGGTTGTCTCATGGTGTAAGTAAGACGCACAGATTGATCCTTCAACCCTAGCCTTGTTTTTTTAGATCGTTTAGAGTCGCCCATGAATCTAAGTAAAAAAACAATTAGCTACAAGTCATTATTCAAGGGATGCTAATTATTTAAATGTGCAAATGTAATAATATTACCTTTCAAACAGATACATCCACCTATATTGTACTAGTCCACCAAGCTTTGCTTCATATGCACGATGGACTGGGAGATGTTCCATTGAATAAAAAAAACCTGGGGGAAATACCTCTCCAACTTGCATAGAAATAGGAAGCAAACACTACATGAATACATGACAATAATGACTTTTCATCCCATGAAGCCTCCTTGTTTTTACATCAGCACATCGTTCCAAATTAGTGGAATAACCATCGGGCGTCCTAAGCTCTTTTAACCACCGACAAACAGACTTGCTTCATCAGCTGTTAGAGTGTAACAAGCCTTTGCTTTGACCATTTTTCCATTTGTTTGCGGCTTCAGCTCCAAATCCTTTCATCTATAGTACAGACCTATGTCCATCCTTGCCTTCTCATTGTCCTTTGTCTTGCCAGCCACATTCATAACCATGTTAAAAATGTTGTCAAAGAAATTCTTCTCATTGTGCATCACGTCAAGGTTATGTCTTAACATATTATCCTTCCAATACGGTAGTTCCCAAAAAATACTTTGTTTTGTCCAGTTTTGCCATTCTCCATACCCCGGTAATTTGACACACCAGCATCAGTGACTTTTGGAAGCTCGCTAACCCGACCCCAAATTTGTTCAGGAGTCAACAAAGGCGGTGGACCTTCTTCTTCGGACTGATTATTTTTGAAAGCTCGGATATTCCTTTGGAAGGGATGATCATGATCTAAGAACCGATGATGAGAATCAAACCATGAACTTTTGCCATCATATATTAGGGTAAAAGCCTTTCCATGTTCCATGCAATACGGGCATGCCAATTTACCGTGAGTCCCCCAACCAAAGTGCATGTCATATGTTGGAAAATCATTGATAGTCCACATCCGTGCCGCCCTCATCGCCCTCATCATAAAGTTTCGCTTCTTTGAAACGTAATACGTCAACACACCTGCCCACAACTTCTTTAGATCATCGATCAGAGGCTGTAAATATACATCAATCCCAGCCTTCGGATTAGATGGCCCCGGTATGAGACAAGTCATAAACATATACGGTTTTGACATGCACATCTTGGAAGGAATATTGTACGGTGTAACAATTACTGGCCAACATGAATATGGCGAGGCTGACACCTGAATGTACGGGGTAAAACCATCTGAGCACAGCCCAATTCATACATTGTGAGGATCTGATGCAAATTCAGGGTGTGCCCGATCGAAGTGCTTCTAGGCTTCACCATCAGAAGGGTGGCGTAAAACGCCCGTACTTCTTACATTTTCATAATACCACCTCATTCGTCCAGCAGCTTGCGTTGATGCAAACAGTCTCTACAACCTTGGAATTATTGGCAAATAGAACATTGCCTTCACAGGAACTGGTTTGTTCTTACTACGGTCACTATTTTGAGCACGATACCTGGGTGTCTGACAAAATTTATATTTTTCCAGTGCACTGTCATTTGTCCCCGAATCACTGTCATAATAAAGCATGCACCCATTCGGACAACAATGAATCCTCTTAGCCCCTAACCCCAGTTTCGACACCAACCGCTTCGCATCATAATAATTTTTTGGCAAGATGTCTTTGAAGGGTGTCACGCCTTGAAGCATTTTACAAAATATTCCAAACACTGCTCGGGGACATTCCAATTGGACTTGCAAGCTAAAAGCCTAACACAAATTGATAATTTTGAATCTGACGCCCCTTCAAACAATGACTTATTTGCCTCTAACAATAAATTGTAGAATCTCTGCGCCGATTCATTAGGAGGCTCTTCCATGTCATTGGACTCATTCTCCTCAAAAGTCCCACGTGCCCGAGACAATCATTCACCATCCACTGCATTGACTGGAGTTATTCGACATAATCGTCGTGTAATCCACTGCCTGATGCATCTATATCGTGATCGTCACCACCGACTTTATTTAGATCAATATTCGGTAACTCCTCACCATGATCAGTCCATATCCAATTATTAGGCTTGAACCCACGTCGGTATAGGTGTACCTTCACTTCATCATCAGACAAAATATTTGTATAATTGCACTTTATGCACGAACATCCAATCTCCCCTCGTTGCCATAATCACAATGTTGATTAGCTAGCTTTAGATATAAACTCCTCAATTCCAACTACATATGATTGTTTCAGACACCATCTTCCAGCCTCGTTCCTATCATATACCTAACTATGGCTTGAGGGATAACATTCCATCCTTATGTATTTTCAGATAAATTTACGTTTATATAAACATGATTCTATGACACCGAATCGCTCCTTTTATTTAAAAGGTATGTGTGACACCCTTCTACCCAGCATGTTATAAGGCAATTAATATAAATAATTGAAAATAAAAACATGGAATTATTGAATAAGTTTAAAACAATTGTCCATGGGTAGAAAAGTCCCACATGAACCGGTTACAACGCGGAAAATAAATTAAGTTCATAAACCATAAAACATGAAGAAATAACTACCCAACCCCGATGTCACAACTCAGAGCTGGTATAACCATTCCGGAAAATAACATCCTCGGAATACAAAAGAAACAACTAAACATAAAAAGCCCTAACTATGAGTGGCGGCTCCTCAGAGTCACTCCTCTCCGAGCTGCTCGTCATCCTCTGCAAATCCCGATCAGGCCAAACACAAACAATAACAGGGAGTAAGATTCATGTAATCATATAAACAGCAGGGGAATAGTACGCAAGGTAAACATACACATAAGCATACATCAACATCCAACAGTATCATAACAACCAAGTATGCTATGCTATGCAATGCATCAACTACTCCGCTACTCCAACTATGCATGTGGATCCAAACTAACTCAGGATGAACGACTTTGGAGTTACATATCCGTATTGGCCATAAAAGCACCAACACCGGCAGTTCACCAAACCTTGGATGAACCCCATGGATAGCCAACGCATCAAACCGTGGATGCCTCATCACGGGGGGCCTCGGTCACCAAACCTTGGGTGACCTACCGTGGATGGCCAGATCACCATACTCTCGGGCGATCTCCCCTTTGTCGAACCTCCCCCATCAACAACTCCAATGCTCTATGCAAATGGTACAACAACAAACAATCTCAACCATCTCCTTGCTTGGGCCATGAAGCTCCCAAGACTTCAACATCAACATTCAACGTAACCTTAGACCCAAACCGCGGGGTCAAGGCTCCCTTGGCCAATAAGCACCAAGGTTCAACTCAACATGCTTAGGTCTATAAGCACCCCAGACTTCAACTTTTCAACGTGCGGTAACCCAACGGATACCGACTTAACATTTGATTATCTAATTATCTTATATAATTAATAACCAGGTTGTCTAATCTTTATCTTTCATTAGTTATCTCAACTTATCTTTATTGGGGAATGGGGTTAAAAACCCCTTAAGTCCTTTAATTGTATCATTGCCCAGGAGGGGTCAGCACGGTCATGCTTAGACCCTAGCACGGTCGTGCTTGGACACGTGAGGGCGTGCTGCCCTTTTAAGTGAAGCACGGTCGTGCTTCACACTCAGCACGGTCGTGCTCAGCAGCACGAACGTGCTATTTGACCTGCTCGGCCGTGCTGAGCAGCGCGGCCATTTTCCAGAATTTAAATTTCAGCACGGTCGTGCTCAACGCACGATTGCACCGTTCTGGGCAGGGACAGAAGCCAAGTTTTAACCAAATCATTTAGGGACTAAACACCTAACTTAACTCGTTTATTAAACTTAATTTTTCAATTCCACAGTTTTATCAACATACTAATCATCACAGCCATAACATCAATCAACCAACATCATATTAATAACAATAATCAACATATCATCATACTCATTAAACAACCAACATGAACACAAAAATACATATTATGAACATATAACCAGAAACAATCATTTATCAACCAGAACATCATGACTCATAAACATACAACGACACCGGAGTCATGGGTAACCCCGTTACCTTACACTAACCCACTGCCTAATGAATACAAGCCCTTCTCCCCATACCTGGATTGAAGGTAGCTCTAACACTGCTCTCTAAAAGCAAACTAGTACCGTTCCCAAAGCGGCTCACTCCGATGATAAACCTTGGTCAAACAAGAACACAACCGGTTAGTTTCCAATCTCATAAGCACGAAAGGAAACTGAAAGGAACGAAACCATTACCTATTAACACTGAAGCAGATCAATCTAATCTCCCAAACGGCTCTCAGAACTCCACTACGGCGATGAGAGAAGGAGAAATAGAAAAAGAGAGTGTTCTGGCCGCAGCTGCACCAAGGAAAAGTAGTGTTTCACGTCAAACCCTCGGCCTCTGCAACGTTTATATCGTCCGGACCTGAGCACGGTCGTGCTTATCCTTGAGCACGGTCGTGCTCCACTTAGCGTCAGCGAGACGCGGTCCACGCATTGAGCACGGGCGTGCTTACTATTGTGCATGGTCGTGCTCAACTTAAAATCAGAGACATGCTTCTGACTTTAAGAACGGGCTTGCTGGCTGATGAGCACGAGCGTGCTCATGTACCAGAAAGGGACTTTTAAGCTAAAATCCCACTTAGCCCTTAACCAACATTTTTAAAATAAATAAAACTAGCTTTATAAAAATATTTTACGAAAAATGGGGTGTTAAAATTCCACCCCCCTTATAAAAATTTCGTCCTCGAAATTTCTACGTACCTCAAATGAAAAGATGCGAATACGCCTCCATCATCTGACTCTCGAGCTCCCAGGTAGCGCTTTCCTCAGTTGCCCCGCTCCAAACTACTTTAACCAAGGGAATCTCTTTGCCTCTTAGCTGCTTCACCCTCCTATCCTCGACTCGAAGGGGTAATACCTCAAATGTCAAGTTCTCTTTTAACTGTATTGTATCGGGAACTATCACGTGACTAGGGTCATGAATGTACTTCCTGAGTTGAGACACATGAAAAAAATTGTGGAGATTTGACAAGAACGGTGGCAAGGCTATTTGGTAGGCGACTTCGCCGACTCTTTTAAGGATTTGGTAAGGACCAATGAACCTCGGAGTAAGTTTCCTCGCCTTCATCACTCTACCAACCCCAGTCGTCGGGGTAACTCTCAAGAATACATGATCACCTTCCTGGAATTCGAGCGCCTTCCTCCTTTTATCATGGTAGCTCTTCTGCCTACTCTGTGCAACTCTCATCTTTTCCTGAACTAACCTGATCTTTTCTGTTGTTTCCTGGACTATCTTTGGTCCTAGGACCACACTATCACTAGGTTCACTCCAACACAAGGGTGTCCTACATCTCCTCCATACAGAGCTTCATAAGGTGCCATCCCAAAGCTGGAATGGAAACTGTTGTTGTAGGTGAACTCTATCAGGGGCAAAAACTTGTCCCAACTTCCTGACTGTTCTAACACACAAGCCCTCAACAAGTCCTCTAAGGACTGGATGGTCTGCTCAGACTGCCCATCAGTCTATGGGTGGTAAGCTGAACTAAGCCTAAGCTTTGTCCCTAAAGCCTCTTGCAAACTATTCCAAAACCTAGAGGTAAACCTCGGGTCTCTATCTGAAACTATGCTAGAGGGTACACCATGAAGCCTAACTATCTCTTTGATGTACAGCTTAGCTAACTTCTCCAATGGATACTCCATGTTCATCGGAATGAAATGGGCAGACTTAGTCAGTCTATCCACAACAACCTATATAGCCTCAAAACCAACTGGAGTCCTAGGGAGTCCAGACACAAAATCCATAGAGATGCTATCCCATTTCCATTCTGGGATACCCAAAGGTTGCAACTTACCTGAAGGTCTCTGATGTTCTATCTTAGCCTTCTGACAAACTAAGCACGCATAAACAAACTCAGCTACGTCCTTTTTCATCCTAGGCCACCAAAACATTCTCTTAAGGTCCTGATACATCTTAGTGGCACCTGGGTACACACTCAATCCACTCCTATGACCTTCTTCTAAGATCAACTTCCTAAGCTCAGGAACATTAGGTATGCATACTCTATCTTTGAACCTCAAGATACCATCACTGCCATCCTTAAAACTTAGGTCTCTACCTTGAGCGAGCAACTCTCGCTGGTCTAAGAGAAACTTATCTAACTTCTGACCCTCTATAATCTGATCCATCAGACTGTTGGTAACCTTCAAGGTACCAAGCCTAATACTCTTAGGGGTAAACTCGCAAGCTAGACTAAGGTCTCTAAACTCCTCAATCAGATCCATCTCCCTAACCATCAAAGCGGAGATATGCAGGGTTTTCCTACTCAAGGCATCGGCCACCACATTGGCCTTTCCTGGGTGATAAGTCAGCTCGAAGTCATAGTCCTTTAAAAACTCCATCCACCTACGCTGCCTCATGTTCAACTCCTTTTGATCAAAGAGATACTTCAAACTCTTATGATCACTAAAGACCTCAAACCTCGCTCCATACAGGTAATGCCTCCAAATCTTTAAGGCAAATACCACAGCTCCTAGCTCTAGGTCATGGGTAGGGTAGTTCTTCTCATGGGTTTTCAACTGCCTAGAAGCATAAGCAACTACCTTACTATTCTGCATCAGCACACCACCTAACCCTTGCTTAGAAGCATCGCAGTAAACTACGAAGGGTTCACTAGGATCTGGCAAAACTAACACTGGTGCTGACGTCAACCTATTCTTAAGGGTTTGGAAACTCTCTTCACACTTAGAGTCCCACACAAACAACTGTCCCTTCTTGGTGAGACGGGTTAAGGGTAAAGCTATCTTAGAGAAACCTTCTATAAACCGCCTATAGTACCCGGCTAACCCCAAGAAACTCCTAATCTCGGTTACGGACTTTGGTGCTTCCCACTAGAGCACCGTCTCTACCTTAGCTAGGTCCACTACTATGCCACCCTTAGAGATGACATCTCCTAAGAAGCTCACTTCCTCTAACCAGAACTCACACTTAGACAACTTAGCATACAACTGCTTTTCCTTAAGGGTCTGCAAGACAACCCTCAAGTGTTCCTCGTGTTCCTCCTTACCCTTGGAGTACACTAAGATGTCATCTATAAACACCACCACAAACTTATCCAAGTATGGGTGAAAGGTCTTGTTCATGTAGTCCATGAAAACCGCAGGAGCATTGGTCACACCAAAGGGCATAACCAAGTACTCATAGTGACCATATCGCGTTCTAAATGCTGTCTTCGGGATGTCCTCAGACTTAACCCGAATCTGATGGTACCCTGATCTCAAATCTATCTTTGAAAAGACGCAAGCGCCCATCAACTGGTCCATAAGATCATCAATCCTAGGGAGGGGATACCGATTCTTTATGGTCACCTTGTTGAGCTGTCGAAAGTCGACACACAACCTCATACTACCATCCTTCTTCTTCGCCAACAACACAGGTGCTCCCCACGAAGACACACTAGGCCTAATGAACTTCTTTTTCATCAGGTCCTCCAACTGTTCCTTTAACTTAGCTAGCTCTAGAGGAGACATTCTATAAGGTGCTATGGAGATTGGCCCAGTGCCAGGCACTAAGTCTATGGTAAACTCAGCATCTCTCTCTGGGGGTAAGTTATAAACATCCCCCGGAAACACTTCAGGAAATTCTCGCACAACAGGCAAGCTGGCGACATCGGGAGGGCTGCTCTCTATTTCCAGGGAAGCTAACATCATGTATACTTGGGCTTCGTATTTCATCGAAGCTTATACTTGGCTGGCAGAGATAAGGTCCGGATTCTTAGACTCCTTTGGAGTTCCAAAAATCAAGGTTTTGTCAAAACAGTTCAGGAGGACATGGTTGGAAGATAACCAGTCCATACCCAGAATAATATCCAGGTCTTTCAAAGGCAAGCATACAAGATCAGCAATGAATGTCCTATCATTTATAACTATATGACAGTTCTTGCATGCATAAGAAGTAGAAACAGGTTTATTTGTAGGTGTAGAAACCAACAAATCATACTCAAGGAAAACAACAGGCAATTCAAGACTCTTGACCCTATCATGCGATATAAATGAGTGAGTAGCACCCGAATCATACGACACAGTCAATTGAGTTCCATCGATAAAACATGTACCTTGAATCAAGTCATCAGACTCGGAGGCTTCAGCTCCACTAAGAGTAAAGACTCTTCCAGTGGTCTTCAGTCGGTTGACCTGGGACTTCTGATTCTTGCTAGTGCTGGAAGGCTCGGCCTTGGCTCCTTCACACTCTCGGCTGATGTGTCCTGGCTTGCCACATCTGAAGCAGATAACTTGAGTCTCCTTGCACTGAGACAAGTAGTGATCCGTAGCACCTCACTTGCCACACCTCATGGGACTAGAGACGTTAGAGAACCCGCCCATGAACCCATCCTGCTGAAACTGTGGCTTCTTACCACTCTGTTTAAATCTCTGCCGGTCGGAGCATACCTCTGTTTACCCTTGTCTCTCTGATTGGTCCTCTTGCCACTCTGGCTATCTGACCCTCTGGAACTGGCAACTCTGAACTGGCTGGCATCCTCATAGATCCTGCGCTTGTTGACCAGAATAGGGAAGACTCTGATCTCCTGGTAGCTGATGGCCTGCTTGATCTCAGGTCGGAGTCCAGCCTCAAACTTCACACACTTCGAACGGTCATCCGTCTCATGCTGGTAGGGAGTGTAGTACCTGGCCAGCTCCTCAAACTTGGACGCATAGTCACCAACTGACAGCGACCCTTGCCTCAAAGACAAGAATTCCATCTCCTTCTTGTCTGTGATATCCGCTGGAAAGTACTTCTCCAGGAATCTCTGCCTGAACATAGCCCATGTAACCGCTGTGCCCTCAGCCTGCATCCTTTGCCTGCAATTATCCCACCAGTGCTCTGCCTCCTCGATCAGCATGAAGGTAGCAAAGATAAGCTTCTGCTGATCGTTGCAATCCATGGCTCGGAAGATCTTCTCTGTCTCCCTCAGCCACAACAAAGCTCCTTCCGGATTGTACGTGCCCTTGAATGATGGAGGGTTGTTCCTCTGGAACTTATCCAGTCCCTGGAACTCAGCTGGCCCACCATTGTTAGGGTTGACCTGACCAATAGCATTGGCCAGAAGTGCCAATACGTCAGCAATCGCCTGATCGTTGCGTCCTCTACCGGCCATTAGTTCCTGTACAAGTCCAACACAACTCTTAATACAGAAACTTAAGCGAGTAAAAGCTACAGGCAACTAACTTAAAACATCATTATCTATACAAGTATAGACAATTCAAACAAGAGTCACACAACAGACTCATACAACGTCCGAACAAGGTCGAACTGCTCTGATACCACTAAATGTGACACCCTTCTACCCAGCATGTTATAAGGCAATTAATATAAATAATTGAAAATAAAAACATGGAATTATTGAATAAGTTTAAAACAATTGTCCATGGGTAGAAAAGTCCCACATGAACCGGTTACAACGCGGAAAATAAATTAAGTTCATAAACCATAAAACATGAAGAAATAACTACCCAACCCCGATGTCACAACTCAGAGCTGGTATAACCATTCCGGAAAATAACATCCTCGGAATACAAAAGAAACAACTAAACATAAAAAGCCCTAACTATGAGTGGCGGCTCCTCAGAGTCACTCCTCTCCGAGCTGCTCGTCATCCTCTGCAAATCCCGATCAGGCCAAACACAAACAATAACAGGGAGTAAGATTCATGTAATCATATAAACAGCAGGGGAATAGTACGCAAGGTAAACATACACATAAGCATACATCAACATCCAACAGTATCATAACAACCAAGTATGCTATGCTATGCAATACATCAACTACTCCGCTACTCCAACTATGCATGTGGATCCAAACTAACTCAGGATGAACGACATTGGAGTTACATATCCGTATTGGCCATAAAAGCACCAACACCGACAATTCACCAAACCTTGGATGAACCCCATGGATAGCCAACGCATCAAACCGTGGATGCCTCATCACGGGGGACCTTGGGTGACCTACCGTGGATGGCCAGATCACCGTACTCTCGGGCGATCTCCCCTTTGTCGAACCTCCCCCATTAACAACTCCAATGCTCTATGCAAATGGCACAACAACAAACAATCTCAACCACCTCCTTGCTTGGGCCATGAAGCTCCTAAGACTTCAACATCAACATTCAACGTAACCTTAGACCCAAACCGCGGGGTCAAGGCTCCCTTGGCCAATAAGCACCAAGGTTCAACTCAACATGCTTAGGTCTATAAGCACCCAAGACTTCAACTTTTCAACGTGCGGTAACCCAACGGATACCGACTTAACATTTGATTATCTAATTATCTTATATAATTAATAACCAGGTTGTCTAATCTTTATCTTTCATTAGTTATCTCAACTTATCTTTATTGGGGAATGGGGTTAAAAACCCCTTAAGTCCTTTAATTGTATCACTGTCCAGGAGGGGTCAGCACGGTCATGCTTAGACCCTAGCACGGTCGTGCTTGGACACGTGAGGGCGTGCTGCCCTTTTAAGTGAAGCACGGTCGTGCTTCACACTCAGCACGGTCGTGCTCAGCAGCACGATCGTGCTATTTGACCTGCTCGGCCGTGCTGAGCAGCGCGGCCATTTTCCAGAATTTAAATTTCAGCACGGTCGTGCTCAACGCACGATTGCACCGTTCTGGGCAGGGACAGAAGCCAAGTTTTAACCAAATCATTTAGGGACTAAACACCTAACTTAACACGTTTATTAAACTTAATTATTCAATTCCACAGTTTTATCAACATACTAATCATCACAGCCACAACATCAATCAACCAACATCATATTAATAACAATAATCAACATATCATCATACTCATTAAACAACCAACATGAACACAAAAATATATATGATGAACATATAACCAGAAACAATCATTTATCAACCAGAACATCGTGACTCATAAACATACAACGACACCGGAGTCATGGGTAACCCCGTTACCTTACACTAACCCACTGCCTAATGAATACAAGCCCTTCTCCCCATACCTGGATTGAAGGTAGCTCTAACACTGTTATCTAAAAGCAAACTAGTACCGTTCCCAAAGCGGCTCACTCCGATGATAAACCTTGGTCAAACAAGAACACAACCGGTTAGTTTCCAATCTCATAAACACGAAAGGAAACTGAAAGGAACGAAACCATTACCTATTAACACTGAAGCAGATCAATCTAATCTCCCAAACGGCTCTCAGAACTCCAATACGACGATGAGAGAAGGAGAAATAGAAAAAGAGAGTGTTCTGGCCGCAGCTGCACCAAGGAAAAGTAGGGTTTCACGTCAAACCCTCGGCCTCTACAACGTTTATATCGTTCGGACCTGAGCACGGTCGTGCTTATCCTTGAGCACGGTCGTGCTCCACTTAGCGTCAGCGAGACGCGGTCCACGCATTGAGCACGGGCGTGCTTACTATTGAGCATGGTCGTGCTCAACTTAAAATCAGAGACATGCTTCTGACTTTAAGAACGGGCTTGCTGGCTGATGAGCACGAGAGTGCTCATGTACCAGAAAGGGACTTTTAAGCTAAAATCCCACTTAGCCCTTAACCAACATTTTTAAAATAAATAAAACTAGCTTTATAAAAACATTTTACGAAAAATGGGGTGTTACAGTATGGCCCTATCCTATTCGAGAAAAACTTTTTCACCACTGTATTATACTAGTTACTCATTACTTCTTTGTCTTATAACTAACGAAATTTCGACAGCATTTCTCATCGGTCTCCAAGTACACGACTTGACCACGGTAAGATACCACAATCAAGTATGGACCCGAAGAATCAACGAGTAATTAGTATAGCATTGGAGAAAAAATTCCTTCCAAAACTGTCCCAATTGGATAATTCAAGATTCAATAAAATGAGCGATACAATGACCACGAGTACACATGCTCAATAAAATTAAACCTCGAACGGGTAATTAAGGTTTTTCTCAAGAACTTATTAATTATACTCTAAAATAAAATAAAACTTTAAGTAACATGGATAATTTGCATAAACATTGACATTATTAGCAAACAATCAAATACATAATTAAGTTTCAAACCCGGATGCTCTCCTAGGGTTTGCATGAGAGTCTAGGTTTGCATGCCTCCAACCATGGCTTTCTTCTTCGATTGTCCCTGGCAATTCATGTTCCCTGATCTCATCTCTTCTTCCATCCCTCCCCCTAAGCCTTCTTCTAATTCTCTTCATCCTCCCTACAATCCTTCTCTTCGGGTTAATTCTGAAAATCTTGATCAACAAGAAACCGATAATACTGTTCCAAAACCTGATCAGTGCAAAACCTTTGCACAAATAGTAAGCAGCCCTTCTATGGATATCTCTTTCAGTCAATTACCTCAGCCTCGTGTCATAGGGGATGCGATCTCAATTAAAATTTCTGAGGATGAGTACAAACTTGGTTTGGAAGACTCAAAGAATTGTTTGCATGGAAGGTTGATCATTGCAAAAGGCAACCAACCAATGAAGACTGAGGAGTTACGAACTAAACTCACTGCACTATGGAAGCCAGTCTCTCAATGGCACATCACACCCCTTGGAAAAGGCTATTTTGAATTTTATTTTGAATCTCAGAATGATTTGAGGAGAATTTGGTCATCAAGATCGTGGAGTCTTGGTTCGGGCATTTTAAGATTATCAAAGTGGAGTCCAGATTTCAAACCAAACAGTCAGAAGCAAACTCATGTTCAATCTTGGGTTAGGATTTATGATCTTCCACTAGAGTATTGGAGGCCTAGGATACTATTTGAAATTGCCAATGGAATTGGTATGCCTATCACCCTTGATAATTCAACAAAATCAAGATCTATGGGCCACTTTGCTCGGATACTAGTGGAAATAAACTTGAAGGGTAGCCTGCCGAATAAATTGATGGTTGAAAGAAATGACTTTGCCTTCTATGTTGACATAGAATATGAAAAACTGCCATCCTATTGTGATTTTTGTCAGATGATTGGTCATGAAAATGCCAATTGCAAAAGGAAAAATGGATCTTTCAAGCCAAATAAAGAGCAAGAACTGAAAGTCACTCAGAAGTATGTGCCAAAACAGAATCCTGTTCAGGTTCCAACTGTGGTGAATAATAAAGATACTCAGCATCTACAGCAAAATCAGGTGGATACTGGGGAGCAAAATCTTTAAGATAATGTGCATGATGATCAGTCTAAAAATCAGAAGGAGGATGATTATGATTCAGCTAAAGAATCGGTTGACAGAGAGGATGATAATGACTCAGATTGTGATGACTCTATTCATCCTGAGTCTCCAAAAACTGATGATACTGGTCTACCTGATCATGTGTTAGAAACAGTTCAAGAATCCCCTTCACTTTCAATAGCTAGAAACCCTGAACCAGGGGATGCGAATTCTGGAAAACAAGTTTATCCAGTTGATAACCTTTATGGTCAAGCTCAAAAGGATGTTAGACTAGTCTCCAAGTTCTGGGCTGATGGCAATGTCAGTGAAGAGGAGGAGTGCATTCCTGAGACAGATGGTGAATTCACTAAGGTGCTAACCAAATCTCAGAAAAAGAAACAAAAGAAGTTAAAAGATCAGCAAGTGGTTCATGCTACCCGATCAAGGGCTGCTCTCCAAAAACCTTCTCAATGAAAGTCCTATTCTGGAATGCTAGAGGACTAGCTAATTAGGAAACAAGGTTAGTCCTAAAGAGGTTATGCAGTGTAAACAAGCCTTCTTTATTATGCATTGCTGAACCCTGGATGCATGTTGATAAATTCCCAGTTAGTTTTTGGAAGAAGTTAAACCTGAAAGTTTTTGCTATGAATGAGAGAGACAATTCTAGGCCTAATCTATGGTGTGTTTGTGACCCTATGATGGACCCTTGCATTATTGCTGCTTCTAATCAGTTTTTAGCCTTCTCTGTTATGGTTAATGATAAGGTGTCTTATTTTACTGCTGTATATGCTAGTACCAATTATGTGAATAGAAGAAGCTTATGGCAGGACTTAAATTCCCTGCAAGTTGCCCACACAGGACCATAGTGTTTCATAGGTGATTATAATGTGGTTTTGGGAGCTCATGAATATAAAGGTAGTGGAACTCCCTCTAGACTTGCTTGTGAGGAGTTTAGACTATGGTCAGAATCAAATCAACTAGTTCATGTGATGACAAGAGGATCTCAGTTTACCTGGGCAAATGGCAGAAGAGGATTAGCTCTAACTAAGAAAAGATTGGATAGGGCATCAATCAATAGTGACTGCATTGATTTTTGGTCAAGTATTAGCTGTTGTACTTTGGTTAGAAGTAAGTCTGACCATTATCCAATTCTTCTCAATTTGGAGGAGAATAGAATTAAACACCCTTCATCTTTTAAGTTTATGAAAATGTGGACAAGTCACCCTGACTATGCAAAGATTATTGAAGAAGCATGGGGAATAGCTGCAGCTGGTTGTCCAATGTTTGTGTTATCAGAAAAACTGAAAAATGTGAAAGCTAAGCTGAAGGTCTGGAATAAACAGGATTTTGGAGATGTCAATTCTCAAGTAAAGGTTGTAGAAACAGATCTTAACAGAATCCAAGAGGAGCTGAATGAGAATCCTAGTGAGTCTCTTTATTTTCAGGAGAAGGAGGCACAATTAAAATTACAGCAAGCTCTCCATTATCAAGAAGAATTCTGGTTGGAAAAGTCTAGAATTAATTGGTATAGTAAGGGAGATAGGAACACTGAATTCTTTCATAAAATGGCTAAAGTAAGGCATATTACTAAGCAAATTTCTATGCTAAAGAAGGATGATCAAGTATTAACTAGAATTGAGGATATAGAGCAGCATGTAATTAGTTATTATGAGAGTCTGTTTGCCTCAAGTAATGACTGTGTTGATAATGGGATCATTGGCCAACTGATTCCAAACATGCTTACTGCTGAAGATAACAGGGCTCTAACAGATTTGCCAACAATTGAAGAAGTTAAAAGTGCAGTCTTTTCTATGAATGCCAATAGTGCTCCTGGGCCAGATGGCTTTGGGGGTGTATTCTACCAATCTTATTGGAACCTAATAGCTCAGGATGTCTACAATGCAGTGGTGCAATTCTTTAAAACAGGTTGGATTTTGCCAAATTATAATGCAAACCTAGTTGTTCTTATTCCCAAAGAAACAGGTGCTGACACAATTGAAAACTTTAGGCCTATTGCTATGGCTAATTACAAGTTCAAAATCATTTCAAAGGTACTAGCCGATAGATTGGCCAAGTTGGCTCCAAGGATCATCTCTGATAATCAAAGGGGCTTTATTCAAGGGAGGAATATAGGGGACTGTATATGTACAGCCTTAGAAGCTGTTAATATGCTTGATAAGAAGGTGTTTGGAGGGAATATAGCTATGAAAATTGACATTAGGAAGGCTTTTGACACCTTAGATTGGAATTTCTTGTTGAAAGTGTTGCACTGTTTTGGCTTCAATGACAGATTCTGCAATTGGATCAAAGCTATTCTCATTTCGGCAAAGTTATCTATTTCTGTCAATGGAAAGGCTGCTGGTTTCTTCTCTTGCAATAGAGGTGTGAGGCAAGGTGATCCCTTGTCTCCTCTCTTATTCTGTCTAGCTGAGGAGGTTTTTAGTAGGGGCATTGCTAAGTTGGTTGATTCTGGAAATTTGTAACTAATGGCTGGACCAAGGTCTTATGCTACTCCATCACACATTCTATATGCTGATGACATTATGCTTTTCTGTAGAGGAACTCAGAGGAATATGAGAAACCTGATGAAGCTATTTGCTGAGTATGGAGAGGCATCCGTGCAGAAGATTAATTGTGCAAAATCAAAGTTTTATACTGGAGCAATTTCTACAAGAAGGAAAACTGATATTGCAGTCTTCCTTGGTTTTTCTGCTAGGGCTTTGCCTTTTACCTACTTAGGCATCCCTCTTTTTAAGGGTAAACCTAAAAGATCTTACCTGTTGCCTATCATGGATAGGATAAAAACTAAACTTGCAGCCTGGAAATCCTGTCTTCTTTCTATTATGGGAAGAGGGATGTTGGTGAAATCAGTGGCCCAAAGCATGCTATTGTATAGTTTTCAGATATATAAATGTCCAATTCAGTGTACAAAAGAAGTGGATAGCTGGTTCAGAAATTTTATTTGGTCAGGGAGGATTGATCAAAAGAAATTAGTCACTGTTGCTTGGAAGAATGTATGCAAGCCTATTTTAGAAGGAGGGTTGGGGTTGAGATCTATCCAATCTATCAATAAAGATTCAATGCTTAAGTTGGCTTGGGATTTTATATCTTCTCAATGTCAATGGTCCTGCATACTTAGAGCCAGAGCTTTAAAACATAATGTTCCTGTTCTGCATCATCTGACTTCCTCTATTTGGAGTGGATTGAAGTTCAATATTCAATTGGTTATGGATAGTTCTTACTGGCAGATTGGCAATGGGAAGCAAATCAGGTTTTGGCAAGACCAATGGCTTGATAAACCATTGGTAGAGTACTTAGAGATCCCAGATGGTTTACATTACAGATTGACAGCTAGTCTACAGGATTTTATTGTGAATGGTGATCTGTTGTTTCCTGATCTGTTATTGAACAGATGTCCAGAAATCATGCAGGAGTAGCAGAAAATTCATATACCAGCAGAAAGTACTGAAGATGAGAGAAAATGGAACAATGATTCAGGTTGCTTGACACTCAAGGATGCCTATTCTCTAATCAGTCCAACAGGACAGCAAGTGAGTTGGGGCAAGCATGTGTGGAGTAGCAGTATTCCACCATCTAAATCCTTTGTTGTTTGGAGAATTCTTAAGGACAAAATGCCTAATGATCACACCAGCCTAAACATGGTAGACATCCTCTCCTTATGTGACAGAAGCTGGAGTTCACAGGTCAGAGATGTGATTGCAGCAGCCATTCTGAATATCATTTGGGTTATCTGGTATTGCAGAAACAAAGCAAGATTTGACAGCAGTAGCATATCTTTGAATGCAGCCATGAATCTGATCATAGCCAATGTATCTCTATCAGGGAATCTCGGCAAAGGTTGCATGTCTGCTGATATGAAAGAATTCAATATCCTAAAGCTCTTCTCCATAAATGGTCATCCGAGGAAAGCTCCAAGAGTTATAGAAGTAAATTGGTTTCCTCCATCTTGTAACTGGACTAAATGTAATACAGATGGTGCTGCTTTGGGATCTCCGGGATTAGCAGCTTCTGGGGGTATCTTCAGGGATTATAGAGCATCCTCACTTGGTTGCTTTTCAGTTAACTTAGGCATTTCGGTTGCATATCATGCTGAATTCTCGGGAGCCATGTATGCAATAGAGATTGCTCATAAGAGAGGTTGGTGGAACTTATGGTTGGAATGTGATTCGATGTTGGTGGTTAAAGCTTTTCAAGAGTTATCCAGTATTCCTTGGAAGCTAAGAAATAGATGGGAAAATTGCATGGCTCTTAAGAAGGATATGAATTTTTATTGCACTCACATTCATAGGGAAGGCAACAATTGTGCTGATAAATTGGCTTCTTAAGGCTTATTGGTTAATAGTTTTACTTGGTGGAATACAATCCCACAATTTATTAGTATTGATTTTTACCATAATAGATATGGTAGGCCTAATTATAGGTTTTCTTAATTTGTGCTTTTGGGTCAGGTTCATGCCCCCCCTTTTTTTTGTATTCTTTTCTCTATTATTAATAAATTGTTGATATGCTGCATATGATTGGCTTTACTTGGGGTGCCAACCTAGTTGGGATGCCTTGTATGGTAGTGATGCCTTTGCATATCTTCTTTGCCTAAAAAAAAAAAAAGCTTTGTCCAAAAAAAATTCGCATAATTATTTGTCTAATGTTTTATTAAATCATTTATTTTTTAAATTAATTTTAATTAATAAAACATTTTATTGAATTAGTTAATTACTTATGTTTGTTTACTTGATTGTTTAAATATCAAGTTGTAAAGTCTATTATTAGTATATTAGTTAATTGCTTGCTTAAATAGTTACTAAGAAATTAGTTATTTAATTTTTTTTTTTATTCTTCCCACTTATTACATTACTTGACTATATAATGCCCTATGATATCAAGTATTCAAACTTATTATTAGTATATTAGTTAATTACTTAAATAATAATTAGTAATTCTTCTCATAAGATTGATTTATTCAAATATTTACATTTTTAAATAATAATTATTTACTTTTTTTAAAATTAATGATTTAAGTAACTTCTTAACTAATATTAATTATTCCATAAAACAACTAATTACTAATTATTATGTAATTATTTTATTAATTAATTCAACCATAACTACATACAAACGACCCCGATCACGCTTATAATCGATCACCACCGCTACATCAAATCAGCTCCATCACTACTGCTTGTGGGAGGAAAACGATTTTACAGGTTGACTAATCCTAGCTACATTAAATCCTATCTACGCTTTATTTTGTCCTTATGATTTTATATTATTGAGTAAATTCATTAATTAATTTACACAATTTGCAGAAACAACAGATTAATAAATTTACAACTAATAAACAAAATTTAGTTACAACTAGACAAATACATCAAAGAAATACACCCATACAAATTAGATAGATATATAAAATTACAACTAATTACACAAATTAAATTTATACAATTTCTTAGCATGCATTGAACAGTTATATCCCAAAATAGAAAACCCCCAGTACCTCAACCCAAGAAACTGCTAAACGTGACGGTGGTGAAGGTGGCAGTGTCAATCTCTGGTAGCCCTCAAAACAAAGAGCACAAAAACAACAAAATAAATCCTTTCCATATCAGATATCACAACAATAAATAAATTAAACAATTTAATTGATGCCTAATATATGGTTTAAGATATACAACATTTCCTCCAAATAAAACAGGACAAGACACAAATATCAACATGAGCCAATGTTATGAAAATACTTCACTCATCACAAATTACTTCACCAACAATCAAAATCAGATTTTTAACACAGTTACTATCCCAAAACAATTCCTTCCATTACACAAACAAACATATACGGAAAAAAAAAACCATAAAAAAAAATAGCACAAAGGAGGAGGCAAAGAGGAAGAGGGGGGAGGTTGCTCACCTAGGTGGTGCTCGCGGCGGAGGTGCTCGCACAAAGAGGGGGAGACGCGCGCACAGCGGTGGCTCACACAAATAGTGGGAGGCGTGCAGAGATGCAGAGAGGAATAGAGATAGAGAGACAGGGAAGATAGAGAAAGGTGGTGGGTGGTGGTGGGGGCGTTGTTGCGGTGGCCGGCTCGTGCAGGGAAGAGATAGAGAGAAGAGAGAAGAGAGAAGAGAGAAAGAGAGAGAAGAGAAAAGGGAAAGTGAGGGGGAGAAGGGTTTCGGTGCTAAATTAATAAAGCTTTTCGACGAACTTTTTTGAATTACCGACAGACTTTCGGTCGGTAACTCAAAAATCAACCTTCCAGACGAAATTGCCCGTCGGTAAAGGTAAAAATATTTCTGACGGGCTGTCTGTTGGTACGTATAGTTCAATTTATCGACAGATTATCCCGTCGGTAAGCATTGGAGCAAACATTTTATGATTCCTTTGTGATTTTCCGACGAACGTACCGACGAATAAGCCCTCGATAAAATTACCGACAGACATTTTGTCGGTAGCTGATGAACCTTTTGGTATTCACTATTACCAACGGCATTATCCGTCGGTAATCCCTTCATTACCGATGGTAATGAAATCCTTCGGTAAATAACCATCGGTAAATCTAGTATTTCTAGTAGTGGTTGTAGGTTCGAATCACCACTAGTCTCACTGGAATGAGGTAAATATAAATCTCTTTGTAAGTGTTCATAGAGCCCGAAGGTTTTTCCTACCTTGGACTGGGGCACCATCCCCTCACCCTAATTTTCGTTTATCAAAAAGAAAAAAATAATTCCCCTTACCAACATTATACCATCTTTCAGGAGAATATGGTGAGAGCGTAAACATGAAGAATGAATAATGGCAGGCTTTTAGTCATAGGCAAAGCTTGACCAAAAATTTTCTAGGGGTGTAAGTGGAATAACATTGTTTAAACCAGTACAAAAGCTGTTAAACCATCATAAATTCAGTTTTCAGAAACCGTCTGGTGCATTGTTTCATTAGTTTCACTTATTTATTTTTAGAAAAAGGAAGGAACAGTTGGTTTGATTTGTTTGGGGGTTGGGGGCTCAATTAAGACCCAATTTACTTGGATTGGAAGCTATTACATGTTGCAGTTAATATAGTTCAATGTTTAAATTATATACAACAACTAGTTATTGAATATGCAATTGTAACAATATGGACTTGGTTTGGAAATTTGGAACTTGGATAAAAATTTGAGACGGTCAGTAACGACATCCTAAATCTCATAGTCTGAACAACATCCTAAACCTCACAGTCTGAACAGAATCAAGCATAGTCACTACCCAACTTCTAAGCATAGTCAATATTCGATGTGGATTCAACTAAACACAGCTAGTAACATCATCCTAAACCTCAATCTGAAATGAATCAAACTGCTCTGATACCACCAAATGAGACACCCCGTTGTGCCTCGTTGTGCCATTAAATTAAAACCTCTTTATTTAAAACTTAATCGCGTTCTTAACGTTAAACGTATAAACCAAAACACGGAGATATTAAAAACTTAATTATAAAACATACAACTTCTAAAAGATAACCCATTACACCATAAACATAGTACACATACACCACATATGTCTAACCATCAAGGCACAAACACTGTCTAGGGTATCCTATCAGTAGGATCCCTTACAGGTACATACTTAAACAAACGATAATAAACAATGGAAAATAAAACGTCTTAAAAGACGCATTGGCCATAAATCCTAAGCTCTACCACTAGAATCCACAGCTCGTCCACCAGTATCTGGCTCATAAGGAGTTCCATCCAGATCCTCAGTAACTGGCTCCTCCGCAGGGTCTTCTCATTAGATCACATAACCAAAACATATCCAATACAGCAAAATAGGAGATAAGAAACAGTTCTATCATCATTAGCGGAAAAGGAATCATAGCATACAATACAATAATAGTCAACGACACGCATCACATAAATAACATTCATCCTTGATTTTACGATATTATCCTCTACCCTTAATCTCATGCAACTAAGCCTTTATGCTGACGTGGTCACCTCTACTCTTGTCACTTTAGTCAGTAGTCCAGACAGTCCGGTGCCAAAAACTTGGTGCGCCCCTATTCCCTTATCTCTAGTAGGGATTAGTGCATTAAGCACAGTGTGCGTCACTATTCCCCCATTGGAAATAGCACAATAAGTACAAAATACACAGTACCTCTATTCTCGATAGAATAATCAGAACAATGCGTCAAGGACTAAAAGAGTATTATGATAGTCTTCCTCGGAAATCAATATCCGTAGGGAACTCACCTGCAATATCCGATATCCAAAATAGGATACTCTAACCACGTGTGTTCCACTCACACAGCTGTGAACAACAATGCATATATATGAATCACACTGACTCGCATCAGTTACAACCTAGTGCCTCAACCTTCCATCATAGTCTCAACACATACTCCTTGTTACATCTCATTTATAAAGTACTATTTAATTAGGCTAGGCACCTCTAAGTCACATTTATTCTCTCACCCACATGCATATCTCCTTAACAACATATATCATTGCCTAGATGCCAGCTAAGCATAAAATAACAGATATTGCATGTTATCAGGCAAAACAGATTATACATAGTAAAATAATAATAAAATATTCAGGTAACGCGTATCACAAACAGTTCAATAGTGATAAAATCAGACATCCATGAATATTATAAAATTATCCTAACGGTGATAAACCTACAATCCCCAAATCATCATTGGTACTATGGGGTAGTTTCCAATGTGATTATGGTATTGTCGATTACTCGATCCCTAGTAGGGTTTAGGTCGCCTTACACTATTATTATAAATTATATGCTACTTATCCGTTTCGATGACAGGATATTTCTTTCTTCCACCTAAGCTAACACCAGAATCATGAAACCGAAGCTCCTCGTTACCACACCAAAATCTACCAATTAACCTTCATCCAAATCAACATAAAAACATGTTAATCAAACAAAATCAATCTATGACAACTCTAGGCTAGGGTTCGGCCAAGGACTTCAAAATAGGGCTAGGGTTCTTTTCTCTTTTCAATCTTTTGGATCCTAGTTACTAGGGTCATAGATAGCATAGAAAACTTGTCACAAGTCAAAAATTGAAAACAAAATCCATCCAACCCATTTAGTTAGGGTTTCGGCCAAGAGATATAAATTTAGGGAGGAAATTTCTTTTGTTCTCATGCTCTTGGATCTAGAACCTAGAGGCCTTAGATAGCTTATAACAATCATCATCCAAGTTAAAAAATTGATGAAAACTCATTTAACCCATTTATATATAGATTCGGCCAAGAGATAAAAATAAGGCTAGGAATTTCTTTTGATTTCAAGCTTCTAGATCTAACAAATAGAGGTAGTAGAGAGGTAAGATCAAGTGTCATAACACTTAAAACATTTTTCTAAGCATTTTTACAAGATTTTTGAAAAAGTAGATCTAGAACTTGAAATGGAGGAAAACTTCATGAAAATGAAAATTAGTGGATGATCAAGAGAGCCAAGGTGATGAGGAAGAGGACCCTCACCTTGAAATGAAGAAAATTGATGAAGAACTTGAAGAGAAATGATCAAAGTTCAAGCTTTGCAAGTAATGGAGTCTTATGTTTTTGGAAGAATGAACTTAGTGTAATATTATGAAAGTGAAGAATGAAGTGTCCAAGGGCTTGAAAGGGGTAAGGTAGCTGTGTAGGGGAGGGTATTTTGGTCACAAGTTGTTGGGACAAAGTTGGAAATGCAAAGAAAGGTCAAGGCTTTGGTCATTACATTAAGGAGGTTAGCAATTTTTTCTAAACACCATCATTACATGGTGAGTCATGGTGGTGACTCACCCCATGACTCCCCACCCTAGGTGGCAAGTGTACCTCCTTCCAGTGTCCGGTTCTACCTCTGTACATCTGTTCCCGATTCCGTCTTTTACCCGATTTAGATTTTCTCGTGCGTTTTCTTTAAAAATTCGCCTGTAAAAAGTATAATAATGTATTTTTGAGCGAATATTTCAAAATAACCTATATCGCTAGAAATGTGATTTAAATCTAAACTGTTTCGTTCTCAGGTCAAAATTAGGTTTTCTACTCAGTAAAATTTTACTGTCAGTGAAAACGCAGACCAGATTCCGTCTGAATTTTAAACCCAAATTTTTACCGTAACCCTCTACCATAAGGTAGAGTATAAATATGACTTTTGTTTTATCCAAAATCATTTTCTTGGTCTTAGATAAAAATATAAAGAAATATATCTTTACCATTAATATAGCGTATATAAAAAGCAGGGTGTTACACGAGGAGTATAGATGTTGAGTTGTGCTTAATTGGTCGATTTCTAAATGATCGCCCAATTAGAATGAAGGAGAGAATGGCGGGTGTCTGGCGGCCAGGGAGGGGAAACTAATGCAGGAAGCACTTGTAACATCGGTTAAAATTGACTTGTAACGTCGGTTGCACAGGCGATGCTATTTTAGTCCATGTTTCAAGTTTAACTTGTAACATCGGTTTTCCAACCGTTGTTACAAGTTAACCTGTAACATCAGTTCTATGGAAAATCGCCTTTACAAATAGCGGATTGACTGATCAAAGTAATATTAGAAGTAACATGTAATAGCGGTTCTGCCTATAACCGTTGCTACAAGTTAACGTGTAACATAGGTTGTTCCAGGAACAGCTGTTGTAAGTTAAGTTGTAACAGCGGTTATATCCAGAACCGTTGTTACAAGTTAACTTGTAACAACAACCCATGTTATACACATACAACCCTAAGATCATCCAGAATTCAGACCAAATGGCATAATCAGTATATATATATATATTACAACAAGAAATCATGTATACACAACCAAAATTGATCAAGCTAACTAAGTCATGATCTATTACATACACAAACTAATAATATATGTTCTAGGTACCTAAAACATAAATTTATGCACATCAAGCTCTAAGTCTATATTTTTCTTTTCAGCATACTCAAAAACAGAAGTTTGCAAAGCCACTCAAGTCTGTGAATTCCGCCAAAGTCATGTGCGATTGAAAGCCTGCTCAGATTCAAATAAATTCAACATTAATTAAATTAAGTCATCAACAAAAACAAAATATAATTAATTAACTGCTTAAAAATTCTATTAATTACCTGCAACCATTTGTCTTTAATACCAGTGGAGACAATGCCTAACATATGTCCCATGACATAGTAGGCACACTCCCAAGAGCTGATTTGTTTACGAGACTACAAATCAATTTAAAATTGATCAATATGAAGTAAATATAATATATATAGTAGTAGTAGTAATAATAATAATAATAATAATAATAATAATAATAATAATAATAATAATAATAATAATAATAATAATAATAATTACTATTTAATCAACTACATACCTTTGGGATAATCTAAGTAGGCTTGAGTTTTGCCTTGGCACTCGTACTTTTACCATTTGCGCAAGCAATGTTACATGCAATCATTGCACAATGATAAAAAATATGAATGTCAATTATATGTTCATGCATGTAATAAAATAAAAGCAAAATGTTACAAATTATATAAAAGTTTACGTACCTATCAATATTCGATCTCAATTTAATATCTGATTGATAGTGTAACGAGCAAAGAAAAATAACTGTATGTTGCACAGGACAAAGTAGGAGCAACTGCCAATGGCCATCCATGCTAAGTGGTGCCATATATACCTCTTTGTGGCTTCCATCAACTAGGCTATCTGGTGATCGCATCGCCGTCAAGGTAGAATTCATCTAAAATGACGCTGGGGTCTAAGAATCCATAAATAGACTGGATGCCCATTGTCATAACAAGGCGATACAGATACCTAAGATATGAAATAATTAGTTAATGTTAATTACGTAAAAAATAGGTCACCTACATCCGCCCCCAAAATGCAAAAAATAGGCAACCAGGCAGTTGTAACGCCGTTTTCAAAAGGCAACGCAACCTCGTGGTATTGGTACTCCGCCGTAAACGCAACCAGACGAGCTATCGCCGAGAGACGCTTTCTCGGCTTCGACGAAGCTGCGTTGTCCTAAACAACAAATATAAAGCATTAAACAGGGTTAAGTTATTTCAACTGTAAATATAAAAAAAAAAGTAATAATTGAATGATTATGAATACCTGGGGTGAAAGAGATTTCCCCTTCTGCTGCGATGGATTCGATGGACCATCAACTTTGCCATTATCCTAAACAATTAACAAAGATAAAGCATTAGTAAATATTGTCAAGTCATTTCAATTTTAAATAGAGAAGACATAATTAATTGAATGAATATGAATACCTTTGGCTCCACCAGCTCATCATCATCCTGCTCCTCCTCATCATCATCAACTGACACATGTTGACCTAGACAGCTCCCTTTTGCACTCACATGTGAAGGTTGGAGAGTTGGGGTTTGTTCGGATTGTATATATGACAAAAGAGATCAGAGAGCCCCTGGTCCTTTAAAAGAGACTAGATAACATCCTCTCTCATCTTCTCCGCAAATAGCTGATCCCGCTCGACCATGGTTCGCTCATGTGAATGTGGTCCACGGAATTGTGGAATGCCCACTTGCCCTCCAACACCAATGACACGGCCAGGGTGGTCATCTTTGTCTAGGGCAGCGACTAGGATATCCCGACGTCCCTGTGGAACGAAGGATCCTTGCGAGCTTTCTTCCTTTAGTGAAACCTACAAGGACGAAATTCAAAAAAATGTGTAAGAAAATGTGTACTACTTAAAAGTTTGTTACAAGTTACAAGTAGAATTAAATATTAATTACTTACAATCTTTTCTGCAACAACGCGTGTGGGCTCAGATTTAATAACTCCTGACTTTGTCTTCCGGCCTTCAATCCATGTATCCTCGCGTGGGGGTGGAGATAGAGGATCAATAACAGTTTCCTATTCTCATGCTTCTTACCACTTCTTCTTTAACTTTTCCTCCATCATCTTCTGCCGAACCAGTTTATAGCCACCACAAGACATCGTGTGGTGGTGGACATTCTTTTTCTGGATTGCTTGCGCCTTTTCCCTTTTCTCCTGCTACAAATAGTACGTACTCAATTCAGTTAAATAAATAAATTAGGTTTGCCTATTATAAAAAAAATTTAACTTCAACTAATCAGATAGGCAGGTTAGCATCGGATCGTAACAAAACTAATCCCACGTATCCTGATCAAGGAAAGGGTACATATCAGGAGGAGATTTGTCTGCCTTCTCTCCAAAGATGTAGTGACTAGACAGATATGACTTAAACCCTATCCAGCGCTTAGCCGCAAGTGAAAGCACTTTCTTCTTCATTTTAATAGTATTCGGCAAATCAAAATGGACCTACATTACAGAACAAAATAAAGCAATTAGTGTACGATAATATGATTAAATACAATAGATACAAACAAAGAGGTTAAAAGTAAATTACCGTGATTGCCTCCGAAATATGATCCTTCACGTTATCCGGTACTTTACCCTATTCCTCAATCAATATGCTAGCATGGCTTCGAGCTTGCACAACCACAAAACCGACAAAATCCTTACTAGTCGGGCCAATAGGCTCCCCATATCTATCAAACTCAACCGGCCTCTTTTTATTATTAGGAAGGGCAATGGTCAATTTTTTCATCGTGGTGGCTGATCTACCCCTCTTTTTGGACGAGGTACTACCAACACCGCCCTGTGAAGGAGCCATGCCTGCTGAATCAGCCATATATATATATATATATATATATATATATATATATATATATATATATATATATATATATATTCTGTTTAGACAAAAAATAATAATAAATTAGGTTAGTATATAGGAATGGATAAATAAAATAAGCCTAGTTTAACATGGATAAATAAATAAAATAAAAAACCACAACTTACACTATGGATACATAAAAATAAGCCTAGTTTAACGTGGATATATATAAAATAAAATAAAAAATAAATTACACTATGGATAAAATAAAAAAACATAACTTACACTATGGTCAAGTTTAGATCAATATCTCTTCATTATGATCATCACAAGTGGCAAGTACATCGTCCACTACATTTTCCTCAACAAAAGCAGGCATCCGTGATGAGAAAGAAGGAGCCTCGGGTATATCAAGAGTTGAATCATGATTTTCATCACTACCATTATGCATGCTTTTTCCTAGGAGAACCACTGACCACCTTTTGTAAGAAGGATCATTGATATAAAACACTTGTTTTGCTTGGGAAGCCATGATGAAAGGCTTTTCTGTATGACCAACCTTGTTAAGGTCTACCAATGTAAATCCTAATTCATTGGTTCATACGCCACTTTTACTGTCAACCAACTTACTTTTAAAAATTGGCACTGTAAATTTAGTGTAAATGACCTCCCAAATTTCTTCAATGACTCCAAAGTAAGAGTCAGGTGCCGTAATGGGGTTTGTATCTTTTGAACTAGAGAAGTGCATGGACTGAGCCACGATCATAACCCCACTATTTTGCATGGTACTCTTGTCATCCTAGGACTTTGTATAAAAGGAAAACTTATTGATATCGTAACTGCTCCAACATATGACATTAAAGTTAGGCCCACATGCTAGCCAGTTTAATGTATCAGAAACAGTACTACCATCCTTCAGAATTTCTTCTTTAAACCATTATAATAAAGTCTTGTTATGCTTGTTCAACAACCACTTTTCGTTCATTCGAGGGTTTCCTTCCTTAACTTTCTTTTTGTGCTCACATAAGTAAGGTTGAACTTCATCAATGTTATTCAATATATACAAATGTGCTTGAAGCACTTCCTCCCGATGTGACACCCTTTACCCCGCATATATTAAAAAACAATAACACAGATATGAAAAGATAGAGAACACATGCAAATATATATATAATATTAAAAACTGGGCAGAGACTGCCGCATTGTAACATAACGCAGAAATAATCAAAACATGTTTATAAAGGAAATATAACATAACATAACTGAAAACATAAACGAACCCAACCCCGATGTCATACTACAGAGCTGGTATAACCAATCCGATAAAACAACTCGGATACAACTGGAAACAAACTAACAACTACTGAAACGGAAATCCTATCTACGAGTCGCGGCTCCTCAGAGTCACTCCTCAACTGGCTGCACATCGAACTCTGCATAAACGATACATGCCACAAAACAAGAAACATAGAGATAGGGAGTAAGAAACATATATATGAATATAACGGTAAGGAAGCAGTTAGCAAGACGAGCATACATCAAACAATAATGTTATACTAGACAACAATATAATATATACAATTATCATCATACCAACATGCATGCTATGCAATGCAACTCTACTCCACTACTCCATTATGCATGTGGATCCAAACTATCTCAGGAAGCCAACTTCAGAGTTACATCTCCACACTGGCCAAAAAGCACCAATGCTGGAACAGGCCACTAACCATGGGTGGACCCCTAGGATAGCTGACGCACCTTATTCACGGGTGCACCACAGCGGGGGTACCTGATCCCCTCAGTCTCGGATGAATCACTACGGATGGCCAGATCGTCTTACACGCGGATGACCTCCCCTATGTTGCACAACCTCCACTAACATCTCCGGTGCGTGAATGCATGCTCAACACAAAAACACAACAACATCCACCACCTCCGCTTGGGCCACTAGGCTACCCAAGTTTATCACCATCAACACCTTGACCTTTCGGCTATCGAGGATTGTCGTTATCGTTTCGTGTTCATTATTAAACACTCTAGTCGTTCTTCACTAGAGATTACCACCTTGACCATCAAGCATCAAGTCCCCTTAGCCACTAGGCTACCAAGGTACATCATCATCAACACCTTGACCATTAAGCATCAAGGCTCAACATCATCTTTTCACTTGTCTTTGGTCTTCATGCTTTGTTGGTATTTTATTAAGTCTTTTAGCTGCTTCTATACTGTTCTGCCTTCTGTTCTGCATAGGTGAGCACGGGCATGCTCACCACTTAGCATGGTCGTGCTGAGCTAACAGTCAAGCACGGTCGTGCTGACTTTTGAGCACGAACGTGCTCAAGCAGCGCGCCCTAATCTGGGATTTGAATGGGAGCACGGGCGTGCTCCCTGTTGGGCACGGGCGTGCTCAAGTGTGCGCCCTGCTGGTCTGGGCAGAAGGGTCACAAACCCTTTGCCAATTATTGGGAACAAGCCAGATTCAATCCTAATGGTTATTACTAATCCATTAATCATCAGCTTCATTAATCTTAACTGTTCTTCATTACTGTTCATGTCTTATCATCATGGGGAATTAATCCTTTAATCATAGTTTCATTATTAATGTTCTTAGAACACTCACTAATTAATTTTGGGGTCATTAACTAAGCCCTATGAACATAACCTTACCTCTCACACTATATTCATGTATTATGAACCACTGGGGAAACATCCATTAATTATCATTATTGTCATTAACGTATTTTAACATCTTATTATGTTGGTAATAACATCCTCAACAATCAACGATAGTCAATAACATCATACTCATCATAATCATGGCATCATTACATTCAACATATTCATAATAGACAACATCAATTAATAAGAACATTCATACCAATATTATCATTACAACAGATAATCATCAAATAACAATTAATCATATAAACGTATAAACATGTTAACAAGGAAAGGGTCATGAGTAACCCTTCGTCTTACACTACCCCCAAGCATACATACTCATACTATTTCTTCTCCCCATACCTGGTATGAAGATCAGACTCCGGATAGCAAACTGGTCGCGTTCCCTCAAGCGGCTCGACAAACGAATCAAGTCTTGGCCAACAAAAAGGTTAACCAGTTAGTTCCCATTTCAACAAAAGGAAAAGGAAACAGAAGAGGGATAACCGGCTTACCTTACAAGACACTAACACACACGTTCCTCTCCCAAACACCGCAAGGATTCCAAGAACTAGGAAGGGTTCAAGGAAGAGAAAGAGGAAGAGAGGTTTCTGCTGTTTTGGAGGCAGAGAAACCAAAACAAGGGTTGTACACAAAACCCTCGAGTACTATTCCTATTTATACACTCTGAGACCCGAGCACGGCCGTGCACCCCACTAAGCACGGTTGTGCTTACATCAGCGTCACCGAAATGCATTCACGCTTGAGCACGGTCGTGCTCCTTGTTGAGCACGGGCGTGCTCAACTTAGCATCAGCAAGATGCAGTCCTGCGCTGGGCACGGTCGTGCTCCCTATTGAGCATGATCATGCTTGTGACTCAGACAGTCACAAGACATGCCTGACAAGCACGGGCGTGCTGGTCATGAGCATGGTCGTGCTCATGTACCAGAAAAAGAATTTAAGCCTAGAAATCCCACTTAGCCCTCAACAACAACTCTAATCTAGGCCCTAAGGCTTAACCAAACAAGCAAGACACACACAAAAGCACTTAACGAAAAACAGGGTGTTACACCCGACCCTTGCCCGTAACAGTTTCACCTCGTGTACCCTTACCTGCACATCTTCCCTCATGACGAGACTTAGGAATCCCTATAGGTTCCGTTTCAGAAAGGCAGTCTGAACAAAACTCAATAGCTTCTTATGCAACGTACCTTTGAACAATAGATGCTTCAGGACGTTGTGGATTCTTCACATACCCTTTCAAGATCTTCATGTATCTCTCAATTGGGTACATCCACCTTAAATAAATAGGGCCACACAATCTAATCTCCCTCACTAGATGAATAATTAAGTGAATCATGATGTCAAAAAATGAAGGAGGAAAATGCATCTCTAATTGGCACAAGATAATGGCAGCCTCTGTTGGTAATGGTTACAATCTTGGGGGGGGGGGGGGGGGGGGGTAAATTGAGAGATTAAAACTTTTTCAGTAAATTCAAGCAAAACAGAGTTTTCTTAAAGAAATTTGGTTTTCACTCAATTTTAATTACCAAGAGTTAGATTGTTAAACAAGTAATGATGATAACAAAGAGCACAAACAAATATATGTAAACTTAACACAAGATTACAGCATAAAGATTCAATTATTAGAGCACTTAAACCATATCAACATCACACGCATGTATATGACAAATGTAAGAGGTTTAAGGGTAAGAAGAATGCGCAAACCGATTTATCCTGGTTTAGCTACCTCCTCTGGTAAGCCTATATCCAGTCCCACATCTCTGTGGTTTTCTCCACTATAATTAGCAATTACAATATCCAATTACAGCAACACAAGGATAACCTCCTTGCACAAGAACTTTCCAAAAAGCACACTAGCTTTTCTACCCAAGGATTCCTTCTATCCCTATGAAAAACCTCAGAAATACCCTGTCTTAAATCATCAAGGTTTCACTACCTTGAAAACTTTCAACAAAAGCACACTTGCTTTGCAACCCAGGGATCCCTTCTATCCCTGCAACACTACAAAAAAACCTGTTTAGCGACCGAATTATTCGGTCGCTAAACATGCTAATTCAGTCGCTATCCTCTTTAGCGACCGAATTAGCGACCAAATTCTGAGGGTAGCAGAAACCCTGGTTGCTAAGGTTTTAGCGACAGAGTTTGTATTTCGGTCACCAAATAGAGACCGAATATTCGGTCGCTACATTATATAATTCGGTCGCAGCTAAGTTTGTGGCATGATCACGGTAACCGACTTTGGTGACTGATATTCGATCGCTAATTCGGTCGCTAACTATAAAATAAATTTTTTTTTCTGTGACTTAAGCATAGCGACCGAAATAAGGGTTGCTATTTCGGTCGCTAAGGCTAATTATGTATTTTTTATTTATTTTAAAAATTTATTTAAAACATTAATATTAAATTTTTTTTGTTTTTATTTAGAATTTTATTTAAAACATTAATTACTAATGCAACTCACAAATATAAAAATAATGAATCTATATAAATAAATAAATAATGTCACACAGTAATAGTCTAGAAATCCATAAAATGAAAAATAAAAATAAAAAAATCAATCATCATGTGTAGGCGGAGGTGGAGGAACCCAAGGATCCTCAGCGTTCGTGCCGTCGACGTCTGCCATCTTATCGTCCTCTAGAGCAGCATCATCAGCAGCAGGAGACGGCGGAACTGGAGGAGCTACAACAGGCGGCACAACTGCTGGAGCACCATCCACAGCAACTGGAGGCTGGATCCTCATCTGCTCCAACACCATCTGCAGTGCCTAGCCCTGCTCGATGGACCTCTGCATCAGCTGCTGGTGTGCCTGAGTCAACTGTGCAATCTGATTCGCCATCTGCTGCTCTCTCTCCTTCTTCTCCCGAAGCTCCGCATTCCGTTGCGTGATGGTGTCCTGCATCTGGTTGAACTGCTCCGGAGGGACGGTATCCGCGTAGGAATGAGCAACAGTGCCGGACGATGAAGCGATAAACTCGCTGCCTAGGTGTCCGAGGCCATACACGTGCCCCTTCTTGTTCCTGCCCCCAACGACCTCCAAATAAATGGCATTATCGTCGATGGAGACAGGAGAGAAGGGCCCCTCACCAGTCAATGCCTCATCCTGTGACTGTGAGGCATGTGATATGGCATCGTCCTTCTTCTCGTTGAAGCCCACCTGCAAAGTATAGATGAAGAGATTTAGTTACAATTATAATGAATATATATTAAGAAATCAATAATAATAAATGAAAAGTATATACTATATTGTTTTTTACTTACATCATAGCTATGGGCCTTGTCGTTGACCCATTCACCCAACTTCAGCTTCTTCGTCCTCTCCACCAACTCCATAGCAATGGGGGGTCCATCATTCTATGCTTTCTGCACAGAAAATTTAATATTAAAATCATAAGAATATTAATAAATGAAAACAAATTAAATAGTATGCTAAGTTATCCAAGTTTTAAGTATTACCAGATCGTCGAAATGGGCGGCGGCAGATTTAGAGCCGTCAGTGTAAGCACATGCGCCACCATCGGAAGCTCGATTACGCCGAGCTGCGGCCTGGATCTCTTGGAACTTCTCAGTAGCCCAGTACTGTTCCAGTCCCCTCCTGATCTCAGGCTCTAACCACTTCGTCTTGTTCTTACCCTTCCTCAACTTGTTCATTAGATTCTTCACGATCAATGAGCCTTTATGCTCAAATATGGCCCTGATGATCTTCTCCGAAGCAACATTCCACCTATACTCTTTCTGCAACATACACTTGTTAGGCAATTCTTATATATATATATATATAAATGAAGTTTGAATTAATATGTAATGTAAATTTATTTTAAATAACATAATAAATTCTTACCTTAAACTCTTTAAGCAGCTGATCCCTATGGCCCTTTGAGATCCCCTTCCATGTAGGCTATGGATCATCAAACTTCTATTATAGGATCTTCGAGATCGAATCAGAAGGGCCCTTCGCGGGCAGAACGCTGCAAGATAATTAGAGTATTAATAAATGTTATAAATAAATAAATAAATAAATAACAGGTAAAATGGAAATTAACGATACTTATATATATAAAAAATAAATTAGCTTACTCGTTATCCCCCTTGGGGATAAGAAGAGTCCTCCTATCCGATGAACCACGGCTCTCCTACACCGCTGATGATGATGGTCCTGGCACAGGTGTGGATGATGACGGTGCAGCCTGTGTCCCAACATCATGAGGCTGCGTAGTGGGTGCACCTCCATCACCCTGTGGCCTATCCGCAGAGGTACTGGCAGGATGGTCTCGATCTGAAGTCTGTGGGTCGGCCGAGGGGGAGGATCTCTCACAGCACTACCTCTGCCACGGCCTCCCCGACGACCACTGCACTGCCCCTACTTCTAGTGGAATCTGCCATCTGTGTATAAATTGATAAAGCTATTAAATCACAATATAAATAATAACTAATTAATCAACAAGTTTAGACATGAATAAACATTAAAAATGAATAATGCATATATAAATTACCTAAGTAGAATCTCCGTCACTAAATTCACCCTCACTCTCATCAGTTTCACTTGATTGGAATGTGCCTTCACTAGATTCTTCCATCATTCTTAATTTCCTCTCCCCAAAACCACAAATCCACAATCCCATTTGGTCTTTGCATCCAACAACAACAACAATAACAACAACAACAACAACAACAACAACAACAACAACAACAACAACAATGAACTGAAGGAAAAGGGAAATAAACAAGAACAACAACAACCACAAATGGTTCCAATGGAGAAGAAGATGTTAACAACAATAATAATTCAAGCAAACAAAATTTTCCATTTTGGACAGAATAATATTGGTTTATTGATTGAAATCAATTGAGAAAACTGAATAATATTGGTTTATTGAATTGAATTGATAGATTGAAAGTTACAGAGATAGTGTTTATATAGAAGTACATAATCTGAATGACCTAACAGACTGACCAAGATACTAACTAATTGACCAAGAAGCTACTCCTTGCTAATTGATATAACTGCTTGCAAACTGATATAGAGATAAAAACTGAAACTGAAATAGTTACTTAAACTAATTAATCATAAAGCTAATAAGAACAGAAATAAAATAGCATACATCAAATAAAAGAGATTGAGAGAGAGAGAACAACACCTCACCGGAGGCTCGCTGTAGTGGTGGTGGTGTCACCAGCGGCGGTAGTGTGGTGGCTGACCAGAGGCACTGCAAGGAAAGAGCAAGACAAAAAACAGAGAGAAGGAGAGGAAGAGAGAAAGAGAAAGACAAGGTGGTGTGGTGGCTCACCGGTCGTTTTGGTGGAGCAAGGAAGGGACGCAGTGGAGCAAGGAGGGGACGTTGCGGCCAGAGCAAGGGTAGGGAAGGAGCTGCGGGTGAGAGCAGAAGAGGATAAAAGAGAGGAATGGGAGGAAAGAGAAGAAGTCTGTGATTTAGGGATTGTAATTTTAGCGACCGAATTTAAATTCGGTCGCCAAACACAATATAATGAAATCGGTCGCAATTCGGTCGCTGTTTGGAAAAAATTAAATTTTTTTATTACCCACTTTAGCGACAGAATCCTATTCGGTCGCTAACAGGCTCCCAATTTTTTTTTCCTACTCGCTTTAGCGACCAAATCAATATCGGTCGCAAAAAAGTATTAAAAATTGATCGTTGGGATAATATCGGTCGCAATTCGATCGTTGTTTAGCAAAAATTAAATTTTTTTATTACCCATGTTAGCAACTGAAACCCTAAACCCTATTCGGTCGCTAACAGGCTCCTTTTTTTTATTTTCTGTGCGCGTTCGCTATCGAATCAATATCGGTCGCAAAAAAGTATTAGAAATTGACCGTTGGGATAATATCGGTTGCAAGATCGGTCGCTATTTAGTTAACAAAGTTTAACTAAAAAAATCATTAATTTAGCGACCGAAGTAGCGACCTATTTGGTTGCTACCTAGAAATTCGGTCGCTAAATCGGTCGCTGGATACATTAATATAGACTTTCTGAAAGATCCTAAAATTCGTCGCTAATTCGATCGCTATTTGCAACTGTCAAATTCGGTCGCTGTTTTCGGTCGCTATTTGACCTTTTTTTTTGTAGTGTAATACAATAGAGAGATACCCTCTCTCTAATCAATAAACTGAAACTTGAATGAAAATAATATGACTCTAGAAGTCAAATATTACAAATTGAAGCACTTAGGGAATATCACACTCTTCTCTCAAAGATGAAGCTCAAAGGAAACTTGGATTTTCGAGTTTGTAAATTTAGAGTGAGTTAGTTGTTGAAAAGTGTTTCTATGAGGTCCTTATATAATAATTTGAAGAAATAGATCCGTTGGACAAATCATAGAATTAGTTACAAGTGAAACAGATTCAACTTTGTAAAACTGACACGAAATAATCTGTTTAGTACATTTGTGTATTCACAGTTTTTGAACTTTTGTAAAGCGCATACACAGATTATGTTCTTTGTACATCTGTGTATTAAACTGAATTTTTAACTCTTGCACACGCGTACACAGATTACTACTTTGTACATCTGTGTATTAAAGTGGTTTTTGAACTCTAGAACATGCGTACACATATTAGCATTCTTGTACTCCTGTGTATCTCTTGCCATGTTCTTGAATACACAGATTATAACCTTGCATACATCGGTGTATATTAGAATACCAACCCAGATCGTTCCTGAACGCTATACACAAATTATGTACATCGATTATAGATGAAAGCACAAGTTCTGAATTATCTGAATTGTTCTACACACAGGTGTATGATTTTGTATATCTGTGTATTCTTCATAATTTTCAATAGACAGCTTCGATACATATGTGTACAACACGCGTGTACCTGGTTTTCACTTGTACTTCTGAGAAATCAACTGAATATACACATGTGTATATGTGTACAGAAAGGTTTTTCACTTGTAATTTGAAATTTAATTGATCATACACATGTGTACAACATAGGTGTATATTTTCACTTAATTTCTTATTTCAATTAACATATTTTGAAAACCTTTTCATTGAAAAACTCATTTAATTAAACTTTAGAAAATTTAGCTTTTCCTTAATTTTCCAAGAGCATTTAAGAGCTGGTGTGCTATACTTACAAATAACATCTAAGAACTTAATGATCTTCATTCAATCTTGGTCTTGATGCTTTGTTCCATATCATCTCCTTTGAATCTCATGATCTTTGTCATTTCATCCTTTGATCATTTGACTTTCTCCTTCATAAGTGAACTTGCAAACACTTGAACACTTTATTACTGTATAATCAAATTGAAAACTCATGTAAAAATTCACATTGCTTGTCATACATCAAAACTTCAAAAGGGCTTAGTCTTACAGCCTCTTTTTCCAACTCATCCAACTTCCCGGGATCAATGACTTTGCTACATATAGCATTGAAGAATAAGCACAACCTAGTTATGGCATGTCTAACATTTCAAGGAGCACAATCACGAATAGCCACGGGTAGTAGTTGTTGCATCAAGATGTGGCAATAATGAGACCTTAAGCCAACTAATTTCAAATCGCTCATGAGACAAGCATCTTGACATTTGAACAGTAACCCTGTGGCACTTTGACGTCCCGTAGACACTCACAAAAACTCCTTCTCTCATTTTTTGACAAAGTGTGACATGCTGGAGGCAAATATGTCAACTTACCATCCTTTGATTGTGGAGCTAACTACTCTCTTATACCCATTGCAACCAAATCTAGCCGAGCATTCACACCATCCTTTGTCTTGCCCTGAATGTTGAGATGCGTCCCGATTACACTATCACACACATTTTTCTCTACATGCATCATATCAATATAGTGTCTAACATCAAGTTTGCACCAGTATGGAAGATCAAAGAAGATAGACCTCTTCTTCCATATGTTTTTCTCAGTAGCCTTTTTTGGGTCTTTCCGAAGATAACATTGATGTCCTTCACCCGTTGATAAATTTGTTCTCCATTTAAGGCCGGCGAAGCTGGTTCATTCTCCTAGCATCCGTTAAAACCTTTTTTCAATCTACGATATGGGTGATCACGCCTGAGAAATCTCCGATGCCCAAGGTAAATTGTCTTCCTCCCATTGTTCAATTGAGTGAAGCATGTGCCTTCTTCACATATAGGGCTTGCTTTATGCCCGATAATATACTCGGCAAGTTACCATATGCTGGAAAGTCATTGATGGTGCAAAATAACATGGAACGCATCTTGAAAGTCTCATTAGAATACCCATCAACTACATCGACACCTTCCACCCACAGCTTTTTCAAGTCTTCAATCAAGGGAGTTAGATAAACATCAAAGTCATTTTCTGGTTGTTTTGCCTCCGAAATCATCATAGATAACTCATGTATTTGGGCTTCATGCACAACCAAGGAGGTAGGTTGTAAATTACGAGGATAACAGGCCATGAACTATGAATACTACTTAAGGTACCATACGGAATCATTCAATCCATAGCAAGTCCAAGCCTAAGATTTCTTGGCTTATTTCCAAAATTCGGAAACAAATTATCAATTCTCTCCCATTGCACAGAATCAGTCGGATGGCGAAGCATTCCATCACGTTTCCTATCATCTGCATGCCATCTAATGTTCTTTGCGTCATTTACATTAGCGAACAATCGCTTGAACCTTGGAATTATTGGAAGATACCACAACATCTTCGCATGAGAACCCTTTGTGATCACATCACAACTAGAATCACCATCCTTCATTTTGTACCGTGATACCCCACACTTGGGGCAGTCGTGCAACCCTTCATACACACCCCTATACAATATACAATCATTAGGGCATACGTGTATCATCTTATACTCCATACCCATCGGACACAGTACCTTCTTGACCTCATAGTTACGATCCGGCAATGTGTTGCATTCTGGAAGCATGCTCTTCAACAACTCAAGCAATTCAGTGAAGCTTTTATCACTCCACCCATTTCTCGCCTTCACACTAAACAATTTTGACATCGTCGACAACCGTGTATAAGTAGCACACCTCGGATACAAAGGCTTCTCTGCGTCACTGCACAAAGTATCATACATATGTGCTCATTGAAAAGACTCTTGCCCAATATCACGGACCATGTCCTCTAGTCGATTGTCGTCCATATCTTCGTCAACTTCCTCACTTTGGGACACACTTGACTGGTTTAACAAGACATCACCATGCTATATCCATCTTGTATAATTCTTGCAAATTCCTTTACAAATAAGATGAATACGTATTTACTTAACTTCACATTTCCTCATATTCACACATTTGCCACAAGGACAACATAACTTTCCATTACTATCAGGAAGATTTCTTTGAGCAAATTCTAGAAACTCGTCCACTCCCTTCCGATACTCATCACATGTGTGTCTACTAACCATCCAACTCCGATCCACAGGTGTGAGAAACTATCATTAGATAATTAGTAATTGACAACCAGGCCCTTAATGACAAAAAAACCCTAACAGGCACTTTTGACAACCAAAATGCTATATCTGACATAGGTGCACGCTCACAATATAAGAAAGAACAACTTTCAATTATCTTAAGAAAATCTTAAAAATTCACAATCAAAGAATCAAAACTAGTAACAAACATGATGCATATCTTCATCTAGAGATACTTAAAAAAAAAAATTAGTCTAAAAAATAATTAACTAATAGTAAAGGCTCCTAATTGCAACAATATATAAGAAACTGATACAAACAAGTCCATGTGAAACTCACACTGAGAAATTTAAAACTTACAGAGTCTTTTGATTTGGAATTTGGGTTAAAATTAAGGGGATAGGACCAGTCAACTGATTACATTTCAAATTCCTGCATTCACCAGCTCAACCTAGGAATCATGTTCAAGTAAAACAATAGTGAAGAAAATGAGATTTCTATGCCATCTTAAAAAAGAATAAGATTGATACTGACGAAAGTAAATTAGGTTCTTAGCATCCACAAACTAACCAGAGAATAAAACTAGGATTCCTCAGTCATGGACAAAGCCCTTTCTGATGACAACGAAAGGATAGGTTGCCTTTGGAGATGATCTTATGGTTGAATTTTATTAAGTTAATTTTCGTTGTAACACTTGTAACCAAAAAAAAAAGTGAAGAAAAGAAATAAAATGGTGAAGATTAGAGATGGAATGGCGTCACAAACAAGTAGTTTGATAAGCCTATGAAGTTCGTCACAAGAATCTTGGATTCTTGATAAGAACAAGTTGGCTCAACCAAGAACCAAGGAGAACAAAATCTCACAAATGGATTTCAATCCAAATTCAACATCCAAGTTACATTTCCAAGTGGAATAGGCGTGTACATAAGGGGTTTGTGGCTGCCCACATTTGGCTTCACTCTTTGCCTTCTCAATTATTCCATAACCCCCACATAATTAGCCTAATCATGACTAACTTAGTCTTCCAAATGATTCCATAACCTTCACTTAACTAACCTAATCATGTCTAACTTAAAAACCCATCTTAATTCACCCATCATTACATAATCACGCCCCACCCTTAATGATCCTCTCTCTCCTTCATTATGTGGTGGTTACACTTGCTTCTCAAATTAAAAGTGTAAACCCCATAATTTACACAAAGCATAAAAAGTCTAATAATTCAAAATGGAGTTACTTTTGCTATGCAAACCAAGAAGATTCCTCCCCTATGCCTAAAGAAGTCGTGTAACATAGGAAAATGGTGGGCTTTATCCATTTGAAACACTTAACAAATTTGGACCCACTTACATAACCCATTACACTTATTGAATTAAAAGAAAAACAACTAAAATGGACTTGTCTTCAAAGTACACGCCCCACATCATGCTTCTTCCAATTGGATGAGCAAAGTTATCAATTTGGGCTCATGGTCTTCATGACTTGCACTTGGGCTTTCTTTCATTAAAAGAACCACCATTTGATTTAGAGCTTGTTGGGCCTTTTTGGTTCTAGCTCTTGTCATGGGCCCACCAAGTCCTTGAATGGCTTCTTGATCCATGATGGTGATGGTCTCCATTGGGCTTATATCATCCCTCCTTCTTTAAGTGAATTCAACCTCGAATTGAAATCTTTATCACCTACATCAAAAAGAGATAAATCAGCCACATTGAAAGTTGCACTAATTCCACCATACTCACTAGGAAGATCTATCTTGTATGCATTATCATTGATCTTGCCCACCACTTGAAATGGCCCATCTCCTCTTGGTTGAAGCTTAGATTTCCTTTGGGAATGAAACCTTTCCTTTCTCATGTTTACCCAAACCTAATCTCTGGATTCAAATACTACCTTCCTCCTCCCTTTGTTTGCTTGCCTAGCATAACTTTCGGTACTCTTTTCAATTTGGACCTTCACTTGCTCATGTAACTTCCCACATATTCAGCCTTGGCCCCACAATCTTTATGCTTTAAAATTGAAGAATTAGGCAATGGCAATAAATCAAGAGGAGTTAAAGGGTTAAATCCATAAACAACCTCAAAAGGAGAATATTGAGTAGTACTATGAACAGCCCTATTATAAGCAAATTCCACATGAGGCAAACAATCCTCCCAAGATTTAATATTCTTTTTAATCACAACCCTTAGAAGGGAAGAAAGTGCCCTATTCACAACCTCAGTTTGCCCATCCGTTTGGGGATGGCAAGTAGTGGAGAAGAGAAGCTTTGTACCTAACTTTCCCCACAATGCCCTCCAAAAGTGACTTAGGAACTTGGTGTCCCTATCACTAACAATACTCCTTGGCAGGCCATGAAGCCTCACTACTTCTTTAAAGAACAAATTAGCAACATGACAAGCATCATCAATTTTTTTGCATGGTATAAAATGTGTCATTTTTGAAAATCTATCCACTACAACAAAATTGAATCTTTACCATTCCTTGTCCTAGGTAGTCCCACAACAAAATCCATTGACAAATCAATCCAAGGAAAATCAGGAATAGGTAAAGGAGTGTAAAGACCATGAGGCATCATTTTAGTTTTTGACTTTTTACAAACAATGCATTTTTCACAAAAATTTTGCACATCATGTTTCATGTGTGGCCAATGAAAATGTTCCTGGACCATGTCTAAAGTCTTTTGAACCCCAAAATGCCCCATTAATCCCCCTTCATGCGCCTCTTTCAAAAGCAAATCTCTTGTAGAACTTTAAGGCACACATAATCTCTTTTCCTTGAACAAAAACCCTTGGTGCCTAAAATATCCATTTTGGGCCGAATGCACACAATTATCATAGATATGAGAAAAATCTTTATCATGCTCATACAATTCCTTAATGCATTCAAGTCCAAACAATTTTGTTTCAAGGGTAGAAAGTAAAGAATATCTTCTTGAAAGTGCATCCGCCATAATGTTGGCCTTACCCTTTTTGTGCTTAACCACATATGGAAATTGTTCAAGAAATTCAACCCACTTTGCATTTCTTTTATTCAACTTTCCTTGTCGTTTCAAATATTTCAAGGACTCATGATCACTATGAATCACAAATTCTTTGGGCAAAAGATAATGTTGCCATGTTTGCAAAGCCCTCACTAAGGCATACAATTCCTTATCATAGGTGGGATAATTAAGGGTAGCTCCACTTAATTTCTCACTAAAATAAGCAATTGGATGCCCTTCTTGCATCAAAACAGCCCCAACACCAACATTAGAAGCATCACATTCAATCTCAAAAAATTTAGCAAAATTAAGCAAAACAAGTATTGGTGTATGGTTGAGTTTTTCCTTAAGTTCTTTAAATGCATGCTCTTGTCTCTCCCCCCCACTTCAATCCCACATTCTTTTTGACAATTTCATTAAGAGCTGCAGCCAAAGTACTAAAGTCCTTGATAAACCTCCTATAGAAACTAGCCAAACCATGAAAGCTCCTCACATCACTCACATTTTTGGGTGTTAGCCAATCTTGAATGGCCTTAATTTTCTCTTTATTAACATGGACCCCTTTAGCATTAATAACAAAACCAAGAAAAATCACATGGTCCACACAAAAAGTACACTTTTCCAAATTAGCATACAATTTTTCTTTTCTCAAAACAAGCAAAACAACCCTAAAATATTCATGATGTTCATCTAAGTTTTTGCTATATATCAAGATATCATCAAAATACACCACAACAAACTTGCCCAAAAAATCCCTCAAAACATGGTTCATAAGCCTCATGAAAGTACTAGGTGCATTTGTTAACCCAAAAGGCATTATCAACTATTCATACAAACCATATATAGTTTTAAAAGCAGCTTTCCATTCATCCCCTTCCCTTATTCTAATTATATGGTACCCACTTTTCAAATCAATTTTAGAAAACAAACAAGCACCATACAATTCATCAAGCAAATCATCAAGTCTATGGATAGGATGCCTATACTTTATTGTGATGTTATTCATAGCCCTACAATCTGTGCACATCCTCCAAGTCCCATCCTTTTTAGGCACTAAAATTACCGGGACAGCACATGGACTCAAACTCTCTTGCACCCATCCTTTTTGCATCAACTCCTCCACTTGATTTTGAATTTCTTTATTCTCTTGTGGATTGCTCCTATAGACTGGCCTATTGGGCAATGATGCACCCGGAATGAGGTCAATAGGGTGCTCAATTCCTCTTAGAGGTGGAAAGTCGTGTGGCACTTCCTTTGGAAAAACATCACCAAATTCCTGCAAAAGATTTTTAACACCACTAGACAAAGAGAGATCATTAGAGGCATTAGCATGTAAACAAAATTCCCTACAATAAAGCATATATAGGGGCTGCCTTGAAATTAGAGCACTTTTAACCTCACTTTTTGATGCAAAACAACTCTTTTTTCCCTCTTTTTCCTCTTTATTTTTCTCACTTTTTTTCTCATGGTTTTTTTTCAATTTTTCATCACTCTTTTTCTCATTCTTTTTCTCACACTCCTTTTCTTTTCTCTCTTGCTCTCTCTTTTCTCTCATTTTTATTTGATCCTCACTAACTTCTTTTGGAGATAAAGGGGAAAGAATGACTTTCGGTCTTAGTACAAGAAAGAGAACTTATTTGAGAACCCATCATGGGTGGCCTTCCTATCATATTGCCAAGGCCTCCCTAACAACATGTGGCTTACCTCCATAGGCACCACATCACAAAGTACACAATCTTGATATTTTCCAATTGAGAAAGGAACCTCAACTTGTTTATTTGCCACCATTTCTCCAACCTCACTTAGCCATTGGAACCTATATGGCCTTGGATGTGCCTTAGTCTCAAGGTTCAATTTTGACATCAATCTAGAACTCACCACATTGGCACAACTACCACCATCAATGATTAGAGAGCATACCTTTCCTTGAATTAGACATCTAGTGTGAAAGATATTCTCCCTTTGGCCTTCTTCATGTTCCTTTGCTTGACTCTCCAAAAGCCTCCTTACCATAAACAAGTCACCTTCCGGAATGATCTCCTCTTCTTCACTCTCCTCTTCACTTGAAGCCTCGGATTGGGTGAAGACTTCTCCATTCCTTGTCACCATGGTCCTCTTTGTTGGGCATTGGGATGCAATATGTCCATGGCCTAGGCATTTGAAGCATTTCACATCACAGCTCCTAGAACTTGTTTCCATTGGCTTCTTTCCTTGAGGGGTGATCACGGCCTCTTTAGCGGATGGTGCACCCTCCTTATTTTGCTTGTCCTTCCAACTTGACGATGGAAATTTGGAAGAAGAAGAAGTAAATTTGGACTTCCTCCTCTTAAGTTGTTGCTCCACCTTCATTACTTGTTGGACCAAATCTTCAAGTTCCACATAGTGTTGAAGTTCCACTATGTCTTGAATGTCTTGATTCAACCCATGTAAGAACCTAGCCATGGTAGCCTCCCTATCTTTATCATAGTTAGACTTAAGCAAGGCCAACTCCATCTCCTTGTAATACTCATCAACACTTTTAGAACCTTGTGTCAACCTTTGCAATTTGTTGTATAGGTCCCTATGGTAGTGATTTGGGACAAACCTCTTCCTCATGACATGCTTCATCTCTTCCCAAGTCTCTGTAGGTCCCTCCTCATATCTTCTCCTCTATTTTTCCAATTGGTCCCACCATACAAGGGAATATTCTTTGACCTCAAGGGTGGCTACTTTCACCTTCTTTCTTTCATTGTAAGAATTACAATAAAATTTTTTTTTTCTATTTTCATTTCTCACTCCATGTATGCCTCGGGATCATTCTTCCCAAGAAAGGAAGGAACTTTGATTTTGACCCTTTCAATTCTTTCACCTGTTTCACGCCTCCTTCCTCTTCTATCTCCTCTAGGTCTCATAACCACTTGAATCATCATGGTTTTGAAGGTTGGCAAGTTGTCTATCATAATTTGCTTGCATCTCCTCCATTTGCCTTGTAAGAGCTTGTATTTGATTAGTCATTCTAGCTTGAAAAGCGGCTGTCCATGGAGTAGGAGGTGAACTATCATGGTCTCCCATGACTTGAGTAGAAGAATTTATAAGTTTCCTTACCACACTCCCTCACTTGTATACACAAATGTATTTCACTCTTTTGGCTTTTTCCACACAAGATGTAATTTGTCACTCTTGCCTTTTTCCACTCACATGTTCCCATTTAGGTTTAGGTGAGTCAAACACAAAACACACAAAAATCCAACAATCAAGTAACAAAAATCACAAAACTTATCAAAACAAGGGGAAAAAAAAGGAAAGGCTAGAAAGGAAAAGCTTGGAAAATAATGAAACATAGGAAGAAATATTTTCAAGAACACAAATTGCTGAAATAGAACTTTTCTCTTCTCTTTTTCTCAATCCTTCTTGCACAATTTTAACTTTTTTTGATAAATTTGCGCACACTTTTTAAAAAAAAAAAACCTTTGAAGAAGAGAATCACACTTGAAAACTTGTTTAGAGCAATAACACTAACCACGAAATTTCCCTTCACAAACACAATCAAAGTAATTTTTTTTTTTTTTGATTTTGGGTTTTGGAAGAAAAGAAAGAAAGAAGAAAGGAAGAAGATGAAGAACAAAAACTGAAAATTCAACCAAAGCCTAAGCTTTGATACCACTTGATGACAACCAAAGGATAGGTTGCCTTTGGAGATGATCTTATGGTTGAATTTTATCAAGTTAATTTTCGTGTAACACTTGTAACCAAAAATAAAGTGAAGAAAAGAAAGAAAATGGGGAAGATTAGAGATGGAATGGCATCACAAACAAGTAGTTTGATAAGCCTATGAAGTTCGCCACAAGAATCTTGGATTCTTGATAAGAACAAGTTGGCTCAACCAAGAACCAAGGAGAACAAAATCTCACAAATGGATTTCAATCCAAATTCAACATTAAAGTTACATTTCCTAGAGGAATAGGCGTGTACATGAGGGGTTTGTGGCTGCCCACATTTGGCTTCACTCTTTGCCTTCTCAATTATTCCATAACCCCCACATAGTTAGCCTAATCATGACTAACTTAGTCTTCCAAATGATTCCATAACCTTCACTTAACTAACCTAATCATGTCTAACTTAAAAACCCATCTTAATTTACCCATCATTACATAATCACGCCCCACCCTTAATGATCCTCTCTCTCCTTCATTATGTGGTGGTTACACTTGCTTCTTAAATTAAAAGTGTAACCCCTCATAATTTACACAAAGCATAAAAATCTAATAATTCAAAATGGAGTTACTTTTGGTATGCAAACCAAGAAGATTTCTCCCCTATGCCTAAAGAAGTCGTGTAACATAGGAAAATGGTGGGCTTTATCCATTTGTAACACTTAACAAATTTGGACCTACTTACATAACACATTACACTTATTGAATTAAAAGAAAAACAACTAAAATGGACTTGTCTTCAAAGTGCACGCCCCTCATCATGCTTCTTCTAATTGGATGAGTAACGTTATCAATTTGGGTTCATGGTCTTCATGACTTGCACTTGGGCTTTCTTCCATTAAAAGAACCACCATTTGATTTAGAGCTTGTTGGGCCTTTTTGGTTCTAGCTCTTGTCGTAGGCCCACCAAGTCCTTGAATGGCTTCTTGATCCATGATGGTGATGGTCTCCATTGGGCTCATATCACTTTTCCTATTTGTTTCTGAACAGATAGAGAAGTACTCTTAACCAGAAATTTTCGGACCCCCACGGAGTACCCAAACTATATTTTTTTGTGGGAAAACACGTGTGTTGTGAGGGTGCATGACGCACAGGGGTTTTGAGGGCCGTAAATAGGGGCGGTGTGTGGTGAGGAGAAGGAAGAATGAGTGAGTGAGTAAGGGTTTCTGCCTTCTCAACCCAAAAATGGGGGACTGCCTTGGTATTTTCTGCAAAACCCAAAAATGTGAGAGTTTGAGGGAATGTGAGAAATAGGATAAATGGGAAATGCGAGAAAGAGGGAATACCTAGTCTCGGTGGTGGATGTCGCAGTGGCTGAGACGGAGGTGGATGACGTTGCAGTGGCTGAAAAGGGTTTACAAGAAACGAAGGGGTTTAGGGCGCGGGAGTGATGAGACACTTTAGTTTTCATTTTAACGTTATAACGACATGTAACGTCGGTTGCTTGTCCAACCGCTGTTACATGTCACTAGTAACGTCGCTTGCTTGGCCAACCGTGTAACATCCTGTTTTTCGTGTTAAGCCTTAAATGCTTGTATGTGTGTTATGTTTGACCCTATGTAGGTTTTTAAAGGCTAAGTGAGACTTTTCAACTGAGAAATCGCTTCCTGATCCATGAGCACGCCCGTGCTCATGTATCAGTACCCTCGTGCTCAAGGCGCATGCTTGGTGGCTGTCTGAGCCACAAGCACAGCAGTGCTTAGTGGAGAGCATGGTCTTGCTCAACGCGCTCGTTGACGCTGTTTTTGTCTGACCATGCTTAAGTGAGCACAACCCCTTGCTCACGTTAATCATGACCGTGCTTAGTGGGGAGCATGGTCGTGCTCAGGTCAGAGCTTAAAAATAGGGAGCAGTGCACGAGAGTTTTCGTGTGAAACCCTATTTTGACACACTGGGCAATCCTAGTATGACAGCAACCTCTTCCCCTTTCCTTCCTTTGAACCCCATGAAGTTCTTGGAGTTTGTGAGTCCGTTTAGGAGAGTAGTCATGCGCACTAGTGTCGTTTAAGGTAACATGTTCATCCCTCTCTCTTATCTCTTCTCTATTTATTAGATCTAGAGACTAATTGGTTGTCCACTTCTTGTTTGGCCAAAGCTTGAGGAACCCGTCGAGAAGGGCTAGTATAAACATTTAGGCTATGGGGTAGCGTAAGATGAGGGTTAAACCATGACCCTATTGCATGCTAATTGTCTAAATTGATGTTGTATGCTATTGTATGTTATTGCCTTGATGATTGGTATGCCTATTCATGTATGATGTTTGGTGATGTATTGAATGTTATGATGATGATGCTGTTTTGATGAGAATGATGTTATGATGATGATGATGATATTGTGCTCTGAATGAGTGTTGAATGTTGAGGATGTTAATGCCAACAACGATGATAATAAGTCTCTAGTTAATAAATAGGGCTTGTTAATGATGAAAGACATGAATATTTTGTTGATGATGAAAGACATGAATATAGTATGTGAGGCAATGTTTTGATCATAGGGCTTAGTTAAAGACCCTAGGATTAATTAGTGAATGTTTTAGGGACATGAATAACAAAGCTGTGATTAAAGGATTAACTCCCCATAAGTGTAAGACATGGAATTAATTAAGAATAACGAAATTGAGGACTAATGGATAGTTAAAAGCTAATTTGAATGATCCTTGAATGCCCTATAAATCCAGTTAGGGTTCTTCAACCCTTCTGCCCAAAAACAGTATGGCCACGCTTCAAAGAGCACGCCCGTGCTCCATTTTGAAATTCAAAAGGGTGTGCTGCATAAGAATGCCTGTGCTCAATAGTCAGCACGACTGTGCCTGACTCCAGGACCAGCACGCCCGTGCTGAGGGTGAGCACGGTGTGCTCACCTATCCAGAACAGAACGCTGAAACAATAATAGGGGTGTTTCACGCCAATCAAGTAAAAGACGAAAGAAGACACCAAACGAAGTAAAGACGAGTTAGATAAATTAAAGATGATAGTGTACCTTGGCAACCGAGTGGCCAAGGGGAACTTGATGCTTAATGGTCAAGGTGTTGTTGATGTTGTACCTTGGTAGCCTAGTGGCCAAGGGGGCCTCGATAGCAGAGTGGTCGAGGTGTTGAGCTCTGGTGCTTAAATGGCCAGAGTGTTGTTAAAGGTAAAAGATTAAAGATAATAACTTTGGTGCTTAATGGCCAATGACGATAAGCCATAATAAATGGTGTTGATGGCGGTGGTGGTCAAATGATTGTTTGTTTGTATCCATACATCATGCACGAAGTTGTTAGGGGAGGTATGATAGTTAGGGGAGGTCGTTCGAGAGTAAGGCGATTTGGCCGTCTGCGGTGATTCGTCCGATTAGAGAACCATGTACACTCGTGATGGCACATCCGAGAGTATGGTGTGTCAGCTATCCAAGGGGTCCACCTGTCTTGGGGACTGCCGGCGTTGGTGCTTATTGGCCAATGTGGATATGTAACTCCAAAGTCGTATGCCCGGTATAGATGGATCCACATGCATTCGGAGTAGTGAGTCACATTGCATTATATAACTGATGTATGTGAGATGTTTGTGATATACTGTTGTGTTGGTATGATGACGTATGTTATAATTACTATGTGTTGTATGTTCATCTTGCTAACTATCTTGTTGCTATTATGTTTATATATATGGTTCTTACTCCCCTTCTTTTGTTGTTTGCTTACATGTATCTTTTTGAATATGCAGAGGACGGTGAGCGAGGAGCCACTACTCGTAGTTTAGTTTATGTTTAGTTTCAATTTGTTTATAGGAATGTTCGGAATATGGTTATACCAACTCTGTAATGTGACATCAGGGTTGAGTTTCGTTTATGTTTCAGATATGTTATGCTTTCTTTGTTTAAACATATCTTATATTTCTGCGTTTGAAAAGCTATGTTACAATGCGGCAACCTCTACCCAGTTTTTATTATTATGATACAATGATATAATATGCATGTGTTTATCTTTTTTTATATTATTTCTTCTATGTTATTGCTTTATAAATACATGCGGGTTAGAGGGTGTCACAAATCGCTGTTAAAAGATTTTCCGTCCACCCAGTTTTTTAATAATTGATCACTTGTAACATCGGTTTTCTGGCAACCGCTGTTACAAATATTTTAAATGAACTAAATATTTACGATACTATGACCGCTTTTTTTGTAACATCGGTTTTAAACTAACTGATGTTACATCCGGTCGTTACAGGCATATTTTTCACTAGTGGGAGTTCTTATCAAGGAGATTGAGGAGGGTATGTGCGGTGTTCTTGGCCACTTGGAGAAGCAGTGTGCTTTGCTTTTCCAGATGGAGGAGGGTATTGGTGAGAGTGGTTGGGGACCGGAGCTTCAGGCGGATCAGATGCGGAGCATGGGAGCTGGAAACCGGTTGCTGAGGGAGGAGAAGGGTCGAGATTCTTGGCAGGAGCATCTGAAACGGTTGGAGAAAATGTGGGACAAAATAATTCCCATAATAATGGAGCTGATAATGAGGTGCACGAAAATAGGGATCCTCATAATGGGTACGTTACTGATGATATTCAGCACGTGGCTAGCTCGAATCCTGTGGATGGGGTGGATGATAAGGAGAAAATTAGGGGCGTGATAATAAATTAAAGAGTAAAGGCCCAAAGTGGTCCCTCAAATTTTTTGAGTAGGTCAGTTTGGTCCCTAAAAAAAATACAATGACAATTTGGTCCCTGAAATTTTAAAACAGGGGACAATCTGGTCCTTACGGAGGGACTGAATTATCCCTCGTTTTTAAAATTTCAGGACCAAATTGTCCCCCGTGGGGACCAAATTGTCCTTTTTATTTTTTAGGGACCAATCTGGGCTACTCGAAAAATTTGAAGGGACCACTTTGGGTCTTTACTCTAAATTAAATGTGGTAAAGAAAAGGAGACGCTGTGACAATAAAGGAATGGTCATCAAATTGGCTCATATTTTTTACTCATCAGTAAGCGATGAACAGGAGATGGAGGTGCCAGAGGAGCACATGGATATGCATTTTTTATCGGCAGGACATGGCAACTAGGCCTACCGGGATCAATGAGTATCATAAGTTGGTACTGTCGAGGCCTGGATAAGCTGCGTACAGTTCATATCCACAAATACCTCATTTGGTGTTATTAGCCAGACGCGTTTTATCGTTTACTCTTTTTACTTTTTGATTTTTTAGTTTTTGCAAATAAAGTCGAGGACAATTGGCAGTGCATTGAGCCTTTCTTGCATGTAGTTTGAAGTATCGACTTCGATCACAATTTACACGATGAGGGAGGATATTTCTTCAAAGCTAAATTTTATAGTTACTCTCTCAGACTCCATGTGCAAAAAGAATAAGTCCTAGATCTCCCTCAAGAGGACCAAGCTAATTATTGGGCTATTATTTCAAATTATATGAGTTTTTTATTATCTTATGTTAACAACTCTTTTTGTAGAGTTTGATAGGATGAAAGTTCATATAGTTGCTCACTCTTTGTTAGGGGTGACTACATATATTACTATTCTCCAAATTTGTACTGATGTTACCGGATGTATTGTATTCTCCATTATTAATGAAATTGCTTAAATTTTCTTTCGTAAAAAAAAAAAAAAGGTGGAATTCACCCTAATAAACTTGTTACGTTTAACAATCACTAATTCTCGGTTAAAATATTTTAAATGTATATTATTTTTTCTTGTTGCAAACTTAAATGTATATTTTAACTTCAGTTATCTACTGAACATGAAATTAATCGATGGTACAACCTTGCTCTTCTAAAATCCCGATTCACGTAGGATCGGACCACTCATTCAAGTCCTCCATGTATTTTTTCTAACCACTACGATGAAATGGAGGTTTATAGTTAATGTGCTATGTGTTGTATCTTTTTTTTTTTTTTTTTTGTATCCCCATGGCTTAGATCCTTTGGACCCGCTATGGGACTAATCTCCGAGTCGGCCGCACAGTTAGTAAAGTCTAGCCAAGGGTTGTTGTATACCTAATTATCGAACTCGGACAGGGCCCAGACGATTCATCCTTAAGTAACAATTGAAGCAAATGGCAATTATTTAAGTTTGTTATGTCTCCCGAAATGATTTATTATGTTCATTATATATGCAATTGTTTTACAATGTTAGGGAGTGGGGAAGGCTGCAAGTGAGTGGCTTGAATGAAAATCCATCAGCTATTTATGACCGAATGGAAATCCATTGCTAATTAGCAATGACGTGTGGTTTGTCGCTAAACAGCGATGGAATTAATGATATCTTCCTTCAAGTATTTGATATTTAATTTTTAGCATTGAAATTTTTCTTTATTAGTGACAAATTTTTTTTTGTCTAAACGTTGCATCGAGCTTGGTAGCGTCGGCCACAGAACCGACGCAAAGCCGACGCAAAATCACCATTAGCGTCGGCTTTTGCCTTTTAGCGTGGGCTTTTGGCCTACGCTAAAAGCTGATTTTCTTGTAGTGGTGTATCCCAACGCTGGCAACGAATGACTAATCACTGTTCGCGGTGTGTGGCTTCCGCTGGCCAAACATTATTTTAACACCGCCAGGAATTGAACCCGAGAACAAACCGAGTTGACCCTTAGAGTATCTCAGGGCAGACCTTACAACCACTGGACCAAGAGGCTTGGTTTCTATTAGTGACAAATTGCGATCAAGTGTAAACTTCATCATTTAATTTCAGTGAAGTCACTTTTTACAACGAATCGGTTATCGACATTGATTTTGTCGCTATTTTACTTAGCGACAGAAATGTTGGCATTTAGAGACCAATTTTGTTTGTCATTGATGTTAATTAGTCTTTTTTTAGAAGTACATTAAGGAACAGGATTGTCAATTTTTCATGGCTCAATAAGTTAAAGGTTAAATTGTGGTTTTCCAATTTTTCTTGGTTTTCATGACTCAATAAGTGCTTGTTTGTTTAAAATTTTAAACAGTTCAAACTTGATTTTAGCTGAAGTGAAAGTGATTTTAGGAATTTTGGAGGGTTTGTTTACAAAATTATGTAAAAAAAATCGATTTTGGATTAAGAAAAATTGAATTTAAAAAAAACAAAAAACAAAAACAAAACAAGAATTTTTACTTTTCTGTTGAATAAAATTGATTCCTAGTGTGGGATTTACAAAATTCTTTATATTTATACCTCAAAAGTGATTTTATATTATCGTCCAAACAAAAATAATTCTTTTAAACTCACTTTTAAAATATCATTATTGAATACAAATCAATTTTTTTAACCTTGATTTTTTTTAAAAAACAATTCTTTCAAAATTAACTCTATCAAAATCTAAAATAATGGACCATAAGTTAATTAAACACTTATTTAATAAGTTCTTTTTAAATAAGCTAAAAATAACTTATTTTAATAAGCTTATTTGACAATCTTATTACAATAAGCTAAAATAAGTTTATATAAAGATCATAAATTATTTACATAAATTTATTTTAACAAATTATTCTCATAAACTCAAATAAGTTCTTCTAAACGCACCCGCACCCTTATTTGTTCTTCATTATCACTCTAAATTGTTCCGTCATTATCACTCTAAATTGGTTTCGTCCTTTTTCTTAAGATTTCACCAAACTACTGTTTTTTTGGCGTTGGAAATTCTCCGAACATTCTCTTTTCAGAAAGATGCATGGTCTTATATTGCTGGGCCAAAGGTTCAAGGCAAGAATACCATATTGAGACGCAACATTAATATACCCTTCAATAAAGATGAATAATTAAAGCTAGGCAAAAACTATGCCTGTGTTAAACCTGAGTAAAGCTAGGAACAAAACCGTGCATAAGAATAAATTAAGAATTTAATTGTTATGCAATAATAGTATAAAGTTTTTTTTACACTGTTAACCAATCAAAAATTATCAAATCAGAAAAATGATTTACCCTTATTCTAACTATCTTAATAGCCATTCAAACCATATTTCTGATTGGTTGACAATGTAAAAAAACTTTACACTGAGAGTGCATAACAATTAAACTCATAATTTAATTATTTGTGGTGATCTTTTCGCACACTAAAGGCTTTGTTTACAAAAAATTAGCGGATAACGGATAAACTAACTGATAGCGGACAAGTTATAGTAGATAGCAGATATTAAGTATTTGATAAAATTAGAGGTTGAACAAACTAATAAATATAAAATGACATAAGAGAACATGTTTATGTGCTTTTTTTTTAATTATATATAATTTTAAAATAATTATCACTTTTAATACTTTAATTTATTTTAAATTATTAATCATCTCACAAATTAAAATATTAGTTTTTTAAATTTTTTTAATTATTTATAATAAATAAACAAGATAATAAAAATAAAATGACATGTTGATAGGAAGCGGGAGAAGTGAATTAGGAATTAGAAAATATTGAGATTAGTATTTTCTATTTTGTTTTGCAGAGGATAAAGGATTAATTTAATTAAAATAGTAAGGATAAAAATGAGAGAAAAAATGATAAGATATAAGTTATAAATTCAAACACTACTTCAATAAGCGTCTTGAAGAAACATTATAATTAAGCTAGTGAAAAACGCTATAAGCCAGTTAGAAAAATATTTACCGAACAAGACAACAATTTTATCAGCTATAAGCTTGCGGATTGGGCTTGCCAAACAGACCCTAAAATTTTATTTTGGTTAACAATAATTTATTTATCAAGAATGTTAATCAGTGCCCTTAGGGCATGTTACGGGGAAAAAAAAAAACTTTATTGAAATATGATGTATTCAAAATTTTGAGAAGTTGTATCTTTAATTTTCCAATAAAAAATTTATTTTTATTGGATAAGAAGACCCTTTATTTATTCTTTTAACAAGTTATTTTGGATCGATATCGATTCTTGAATTTATGCCAACAACTCAACAGTGGCCTAGCCTCTTGTGCCTCTAAGAGATAATGGTCACATCTTAATAGAATGTCATTTACACTTTGTTTGGTTGTAAGAGAGAAAGTGAGAGGAAAGAAAGTGAGAGGAAAGAAGGGGGAATGAAAGAAAAAGAGTGGAAAAAGAGTGGATTGTTTAATTGTTTGGTTGGAGAGAAAATGAGAGGAAAGAAAAAAATATACTACTGAAATGACATAAACACCCTCATGTAATAATTTAAAAAAAATAAAAAAAAGTAATGTTTTTTTGGTCATTTTACATGAGACAATGCACTATTCATGTTTGTCTTTTTTATCTCATCTTGATTTGTGTGTTTTCTTCTCAATTTGAGAAGAAAAAATATGCTTGTGGGTCCCACATTTTTTTCTTTCCCCCCTCCCCTTTTCTTGCCAACCAAATGATGGAAAAAGTTTTGGGAAATGTGTTTTCATTCCTTCCCTTTTCTTTCCACCATGTTTCATGCTTTCCAAACATAGGGTTAAGGAGGATATTTAAGAATAAAATCACCTCATCAGTACTACATCACTACATCAGTATGTATGCCAGAATGAAGTACAAACGATCGTTGCCTATGTTCAGAACGACTATGTGATACCCAATGGACAAAAGAACAAAGATCAAAGCTTTTCTTTCTCAATGGTTATATCTGAAGAAGAAGCCTATATAAGAAGAGAAGTGAAGCTGCACAAGACATACATAGAGGACATAAACAACAAAAAAAGTGTGCAAAATTCAGAACACTTCCAAGCACTCTTAATCTTTCATATACTCTGATATTATTCACACTACCTTCTTTCACATTGTAAATCTCTTAGAGAAGTTAGTCTAAGTAGTCATACCCAAACTTAGTCATCATCCACTCGTTGAGTGTTATTTGGTAGACTTGCTAGTTGATGTAAAGTGTAGCTGCTGCTTCAAACAAATCCCATCTATATGTTAAGCCTGAAGAGGCTAGCAAAAAGAATACTTAGTTGAGCCTGAAGATGCTAGGTGTGAAAACAACACTCTATGTTTTAGCCTGGAGAGGCTAGGTGTGAAAAGAATATTCGTCTGTAACCTGATCAGTTATAGTGCAAAAGCTTGGTGAAGCCAAGTACTGGACGTAACCCAAGAGTTATGGGTGAACCAGGATAAATCCTTTGTGTTTATCTCTTCCCTTACTCTCTTTAATTACTACATTTATCTTATTGTTATTAACCTTAGGGAGTGTTTAGTTGAATCAAGTTTTCTGTTTTAACCTTTTGTATAGTTGCCTGTTTAAGCGTCTACTCTCTGTGTATGTTGCTTTGTGCTTGTAAAAACCGTTTTGGGAAATTATTTTGTGAAAATACTTTCTAACCCCCTTCTTGTGTTGTTTTGTGCCATTTCATACTTGTCTCCTTACAAACTTTACTGAATTTTGGATTGTGAGAAAGGAGCTCCTTACAACTATTTAGAATTGTCCCAACTTCTGTAACATTTATATGTTGCTGATGCACCCCCATCTATCACTGACTTGCAATCTGTTTCCAAAATTTTGTGGTCAAAACCCTGCTCAATAACCCAAGAGATGGCCTGTAGCAAGCCTATGCATTCTCCATTGTGACCCCAAAGCAAGTTAGGTAGTGTGGTTGTTCTGGCAAGCAAAAAATAACCATTATAATACCTTATGAACATACCAAGTCCTGTGGTATCTGCCGTTTGAATAAATCAGGTACCAATTTGTATAAGAGGAGGAGTGGGAGAGGCCTTTGTTAGATGGTGTAAATTTTGAGTGCCTAAATGAGACAGATAAGAGAAAGATGGTTGCTAGGTTCTCCACGGAAGAAGTGTAGGAAGTTGTGCATAGTTTTGAGGGTAATAAGAGCCCTGGAACAGATGGGTTTAATTTTAATTTTATTCATAAGTTCTGGCCAATTATAAAGGAAGAGTTGTTGGAAATGGTTAAGGAATTTCATGAAACTAACAAGATCGCGGGGGGATTTACATCATACTTTGTGGCTCTAATTCCTAAAATAAACAATCCCCAAAGTTTGATTAATGATTTTTGCCCAACTTCACTGATGGGCTGTCTTTATAAGATAATATCAAAATTATTAGCTTATAGGCTAAAGAAGGTGATGGAGCCTCTAATTTCAAACAACCATAGCATTTATTGCAAATAGGAATATATTGGATGGGGTTATGGCAATCACGTAAAAAAGAAAAAATAAATAAATGCCTCATTTTAAAATAGATTTTGAAAAGGCATATGACTCAGTAAATTGGAGTTTTTTGGATTATATGATGGGAAGATTGGGTTTTTGTGAGAAGTGACGGGCATGGATACGGGCATGTATTTTATTAGGAAGGTGTTATGTTTTTGTGAATGGTAGTCCAACGAGGGAGGTAATATTAGAAAAAGGGTTTAAAACAAGGGGACCCTTTGTTGCCTTTTTTGCACTTTATGGTGGCGGAGGGTTTGAGTGGGCTTATGAAGAGGGCGGTCACTAATGAAGAGACATTAGTATCAATACTCCAATATGCAGATGACACACTCCTGGTAGGAGAAGCAACATGGGAGAACCTGTGGGTTATGAAAACAGTCTTGAGGTGCTTTGAGGTAGTGACGGGTTTGAAGGTAAATTTAAAAAAAAAAAAGTGATTGGAATAAATGTGGATAATCCTTTCATCAACTCGGCAGCGGTTTTTCTGAATTGTGATAGGGGGGAGATTCCTTTTAAATATCTTGATTTGCCGGTGGGCACGAACCCAAAGAAAATTATAACTTGGGAACCTATCATAAGTGCTATGGAGAGGAGATTGGCGAGTTGGAAGGGGAGACATTTCTCCTTTGGGGGAAGAATTACCCTGATAAATTCGATTTTAAATAGTCCACCTATATATTTTTTATCCTTTATGAGAATCTCGAGGAATGTCCTTAAAATCCTTACTTGCATCCAACAGGATCACTTGTGGGGAGGTAATAGTAAGAGGAGGAAAATTGCGTGGGTCAGATGGGAAGTGGTATGTTTGCCAAGGGGGAAGGTGGTCTAGGTATCAAAAATCTTGAGTGGTTTAACTTAGGTTTATTAGCAAAGTGGAGATGGAGACTAATCAAAGAAGACGAGGGGCTTTGGAGAGATATTCTGGAATCTAGATACAATGTAAGAGTAGAAGGTCCAGTGGCTCTTGACATAGATGAAGGAATTAAAAAAGCATCTTACTGGTGGAAAGGAATATAAAGATCGGGAAGAAGGGGGAGTAAGATAAGGTTTTGGGAAGATGTGTGGTTGGGAGCTATCAGCTTAAAGGATTTATTTTTGGCAGTGTATAATGTTTCAGAAGATAAAAACAAAGTGATTGAGAATTTGGGGGTTTTGGGTAGAGGATAGATGAGAGTGGCATTTCTCTTGGAGACGAAGATTCTTTGAATGGGAAAAAATTTTAAAGGACGAGTTCCTAGAAACGTTAATACCATCATGTCTTGTGAGAGGAAGAGGAGATGTGTGGGTATGAGTTCTTGATGGCTCGATGTCTTTTTCAACAAAATCAGGTTATGAATGTTTGCAACAAAATGGTCGAAGTCAGGAATTGTGGGGGATTCGAACCACCTCATCTATAAGCAGTTTTGGAATACTAAAGTTCCTTAGAATGTTCTGGCTTTTTCTAGGAAAGTCATGAAAGATAGAATTCCAACTAGACATAATTTTTTTAGGAGACAAATAATACACGGCCAACAGGAGTTAGCCTGTGTTTTTTGTGAAGAAGGAATAGAAACAAGAGACCATATGTTGTTGCAATGTAGTAAAGGGTCGACGGTGTGTACCAAAGTTTATTAATGGCTTGGGTTGGATGTAGTTTTACCACTTAATTGTGTTGATCATTACATACAACATAAAGGACTTTTATAGGGAAGAAAAATAGGAAAAGAGGTTTGATGGTGTGGCACACAGTAATTTGGTCCTTGTGGTTGGAGAGAAATGTTATAATCTTCTCCAATGCACAATTGGATGTGGGAAGGGTGCTAGACATGATTAAATACATGGTCATAAATGGCAATGGACAAGGAGTGGAAAGTTCAATTTTCATCTTGGTGCTTAAATCCAATTGAATGCAGGAAATATTAAGGAATATAAATTAGAACAGGCAGGTGGTAAGATACACAAGGGTGAATAGAAAGTCTTTTGGTTTTTTGGTTGAGTTTAACTAAAGATGATTGTTTCAGGTTGAGCAGAATTCACTTCTATTGTGAAATGTGCAGATTTTGGTGGATAGGTTTTTGCAGGTCTTATCTACAGTAACTTCCAGGCTGATAATGTTTTTTACAGGGAAGCGGAGGAGATTCTATAGGAGTTGAAACTTCGGTGCCTCTAAATGAGTGTTATACACTGGTATCTTAAGTTATTATGGAATATAAAAAAAAAAAATGGGAGTCGTCAACGGAAAGAGAGTGGGAGTGAAAAATTATGGTGAGGGGTTTAAATGGGTATGAATGTTATGAGAGATAAACATTGAATAGAGTTTCGTGTTGAAATGAAAACAAGGGGAAAAGGGTGTGTGAGAGTGGAGAGTAAATGCTAAAGAGAGAGGATAAGAGAAGAGATGGGAGTTCTCTTTGAAAATTAAGATAAGGAGGTTTCTTTTTTGAAGTGATATTTGTTATGAGGTAAAATGTGTCTTAATGAGGAACTAGTAGATGTTGTGTTGAGTGCAGCATGATAGAGGATATTTTTTTTGGAAAGTATTATAAACTTAGTTGGAAAAAGTGAAGGAAGTGTTTGGGGAGCTCTTTTGCAGGTAGTGTTTATCAACACAATGACGCCATTTTGTTGATGTTTAGTTTAGGTACTTCCAATTATTACTCTGTAGTAACACCATGAATGGGGGAACAAGGTTCAGATGCAAAAAGAAAAAGAAAGAAAGGAAATGAAAAAAAGACTGAAGGAAATAGAAATGAGAAAAAGAAATTGAGAGAAAAAGAAGAATGAAAGTTAAGAGAAAAAGAAAAAAGAATAAAGAATAAAGAATAAAGAATAAAGAAAAATAAAATAAAAAAGATAGAATGGTGGAAGAAGAAAAAAGAGAAAAAGGAATGAGGTTTTTATATGATTCTTGGAGTGAAACACAATGCTGTGAAGATATGGCAGGTGACTTATCTGCTGTGTTCAAATGGCACTTTGGTCGAATGGACTTTTTGGTTACTCTCTCTCAATATCATTTGAGTCTATTTAAAAAAAGATGTGGTTTTGTTTCTCTTAAAATGGGGATGTGTCTAGTTTATTTGGTTTCTATTTTTGTGGGGGTTGTCTCTTCTCAATATCTGTTGGTATTTGTTTAGTTCAATTGGTAACGAGGTCTGCTGGTTTTTTTTTTTTTTTTTGGTTCTCTCTCTCAATATCATTTGTTTATATTTAAAAATATGTGGTTGTGTTTCTCTAAAAATGGGGAGGAGCTTGCTCTATTTGGTTTTAGTTTTTGTGAGGGTTGTATCTTTTCGAGGCAACTATACAGGGGTGTCTGAGCTTGTAATTGGGAGTGGATGGTGAGCAATGTCTATAAGCTTTTGCATTTTCCATGACTGCCACTTGGATTAGAGCTGGTGTAAAAGTGGTTAACATGTTTAAGTGTTTTTTCCTTGTGCCCTTTGGGTGGAGGGTTTTAGTTTCAATAGGTGCAAATAGAAAGGAAAAAAATGGAAAAAGAAAAAGAAGTATAAAGAAAAAGAAGAATGAAAGCTAAGAGTGAAAAAAGAAAAAGAAAAAAGAGAATGAAAAAGAAAAAGAAAATTAAGCAAAAAGAGAAAAAGGAAGTAGGAATTTATTGTTAAGTCTCTAAAATGTCTAATGTACTTTTTCCCTAAGTTATGATGAAAACTAAACATTTGTTAATGATTTAATTAACCTTCATATTGGTTGCTAACCTGTCTATCCAGTGTGCAGATCATAATAGTAAGAATTCACTTTCTCACATGTCTGCTCACTTAAGAGACCACCTGTGAGAAGAAGCAAAAGTCAACCTATCTGATGACTAGGATGTTGACTATCTATATTAAAGATTCAACTTGTCTCTGCGAAACTCTGACACATGTCTGTGGTCCTTCGATGAAGAACACAAGTACAAAGAGCTTTTGAAAGTTGTCCCTTCATGTAGAAGACTCTGAAGTTTTCTCTCTCGCGCTTATCAAGAAAGTCAGAAGGTCATTCTCACAAGCAACCTAGGAGATCAGAAACGAAGTTCAGTTAAAAAATGTTTCCAACATGCTTTATTCCCTAGTACTCATGGTTATTACACGAAAAGGGAAATGTGCTCTGCAAAGTACAAAAACATTCTGCACAACTCTGATTTGGCTACTGCACGATGCATAAAGCCCTAATCTTCCTTGTTAAAGTACAACCAACGTTCCTATTGCATTAATGGCTGCCCAGAACGACTCTATTGCATTTAATGGAGCTATGCTTCAAGCCAACATTTGAAGGAATGTCTCTAATGGATCTTAAATGCTTGAAGACTATAAAGACAGAAGTCATTGAAGATGAAGATAGAGAACTCACAGCATTAAAGAGCCATTACTTTGCGCATTGATTTCTTCATTCTTTCAATCTGTATTCTTCAATCATTTGAAGTTATTTCACAGTCTTTCTAAGCTTACATTTAATTCACTCTTCTGAGTGTTAGTGAAAGACTTGCAAATTGTATTAATTACAATCTTCTCTTAAACAAACCTGAGTGAGCCTGAAGAGGCTAGGTGAGCAAAGAATACTTGTCTTGGAGCTTGGAGAGGCTAGGTGTGCAAATAATACTTGGAGTCTGTAACCTGATCAGTTATAGTGGATAAAGCTTGGTGCTATCAAGGATTGGACATAGCCCTAGTCGTAAAGGATGAACCAGGATAAATAGCTGTGTTTATCTTTCTTCCCTTAAATTCTTTAGTTGCTTTAATTATATTATCTGCTTTCTAACTAAAGGGGTTAAAGTGTGATATCAAACTTATTTTCAAGTTGTGTGGTTGTGTGCTTTTCTGTTAAAATCACACCAGACAGGTCACCTGTCTGTGCAATGTTTTTCACACTTGTCTGAACCTAGCTTTTGTGTGCGAAAAGTTTTTAACTTTGTTTTAATTTCTGATAAACACAATTCAATCCCCTTTTTCGTGTTTATAGTTGTCAATTTCATTTATTTGGTTCTTGGATAGAAAAACAAGGTTGTGAAGATATGGTAGATGATTTATCTGTTGTTTGTAAATGACAAATTGTTTGCGTATGGGTTGTCTCTGTTCAAGGTTATTTTCCAGGGGTGTTTGAGCTTGAGATTGGGAGTGGATGATGTGCATTGTCTGGAAGCTTTTTGCATTTTCTGCGCCTGGTACTTGGTGTATAGCTGGTGTAATAGTGGTTTGTCATGGGTATATTTTTTTGCTTTAGTCACTCGGGTCCAAAGGACTTTTCCACTGCAGTTGATGGTTTGGTGCATAAACATAGCACTTCTTGTTATGGTTTTAGATGGGTTGATCTAAAATTCCTCTTGTTAAGGGATTGTTATGTTCTGTAATCTATCGGTGGCTTACTTTTAATTTTTCAGGTTGAATGTCAACTGTAAAGCCAATGCTATGAATTTTTTTTTTGGCTTAGTATTTAATTTACAGTTGAAGGTTTTTGGTGATGATGTAAAAAGGTTGGTACCCTTTGTACTCCATTCCAATATATTGGGTTTATTAAAAAAAAAATTTGCATTTAAAGAAACCATGGGGAGGTGAAATCCAACTAGTCTGGTTTTCCAAATGGTCACTCTTAACTAATTGCGGCTAGCACATTTTGTTGTTGTCCAGGCACTAAGAGTATCAGTGGCTCTCATGAAAACTTGCCAGACAGAGCAGGCTTATTCTCCCAGATCATGTCATTCCTTTACTTCCAAAGGCTCCACAGTATCATTGAGAAAACTTATCTTGAATGATCATTTAGCATGGCACATGCCCTAAAGAAAAACACACCAAAATTGTTTGCAAGGTGGAGCAGATGTTCAGTTGTGCTCGACAGGTGAGCATTCTGCCAGCACTCCAAGTTATCAAGGCAAGATAGTAGAATATGGCAAGGTTTTTCTGACAAAAGGGGAAGTCAATTCCTATGGTCCTTAGATGAGTGCGAGTGGGCAGGCAATCACGACAAGCTATCCAAAGGAAGACTTTGACAGTAAGGGACTTTAAGGTGCGTTTGGATGAGGGAATTGAAAAATCCAAGGAATTTGAAATTCTAGGAAATTCAATTGATTCAATTGAATTCCCTTCATTTGCAAAATTCCTTGTTTGTATAAAGTAATTGAATTCCCTTCATTTACAAAATTTCTTGTTTTGATAAAGTAATTGAATTACCTTCATTTGCATTAAATTTATATACAAATATGAACCACATATCTACTAAAAATTGTCATATATATACTAAAATAAAGAAATTAATTTTCCTTCTTTCATAATTAAACAAAAATTAGTATTGAAAGAACTGTGAGTATATCAAATATAAATCATGTATCTATAAACGATATTTTCCTCCATACAGAGAATGTCATATATTAACAAACAAACAAAAAAACCATGTATCTATAAATGTCACGCTACTCCATATTTAGAATGTTGTATACACAAATATAAACCATATATCTACTAAAATTTGTCATCTTTTGAACCAAATGTAATCTATTCCATATTGAAAATGTCATATACACAAATATAAACCATATATCTATTAAAATTGTCACCCTTTGAACCAAATGTAATCATTCACATGGAGAACACCATATGCACAAATATAGCTACATAATCCAACCCAAAAATTATCATTTTCTAATGTTAACTGCACAATGCAAATAACCAAGATAGAAAAACCTTCAACCAGTTAAAAAAAAAAAAATTTATTAGCACCCAAATGCAGCAAGCACATAATACAATCATATATGGTTTCCCTTCAAATACATGATCAAGCAAACAAATACCATCACATTAATCATCAAAGAAGCTTGTAATAGAATAGTTAAATCATAAGAATAATGCAAACTTAAAGCTATATATCTAGGAGGACCAAAACTATTTATTTTTCACTCAGAATGTATTTGGACTACTAAATGCAGAGAGTAACAATACCATTTTTCAACAATATGTGGTGAGAGATTGTAGTGATAAAAAAAAAAATTTAGAAGGCTTCAAATGATGCTCATTTAATTGAATATAGAGAATGCCATTATGATACCAATACTGATTGGCATTATTTTTTACAACACTAAAGAGGTCTTTTGTGATTCACACTACTAGAAACCTTTTGATTACCTAAGGATTTTTCTGCAGATTTTGCTCAAACATTTGTAGGAAACAAGTTTCCTACGGATTTTCTTATGAATTTCTGTCCCTAGGTAATACCTTCTTGTGTACTTTTTTCTTGTGAAATTTAAAATCCACAGGAAATTTCCTGCATATTTTCTTGGGAAAAATTTAAATTCGTAGCAAAATTCGTAGGAAATGTGAAAATTTCCTACAAAATTTCCTGAGAATTTAAATCTACTGGAAAAAACCTTATTTCTGAAAAAAAAAAAAAATTACAGCAAAATTCACAGGAAATTTCTACAGAAAAAATCCATAGGAAAATCCGCAAGAAAGTAGTAGTGTTAATTCTAAACTGAAGGACACATTCCATTTTCAAAAGAAGTGCTCAGAAAGACAATATAGTTAATTAGAGTGGGGTCAATACAAACTACATTCTACAGAGATGATTTAATTTTGGAACGATAGAAAATATACTTGCTTGGGGATTGTGTGGAAGCAAACAACACCCACTAGTACTCAAAACACACAAAACCCCCATTTTAAAAGTCCAGGTAGCACACAAAAAACTTGGGTTAGCATGTCACCATCTCCAACACAAACTTGAATATAATACTAAATGAAGAAAGAAAGTCAGAGGTGATTGTATGGAATAAACGAAATCATATTCAATATGTAAACCAAAAATAGAGAATGCCTATTTTCAATCAACATACTCCTTTAATCTCTTAAATAAAATTTCTTTTTCAAAAGAAGTGAAACTCTGGAAAACAAACCACTAAAAATACCTTGATCGAAATGGGGCCTTTCCAGAAACTTGGTTCTTGATATAACAAAATGGCATCCTTTAATCTATATAAGTGAACCCACCAAAAACAAGCATGTTTCTTAATTCAAAAGTTCTAACACAATCAAATAGGCCAACCTTGACAAAAGAGATCGTAGATAATAGAGTGTCTCCACTCTACTTTTAGAAGCATATGCAATTATCTAATAAGCCTACTAAATGAGTTTGTAAGAGACAGTAAGGAAAGTGATTTCTAAATCCAAAAATCCAAAGAGTATATCAATAATAAACTTTTGCAACTAATTTTTTTTTTAACCACCCCCACCCAAAAAAAAAGACATTATGAATGAGAACTCCTTATAGAGAAAGTCACATCATAAAAAGACTGATACCATCAGCTCCCCATGCCATGTCCCTACATTCTCCTTCTATATTTATTTATTATTCAGAACCAACTAAAGTTTATAACATTGTTTCTTCCAAATATAAGCATTGTCCTAAACCCATAGTTCATATGCATGGACTTACAGCATCACAAGGCATAATGCAGCTAAAGTGAAAGTATAGTTGCTTAGAAATTGGTAACAGAGGAATGAAAATATAGAAATAGATTAGACAACAGTGCTTACAAAGGTCACAAGTTTCAGATGCCTAAAGAAAAAATAACAGCAAACTTAATCTGTTGAAAAAAATGTAAATACGGTACGAATTATGAGGAAAAATTAACAGAAAGGGAAAGTTCCAGTAAATAAACAACATTGAAAATAAGCTTTTGATTCTAATTTTTTGTTTAAAAGCCTAAAAAATAAAGGATGTAGGGGCCTTTATACATAGTTCAAAACCAGGATTAATTTCACCACCACATGTCTAAACCAGAAATGAAGATGTTACAAAACAACTCATCCATTCTTATTTTATTCATCAATCGAAATTAGAGACAACAAAAACAAGGCACAAATTTGGTTAGTGGTAAGCATTGCTAATGAGTGAAATTGCCATAGATCTGCTCAATTAGACACAAATCAAAACCAGGCCCATCAAAATCAACTACTGAATAGGATGTTGCTGAAATCAACTGGTTTTGCGCACTAGGAATCCAAAAGAGTTGAAGTCGTGCTCTAAAATTTACAGAGAAAAAAAAAAACGAAGACAAATCACAAATCCATTTAACTCTGAAATGAAATCTGGAAGAAAAAAACGAAAATGAACCTTCTCTAATCTAGATCGAGATCGAAGATGAATGTTGTAATACCCCATATTCCGTATAAGTGCTTTTGTGTGTACCGTGTTTGTTAGGAAGATTTAGAGTGGGCTAAGTGGGGTTTTGAGTTGAAAATCCCTTCCTGATGCATTAGCACACCCGTGCTCGTGTGTCAACACGCCCGTGCTTAAGACTGCATGTGTCTCGTTGACGCTGATGTCAACACGGTCGTGCTCAGTAGTCAGGCGCGTCTCGTTGGTGCTATGTTCAGCATGCCCATGCTCAATAGTAAGCATGACCGTGCTCGGGTCTGAGTCTTTATATAGACATCAGATTGTGAGGGTTATGAGTTACAACCCTCAAAATGGCACTTTAGACAACTTTAAGTGTGACGGCAGCCTCTCCCTCTCTTCCCCTTTGAACCCCAAACTGTTCTTGGTGTTCTCGCTCTTTTGGGAGAGTCAATCACGCGATAGTGCCAATTAGCTAAGGTAAACGTTCTTCCCTTTTGTGTTCCTTTTCATTCTGTTGAATTGGGAACTAATGGGTTAACCCTGTTTGTGTTGACGAAGGCTTGGGATCGTTCGTCGAGCCGTTCGAGGGAACCGGTTTAGGAGCGTCTTCAATTTAACGGGAATCTTCGTACCAGGTATGGGGAGAAGGAATAGTATGAGTATGTAGGCTTGGGGGTAGCGTAAGACGAAGGGTTCCCATAACCCTCTATGTTTGATAACATGCCTAAGTGTTTAATTGACATTGACTGTTATTAACTTATAGTATTGATGAGAACTGTTTGTGAATACGTTATTGGCATGACTATTAGTGATTGACTGTTATTGTCTGTTATGAGTATATTGATGTGATGATGCCATGATCTGAGTGTTGTTATTATAATTATGATATTATGATAATTTGGATGTTGACTGATGTTGTGGCGCTTTAATGTTAAAAAATTAAATCTGTTAAGCAATGTTAAGGGAGGTGATTCCCCTTTGTTTATAAGACTGAATGTTAGTAATGAGTGAGGTGATGCCAACGGTGTAGTTAAGAACCTTAGGAACTGAATTATGAGTGATTAGGGACAATTTAATTAACTGAGATTAAAGGACTAATCCCTTTTAATTTGTAAGACATGAACGTTAATTCAATGTTAATGAAATTGATGATTTATGGTTTAGTAAGAGCCTTTAGGATTGAATCTGAGAATGTCCCCAAATCAATTAGCTAAGGGTCTGTGACCCTTCCTCCCAGAACAGCAGGGCGCAAGTTTGAGCATGCCCGTGCTCAACAGGGAGCACGCACGTGCTCCCGTTCAAACCCAGAACCTAGGCGTGCTTTTGAGCATACCCGTGCTTAACAGGCAGCACGACCATGCTTGCCTGGGAAGCTCAGCACGACCGAGCTCACCTATGCATAACAGAAACCAAAACAGTGCAGAAGCAGGGGTTTTCACCCCAAGTGCCTTAAAAGACTTAATAAAATACCAAAGAAACGTGAAGACCAAAGACAAGTGATACAATTTATGTACCTTGGTAGCCTAGTGGCCAAGGGAGCCTTGATGCTTGATGATCAAGGTGGTAATCTCTAGTGCTTAATGGCTAGAGTGTTAATGATGATACGGTACCTTGGTAGCCTAGTGGCCAAAGGGGCCTTGATGCTTGATGGTCAAGGTGGTAATCTCTAGTGCAGAACTACTAGAGTGTTGATGACAACCAAATGGAGGGTTGCCTTGTAATGATCTTTTTGGTTGAATTTCAAAACATGTAATTTGTGTAACCAAACTTGTAACCAAATAAAGTGAAGAAAAGATATAAAATGGATGGAGAAAGAGATGAAGTAGGCGCCACAAACCAAGGTGGTTTGATAAGCCAAGTGATGTTCGTCACAAGAATCTTGGATTCTTGATAAGAACTTAGTTTGGTTCAACCAAGAACCTAGGAGAACAAAGTCTCACCAATATGGATTTCAATCAAAATTCAACTTCCAAGTTTTCCATTCATGTTGTTATGGGTGAAATATACATAGAGTTGGGCAGCCAACTTTTGGTTGCCTCTCACAAACCATAACCCCCACATAAAAGCCTAATCATGATACTAAAACTCACTAACACCTAACTTAATTCATCCAACAAATCAAGTCAGCCTCCAATCATTAAATTCACGCCCCCACCCTCCCTTGATGACTCTATCTCTATTATTATGTGGTGGTTACACTTGCTTCTCAAATTAAAAGTGTAACCCCCCATAATTTATACAAAGCATAAAAAGCCTAATAACTTATAGGAGTTACTAATGGCATGCAAACCAAAGATTCCTCCCTCTAAGCTTCTAAAACTCGTGTAGAGTATGGAAAGGAGTGGACTTGGGCCAAAATCATCACTTAGTAATTTGAACCTAATCACACAACCTTTTACACTTATTGAATTAAAATAAAACAATTAAAATTGGGCTTCTCTTTACTTGTGGATGCTCCAAATCTGCTCCAATCTTATGGATGCTCTAATTGGATGAGATATGTCACCAATTTGGGCTCCATTCCATTTGGTCTTGATCTTGGGCTTGCTTCTATCAAAATAAGAGCCATTATTTAAATGAAGACTTGTTGGACTTTCTTGGTTGTAACTCTTGTCATAGGCCCATCAAGTCCTTGTGTTTCTTCTTGGACCATGCTCCTTATTGGGCCCATATATTCCTTGTTGCAAAGATGACTTGCCCCCCCTTGGCTCACATCAAGTGTTTAATAAATAAATACGAAAAGATAAACGTTAATCCTCGATAGCCGAGTGATCGAGGTGTTGATGGTGTTAAAACTTGGGTAGCCTAGTGGCCCAAGCGGAGGTGGTGGTTGTGCTTGTGTGTTGTGTTGAGCATGCATTCACGCATCATATAAGTTAGTGGAGGATGTTCAACATAGGGGAGGTCACCCGAGTTATGGTGATCTTGTGTCCACGGCGATTCAAGTGAATCATGTACACCCGTGGTGGCGCATCCGAGAGTAAGGTGCGTCGACTATCCTAGGGGTCCATCCGAGGTTTGGTGGATTGCCACGGCGTTGGTGCTTATTGGCCAATGTGGAGATGTAACTCCGAAGTTGACTCCCTGAGATAGATGGATTCAAGTGCATAATGGAGTAGTGGAGCAGAGTTGCATTGCATAGCATACACGTTTGTATGATTATGTTATTATGTTGTGTTGCTGTTATTGTTATAAGATGTGGTATGCTCGTCTTGCTAACTGCTTCCTTGCCATTATATTCATATTCATTTTTCTTACTCCCTATCTCTATGTTTCTTGTTGTGGCATGTATCTTTTATGCAGAGGATGGCGAGCAGCCAGTTGAGGAGTGATTCCGAGGAACCGCGACTCTTTAGTTAGGATTTCCAACTTTCAGCAGTTAGTTAGTTGTTTCAGTTTATATCCGAGGTTGTTTTTCCAGATTGGTTATATCAGCTCTATAATGTGACATCGGGGTTGGGTTTATCTTATGCTTATGTTATGATGTGTTTTATTTTCCGCGTTTGAGACTTGATACATGTGGTATTCTCTATCCGTTGAGGGTTTAAATTTTTAATAAACGATGCATGTTTTATTTTAATTATCTTATCTTTTAATGCTTTTAAAGTATGTGGGATAGAGGGTTTCACAAATGTGAGAGCATGAATGAGAGAAATGAAAACGAGAGAGAGAAGAGATGAATGAGTGTGGTTAGGTTCTGCCATAGATGAAAGCTTGGTTTGCAGAGAGAAAAGCTCAAGAGAGAAAGGAGAGAGCCACGTGTGAGAGAGAAAGCTGGCAGAGAATTCTAGAATTCTCTCTAAATAGGTAGTATTTCAAATTACCTCACTTTTAGTTATAGAAAAATACTTCCCATAATTCCAGTAATTTCAAAATTCTTTAAATATATTACCCAAAAAATATATTTTGACACCATATCATTTTAATTACCCTCATAATATTCTTCACCGTTTACAAAAGCCCCATCCAAACATACCCTAAGTTTCCACAACATAGACCAATCTCCATGAGTATGCAAGTTATTTTGTGTTGTCATGCAATCCAAAAGAAGTCTTTAACTAGATTTTATAATATAAATGCCACTATTATTGTAGTGCCATAGTAGATCATCTTCCAGGGAAGTCTCTAATAAAGGAATGCAGCAAATAGCATTGATGGCTCTTGGTTCAAACAATGTTTCCATCTTTCTCATGTCCCACTGATGAGCATGGGGAATGTTCCAGAGATTGAATATGGGGATTTCACTACAACACACCATCTAAGTCCCTCCTTAAGCAAAGTCTGAGAATTCTAGATGCTACGCCAAGCAAAACTGGGATTATGTCTAATCTCCGAGTCTAAGAAGTCCCCACTTGAGAAGCATTTTGCTTTGAAAACTCTAGATACCATAACTTTTGGGCTAGAAATGAATTTTCAGTCTTGTTTCTCTAACATTGTCATGTTAAAGGCATAGAGAATACGAAAACCAAGACCTCCATGCTATTTGCGAACTATCATTTTGTTCCATCTCAACCAATTGATTCCCTTTGTACCTTTTTGATTAGATCCCCATCAAAGAGAGAGCGGGAGAAAGAAGGAACACACTCATACAATAGGAAATATTTTATTAACAAGATAACCTACTCTGAAAGGCAGGGTTTGCAATTGTAGATGCTTCTGTGAGAACAAGCACCTCACATTGAATAATATTGACTAATCCTAGACCATGCAATCTTCGTCTGTTTTTGACAATTTAGAGCACATAACGAAACCGAGAGCATAATTAAGTGTATGTTTGGTTATGGTTTTTCTAAACACTAACGGAGGAATTAATTGTCCATCCCGAGACAACTTTTTTCGCTTTTTCTCACAGCTCCAATTAGGAGCTTTCACTTAATGTCATTTCAAACACAGTTTTCTCCAATTTACGTTGATATCAATCCTAAACAAACATAGCCTAAGTAATTGATCTGGTGAGATTTTGTATACGCTTAGAATATTGTAATAAATTTTAAAAAAAACTTAAGAATATAACAGAATTCATAAAAGAAATTCTAAAATGTTGTATGTAGTTGTGCATAACAAGAGTTCTGAAGTACATAAAGGTAGAATTGTTCAATCATGCACAAGCATAACTCGTTTTTATTTTTTAATTCAAACAATTCAGTAACATACATGCGATGTTTGAAGCCATTATTTTCAACCCAATCATGGGCATAGTAGAGGCTTAGATATCGCAACCATGCATTCATCTGCTGACATGCACGTAAAAAAAACAATAAATAACAATACACACAAATTAATATGAAACTTTGGAGTTGTATGCCCCAAATTAACCAAACTTAAGCAGAGAACCTCTTTTCAATCATAACATCACCACCACCACTCTCTGCAAGTTCAACTTCAGCTTTGTCAGTATGACCATGGCAGCACTTGTAACTAATAGACTCTATTTCCATCGATCTCCCACACATCATATCTGGGCAATTAATTGGGTCCAGAACATTTGGAGGGTAGTTAGCCAATTTCATATGTGCACACACAGGTGGTGAATCTTGACGCTTGCTATTAAAGTATTCAATGAAAGCTACATCAAACCCTGCTTTCTCCAACACTCTATCTTTCCATACATCAAACTCAGCTGCAGTGGCTAACATAAGGTCACCACGATCCAATAGCTTCACGTTAGAGCCTTTACTAAGGAGGACCCACCCATATGGGTGTTGTTTGAGGCAGAGCAAGCTCTTTATCTCATCAATTGTTGAGTCCTTGCTCTTCTTTTGGAGCTTACTAGCAAACAAGCTCTCGATGCCCATCCAGAAGCGAGGAACAACATTCCTCGGTTCATCTAAGTTTCCCAGATGATAGGACTCTATTATGGCGTCTGCCTTCTTGATAGTCTCATGCCTCTTGATTCTTGCCAGTGCCGCTGTGAAGTCTTGGGCCCACTTATTGTCATGACCTCCTCCTCCATATATGAATATGAAACTGTCTGCTTTAATCTGATTCACATAGAAAAACATATAGAGGATTGTATTTTGATCGCTAAAGTCAAATAATTAATTGCAATATGTTATGGTCAAGGCTATAGTGTACCAATCACCTACCAAAGTGATATAGCAGTGCATCACTCAAGTGACGCAATCTGGTTATTTTGCCACATTAATTAACTTTTCAACTCATGTTTCAACTCCCACTTTTTGACTTTTTGACTAACCCAAATTACAAAATGAATGGACCACATTTTATCACTTGGATGATGTACCACTGCACGACTTTGGTGGACGGCGCACCTTAGACAACACTATGATTATATACTACATCCATATCAAAGTTGAAATACATTTATACTTAGAACAATGCTTCATTGACATTTCTTTAGTCTATATATAGAGTAAAAAAAAAAAATGCCGGTAACACACTCTTTTTATCACTCTCTCAAACATATTTTTGATTATTGGATGAATTTCACACGAGATCCAATAAACAGAGTGAGTATAACTAAAAATTTATGGTTCTACATCCAATAATAAGAAGTGTATTGAAAAAAGTGTGTTAGTAACATTTCTCATAGAAAAAAATGTAGAAATGTAAAATATACAAATATATAACACTAATTATTAATAAATAGTGAAAACCAGAACAAATGTACAGTGATAAATGTAGGAATTGCGTTATCATTGTACTTACAAGGTTTTGGAATGTAGGGTTCACTTTCCTGATTTCAGCCCAAAACCAATTCCATTTCTGAGTGAGCATCTCATCATCAGTGGGCCTGAAAGGGAAGGCATCGATTCCCCATACGAAAATGAGGTGCATTGCATTTGGGTTTACAACGAAACCCTTATGGTTCAACACAGGGATGATAGGCTTATTCTGGTAGTTCAAGTGCTCTCTTATCAATTTGATTCCTGCCAAGGGAGCGTGGTACTCAACCACATACCATGGCATGTCAATCTTCAAGTTCTCAAACTCTGCCCTGCGGATAATGTTCCAGTCATTTACAACAGGGATCCATAAAATCTTAAAATCATCTTTGAAGTAACCCTTCACTTCTTTAGGATCTTCGTGCAATCCGTCATAGATTGATTGCAGAAGGCGAATCTCATCTCTGATGCTGTCCAGGCCTGAAATGAAGAGTAACACATGCTTCCTCCTAAACACTTCGATGCTAACCTGTTTGGGTTCAAAAAAATCGAAGGAAACTATGTCATGTTTCAAAATCAGGGGCACACCAAAATGTTGAGCAGAGAAAACTTATTATGTACAAGGGTTTTTAATTAATCTAGGTCCTAAACCGCAATAAATACTGCGATATTAGAATTTTGATAGTCTCTAAAATCAAATTACGACTTCAATTTCTATTGCATCAGCTACATTTTTTCACAATTGTTCGTAATAATAGATAATCATTCCAACTCTTGGGACAACTACCGTGATACCGAATGGAAATCTGGGGTGATTTTCAACTTTTAAATGATTTTGAGAGAGAGTATAAGTAAAAAATAAATATGTGAGAATATAAAAATACTAAATAAATTTTTAAATTTGATGTACAAATAATAGAATTCTTATTGATCACATAGTACTATTAATTTGGATATCTCTAAACTCACACCTGCACTTGCATATATGATGTGGGCAAAATGCCAAAATGTGAATTGTAACACACAAATAAGAAAGCTGGGATTTATATATTGCATAAAGAAAATGCTAGACAGGGAGAATAAGTACTAAGTAGTCCTTATTACTTTATTTGATTCACCAACCAACTATTTTAATTATGTCAAAATTCTGCTAGCTTTTTCTGATTACGCAGCATTACTTTCTTTTATAAAAAAGTTTCCAGTGCAAGATAGTAAAACTGTAAAAGTGATTGTAGCATAAATATTGAACTAACCCTTCTTTTAAGGGATCCATCATACACTTGGGGATCCTGAATTTCATTGTGGAAGATCAAAACCTTCAAAACCTCTACAATTTCTGTTGGGGTTTGAAAGACCTTGGTACGGTCCCTGTAATCTTGTAACTCACCTGCAACAAACAGATATAATCTCTGATCAGCATTTGACTTACCCTTGTTAACCATCATTAATAGTTCAGCGCATGTTTAATTATGTTTAAGGAGAGATGCTAACCAGTATTCTTGGAACATTGTTTAAGCAATAAAAAAAGTTTGTATAGGAAAATATTGTATTTAATATATAAAAAATATTACACTTAATTTCTCAATATAAACTTTTCTTTTGTTGATTTTTTTTTTTTTTTTTATGTTGACTCCTTAACTAATAGTCTTAGGAGACTCGTTAACAATACCCTATATTTATAATAAATTCACTAAGCACACATAACCTATTTCCTTTCTGCTCCTCGTCTGATGCGCCTTTAATTTGCTGACAATGGAGGCAAGCTTGTTACCAAAATTCGACATTTCATATCGGTCATCCCTGCATCAAAGGAATTGCAGTTATATAAAGTGTAATAACCAATTTGGCTTCTAAAAAAAAAAGTTTAACAACCAAACCGGAAAAAAAAAAAACAAGAAGATCATATCTATAGTGTTTGATACTTTGATTACAAAAGCACTTGCTTTATCAGCCCCTCGTTTCCTTTAACAAAAAATAAAAGAAAATCAAAAACACTGTTAAGATTTGATGAGGTGAGCCTGCACCCAAAACGTTGCAAAAATAATATAATAACATAATTAAAAAAATGGATGTTACCAACTAGTGTACTAAAAATATTGGTTGTGGATTCAAAAAATAGTATGTTTCTATTGGAAATCCAAATACATCATTTGTTGATAGCTTGAATACATCATTTGCCTTAAAACATTATGAAAGAATCAGATATTTTTTTATAAGCAAAGTTACTTAAACCAATTATTAAGATTATAAACATTTAAAGAAATTTATATGAACGATAAACATGTCCTATGATCAAATGTGTGTGAAAAATAAGAGATATTGTGAGATTTGGATCTTCTTATGTTAGGATTCAACATGAGGGGTCGCGTTGGGAAATCTCATCATAAAATCTCACTTGCATATTTTTTAAGTCACCATTGAGATTTAATGATGAGATCCCAAACATGATTCTCTCATGTTGAATCTCAAATACGAGAGGATCCAAATTCGATATTATAAGAGTGAAAGAAGGTGATATTTCAAGAGTGAACCATATATTTGGACAAGAGCTAGAACTTACGAATCACCCATGAGAAAATCAATATGATTAGCACAAGCTACAATGGTGATGATTGTCCAGTAAACAACCACAGGGATTTCAAGCAAGGCCTCTGACAATGCAGGCACATCTTTGGGGTCATAACCTTTGGTAGACAGCCTCTCCAACTCAGTGATGATATCAACGGCGATCAATACATTCTTCACCAAAAGGTTATAATCAGCAATGGCTTGTCTATTCTTCTCGATGCTTTGAACTTTATTCATTACTGCTAATGATCTTCCAAGTTGGTCTCCGCTTGGAACCTGGACAAGGTGCCAGAAATTTCCATATTCCAAAGAAAATGCGGCTAGTACTATTACTGCTTTTGCATCCCAGGTATGGGTTTTCAGCTGTTCTAGGATCCAAATTGTTGTCTGGTGTGCGTGATGCTCACCATGAGGAGTGCTCATCATCTATAACAGCAGAATAAATATATTTTTTTTAAGCAAAACATATATTTATAAGAGTACAAGTAATATTCTAACCCATATTTATAAGAATGCAAGAATATAAAAGTTGCTGTTAAAATTTAACAGAATTAGAGCATGACAAAATTAACAAATTTAAGAACACTATAGTAACAAATGAGACGTGCCATTATACCGCCTGGTCTGGGTGTCTAATTTTATAACCTTGTGGGTTTTAGATAATACTTTAATGGGTCAAGTTACGTATCCTGCAGTTTAATATTTACTTAAGTTGTTACACATTTACTAACATGATTTACGGATCCGGAAATATCATAAATATATCCTCCAAATATTATATCTTTTTACAACAAATCCTTTAGTCACTTCAAAAAGGGATGGCAAAAATTATATTGAGAAACACAATATTTAAATTTTTAATATATTAAATACAATATTTTCTAATATAAAATTTTTACCTTTGATTCCATATAGATTGTTGGTTAACATTTGTCAAAAAAGAAAATGTTAGAAAAACCAAGATTTTAATTCTAGATTTATTAATGTTTTATACATGTGATATGCATGTGTCAACTTTATGTGGATAGAAGAATTTGTAAAAATATTTGTAACAAGATATAAAAGTTTTAAAATATTTATCGAGTCCCATGTTGGTAACTCGGTTAACAAGAGTAAGTGGAATGAAAATAAAAGTCAGACCTTATAACCAATTTCCTTCATTGTGCGGAATGGTGGGTTGAAACTGGTTAGCGGAACCTTGTCTTCTATAAGATCAACGGGTGTTCCACTCTGCAAACCATATGTTAAATATTTTCACATTATGGATAAATAAATAAATTATATACACATTTGCAGAATTAACATAATACATCGAAGATTAATTAATTACCTTTGAGACAACACTATCAGCCGCTGCAGTAGAACGCTTGATAATGTTTGAAGTAATGCTGTAAAGCGATTCCACATCGTACCTTTCAGCAGTGTGGACGTGGGTTATGTAAACTTTCTCTAGGATCTGATCATCAGTTAATGCTAATGGGTTCAGAAGCGAATTCTTCGCTTGCTGCAAAGGGGACACATTTGAAACCTGCATCATGTTTGTGATTTCAGGCCAAGATATATATCGCTTAGTATCTCTAATGTTTTGTTGCAATTGGTGCCTTGTTTTGTTTGTTCTTGGCTTATTTATAGCATTAAGAGTGGGACAGAGTTTACACTTTACACTTGCTATAATATTAGCTTTATCAGAGAGTGATTAATTGAAGATTTTTTATGTCTGCCAACTTTTGCTGTGACCTCTTTGTTGGATTTTATATTAATATACAATTACGTTTCGTTTTTCTTTTCGATAAGCTACAATTACGTTTCATGATTCATGTGAGACAGCTTTAGCTTTCGGTAAAGAAGGTAAGTCTGTTATATCAAAACCTTCAAGTAAGGAATAATTATTATATACTAAAGGTAAAAGGAAGGGGAATATATTTATAAGATTGCAATTTTTGGAAGCATTCCTGTTGCAAGCAATGGGTACAAATCAAATATGTGGGCCTTGATTCCCATATAGAATAACGTAACGATCATGTTAATGAACTTGTAACTTAGGAAACTATGAAATATGTTATTTTTTTTCTTTCAGATCTTAACTACTCCCTCTGGTCCTATATATAAGAGGCAAAAACCCTAAAACACACATACTAAGGAAATGCATTGAAATAAACTATTTGTAATTAATATTCATGTAAATTTACAAAATTATCCCTTATATAATTAATGAACAAACCTACTTGTATTGAAAGTTGCACTGTTTCGTAAATATAAACCCTATTATAAATAAGGGTAAAATTGGAAATGAACATTTAATATTTGTCAAAATGTATGCATGTCTCTTATATTTTGGACAAAAAAAAAAGTAATCATTTGCCTCTTATAATAAGGACCAGAGGGAGTATTAAATACTATATTTGTTTAAAAAAAAACTATTATAGTCCAATATCAAGGTCCCACTCTGATCTATTAGCTTGATTTAGGTCAATTTTTAAGGCCTGACCTACTTCAAAGCCCGGCCTGTCCTGAAAGCATATTTAAATGCCTTATTTTTTTTCCAAGCCTTTAAATATGTCTCCACCTATAAATATGTTTCAAACCTTCACTTGTTAATAGGCTTGTAAGCCTCTAATGATAAAAAGACCGATAAACCTATACTGATAAATAGGTTAATAAGCTTTCATAAATAAATAGGCTAGTAGGCTTTTACATTTGGTATATCTGGTCAAGCATTTCGCTCACACTAGCTGTGACTTAGGTCCGATTTCTAGATCTCCCATGTTGGTAGGCAATATGTAAATTCCACTATAGGTCCTAGCTAAGGTTAGTGGTATTCCCTGACCTTGCAAGGGGGTATGCCTTCCCCAACCTAAATTATTTATATATATATATATATAAATGGCCAAGAGACCTTTACTTTCGAGTATTATAATTACTGTTTTATGCTGACTCTAAAACGTGTCACGCATTTATTGTAATTAATTTATTGGTCATGCTAACCAGTGCCCAAAAACAGAAAATTTTCGTTGGAAATACAAGTATATAACTCTCAAGTCTTAAATATAACAAATCCCAATATAATTTTTCTATTCTTGATTCATTAACAAGTGTCCTAAGGACATTGGTTAGCATTTTCCTTAATTTATATTAGACCTTGCATCCACGGCTAAAGGAAAAGAAAAACTAATACTCGAAATGTAATATTGCGCAAGTGCATAAAAAATTAAATGATCAGTTAGTGTAATAACTAAAGTTTAATTTGTGTGAAGTAAATACAAACGGTTTGATTAATTTGTCATTTAAAGCTTACTTTTAATGAAATTCGGATTTATTTTCTTTGAATCAAAGTTGAGGGAGAGGAGAAAGCAGTTGTCACATTTCAATATCAAAACGTGTCACAAATCTCAGCAAACATTTATAATCTTCAACTAGTTAAGCCAATTTTCCTTGGTAAAAAGGATATATAACGAAATGTACAGTGGGGTGTATATGCTTTAGCTTAGTAACGCATAAAATCTCAAAACTTATATAGGTCATCTTCTTTCTCCCTGGTTTGTCATTCTTTATAGTTGTTAGGGTTAGTACTTCTGCAATACACCAACCTCTATGGTTCGAACAGCTTATGAGTTAAATCGATTTGTATTCAATTCCCTTATCCAAAACGTAATCATCAAATTTTTTTATTTATAAATTGCAGGTTCTTCAATCGATCGTTTGATTTCGAAATCTCTCTAATTGGTTATCATCAATGGATTCGGATCCTGGTATATTTTCATTTGATCCATTTTGTTTCACAATATTTTCGGTTCTAATTTGTTGCATTACGATTCTTCTAGAAACTTCTTTGTTCCCGGAAGTTTAGCACTTCAATAAGCATTTGGCCACGTAACAAAATTCGCTGGTGCTTTGTTATTCTGGTTCTCTAGTTGTTCAAGTTCGAATTTGGTTCAGGACATAGCACGTTCCTTGAATGGTCATCCATTTGGGAATTGTAGTAGTTTTAGCCTTTTAGGATTGACTCATGGGTCAGGCGTGGAAAATTGGTGGTGGGTTGAGTTTTTGCGGTGAGAAAGGAAATTGTAGAAGCATTAACCCTAACAAGTACTCCCTCCGGTCCTTATTATAAGAGGCAAATGACTACTTTTTTTTTTGTCCAAAATATAAGAGACATGCATGTATTTTGACAAATATTAAATGCTCATTTCCAATTTTACCCTTATTTATAATAGGGTTTATATTTACGAGACAGTGTAACTTTCAATACAAGTAGGTTTGTTCATTAATTGTTAAAAGGTTAAATTTGTAAATTTATATGAATATTAATTACAAATAGCTTATTTCAATGCATTTCCTTGGTCTGTGTGTTTTAGGGTTTTGCCTCTTATATATAGGACCAGAGGGAGTATAAAGGAGTAGAAACCAGGGAGGAGGAAGATGTCACTTTTTTTAATTTTTTTTTTTAATTTTTTAATTTAAAATATAAAAACTATTTGATATATTAAATTCATGTGGACTTGCCATGTGGCACTAAACCTGTCATGTAGGACACAAATTGATGGAAATTAGATGGAGGGACTAATTTTGCAACTTTCAAAAAATTGGGGGACCAAATGTGCTCGGAAAAAACAATAGGGACCAAAATCGCACATGAGTTAAAGTTGGGGGGACCAAAAGTGCAATTAAGCCTAAAGTCAAATCATTTTGTGAAGAGACCACTTAATAACATGAAAAGTTCTCACAAGGTGTAGTCCAAGTGGCTAGTAGCTTGGGCCCTTTAACCATATCCAGGGTTCAAATCACGGTGATGTAAATAAAGGTGTATCCGCGGGTAGAGGAATTATCTTTTAACTGGTACTCTATATCGTCCTGGATTTAGTCATACGACTATCGGATGTGGGGATACCCCGAGCTCCATTCCGGACCAAAAAAACATGAAGAGTTCCGAATAAGGCCCTTCACTTTCCAAATGCATGGGTTCAAATTCCGTCTTAGCCACCCATTCGGGTAGTAGGAATGTCAATGTTGCCTTATATTTGGCATGTAAATCCTTACTCCTATAGTCCTATTCGTTTTATAAAAAATATTGGTTTTGTTCTAGCAAAAAAAAAATAAAAAATATTGGTTTGGTGGCATATCTATTTTGCTGAATTTATTTAGCATTATATCATCCATTTTGAAAACAGACTTGTAGATAATCTTAAAATTGTGAATCTGATGTTAATATAACCTATTTGCAAAACAAGATTAAAAGGACAGTACATTTTTTTTTTTTTTTTATGATGGCATTAGTTGGGTATATATATAAACTTCACCAAAACAGAGTTAAAGTTACAATTGCGACGCTTTTTGTTTACGCTAACCAATTAGATAGAGATACACAGCGTTTTTGAGACACAATGTTAGAAGAGTACGTTGAATGAGTTACAAAGAAGCCAAAAAGAAAAGGAAACCAAATAAAAGTTAAAGAAGTGATGTAAGAAAAGGACAAATAATTAAGGATAAGACGTCCTCGGCTTCGGGAAAAGAAATTCATTTTAAGTAGTTTTTTTATATAAAAAAAAAACAGAGAGAAAGAAATAGAAGTGTTGATGAAGTTTGATATTTTCCTTGTTTGAAAAGTGGTTAATGTACTGGCCGAGAATATAAGTTTAGGCAACTGAATTTATCCATCACTTCGTGAGAGATCATTTAGAGGTTATCCGACATAAAGGTGAAGAGTGAGTGATATCTGTTAGATATTTCTTCAATTTTTTAGGTTCTTTATTGGAAGCATTAAATCTATAAGCATACATCCTAGAGCACATCTACCACATAGCCTAGGATCTACATCATGCCATATTACTAGTATTCTAAGGTTACGAATATAACTGGATCCATAGGGGTTCCTAATCTTAAGCGATCTTCAAATAATGAACTTGATCACCAACCTATTAAGTCACAAAGCGTCTGACTCACACTCCAGTTAACACATGTGTTTTTTGATGAACCCAAACATTAAGCAAATGATTTTAATTGAACTGTATGAATATTGCTAATCATCTACTTGAGATGTGTAGAAAGAGAAAATAATATTAGCAGATCAACTCAACTAAAGGATCAAAGCATAATGTATGTATGTATTCTTTGGATGCTGAATACACGATGAAGAAGTAATGCATCTGAAGAGATATTCAAGCTATGAAGCTCTAAGACCAACATCATATCTCAGACTCCTTGTCCATGAAGAAAGCAGCTAGAAGCAAGAAGGCAAAATGGTATTCATAATCTAGCATCTTCAAGATTGAAAGATGAAGATAGTGCATCATCTAATCAATCAATTGCTCATGAGAAGACTATGCCAAGATTGAAGAATGATCTACTCAAGATTTCTATTTTGTCTAAGAAAGAAGATCAAGAAGTTATCTAAAGCTATACACTGATCAAATACTCTTCGAAGCAACAAAAGAGTACAAACACAATATTCTGAAGAAAGTTGAAAGAAGATAGATCAAGTTTACAGACTAAATCAATCCAAGAAAACTTACGCCATGAAGCGTTTGTTTATTCATGATGTGTTGGACCTCTACTAGAATCAAGAACTACATTCGTGTCAGAATTTCTCAAAGGATTAGAAGGACATTCAAGTTCATATCTCTAGCATTGAAGAAGTGAAGCATTAAAGTATGAAGTCACATTTTCGCTCTCGAGACTGAAACAACATTCAAAAAGAGAAAATACTTTATGAAGAAATTGCTTGGAATCTGAATGAAAGTGTTTTCATTACAGAAATGAATTAATACAAAAGAAGAATACTAATTTATTCCTTATCTTCTATCGAGAAAGAAGAAAAGACAAAGGGCATTGCTACGAAATGTCTCTTATGCGATAAAGAGAAAAGCTCCTTTATCTGAGCCTTTCTAAGTGTTGCACAAAAGAGGAAAGAAACGATGCCCGAAGCAAAGAAAGCATGCCTGTTATGCTCTGTGGTCAACAAAGGACTTCCAACATTCTCAAGCATTAAATGTCAAGTCAGAACGACTATTATCAAAAAGATAAAGAACAAGACCTCTGATTGCATCTCAACGGATCTATTGTGATCAAGTATAAATTGAAGAAGTCGAAGACCTGAAGAAAATGAGACCACACAGAAAAAGAGTTGAACAACTAGAAAAGTTACAATACACACGACTCATACTCTGAAAGCATTTCCATACAAAAGAAAAGTATTCATACTGAGAATACAAAAAAGGCTGAAAGCTCTCATCACTCTCATAATCTTCTCTCAAAGTTTACAAATCATCTAGAGAAGAACTCATCTTCAACTTACCTGATCTTAAATTCATATTCACTCTTTGAAGTGTTATTTGGTTGGATTGCTATTGTAATTTTGAAGTTGTGCTTCAAACAAACCATCAAACTCTCTTAGCCTGAAGAGGCTTGTTTCAAGAATGCTTGTTGAGCCTGTTGAAGTTAGGTGTGCAAATAATACTTGTGTTTGAGCTTGGAGAGGCTAGGTGTGCAAATAATACTCGTCTGTAACCTTGATCAGTTATAGTGTTAAAACTTGGTGAAGTCAAGGACTGAATGTAGCCCAAAGGTTGTGGGTGAACCAGGATAAATCTCTGAGTACTCTCTTCCCTAAACTATTTACTTTATCTTTAAGTTATTTATCTAGGTAACTAACTGGGGAGTGTTAGTAGCTGCTATTCAGTTTACTGAAACAGGCGTCTGTAACTAAGCGTCTTATCTGCACTGAAATGTTTTTTGTGCTTGAAAACTCTGATTTGCGAAAACACTATTCAACTCTCCTTCTAGTGTTAGTTTTGTTAAGTCATAAAACGTTTGACTCTGTCATGCATCTAATTCATACTCCAGTTAGCCCGTGTATGTTTTGATGAATCCAAACATTAAAGAAATGATCTTAACTGAATTGTGTGAGTATTGCAAATCATCTACTTGAGTTGTGCAAAAAAAGAACATTATCTTAGCAGGTCAATTCAACTAAAGGATACTAAAGGATCAACGCATTGGCTTATGCGTCTGATATCAAGTCATAACAAAAAAGCAATGCGTCTGAAGATTGACTCAAGCTAAAACTAAGGCTAATATCATATCTTAGACTTCTTGTCTCCAAAGTACTAAGTTTCCAGAAGCAAGAAGACTTCGTGATAAGTAGTTTGAAGCAAGAAGGCAAAATATCACTCCTAATCTAGCATCTGCAAAGATTGAAAGATGAAGATAGCACATCATCAACTCAATCAGTTGTTCGTAAAAACCATGTCAAAGAATGATCTACTCAAAAGAATTCTTTTGCACCTGTCTGTATTCAAAAGAAGGAAGATCAAGAAGTCGTTGAAAAGCTATACACTAATCAAATGCTCCTCGAAGTAACATTAGATTTCAAACACAAATCTTCTGAAGAAAGTTGAAAAAAGATAGATCAAGATTACAGACTAGATCCTCATTACAGAATCACATCAGAAGCGTCTGGTCATATCAAGATGTGTCTTGACTTCTGTCATAATCAAGAACTTCACTCTTGTTAGAAATACTTGATGAACATGAAGGATGTTCAAGTTTTATATCTCTAACTTTAAAGACGTGAAGCATTACATTATGAAGCTACGGTTTATCTTATGTGGATAAAGCAACGTTCAAAAGAAGGAAATGCCTTATGAAGAAAATGCTTGGAATATTGATGAAAAGTGGTTTGATTAAAGAAAGGATTAATTAACTCAAAAGGAGTACATTAATCTATTTCTTGTCTTTTATCGAGTTCAGAAGAAAGAAGAAAAGACAAAGGGCAATGCCACGGAAATGTCACTTATGCAATAGAAAGAAAAACTACTTTATCTTAGCTTTTCTAAGTGTTGCACAAATAAGGAAAGAAACGCTGCCCAAGGCTAGAAAGCATATATGCTATGCTCTGTTAGGGGTGTAAGCGGATCTGATTCCGACCCGCGAAACCGACGGACCTGAACCGATCCGATCCGTTTTGGCAGTTTGGATCGGATCATTGGTTCGGTTCGGGTAAAAATCAACTGACCCGACCATGGTTTGGTTCGGTTCTCGGGTCCAGGAAAATTGAACCCGGTAGAACCAAACCGAACCGAACCCCAATTTTATTTTATTTTTTGAATTATATATCACTTACAGTAAGGCACTTAGGCCCAGCCCGGCAGCCCCAATCTCGAATTCGAACACTCGAACTCACCTCACCAAGTCCAACACTCGAAGTCTCGAAGACAGAACGAGCAAGCATCGGTTCATCCCTTCACTCCTCATCCTACCCTACTTCACCTCTCATCCACGGCTCCAGCGGCGGCGGCGGCATCACGGCGTCACCGTCCACCTCTTCACGACACCTCATCACCTTGCTCCAAGCCTCCAACCGCGACACAGCTCTTCACCGCGACAGCTCTCGAGTCTCCACCTCTTCACGTCGCTCCTTCACCACGAGACGCCGAGACCTCCCTCCGGCCTCCACCTCTCCACCAGACCGGCAGACCCCATCGCCCTCCCAGCTAGGTACACAATTTATGCATTTTAGGTTTTTTTGATTTTTGATTTTGGGATTTTTGATTTTAGGGTTTTTTTATTTGGGATTTTTGATTTTGACAAATTTTGATTCATTGATTGTTTCTTTCTGATCTATTCTTGCTGTGTGCATTTCTTATTTCCTTAGGTTTGCTGCAAAATGACTGAGAATCAAGATACAAATCAAGATAGAAATGGGACTCAAATTTCTAGTGCACCTACTCCACCAACAGAAACACCTTCCAGTGAGATACCTCAGGTTGAAGGTCAATCTGCACCGCCTGCACCAGAGGTACGTGTCAAACAAAAACCCAGTAGACCTCCATCTATGGCTTGGAATCATTTTAAGAAAGAGGGTGATAAGGCTATCTGTATCTATTGTGGCAAACCGTATGCTTGTAATAGTACTAATCATGGGACTACCAACCTCAACAAACATATGAATAAGTGTACTAAAAACCCAAGTAACACTGATAAGAAGCAAAAAACGATTGCCCTAGGAAAACAAAGTGAGAATGATAACACTGTGTCTATGAGGCTTGTTGAGTTTAAGCAAGATGACTCCAGAGATGCTTTGGCTAAGTTGCTAATAATGGATGAGCTCCCTTTTAAGTTTGTCGATAACCCCGGGTTTAGAGCTTTCATGAGTGTGGCTCAACCTCGATTTAAAATCCCTAGTCGTGTGACCATGGCAAAGGATTGCATGCAACTCTTTATGGTTGAGAAAGTACTTTTGAAATCTTTGTTGCAACAAAACTATCAAATGGTTTCCCTTACAACCGATACTTGGACTTCCATTCAAAACATGAATTATATGTGTGTGACTGCCCATTTTATTGATGAGGGGTGGGAATTGCAAAAGAAGATAGTGAGTTTTGGTTTGATTGCAGACCATAGGGGGGAAACCATAGGAAAAGCTTTAGAGAAATGCATAAAAGATTGGGGAATTACCAAGATTTGCACTGTAACCGTAGATAATGCTAGTGCTAACACCACAGCCATGTCATATTTGGTTAGAGGTATGGATGATTGGAAAGGTACTAGTATATTGAAAGGGGAGTATTTGCATATGAGATGTAGTGCTCACATCTTGAACTTAATTGTAAGTGATGGGTTGAAGGAACTAGATCGTTCTATTGCAAAGATAAGGGCTTCTTGCAAGTATGTGAGGTCATCTCCACAAAGATTGGCCTCTTTTAAGAGGTGTGTCGAGGAGGCACACATAACCATGGGTCAAATGCTTGTGTTTGATGTGCCAACTAGGTGGAATTCCACTTATTTGCAGATGTTGGACATAGCTGAAAAGTATGAAAAGGCGTTTGTTCGTTTACAATTTGATGACCACTCTTATGTAGCATTTGTTGATAGTGAAGGGGGTGCTCCTCTTATTGATGATTGGGATCGTGCTCGTGTTTTCACTAAATTTTTAAAGATTTTCTATGATGCTACCTTACTTTTTCTGCATCATCGCATGTCACTTCTAATGGCTTCTTTGATAAGTGGTGTGAAATCCAAGCTACATTGAATAAGTGGATGCAAAGTGATGATGAGGTGCTGTATAGGATGTCATCAAATATGAAGATAAAATTTGATAAATATTGGGACATTGAGCATTTGAATTATCTATTGTTGGTGGCTATTTTCCTTGATCCTAGATATAAATTGGAGTATTTTGAGTGCTGTTTGGATCAGGTATTCAATTCGGATATGGCTATTGTGATGGAGGTATTACAAAAATTGAAAGATCTTATAAAAAAAATATTTGCTCAGTATGTTGTTTGGTATCCTATTCCCAATGATACTCGTGATTCTACTGCCCAACCCTCGGATAGTACTCTTCAAGCACAAGGTGGTCAAAACGACGAGAGTGAAATATCATGTAAAGGTGCGTTCATACGAAAGGTAAAGAGGAAGCAAGGTGAGCTGAAGAGAAATGAGTTGGAAAGATATATTGAAGATGATGTTGAAGACTATTGTGATGATTTTGATATTCTCAAATGGTGGAGAGGCAAGACAGTGAAGTATCATGTTCTTTCTCGTATGGCTAGAGACATATTAGCTATCCCGGTGTCTACTATGTCATCTGAGTCCGCATTTAGTACCGGGCGTCGTGTTCTTGACCCATACCATAGTTCATTGCATCCCTCCACAGTAGAGGCTTTGATTTGTACTCAAAATTGGTTGAGGAGTAAACCTGAAAAAGTTGATAATCTACGAAGTCATATGACTGAAGATGATTCAGGGAAAAAGCTGATTAATTATTTTATCATTTAATTTGATATCTTTTAAACTCTCTTATATATTTTTTGTATTATTATATTATTAGAGCTTCAAGAGATAAATGCATTGCAGCAGGATATTGGGAACACTAGGAGTCAATTTATGGCCTTGGATTAAGGTAACTTATTATTTGATTGTTTTACACTTCATTCATTGTTATGGGATTGTGATTGTTTAATTTAGTACTTGTACTTTTTGCTTTGTTATTTCCCTCTTTTTTTTCATATATTGCAGGAGTTACAACAGGACCTCTCAAAGACTCAAATGACTGAAATGAGATGAAGGACAAATATGATATTTTGGATGTATTTTGTGTCTTTTTTTTTTTTTTATGTATTTTGCTGAACACTTTGATTTTAGTATTGCATTTCCTTGCTTTCATGTTTGGACACTATTGAGAGTATTATGGCGACAGATTATCTTTCCTTGGTTTGATGTTTAAAAAGACTAGCACCTGTGATATTTAGTTCCTGTTTGTGGCTTTCAATATTTAGTTCCTGTATTATAGTGATGTTTGTGGCTTTCAATATTATTAACTTGTGCACAAGAATTTTGGATTTTGGTTTGATGTGGGATATGTAATTTGCATCCAGGAGAAACGGAAATTGAAACAGGTGGAACAGGAATAAATAAGAGGAGGATCAGGAAAACGTTTTTTTTTTTTCATTTCTGTTAAAAAAAATGCGGGAACCCGACGGTCCGAACCGAACCGAACCAAACATGATCGGTTCGGTTTGGTTCGGGTCTGCTACCTGAAAATGAAAAAAACCGAACCGAACCGAACATTTTTGATTGGTTCGGATGCTGTTTGTGCTCAAAACCGAACCAACCCAACCCGATTACACCCCTATGCTCTGTGGTCAACCAAGGGATTTCCAACATTCCTTTAGCATTTATTGCCAAGTCAGAACGGCTATTATTCCTCAACGGACCTTTTGTGCTCAAGTATAAATTGAAGAAGTTGAAGGCCTGAACCAGAAGGGATGACAAAATAGAAAAGAGTTTAACAACTAGAAAAGCTATAATACTCAACATACTCTGAAGGAAAATCCACACAAAAGAAAGAGTATTCATACTGAGGATACATAAAGCTGAAAGCTTTCATCACTCTCATCATCTTCTCTCAAATTCACAAATCATTTAGAGAAGAAATCATCAGCAACTTACCAGATCTTAAATACATATTCACTCTTGAAGTGTTATTCGATTAGATTGTGATTGTAATACTGAAGTTGTGCTTCAAACAACCTTCATACTCTCTGAGCCTGAAGAGGCTTGTTTCAAGAATACTTGTTGAGCATGAAGAGGCTAGGTGTGCAAATAATACTTGTGTTTAGCTTGGAGAGGCTAGATGTGCAAATACTATTCGTCTGTAACCTTGATCAGTTATAGTGCTAAAACTTGGTGAAGCCAAGGACTGGATGTAGCCCAAAGGTTGTGGGTGAACCAGGATAAATCTCAGAAAACTTTCTTTCCTTAGCTGTTTATTTTATTATTGAGATTATTTATCTATCCTGTTAACTAATTCGGGAGTGTTAATAGCTGATATTTAGTTTGCTTAAAAAGGCGTCTGTGACTAAGCGTCCTATCTGCACTAAATTTTGTTTTGTGCTTGAAAAACTCTGATTTGAGAAAACACTATTCAACCCCCTTTCTAGTGTTGTTTTGTGCCATTTCAATTGGTATCAGAGCTTAGCCTCTGGGTTGAGCACCTCACAGTGTAGAGGAAAAGATTCTGGAGAATGGCAAGTGAAGCAGGTTCAAGCAACAGTATGTACAATCAGGGTACATACCTTAGCAGACCTCCAATGTTCAATGGAAAGGATTATAAGTACTGGAAAATCAAGATTAAAATGTACATCGAGTCAACTGATTTGGATCTATGGGAAATCATATCTCAAGGACCCTATAGTCCAACTGATGAGAAATGGAAATGTCATTCCAAGAAACATATGGACAGCAAATCATAAGAGTATGGTTCATCTTAATGCGAAAGCCAAGTATCTACTTGTTTGCTCTCGCAGTAGATCTGAATATGACAAGGTCAGTAGTTGTGAAATAGCTACGGATATCTGGAACAAACTTGAAGAATTCTATGATGAGGATACTGTTGTCAAAGGAAACACTGAAGAGAGATCAGTAAACAATGATGATAACATTCCATCTTCAAGTATGCAGAAGGATAAACATTCTCATAATGATGATGAAGATGAGGAAATTTCTGAAGCCACTAAGAAGATGATAAAATTCTGGAACAAGATTAGAGCCAGAAAAGAAGCTATCAGAACAGCTGGTGATAGAATGCCTCCACTAAAAAGGTGATCACTTGGGAAGATCTTGACAAAGAATTAGAAGATGATTTCAAATGTCTGTTAGGAGACACTGACTCGGATTATGAGGTAAATTTTGAATTTGAGGATGATCATTAGAAATTATTGTGTTGGATGACTCGTCTGAGGATGTCGGTGAATAGATAGAAGTAGAAGAAAGAGAAGTCGTAAGCAAATCTCAGACTGTTGAATCAGGTTTGGCCAGAAGTGTCACAGAACCCTTTACCTTGTCATAAAATGCATCAGAACCCTCTGGAAATGCGATTCTTTTACCATTGTATGATAACTATGATGAAGCTATGAATGAATATTTGACTATGGTTAGGACCAATCCCACTGGATTTTATTCATCCAGATGATAATATTGGTCAAAAATCTGGAAACCCTTGCTCAGAAAACTTCGAGCAAGAAACTGAACATAGGACTGAGCAGAACCCATCAAATGTCTGTGACCCCGTAGTAAGAGCTGAAATCTATGGTGTCCGAGAAAAGATGGATGTGGTTGTAGATCTTCTGTACAAGATTCTTGAGAAGATGAATTAATTAAACAAGTTTTTCAGTGACGTTTGAACATCTTTTAAACTTATATCTTTTTTATTATGTTTTCTATGATTAAGTTTTCTGAACTTATGTTTATGTTTGAGCATTTTAGACTCATGGTAATTATGGTTTGATTTACTACAATTCATCTGTCATGATGAAAGTTTTGCTATATGATGATAGTTTCCTCTGATATCTTTATATATTCTGAAATATTGAATATCTCTATATTTGATCTTTCGTCTCTAACAGAAAAATCCTTTTCCAAAAAGAGTACCAAAGTACTTACATTTTTTATAATGCCAAAAGGGGGAGAAGAAGAAGAAAATGATTTTATAACAAGAATAAAAGAATAAGAGAAAATTTATTTTATAAGAATTAGAATAAGAGAAAATAGAAGTAAGTAGTAAGTCATAATTCTTTTAAAGAATAACATAAGTTTAGGCGGAGTCTCTAAACGCTCTTAAAAAGAATAATGTAATAGTAAAACTGTTTCTATGTCTCTGTTGTGTTTTAAATGAATATGTTGATATCTTACCTTCAATATCTTATGTATATTTGCTATGTTCAATATAAAATAATACGAAATGTTTGTGATCATAAAAAAAAGGGGGAGAATGTTAAGTAACAAAGCATCTGACTCTGTCATGCGTCTGACTCACACTCCAGTTAACCTGTGTGTGTTTTGATGAACGTAAACATAAGCAAATGATTTTAATTGAACTATATGAATATTTCTAATCATCTACTTGAGATGTGCAAAAAGAGAAAATAATCTTAGCAGATCAACTCAACTAAAGGATCAAAGCATAATGTATGCGTGTGTTCTTTGGATGTTGAATACACGATGAAGAAGTAATGCGTCTGAAGAGAGATTCAAGCTATGAAGCTCTAAGACCAACATCATATCTCAGACTCCTTGTCCATGAAGAAAGCAGTTAGAAGCAACAAGGTAAAATGCTATTCATAATGTACCATTTTCAAGATTGAAAGATGAAGATAGTGCATCATCTAATCAATCAGTTGTTCATGAGAAGATTATGCCAAGACTGAAGAATGATCTACTCAAGATTTCTATTCTATCTAAGAAAGAAGATGAAGAAGTTATCTAAAGCTATACACTGATCAAATAATCTTCGAAGCAACAAAAGAGTACAAACATAATCTTCCGAACAAGTTGAAAGAAGATAGATCAAGTTTACAAACTAAATTAATCCAAGAAAACTCACATCAAGAAGCGTCTGTTCATTCATGATGTGTCTAGACCTCTAACATAATCAAGAACTACATTCGTGTTAGAATTTCTCAAAGGATTAGAAGGACATTCAAGTTCTTATCTCTAGCATTGAAGAAGTGAAGCATTAAAGTATGAAGTCACATTTTCTCTCTCGAGACTGAAGCAACGTTCAAAACGTGAAAACACTTTACGAAGAAATTGCTTGGAATCTGAATGAAAGGTTTTTTCACTAAAGAAAGGAATTCATTCAAATAGAGAATATTAATTTATTCCTTATCTTCTATCGAGAAAGAAGAAAAGACAAAGGGCAATGCTACAAAATATCTCTTATGTGATAAAGAGAAAAGCTCCTTTATCTGAGCCTTTCTAAGTGTTGCACAAATAAGGGGAAAAAAGGCTGCCCGAAGCAAAGAAAGCATGTCTGCTATGCTCCGTGTCAACAATGGATTTCCAACGTTCTCAAGCTTAAACGTCAAGTCAGAACGGCTATTATCCAAAGGATAAAGAACAAGACCTCTAGATTGCATCTCAACAGATCTATTGTGATCAAGTATAAATTGAAGAAGTCGAAGAAGTGAAGAAAATGAGAGCACACAGAAAAAGAGTTGAACAACTAGAAAAGCTACAATACACAATTCATACTCTGAAAGCATTTCCATACAAAATAAAAATATTCATACTGAGAAAACAAAAAAGGCTGAAAGCTCTCATTACTCTCTTCATCTTCTCTCAAAGTTTACAAATCATCTAGAGAAGAACTCATCTGCAACTTACCAGATCTTAAATTCATATTCACTCTTTGAATTGTTATTTGGTTGGATTGCTATTGTAACTTTGAAGCTCTGCTTCAAACAAACCATCAAACTCTCTGAGCCTGAAGAGGCTTGTTTCAAGAATACTTGTTGAGCCTGAAGAGGCTAGGTGTGTAAATAATACTTGTGTTTGAGCCTGGAGAGGCTAGATGTGCAAATAATACTCGCCTGTAACCTTGTTCAATTATAGTGTTAAAACTTGGTGAAGCCAAGGACTGGATGTAGCCCAAAGGTTGTGGGTGAACCAGGATAAATCCCTGAGTACCCTCTTCCCTATACTCTTTACTTTATCTTTAAGTTATTTATCTGGGTAACTAACTGGGAAGTGTTAATAGCTGCTATTTAGTTTGCTGAAACATGCATATGTAATTAAGCATCTTATCTGCACTAAATTTTGTTTTGTGCTTGAAAACTCTGATTTGCAAAAGCACTATTCAACCCCTCTTCTAGTGTTATTTTGTGTCATTTCACAACCTTCATGTACGGAGAGCGGAAATTAATCACGAACCAGAGGTTGAACCACGAAATAGGAATTGATTGTCTTCTAAAGCGTAATACCTTGGCAATCAACATAGATGACGATGATAACAAATATGGTTAGCGGTGGCTTTATGGTTCTTTCTCATTCGGGACTCCTTATGCCTTAGTCGCTCTTCAGATGGGGAGAAAATACGGTATGCGTTGTGTCCGGTGTATTGGGGACCATAGCCTATATATAGGGTGATGGCTAATTAGGGTTCCCATTATTCTGAAATGGCCCGTCAACGACATCCACTCATATTTCACCCATATTAGATAATTAATTTAATTAATTTTCAAAATCACAAATCTGATAAATCTGACCTCTAAATTAATCAGATATCAATTAAGACCCCTAATTGATAAATAGCTAATATAATTAGTTACCAATATCTGCCCACATTATGGAGAGATCATTTAAAGAGTGATATCTCGGTCACATCATAATAACACCTTTAGAAGAGGTACCGAAGTTAACCTCCACCGAGTAACCATGTTAGCTACAGATAATTTGATAGCTAAACATGAAATAATTTAATTTATTTTTTATTTTTTCTGTAATTTAAGCCTAGTGACCGATTTGAGGGTTGTTATTTCGGTCGCTAATACTAATTATTTTTTTTTTGGTTTTTATTTTAAAAATTATTTTTAAAATTAATAAATATTTTTTTTTACTTTAATATTCTTCAATTTACTAATGCAACGCACCAATATAAAAATAATGATAATGTCATACAAATAAACAAAAATATGATACAATAAAAATCTGTAAACTCCCTAAAATGAAAAAATCCAAATGAAAGTCATCAGTTATGATACGGAGGCGGATGCGGAGGCAACCAACTGTCCTCACCGTCCGTGTCGCCAATGTCTTCCTTCTCCTCGTCCTCTAGAGCAGCATCATCAGTAGGAGGAGGCAGCGGGACTGGAGGAGCAGCAGCAGGCGGCACAACTGCCAGAGCATCACCCTAAGCAACTGGAGGCTGGATCCTTATCTGCTCCAACACCAACCCTAGTGTCTGGCCCTGCTCGATGGTCGTCTGCCCCAGCTACTGGTGTGCCCGAGTCAAGTGTGCAATCTGCTCCTCCATCAGCCGCTCTCTCCCCTTCTTCTCCCGAAGCTCCGCGTTCAGCTGCATGATGGTGTCCGTCATTTGGTTAAACTGCTCCGGAGGGACGGTATCCGCGTATGAAGGAGCAGGCATGCCGGACGATGAAGCGATAAACTCGCTGCCCAAGTGTCCGAGGCCATACATGTGCCCCTTCTTGTTCCTGCCCTCGCGACCTCCAAATATATGGCATTGTCGTCGACGGAGACAGGAAAGCGGGCCCCCTCACCAGTCAAGGCCTCATCCTGTGACTGTGAGGCACGTGATATGGCATCGTCCTTCTTCTCGTTAAAGATTGACCTGCAAAGTATAGTTGAAGAGATTCAATTACAGTTATAAACAATATTAACAAATTAATAATAATAAATTACTAATATATACTAAAATGGTTTTTACTTACACCATAGTTACGGGCCTTGTCATTGAGCTATTCCCCCGGCTTCAACTTCTTCGTCCTCTCCACCAACTCCATAGCAGTGGGGAGTCGTTGTTTCTGTGCTTTCTGCATATAGAAAAATAGTTAAATTATAAGGATATTAAAAATTGAAAACTAATTAAATAGTACGCTAAAATAATCAAGTTTAAAGTAGTACCAGCTCGTCGAAGTGAGTTGCGGCTGATTTAGAACCACCGGTGTAGGCACATGCACCACCATTAGAAGCTCGATTACGCCGAGCTATGGCCTGCTTCTCCTGGAACTTTTCAGTAGCCTAGTATTGTTCCAGCCCCTTCTTGATCTCAGGATCCAACTATTTCCCTTGATCCTTACCCTTCCTCAGCTTGTTCATGGCCAATGAACCTTTATACTCAAATATGGCCCTGATGATCTTCTCCAATGCTTGACTCCACCTATACTCTTTCTGCAACATAGACTTGTTAGGAAATTCTTATATATATTTAAATTAATAGGTAATGTAAATTTATTTTAAATAATATAATAAATTGTTACCTTAAATTCTTTAAACAGCTGATCCCTATAGCCCTCAGGGATCCCCTTCGCGGGCAGAAAGCTGCAGGAAAGTTAGAGCATTAATTATAAATATTATGAATAATTAAACAAGTAATATGGAAATTAACGATACTTATATATAAAAAAATTAAATTAACTTACTCATTATCCCCCCTGAGGATAAGAAGAGTCCTCCGGTCGGATGAACCACGGCTCTCCTGCGTTGCTGATGATGATGGTCCTGGCACGGGTGTGGATAATGGTGGTCCAGCCTGTGTCCCGACATCTGAGGGGTGCGTAATGGTTTCAACTCCATCACCTCGAGGCTCATCCACAGAGGTACTGGCAGGGTGATCCTAATTAGAAGTCGGTTTGTCGGTTGGGGGAGGATCTCTCTCACAGCACGACCTCAGCCACGACCTCCCCGACGACCACCTCGCTGCCCCCTACCGCTAGTGGAATCTGCCATCTGTGTAAAAAATGATAAAACTATTACATCACAGTATAAATAATAACTAATTAATCAACAAGTTTAGACATGAATAAACATTACACAATGAATAATACATATATAAATTACCTAAATAGAATCTCCGTCATTAAGTTCACCCTCACTCTCATCAGTGTCACTTGATTGGAATGTGCATTCGCTAGATTCGTCCAACTCAGATTGATCCATTAACTCTCTTTCAACTTCTTCCCCATCGCCAGAAATGTCCACCAGAGAATTAACAATGATGTCCGGTGTAATATCCAACGATACGTGGGGCCTTGAAAACTCATCATCTTGGTACGGAGTATCTTTTTCAGGCTGGTTGATTATGTTATCAGTAATTGTACTGTGAGCCATTATCTTAATGACACCCAACCAGCCTTGATGTCCTTCAGGATATGGCATGTAATAAACTTGTTCTGCCTGTTGTGAAAAAATGAATGGGTCGTACGCCTTATTATACCTACGAGATAGCCTAACTTCTACAATGCCATACTTTTTATCGATTTTTATCCCTACGTCAAGAGTAGGATCAAACCAATCACACTTGAAGAGAACTAACTTCATCACAGGGAAACCAATATACTCAAGTTCAAGGATGTCAGTTAGAACCCCATAGAAATCATCCTCTACATTGCCATCAGTGGTTCACACACAAACATCATAGTTACACGACTGCATTCCTTCACTCCACTATTTTGTGTTAAATTTATATCCATTTACAATGTAAGTATTCCATGATGTAACCCATCTTTTAGTCCCCCATGCCAAATTAGTCAACAATGGATTTTGAACATTGTTTATTGGATCTAGTACCTACAAATTTTAATAATCCAACTTATACACCATACATATTTAAGGAGAGAAAAAGTATTGTAACAAATGAAGATGCTTAACCTACATATTTACTGAACCACTCAACAAAGTGAGAAGTAATTTCTCGATCAACCTGAGTGTTCGAAATTTCAGGTTGGATTTCCCTTAGAAAAGTGCCATGCATTCTACACATGGGAGGTTAGCATCAGGACGATTAATAACCATAAATAACAATTGAACTTATAAAACACATTGTAGACACTTACTCTAAATATGGCGCCACCTCTTCACAAATTTGAAGGATGTACAAATGAGTAGCATTAATAATGTCATGCTGCTCCAAGAAATATCCTTTTGATTTGCCACTAAATCTGACCGGATAGTTGAATATTGATATAGGAGGACTAGTTGAACATCCTTCACCCGAATCAACATTTCGAGGCATTCTAGTCCTTCTCGAGTCAACTTCATCCGGATAGAAATAAGAGGTAAAAGTTGAAGTCTCCTCTGCTAAGTATGCTTCACAAATGGAACCCTCTACTCGTGCCTTGTTCTTGACTTTGTGTTTAAGGGAGTGCAAAAACCTATTAAAAAGGGAATACATACAAATAATTACTAGTTTTAAGGAAAGCTAAAATGGATACCCCTTAAATGGATACATACAAATAATTAATTAAAATAATTGATGTTGTATACCTCTCAAATGGATACATCTAGCGGTATTGGACTGGACCACTAACTCTTGCTTCGTAAGGTAGATGAACTTGGAAGGTGTTCCATTGAATCAAAGAAACTCGGCGAGAAGATTTGTTCCAACTTACATAACAACACGGGTATCTTCTCTTCCATATCCTTTAATTGTTTCACATTTAGCGTTGTCGAAGTAATCTCCCTGAAAGGTGGCTAAGCTCAACAAGTGGGTTCCAAATTGGTTTTGGTAACACATCGAACGCAATTGGAAGCAACCATTGCATGAACACGTGACAATCATGACTCTTCATTCCATGTAACTTTGCTTCCTTAATGTCAACACATCTACCCAGATTGGAAGCATATCCATCAGGTAACTTCAGTTCTTTAACCTACTTATAGACAACTACTTTCTGTGGTTTGCTTAGTGTATAACTTGCTTTCGGTTTGATAAGTCTGCCACGACCACCGTCTTGCAACTCAAATCCAATCGGGCTTTATTTGTATCCTTTGTCCTCCCCTTGATGTCCATCACAGTGTCAAACACATTCATAAACACATTCCTCTCAGTATGCATAACATCATTGTTGTGACGGAGAAGGTGCATTCTCCAATCAGACAACCTCCAAAATATACTTTGTTTCATCCAATTATGCTTGACGCCATAATCAGGAATATGTTCTCCTTGGGATTCATGGATGAGCGGTAAGATCAGTTAAGGTTACAAATGAATTTATTCAAGAAATTTCAGCAGAGTTTTTGCACTTTTAATATCAGAGCTTCTATTTTTCTCTTCACTGGGGTTCGTCCAGTATTTATAGATGAAGTGCTTTGCTGCCTTGAACTTCTTCAATGGTCTTCAAATTGTATCCGTTTAGATAAAGCATTAAATGCTAGGATCTGTTGAGATTGGTAACTTGATATGGACTCTGGAGAAGTACTCTTGGTTATCAGAGGAATGCTCAAAGTAGAACTGTCACTTCTATGTTGTACCGAAGGTTACTTTCTGAGTTTCCTTCTTTGTACTTGGTTTAACTTTACAGCAATATAGATGACAGAGTACAAGGGTTTATGTTCTCGATGGTACTATGTTTCTAATCTCAAAAAACAAAGTGTAACCAAATGAAAGCAGATGGAGAAAGAGACATACATTCATTCGAAATAAATATCCAATCATTTGAAATAAATTCACTTATACTAGATGATTTTAATTTCAATAGCTAGTGGCGCAGGTCTTTGGACGTGTAAGTATAACTTATTAGTAAAGCGGGCTCGTCTACTGATACTTCGTCTATATGACTCTCGTCCAGTTCCAAGTCTTTGGACTTTCTATTTTCCTTACTGATTATTAATAGTTCGTCTGCTGACGTGGCGTCTAGTATAACTTCTCGTCCAGAATCAAGTCTTTGGACTTGATGTTATTCTGGAAGTTATTTATTGGCTCGTCTACTACTCATTTTACACTTAGATTTGGATGCTTGTCTAGTGCCTTTTTCCTTAGAGAATTTTTAAGGCCTCGTCTAGCGATAACCTTATAGACTCAGAATTTTACCATGTATTTGACAGACTCGTCCAACGATTGAGAACTTAGGCCCGATACTGTTTCTTAGTAAAACCAAGAAACAAGATATAGGTTTCTTCGTCTTGCACTACTTTAATTAACTTGCAAGCTAGAATAATCAAGTTAGATCTTTGACAGAACTTTGCCAGACAAATTTAACCTTTTAGTTAACATCAAAACTTAAGAGATTATTAACCCAAAACCACTTTGGTTCCAACAATCTCCCCCTTTTTGATGATGACAAAAACCAATTAAATTTGAGTGAGCAAAGTCTAAGAGAGCTACAGAGGCTCCCCCTTAGATAAAGCAGACAAACTTAATAAAGTTCAAAAAGCAGATAAAATGCATATAACATAAGTACTGAAACATAGTATCAGATCAAGCATTTATAGAATCAAACACATATCAGAAAACTAGTAGTTTAAGTAGAAACAAATATGCATATGCAGAGAATAGTTAGATTAAATAAATGACTGACTTTTATATAAAATTTAACTCTCTTCCTTTCTCCACCTTTTTTGTCATCAGACAAAAATGAGACAGGAGTGGACGATCATTGTTAGTTTTATACAAACAAAAGATAAAAGACATTCTAAGAGGAGGGTGGAGGAGGATGAGGAGGGTTCTGATTTGGAGGAGGTGGAGGTGGTGGAACTTGTTGACCCTGATTTTGTTGATAGCTGGTGATCAGTTGAATCATTTGACTAAGAAGAGCATTAGTAGGTGTTAGCTGCCTTGCCACTTGAGCTTCAATTTTATTTTCCAAAATCTCAACCAGGTCTGGTGGCAAAGAAGATTTAGAGCTTTCAGCAGTAGCATGCAGAGTGTCTTGACCTGGGAGAATACTCAGAGCTTGAGAGTGTTGGGGTTCTTCATGGGGATGAACAACTGCCAGGGCTAATGGTTGTGAGGAATGCTTCCCAGAAGTACCTTGTCTGCTTGGAGACTCGGCAACTTCTTCATTCACAGCCTTAGACTGAACAACTTCTTGATCCATATCTAGTCCTTCAACAACTATTTCTTCAATATACTCAGGGGCCCAATGGACATGATTTTCCTCAAAAACAGGACTGATCAGAGGTATTCCAATAGTGTCCTCATGAATGTAGTACTTGACATTAGAGAAGCCAAACTTTCCTCTGACAGTGGGAGTGACTCTCTTGTCATCTTCATTGAGTCTAGTGGAGGATGCTTCCCTACTGCACATCTATATATGACAAGCCCAAAAGCCTCTAGCATCAAAGTTTGTCCTCTTTTCTTCATTCTTATTTTCCTCCAGCAAGAACTTCATCATCTCTTCAGCAATCAGAGGATCATTAATGGTTTCAAGCAAGCAGGTGCTATTAGAAGGCATATTTTCTTTGTTCCTTCTGTACTTGGCATCCTTGTCCGGATTCAAATCAATCATATTTAGCCTGGGACAGGTCATGGGAGGTCTCATTCCAATTCTAGTTTCTTTAGAGACGTGGTACAGCCAGGTAGGTGGAACAAAGTTTGCAGCTCTTATGTACCTTAGCAGCTCAATCTCAGCCTTCAGATTTGCATACATGATGTGGTCCACAACATCAGTAGCACTGCCATACTCCCTTAGATGCTCAAAGTTCTTCCACTTTGTGTTTCTGTCCATGATGAACTTCTCTCTGTCATAAGTTCTTGATCTCTGGCACTCAATGTATTTAGAAGCAGCTTTGAGTGGATTTGTCCACCATATAGGAATGATATGCCTGTCTACACCATCTGTGTGTGGTTTGAAGGGTGGGAATTTGATGAGGTTAGGGTAGATTTTTCTGGGTGGAAATTTCTTTTGTGGTAAGTGAATGATAAGAGGTCCAAGAGCATTATACAAAGCAGATGGAAGAGGACCATCTTCTTCATAAGGGATAGGTGCAGGCCATGGAGAATATGTGGGTTTAGGCTCATACTCATACTCTAGTAAGGGGTAGAAGGGTCTAGTTGATTCAGGTTCTGGTCGATGAGTATAATAGAGGATTCACCAATCCCTTTTAACTTTGGCTAGGTTTTCAGCCTTGCCATCATATAGGACAGAAGGGTTAGTGTAAGTGAAGGTGACCTTGGGGATTTTGGGAAAGGGTGCTCCAGGATTGATCCCTACATCATCTGGTTGATTAACCAGGGATCATCAGCAGGTATTATGGGTTTCAAATTGAGGTCTTGTTGGAGAGGTTTGGATGGGTGAGTGGACAGGTGAGTATTGGGGTGAGGCTATGTGTTGAGGTGAGGATTGTGATTCAGTTATAGGTTGTGGTGGAAGTGTTTGTACATGTGTGTCAAGGTAAGGTGCTGGTTGTGATGGTGGTAACAGAGATGGTGCAGATGCATTAACATTCACAGAAAGACTTTCTATTAAGGCATCTACTGCTAATTGGACAGGGTCATTAGCAGGGATGCTTACCTCAGAAGTCATAACAGACTTGGCTCTTCTTTGTAGGGATGGCAATTCAGACCTTACCCACTGGGTACCCGAAAAAAATATCCACGATGGGTAGGGTAAAAACCCGCTTTATGGGTATGGGTACAGGCACGGGCACCGGTATTTACCCGTAAATCTGAGATGGTATGGGCGGGTACGAGTACCTTAGTACCCACCCCGTCCCATACCCGCATATATATATATATATATATATAATAAAAATACTTTGGAGGCGCTTATGTGTGCACAAAGCTAGATAAAACATGATAAGAAATATAATAAATGTTGTATTAATATATTTGTTTAATGAAATTTGTGTTCAATCTAACCATTAATTTTATTTTTTGTTCTAATTTCTATTGGTATAACTGGACCAAAGCAATATTTACACATGAAAGACAAACATTTTGCAGTCTTTTTAAGACACTAATTCAGAAGATGAGGTAAGATAATATAATAATTTGTTCCTAATTATTGCTTTACAAGTTTATAATGTATAACTAATATAATGTATGTTTTTTATTTTACAGGTTTTGGAGAACATCAGCAACATCGACTCAGGAATTACAACTTGATGAATTTATTGTTTTGGATGTTTATTGTTATTTACTTGTTTTGGATATTTTACATGTTTTTATTTAGTATAATACGCTGGTTTGTAATGTATCATGAATACATTCGAAACATCGTTGGATGGTTTTTCAATTAAGTTATGATCTTTTTGTTATTTATATTTTTTCTTTATTAATGTGCGGGTAATGGTGCGGGTGTCGGTACTTAGGTACCCAAAGGGTACGAGTAAGGGTACTGAGGTTGCTACCCACGACGGTACGGGTCCGGGTACTGGTAATTTTTTCAAACGCGAGTATGGGGACGGGTACTATAGTACCCTACCCAAACCCTACCCATTGCCTTCCCTACTTCTTTAAGGTTGCTGTCTTGACTTGTTTGGGGCAATAGCAGCAGCAAGCTTCTGTTTCTTCAGTACAGTACCAATGGGGACATTGTCCTCATCATCTTCTTCCTCATTATGCGATTGAATCAAGAGTTTTCTTGGCTCTAGTGGTTTTTCTTCCAAGAGTTTTCCTCTTTAGTCCAAGAGTCTCAACATTATTGAGCTCTATCTGTTTTTCTTTTATCTTCATCCTTTCTTCTTCCCTAGCCAGTTCTATTTGAGCAACAGTGCTCAGTTTCACATTGGTCAAGTTTACCTTGCCAAATACTAAGGCAACATCCCTTTTTCCTTGAGGATTTTAGCTTGTTCCACAAGAGTCTTGGCCTCCAAATTGGCATAGACCTATTGGGCTTTGAATATTTTAGACAGCAAGTGACAGAAAGGAATTGCAGTTGCCTTCTCCTTGTGAGTAACATATTCTCTGAATCTTCCAAAGAGAATACGAGGCAAGTTGACCTTGGTCTCTATCATCCGATGACAAAGACAGAATTTGTCCAAGGCAGAAAGATTGTCCTTTGACCCAACCTTATGAAGAACCGTCTTATTCAAAATCTGATGAAGGATTCGAATCTCATCTTTCATCTCCACTACTTTCCATGAATGAGTTCTCACCTTGTCAGACCTCATCAGAATTGTAACAATAACCTCTGATCCTCCCAAATCTTGTTCCCAAGTATCAGAAATGATTAACCCTTCCTGGGCACAGTTAACAACAGTAGCAATGGTAGCTTCAAAGACAACCACCCTTCTTCCCAAAACAATAGTAGAGACTTCAGCATCTGTGACTTGGGGGTTTCTCCAGAAGGCTCTTATAAGTTCTAGATACACCGAGACCTTTTCGATGAAGAGACCATCCCAACCAGCAACGATGATGTATTTGCTTACATCAACATTGTACTCTTTCAAAATCCCAAACTCGAAGTGATATCGATGCCAATATTCAGTTTGTTAACATTGTAGGTTGAAACAGCAGTTGAGGAAGCCATTGTTGAAGTTTGAAGGTTAGGGTTTGGAAACATAGAGCTTGAAGGTTTCAGAAGCAAAGGATTGTGAAAGGTTTTTCAGAGGGAAAATGATTTACTTAAAAAGAATTCGAATATGAAGAGCTTTTCTCAGAAAATAATTCAAAAAGAAAATAGAATGAAAGACGTGTGAGAAGACTTGCATTAAATGCTGACACAGCACAGGTTTTTCGAAACTGTAAAAAGCAAGTTAAGAAATGAGGGAAATAATTGACTCAGTAAAGAGAATATTTCAATAAATATGTCTTGAACATATTAAATGTAATCAATAACACATAGCATAGACGAGTCAGATTATAAGCACTCAGACAATCAATGGACGCAGAAAGTACTGGACACAGTAAGCATTAGACGCGCACTTAATCCACACATATCATGTTAAGATGCTTTCTAATAAAAATAAATCTGTCCTCAGCAAGAAGTTTAGTAATGATATCTGCCCATTGATGGTCAGTATCCACAAATTATATATCAATAACACCTTTTTGCACATAATCTATAATAAAATGATGTTTAATTTCTATGTGCTTAGCTCTAGAATGCAAAATTGGATTTTTAGAAAGATTTCTTGCAGCAGTATTGTCACACATGAGTGGAATACTACTTACAAACACATTGTAGTCTTCCAATTGATGTTTGATCCATAGAAGTTGTGAGCAGCAACTAGCAACAGAAATATGCTCAGCTTCAGCAGTTGATAATGCAATGGTACTTTGTCTTTTGCTTGACTATAAGATTAAATTGTCTCTAATGAAGTGACATCCTCCACTGGTACTTTTTCTTTGAAGTCTATCTCCAGCATAGTCAGCATCACAAAAACCAACTAATATGTAATCATCATTTTTCTTAAAGCAAAAACCCAGATTAGTAGTACCTTTCAGATATCTAAATATTCTTTTAACTGCTGATAAGTGAGATTCTCTAGGATCAGATTGAAAGCTAGCACTCAAATATACACTGAACATAATATCAGGTCTAGATACGGTAAGATATAGAAGAGATCCTATCATACCTCTGTATACCTTTTGGTCTACCTTTTTATCTTTATCATCTTTGTTCAGTATGGACGTGGGATGCATAGGGGTGTTCTGTAACATCCGTTATTTTATGTGTAGTTATGTATGATGTTTAGGTTTAAGGTTTGGATTGTATATCTGAGAGGTGATTTGAGGTATAGAGAACAGCTAGGGTTTCCGGTTAGTGTCTTTTAGATAATTGAGGGTGGAACAAAAAAAAATTTGGAGTTAAAGAGGAGATTAGGCATTTTGATGGTTAGAGATTGTTCATTAGGTCATAAGGAGCCTATATCTCAAATTTGGGGTCAATCGGACATCGAACGGACCCTGAACGTAAAGAGTTGACTTTCTGGTCAAAAGTCAACGCTCAAGCGTGGCAAACATCACGCTCGAGCGTCCACAATACGCTCAAGCGTGGGTGTGTCCACGCTCAAGCGCCCAAGTCAACCAGACAAGGGCCATGCTTTGACTTGCTACGTGTCAACGGGCGTTGACGTGGCAGACTCTGAGTGGTTGCATGGCTGCGGTGGTCTTCACGCTCAAGCGTGAAAATTGTCCACGCTCAAGCGTGACCACGCTCAAGCGTGACCACGCTCAAGCGTGACAAGTTCCACGCTCGAGCGTGGCAGCGTGAATCAGAAAAATAAAAAGGGCTTAAGTGACACAAAGTCACTTAAACCATAAGAACGAAACAGAGAGGCAGAGAGCTCACTCTGAGAAAACTGAGAGGAGCATATAGAGAGAGAAAGAGAGAGAGTTTAGTGAGAGAGAGGAGTTCTTGAGTGAGTGTGACTTGCCCGATCGTCCTTTCGCAAAACGGAGTACGTGGTTGCGATCGTAGTGACGATACCTTCATTCTCCTCTTCCCCGTTTCTTCAATAGTCGAAGGTAAATTGTCCTCGTTTATATCGAAAGTCGTTTCGTTACGTTTATCTTTATATCTTTCGTTTCGGTTATCGGAATTCGATTCCGTCTTCGAGGATGAACTCGTGGTAACTTGTGCTTCGTAATGTGATGCTTAGGTGAATTTTTGGAAGCTCCGAGGCCCTAGAACCGTGCTGGGCAGAATTGAACTCGTGGAGGAACCGCTTGTTTCGTCTCGTTTCGTTCATCGTACGACTTCCCAGGTGGGGGAAAGAAACCATTTAACGTCGGAAACGGCGCAGTTACATTTAGTTCGATAATGGCGTAGGGCGACCTAAACCCTACTCGAGAGCGAGTAACGGACAATGTCTATGTCACATTGGGGACTACTTAGTGGTACCAATGATGATATTGAAATTGTGCGTTTATCGTCGTTACGATAAAAATGTATTATTTTATTATTTTATGATTGGCTGTTGTGACTGCTTGAATTAGTTGCGTTGATATGATGATTGATGACTGATGCTGAGTGTTGATATATCATATGATAATTATTATTATTATTGTATTGGAGTTGATGCCATGATTGATATGATGTTATGATGCCATGAGTGTAATGATTATGAGCAGAGTTTGAATAAGTGATGAGATATGATGAGCATTGATGATGTATTGGGGAAATCATACCTTATGTGTTAGTAGTGCCTAACCGAGATGATTGATGTATATGATGATGAGGTTTTATTGAGGTTATTTATGAGGTGATGATGAGCGGTTAGGGCACTAGGGGGTGACCTGAAACATGGTCTGTGATATGTGGACCTGAAACATGGTCGTTTGTGGACCTGAAACATGGTCGTTGGGGTCTATTCCTCGGAGGGAGAATTCCCGGGGTCTAGGCTAACGGCGGACCGTCCCAGACATGATTTCATTTTAGTTGCAGCTATAGTTCATGCATTGCATGAGCACCCTGGCCGTGGTCCAGAGGTGTGCACCGGTTGTGTAGCTATAGTGCCATTGCTTTGCATGGGCACCCTCCAGCCGCGGACGAGGGTGTGCGCCGGGGCCTATGGGACGTGTCGATTGTTGTGATATCCGGATATGGCCGACTACCTGAGGAGATTCATACACATTTGCATTGCATCATGATGGGGGTAGAGGAAAAGACCCTAGATGTAAATTGAGGATGCTTGTGTTATATAAATATATATATATAAACTATATTTTGGGAGATGGATGTTTATCGTGCTGTTATAGAATTAAATGTCGCTAAACCCTTTCCACGTTTGATGTTATATGGCTTCTTATCCCCTTTTCTTTTTCTTTTGTCGTATACTTGTACATATATGTTTTGCATAACAGATCCAGATCGTGTTGATGGCGCACTGGGATCACCCATGGATGACTCAGGACCCGGGGTTTCCCCTCTCGGGGACCTTTGAGGTTGAGTGCTTAGATCCGAACGGGTGGCTCGTGGACCCAGTCACTCGCTTCGTTGTGTATACGGGTCCTACGTCCATCACCTCCGGGTTCGGACAGGGAGCGCCGATAGGATTCGTCGGCACATTTCGTGTTGGCACTACCCTTCCTTTCCAGGTAGGACAGCCAGATGGACACATACCGCCGATGCCGCCGATGCCAGGCATGGCCCCAGATCCCTTCATGGTACCCTTTGAGGTACTAGTTCCAGGACTCGCACCGGCACCAGCACCAGGACCTGAGTTGGCACCTATCCAGGAGGAGGAACCGGTTGTCCCCGCCCAGGACCTGGCACCCCTTCCAGAGGTTCCAGCGCCTCCAGAGATCCGGGCTATGGTTTCAGAGTCTTCTCGAGTATCTACCAGACAGTTTCATCCCCGTGATAGTAGACTTTACCGACAGAGGTTTCAGAGGCAGTCGGACAGGAGCTCGTCCAGTGAGAGCGGAGGAGTGTCCGGACCTGCCGGACCGCGGGATGCAGACGAGGGTGGTAGTATTTGATGGCTAGGGCCAGTGCCATCTGTATAGGCGTGTGAGTGAGGCTTTGTTGTATTTTGAGAGGGGACGGGGTGTGGAGAGAATCGGCGAGGCATCTCCCCTTTTATCTTTTGATGTATTTTCTTTATGTTATGTACCGCCGTTTTGTATATATATCGGGATCCTACTGATAGAAATCCCTTGGCAGTTGCGTATTAGGCGATGATGTATATATTTATCTATGTATATATGTGTGATGTATCTGCATGTTAACTATTTACATTTTAAGTTTTAATTTTCCGCTGTTTAAGTATAACCGTTTATCGCTAATAACACGATTAAGCCTTAATATTTTGGGTTTTTCTTTAATGGGACGTCGGGGCGTCTCATTTGGTGGTATCAGAGCAGTTCGGTTCTGAAACGGACTGTGAGGACTGTGATTAGGGTAAACTGGCCATTTAGTTGGATCCACATTGGATACCGGCTATGCTTAGAAGTTGGGTAGTGAGTCCGATGCGACATCTTTATGGCATATAGTATTTATATTCCAGTTTTATGTAGTATTATATGTCATATTGATGTGGGCTAATGATTTCTTTTGACAGGATCATGGCTCGAGGCAGAGGTAGAGGACGAGGTAGACGTGGTGGTAGAGCTATCGAGGGTGTTGAGGATGAGTATCAGCCAGCAGCAGGAGTTAGTGGTGGAGGGGAGTCATCCGAGACTCTCCAGACTATCCGTGAGTTAGCATCCGTTCTGTTGCAGCAGGCACAGCAGAACGCTCAGAGGATGCAGAGAGAGGCAGAGTTACAGGACCAGCAGGATAGGAGGAGAGCTGCTGAGGCTGAGGATGCGGGGTTGGCTACCTTTCTGAAAGGTAAGCCACCACAGTTTGGAGGAGAGTATGACCCAGAGCGGGCTGAGTGGTGGATACAGGAGTTGGAGAAGATCTTCGACACTATGAGATGTAGAGATAACAGGAAGGTGACTTATGCCGCCTTCATGCTGACTGGAGGAGCCGAGTCATGGTGGAGAGGCAAGAGGAGGTTGCTTGAGACTGAGGGCAGGATGATCAGTTGGGATCTGTTCAGGGAGTGTTTCTTCGAGAAGTACTTTCCACGGCTAGTCAGACGCGAGAAGGAGAGAGAGTTCATGAGTCTTCAGCAGGGAGACAGGTCTGTTGGTGACTATGCGGCTAGGTTTGAGGCCCTGATTCAGTTTTCTGAGTTCTACCAGAGATTTCCAGATGAGGATTGGATGTGCCGGAGATTTGAGGAGGGTTTACGGCATGAGCTGAGGAGGGCTATAGTGCCCTTGGATATTTTGAGCTTCCCAGAGCTAGTAGAGAGGTGCAGTGCCATTGAGAGCATGGACCAGAGGCAGGCTGCGGAGCAGAGACAGCAGCGGAGTGGGGGTCCTACCAGAGCAGGCCATCAGAGGAGAGGGGACAGAGGTTCTCAGTGGAGGAGAGCACCATACGCTAGACCCGGACAGGGTACTCAGACGAATGCACCACCAGTATCATTGAGTAGAGAGGGTCAGCAGCAGAGAGGCCCAGTATGTTTCAGATGCGGAGGTCCGCACTACATCAGAGATTGTACAGATAGATCGGGTTGCTATGTATGTGGCAAACCCGGTCACCTTGCTAGAGATTGCCGACAGAGAGCAGGGCAGCATCAGCCAGCTGCCGGTAAAGGGGCCAGTAGTTCTAGAGGTGGATCTGGGAGAGGAGTTCCAGCGGCAGGACGACAGACCGCCAGACCTCAGGCCACGGGGAGGGTGTTTACGGTGAGAGGATCTGAGTCCTCTCAGTCTGCAGATCTTATTCAAGGTATGTGTTTACTATCTGGCAGACTCTCGCGTGTGTTGTTTGACTCAGGCGCTACGCATTCATTTGTTTCACATGAGTGTGTAGATCATTTACATTTGCCCGTTTCTCGATTACCATATACTTTGACAGTATCTACCCCTACTAGTGATCCTTTGATCACCATGTCTGTTTGCCTACAGTGTCCTATCGTGGTTGAAAATAGGGCATTCCTCGTAGATCTCATCTGTTTGCCGATGCAACAGATAGATGTTATCCTTGGCATGGATTGGCTATCGGCCAACCATGTAGTGTTAAACTGTGCCCAAAAGACTTTATCCTTCCTTGAGCCTTCTAGCATGGTATCTGCCAATGAAGGAGCAACTATGAGAAGTGATGATTCTCAGCAGTATGTGATGCTTTTCTCTTTGGAAGCTAAGGAGACTCCAAGTATAGATTCTATGCCTATCGTGAGAGAGTTTCCCGAGGTTTTCCCTCCTGATGTTCCAGGTTTGCCGCCAGAGAGGGAGGTTGAATTCACCATAGATCTCATGCCAGGGGCAGGACCCATATCAGTAGCTCCTTATCGGATGTCACCTGTGGAGTTGGCAGAGTTAAAGAAACAACTGGATGATATGATGAAAAAGGAATTCATCAGACCGAGTGTATCACCGTGGGGAGCACCAGTATTGTTTGTGAAGAAAAAGGATGGAAGTGCTAGGTTGTGTACGGACTATAGACAGTTAAACAAGGTTACAATCAAGAACAAATATCCGTTGCCTAGGATAGATGATCTGATGGATCAGTTGAAGGGAGCTTCGGTGTTTTCTAAGATAGATTTAAGATCAGGATACCATCAGATTAGGGTAAAGAAGGAGGATATACCTAAAACTGCTTTCAGAACAAGGTATGGGCACTATGAGTATCTAGTTATGCCTTTTGGTGTAACTAATGCCCCAGCAGTATTCATGGATTACATGAACAGGATCTTTAGACCGTTCCTCGACAAGTTCGTTGTGGTGTTTATTGATGACATTCTTATCTACTCCCGTAGCCGGGAAGAGCACGAGGAACATCTGAGAGTGGTGTTGCAGGTGTTGAAGGATAGGCAGTTGTACGCTAAGCTATCCAAATGTGAATTTTGGTTAGAGGAAGTACAGTTCCTAGGTCATATAATCAATAAGGAAGGGATAGCTGTAGATCCAGTTAAGGTAGAGGCAGTGATTAGGTGGGAGAGGCCTAAGTCGGTAACCGAGGTGAGAAGTTTCCTAGGATTAGCCGGGTATTACAGGAGGTTTATTGAGGGTTTCTCCAAGATTGCGTTGCCTATGACGCAGTTAACGCGAAAAGGTACAGCGTTTGTTTGGACCGAAAGATGTGAGGAGAGCTTTCAAAAGCTAAAGGAGAAGTTGACTACATCTCCTGTGCTGACATTACCAGAGCCATTAGGACAGTTTGACGTGTACTGTGACGCGTCATATCAAGGTTTGGGTTGTGTTTTGATGCAAGAGGGGAGAGTAGTGGCTTACGCTTCCCGACAGTTGAGGGTTCATGAAAGAAACTACCCGACTCATGATCTGGAATTGGCAGCCATAGTGTTCGCATTGAAGATATGGCGACACTATTTGTATGGAGCCAAGTTTAATGTGTTCAGCGATCATAAGAGTTTAAAGTATCTGTTTGATCAGAAGGAGCTGAACATGAGACAGCGTAGATGGATGGAATTTATTAAGGATTATGAGTTTGATCTTCAATACCATCCTGGGAAAGCTAATGTTGTGGCGGATGCACTGAGTCGGAAATCTTTGCACGTATCCGCAATGATGGTGAAAGAGATGGGATTGCTTGAACAGTTTAGAGACTTGAACCTAGGTATGGAGTTGGCTGAGGATAGAATATGCTTAGGTATGATCACTATTAGCAGTGAGTTTTTGAGAGACCTCAGGTTTAAGCAAGTTCAGGATGAATACCTGCGAGATATAAGTCGAGGCATAGATGAAGGGAAAGTTTCAGAGTTTAGGAAAGGATCCGATGGTGTATTAAGGTTTAGAGATCGGATATGTGTGCCCGAGGACTTAGAGATTAGGAAGATGATTTTAGAGGAGGCACATAAGAGTAAGTTGAGTTTCCACCCGGGAGCCACCAAGATGTATCAAGATTTGAAGAAAATGTTTTGGTGGCCAAAGATGAAGAAGGAAGTGGCCGAGTATGTTCTATCATGTCTAGTGTGCCAGAAAGCTAAGATAGAGCATCAGAAGCCAGCAGGGTTGTTACAGTCCTTGGATATCCCAGAGTGGAAGTGGGATAGCATAGCGATGGACTTTGTGGTTGGATTACCACGAACTCCGAAGAAGTTTGATGCGATTTGGGTTATCATTGATAGGCTAACGAAGTGTGCTCACTTCTTACCTATTGGTGAGAGTTATAGTCTTGAGAAGTTGACCCAGATTTACATCAAGGAAGTAGTGAGGTTGCACGGTGTACCATCGAGTATTGTCTCCGATCGGGATCCTAGATTTACATCTAGATTTTGGAGACAGTTACACAATGCTTTGGGAACCAAGTTGAGGATGAGTTCAGCTTATCATCCTCAGACGGATGGGCAGTCAGAGAGAACAATTCAATCATTGGAGGATCTTTTAAGAGCGTGTGTGTTAGAACATGTTGGCAGTTGGGATGAATTCCTACCCTTGATTGAGTTCACATACAATAACAGTTTCCATAGTAGTATCGGAATGGCACCGTATGAGGCTCTCTATGGAAGAAAATGCAGAACCCCGTTGTGTTGGTATGAGACTGGCGAGAGCCAAGTGTTAGGTCCCGATGTGGTACAGCAAACAACGGAGCAAGTCAAGAAGATAAGAGAGAAAATGAGGGAAGCGCAGGATAGGCAGAGGAGCTACAGTAATAAAAGGAGGAGACCCTTAGAGTTCCAAGAAGGTGATCACGTATTCTTGAGAGTCACTCCGAAGACCGGAATTGGCAGAGCTATAAAGTCTAGAAAGCTCACTCCCCGATTTATTGGACCATTTCAGATTCTTCGACGAATTGGTTCAGTAGCCTACCAGATAGCCTTACCCCCTTACCTCTCCAACCTTCACGATGTATTTCATGTTTCTCAATTGAGAAAATATTTCCCCGATCCTTCTCATGTAATTGAGCCAGAGTCAATACAACTCCGAGAGAATCTAGAATTTGAGGCTCTACCGTCTAAGATTGCAGATAGAAGGATTAAAGAACTCCGTGGTAAACAAATTCCCCTGGTCAAGGTCATTTGGGATAGTGTTACCGGAGATGCTACTTGGGAGCGTGAGGCAGATATGCAGCAGCAGTACCCCCATTTATTCTCAGGTATGTAATTCCGGGGACGGAATTTCTTTTAAGGGGGGTAGAAATGTAACATCCGTTATTTTATGTGTGGTTATGTATGATGTTTAGGTTTAAGGTTTGGATTGTATATCTGAGGGGTGATTTGAGGTATAGAGAACAGCTAGGGTTTCCGGTTAGTGTCTTTTAGATAATTGAGGGTGGAACAAAAAAATTTGGAGTTAAAGAGGAGATTAGGCATTTTGATGGTTAGAGATTGTTCATTAGGTCATAAGGAGCCTATATCTCAAATTTGGGGTCAATCGGACATCGAACGGACCCTGAACGTAAAGAGTTGACTTTCTGGTCAAAAGTCAACGCTCAAGCGTGGCAAACATCACGCTCGAGCGTCCACAATACGCTCAAGCGTGGGTGTGTCCACGCTCAAGCGCCCAAGTCAACCAGACAAGGGCCATGCTTTGACTTGCTACGTGTCAACAGGGCGTTGACGTGGCAGCCTCTGAGTGGTTGCATGGCTGCGGTGGTCTTCACGCTCAAGCGTGAAAATTGTCCACGCTCAAGCGTGACCACGCTCAAGCGTGACAAATTCCACGCTCGAGCGTGGCAGCGTGAATCAGAAAAATAAAAAGGGCTTAAGTGACACAAAGTCACTTAAACCATAAGAACGAAACAGAGAGGCAGAGAGCTCACTCTGAGAAAACAGAGAGGAGCATATAGAGAGAGAAAGAGAGAGAGTTTAGTGAGAGAGAGGAGTTCTTGAGTGAGTGTGACTTGCCCGATCGTCCTTTCGCAAAACGGAGTACGTGGTTGCGATCGTAGTGACGATACCTTCATTCTCCTCTTCCCCGTTTCTTCAATAGTCGAAGGTAAATTGTCCTCGTTTATATCGAAAGTCGTTTCGTTACGTTTATCTTTATATCTTTCGTTTCGGTTATCGGAATTCGATTCCGTCTTCGAGGATAAACTTGTGGTAACTTGTGCTTCGTAATGTGATGCTTAGGTGAATTTTTGGAAGCTCCGAGGCCCTAGAACCGTGCTGGGCAGAATTGAACTCGTGGAGGAACCGCTTGTTTCGTCTCGTTTCGTTCATCGTACGACTTCCCAGGTGGGGGAAAGAAACCATTTAACGTCGGAAACGGCGCAGTTACATTTAGTTCGATAATGGCGTAGGGCGACCTAAACCCTACTCGAGAGCGAGTAACGGACAATGTCTATGTCACATTGGGGACTACTTAGTGGTACCAATGATGATATTGAAATTGTGCGTTTATCGTCGTTACGATAAAAATGTATTATTTTATTATTTTATGATTGGCTGTTGTGACTGCTTGAATTAGTTGCGTTGATATGATGATTGATGACTGATGCTGAGTGTTGATATATCATATGATAATTATTATTATTATTGTATTGGAGTTGATGCCATGATTGATATGATGTTATGATGCCTTGAGTGTAATGATTATGAGCAGAGTTTGAATAAGTGATGAGATATGATGAGCATTGATGATGTATTGGGGAAATCATACCTTATGTGTTAGTAGTGCCTAACCGAGATGATTGATGTATATAATGATGAGGTTTTATTGAGGTTATTTATGAGGTGATGATGAGCGGTTAGGGCACTAGGGGGTGACCTGAAACATGGTCTGTGATATGTGGACCTGAAACATGGTCGTTTGTGGACCTGAAACATGGTCGTTGGGGTCTATTCCTCGGAGGGAGAATTCCCGGGGTCTAGGCTAACGGCGGACCGTCCCAGACATGATTTCATTTTAGTTGCAGCTATAGTTCATGCATTGTATGAGCACCCTGGCCGTGGTCCAGAGGTGTGCACCGGTTGTGTAGCTATAGTGCCATTGCTTTGCATGGGCACCCTCCAGCCGCGGACGAGGGTGTGCGCCGGGGCCTCTGGGACGTGTCGATTGTTGTGATATCCGGATATGGCCGACTACCTGAGGAGATTCATACACATTTGCATTGCATCATGATGGGGGTAGAGGAAAAGACCCTAGATGTAAATTGAGGATGCTTGTGTTATATAAATATATATATATAAACTATATTTTGGGAGATGGATGTTTATCGTGCTGTTATAGAATTAAATGTCGCTAAACCCTTTCCACGTTTGATGTTATATGGCTTCTTATCCCCTTTTCTTTTTCTTTTGTCGTATACTTGTACATATATGTTTTGCATAACAGATCCAGATCGTGTTGATGGCGCACTGGGATCACCCATGGATGACTCAGGACCCGGGGTTTCCCCTCTCGGGGACCTTTGAGGTTGAGTGCTTAGATCCGAACGGGTGGCTCGTGGACCCAGTCACTCGCTTCGTTGTGTATACGGGTCCTACGTCCATCACCTCCGGGCTCGGACAGGGAGCGCCGATAGGATTCGTCGGCAAATTTCGTGTTGGCACTACCCTTCCTTTCCAGGTAGGACAGCCAGATGGACACATACCGCCGATGCCGCCGATGCCAGGCATGGCCCCAGATCCCTTCATGGTACCCTTTGAGGTACTAGTTCCAGGACTCGCACCAGCACCAGCACCAGGACCTGAGTTGGCACCTATCCAGGAGGAGGAACCGGTTGTCCCCGCCCAGGACCTGGCACCCCTTCCAGAGGTTCCAGCGCCTCCAGAGATCCGGGCTATGGTTTCAGAGTCTTCTCGAGTATCTACCAGACAGTTTCATCCCCGTGATAGTAGACTTTACCGACAGAGGTTTCAGAGGCAGTCGGACAGGAGCTCGTCCAGTGAGAGCGGAGGAGTGTCCAGACCTGCCGGATCGCGGGATGCAGACGAGGGTGGTAGTATTTGATGGCTAGGGCCAGTGCCATCTGTATAGGCGTGAGTGAGGCTTTGTTGTATTTTGAGAGGGGACGGGGTGTGGAGAGAATCGGCGAGGCATCTCCCCTTTTATCTTTTGATGTATTTTCTTTATGTTATGTACCGCCGTTTTGTATATATATCGGGATCCTACTGATAGAAATCCCTTGGCAGTTGCGTATTAGGCGATGATGTATATTTTTATCTATGTATTTATGTGTGATGTATCTGCATGTTAACTATTTACATTTTAAGTTTTAATTTTCCGCTGTTTAAGTATAACCGTTTATCGCTAATAACACGATTAAGCCTTAATATTTTGGGTTTTTCTTTAATGGGACGTCGGGGCGTCTCAATTGTTAGTTTTTCTAACCTATATTTCATCCCCTCACTTCCACCTCATGTTCTAAACCCTTGTAAGGAAATTTTCTTTTACCCTCTTATTATAGTTTTCATTAGAACTCTGGTTGGAAGTCATTATCCTGCCTCTATTGTTATGTTACCCTCTCCCTCTAGGTATTTCTTCATGCTTATCACCGGTTCTTCATATATCTTCCATTACATAGATTCTTTGCTAGCCCTACCCCTTCTATTCATGCTGCCACACCTCTTCCCCCTCCTAAGAAATTTAGAATTACCCGTCTTTCCCTCCTTGAAAGACTCTCTTCTGTTTCTTCTTTCCCTGAGACTGACTTTGTCAGAATCAAACCTTTGTTCAAACTTGCCATGTTACCCTTCCTCTATTACAAAACCATCCGACAATGTTTCTTTCCTCCTATCTCTGCCCCTTTCTCTGTTCCTAAAGCACCCCCTGTGCTAGCCTTACCCTGGCATCCAGACCCGCCTGCTATGTCTTCTGCCTTGTCTTCAGAAGCCTCCACTCCTTAGTTTGTGGATATCAACTGCTTCAATCAGCTGCAGGCATTGCTAGAAGATACTAGAGGCAATAGGAAGAAGAAAGGCATGCTAGGCTTGCTTTAGAAGCTAAAGTAGGATCTTTGTTTTTGTTTCTAAATCAGCCAGAGTAGCTTTTGTATCCACAACCTACCTTGTACAAGCTAATGATGAATGAAAAATACATCGTTTTCTCTTATCTTTACTGTTTTGCCTTTCTGCTTTATGATTACCTTTTTGTTGATGACAAAAGGGGGAGAAAGTAATGACTTAAGATGATATCAGTAAATAAAATTGAACTTGTCCTAGCTGCATAATTGCTTAACAAGTCTTAACTGGTGTAAAATCTAAGTTAATGCATGATGCTTTGATATATTGCTCTGATAATGTACTATGTGCTTTGTGCTCTAAGCCTTTATGATATGAACTGAACCTGAGTGCACCTGTCTGCAAAACCTCTTCTGCTTAAGAAATTTTCAACCTGTCTAAATATTTTCTGTCTTATCTGTTGATATTTTCTAAGGTTCATTAAATCATCTAAATGTTTGTCATCATAAAAAAGGGGGAGATTGTCAAGTCTCTAAATGTCTGATGTGCATTTGCCCTAAGTTTTGATGAAAACTAAACATTTGTTAATGATTTAATTGAACTTTATATTGGTTGCTGACCTGTCTATCTAGTGTGAAAAATATTAAATGAAAGGTTATTCTACACCCGTCTGCCCATAAATACTCTTAATCTGTCTTGAAGATCACCTGTCTTATGAGTGAGAGTCAACATGTCTGCTGACTGGATTGTTGACTATCTGCATTGAGGATTCAACCTGTCTGTTTGAAGCTCTCACTTGTCTATGGTCCCTCGATAAGGAACACAAGGACAAAGAAGCTTTTAGGAGCTGTCCCTTCAAGCAGAAGTCACTAAAGCTTTCTCTCTCATGCAAATCAAGAAAGTCAGAAGGTCAGACTCACAAGCAACCTAGGAACTCAGAAGCGGAGTGCTTCTATTATGCTTTATTCCCTAGTACAACTGAAAGTTACACGAAATGGGGAATGTGTTATGCAAAGTACAAAAGCAACCTGCACAACTCTGATTTGGTTGCTGCACAAAGCATAAAGCACTGGACTTATGTGTTAGAGTACAACCAACATTCCTATTGCATTAATGGCTGCCCAGAACGACTGTATTGCATTTGATGGAGCTCATCTTGAAGCCAAAACTTGAAGGAACTGTTAGAACCAAAGTGGTTTTGGCTTAAATAACCTCTTAAGCTTTGATGTTAACAAAAAGATTAAATTTGTATGGCAAAGTATTGTCAAAGATATAACTTGTTTGAGTGAAGGCTTGCAGGATTTCTAAGTTGTGATAAGAAGAGGAAATATATATATACAGTTGCAGTATTGGGTCTATTTCTCAAGCTCTAGACGAATATTCAAAACAATGGTAAAATTCTGAGTCTATGAAGTTATCGCTAGACGAGGCCTTAAAAAATTGGCTAAGGTAATAAATGTTAGACGAGTATCTAAGTCTAAGAAAAGAGTAGTAGATGAGCAAATAAAAATATTCTAATAAAAATAGTAAGTCCAAAGACTTGATAATAGACGAGAAGTCATACTAGATGCCACGTCAGCAGACGAGCTATTGAGAATAGCAAGTCTGAAGACTTGGAACTAGACAAGAGTCTTATAGACGCAGTATCATTAGGCGAGCCCGCTTTACTGATAAGATAATTTTGTACGACCAAAGACCTGCGCATCTACTAGCTAGTAAAAATGAACTCGTCTACTATAAGCGTATTTATTTTAAATGATTGTATATTTAATTCAAAGGAATATATGTCTCTTTCTCTTACTGCTTCATTTGTTAACTCTTTGTTTATTGACATTAGAAACATAGTACCATCGAGAACATAAACCTTTGTACTCTGTCACTTATATTGCTGTAAAGTTTAAACCAAGTACAAATAAGGAAAGTCAGAAAGCAACCTTCGGTACAATAAGGAAGTGACAGCTCTACTTTGAGCATTCCTCTGATAAACATGAGCATTTCTCCATGAAGCATATCAAGTTATCAGTCTCAACGGATCCAAGCATTTAATGCCATATCTAAACGAATACAATTTGAAGATCGTTGAAGAAAGTTCAAGACAGCAAAGCACTCCATCTATAAATACTGAATGAACCTAAGTGAAGGACATAGACTCTTGATATCGAAAGTGCCAAAAACCCTGCTGAAATCTATTGAAAAGTTTACTTATAATCCTAACTGATCTGCAACTTTCATACTCTCACACTTAATAAGTTCTTAGATCAAATCTGTAAATCTCTTTGTTAGAGTTAGAGCCTGAAGAGGCTTGGTAGAGAAAGAATACTTGTAGCCTGAAGAGGTGTTAAATACTTGTAATTTATTTGGAGAATAGTGGAGAAAACTTTCAGGTAGAAGGGACTGGACCTAGCTCTCGGTTGGAAGAGAGTGAACCAGGATAAATCACTTGTGTGAATCTTCTATCCCTAATCTTTTATAGTATTTATTTATACTAACTGTGGGGAGTTGAATCTGAGTTTGTTAACTCCTTAAAAAGGTTTTCTTGTTTGTGTGTTGCTTATATTGTTTTGCTTGCAAAAACGTTTGAGAAAAGACTTTTTCGAAAAACTGTTAAGAAACACAATTCAACCCCCCTTCTTGTGTTTCCCTGTGTCAACTTCAAGAATGTCTCTAATGGATTCTAAATGATTGGAGCCTATAAATACAGAAGCTATTGAAGATGAAGATAGATAATACACAGCATTAAAGAGCCATTACTCTGAGCATTTAATCCTTCATTCTTTCAATCTGTATTCTTCAATCATTTGAAGTTATTACACAGTTTTTTCTATACTTTACATTTAATTCACTCTTCTGAGTGTTAGTAAAAAGACATGCACATTGTATTTATTACAATCTTTTCTCAAACAAACTTGAGTGAGCCTGAAGAGGCTAGGTGAGCAAAGAATACTTGTCTTGGAGCCTGGAGAGGCTAGGTGTGCAAAGAATACTTGGAGTCTATAACCTAATCAATTATAGTGGAGAAAACTTGGTGCCGCTAAGGACTAGACGTAGCCCTAGTTGTTAAAGGGTGAACCCGGATCAATAGCTGTGTTAAATCTCTCTATCCCTATCTCTTTAGCTGCTTTGATTATTTTCATTTGCCAACTAACTAAAGGGGTTTAAGTGTGAAAATCAAACAATTTTTACTCTTGCATGTTTGTGTGTTTTTTTGTGAAAAACTGATTAGACAAGTCATCTGTCTATACTTTGTGAAAACACTTGTCTGAACTTAGATTTTGTGTGCGAAAAGTTCTCAAATTTCTTACATAGTTTGATAAACACAATTCAACCCCCCCTTCTGGTGTTTATAGTTGTCTATTTTAGTCCCTACAGTCAAGTTCCGTCCATTAGGGGGTATGTGGCGAACAGAGTGTCATATCACCCTGACAGGTGTGTGCTAATATTACTTTTAATGTCATGTGACATTTACTAATAATATTAATATTTATTTTATTATCTATAATTATTGTTAAATTATTTATTATTTATAAATATTAAAATATTTTTATAATGATTTTAATATTATTAAATTATTTGGGATTTAAAATATCCTTCCCTTTTTAGTTCTCCAATCTCCCAATTTCAATCTCTAGGGTTTCAAATCTTGGTCGCTTCACCCTCTTTGCTGTCACCATCACCACCAAACGCGAGCACCACGAGCTAAACCGCTACAGCCACCGCGTAGTCTAGATTTGCGAATAGTGGACCTTCACCCGACATAAAACCATCGCAAACAGCGTCAGGATTTCCATTGTTTCCATTGTTTAGAAGATGGTACAATCAATGAGAGTGAATAGAAGATGAGTTCGTGATATTTCTACCAATTTTGGTGAAGGAGCTATGCCAACCGACAAATTTTACATCAAATTTGAAACCACGCCCATTTTACATTTCACTGCCACCCATCACTTACAAATACACTAAATTGTGTCACCGTATCTCTATTATGAGAAAAACTAGCGGCCAAGCCACATTCTAGTTACCACCGCACACTGCCATCAAGACACCAACCACCGTCCAAAGACTTCCTCTTTGATCACCTTCGCACCTCACTTAGAAGCCGTGATTACCCTTTCCCTTGTTTTGTGTATCTCTTATTCGCGACTTGGATTTTGCTTCTTTTTCTTAATTGGTTTTAATGATAAATAATGTTATTAATAAATATATTTTAATATTTATAAAAAATAAATAATATTTCTAATATTTAAAAATATTAAAAAATAGTAAATGGCACGTGGATTTAAAAAATAATATTAATATACATGTGACACTTTGTTTGCCACCTCATCAGTTAATGTACGAAATCTGACGGTAGGGACTCGATCCACAAGTTTATGCTTTCGGGAGATTAAACTCTGGAGAAAAAAAATATTTATCAATGGTCTCTTAATGTTAAAGATGATCAAACTAATTCTCCACACATGTTAAGAAAAATCAGCAAGAATTCAAAAACATATATTTATCAATGAGATCTTAATCTATGAAATGTTAGGCTCAACAAGTTAGGGAGAGAATATAAGAATATGCTCTAAAAACTCGCACTATAAATTTGAATATATTTTAAGATGAATTCCTTAAGTGTTAAATCACATCGTGTAAATTCTCTAAATTGCAAAATCACATGAAGCACAATTTGAATATTATGTTCATATATGTTCAAATTCTTTTGTGATAAATCAATATGTGATATTCTTTTTGATTGCCTAAAATTGTTAATATGATCATATGATTCATTGTTAAATTCACTAAGATTACAAGAAGATAATCTCAATCTCAAAAGTAATATACTTCTCTGTCGTCATTGCGATAACTTCTTGATTATCAAGATTTAAATCCATATGAGCATTACTAACAGTTTCACTAAGTGCACAGAAAGAGTATAAAAGTTATCTATCAAAGGCTCAATCGAGAAAGAAAAGAAGTTATATGATGAAAGCCAAAAGGAGCCAGACAACTAGAAAACATATATGACCAGGCAAATGAGTAGGCTACTCAAGGCTAATAAGAAGTCCATATGGCGCAGATTAAAATATCAAATACTAAGGAAGTCTAAGTCAGACAACATGCCACTGTGTGCAAGATCAAGAAACTATTCAAAAGTTAGTTCACATGGATCAAACAAGCAAGAAACATGGAGAGAACAAGAGCATAAGATTGATGATGATGTCAGAAATTGAAGAATCTCTGAACTATCCTCAGCCCATTACCTAAGACGAGCAAAATCGACTCAAAAGATATTACAAGGAAAAGACCATTTCAAGCTGAAGAACTAGACGACTCTATATTAGAATTTAAACTAGTTAATCATAATCATTAGAAGATCAAAGCTAAATCTGATGCCAAATTTGATCGACGATCAAGACATTGAATAAGATCATTGGGAATCAAAATACTCAAAGCCAAAAATATGATAATCTCATTAGAATATGCTGAAGTGAAATGAAGCCTAAAAAATTCATCAAACCAATGGAATTATTCCAAATGAGAACCAAGTTGCATTAAAATGTCTTATACATATGGATGGATGATTAAGCTCTTGAAAAACCAAGATAAGTCTAAACTAGATTCCATCTCTTATCATTACAAAGTTTTTATAATTAAAGAATCTTTTTCTCTACATAAATAAACAATGTAAAAGTTAACTGGGTGGGTGGTATCCCTAAAATCTTAGAGGCTCTTACTTAAGGGTGTGGAATTATGAGGAGAAGAGTGCTCAAATTGTGAAGGTCGCTCAAGTAACTGGGAAACTTGAAAGATGGTACACATTTCTTGGGTGTGATCCCTAAAAGTCTAGATGCTCTTGCACAAGGGTGTGACCCAGGGTGTAGAGTGTTTACCTGGAAAACCTGAAAGAGGGTAGACGTTCTTTGGGTGTGATCCCTAAAATTCTGAATGCTCTTGCTCAAGGGTGTGGTACCCTGAAGAGAAGAGTGCTTGAATCTCAGGCTTGTGTGAAGTCTGAAAGAGGGGAGGCGTCTCTTGGATATGATATACCGAAGCTTAGAGGTTCTTGGTGAAGAGTGCTTGAAATTTCAAAGGTTGATTAAGCATCGGGTGAAGCTTGATTAATATTGTAAAAATTCCATGTAATTGTGGGGACTGGACGTAGATCACAATGATTGTGATTGAACCAAGATAAATCCTCATGTGCAAGCTTTTCTCGATATCTCCTTTTACTAGTTATCTTTATATCCTAACTTCATTTTGTCATAATTCTATATTTGATTATTCTACTAAATGAAATAGACAACTATAAACACGAGAAGGGGGGTTGAATTGTGTTTATCAGAAATTAAAATAAAGTTGAAAACTTTTCGCACACAGAAGCTAGGTTTCGGACAGGTGTAAAATAAGTTACTTAGACAGGTCACCTGTCTGTTGTATTTTCACAGAAAACCACACAAGCATACAGATGAAAATAAGCTTGATAAAAACACTTTTAACCCCTTAGTTAGAATGCAGATGATATATAATCAAAACAACTAAAGAGTTTAAGGGAGGAGAGATTAACACAGTGATTTATCCTGGTTCACTCTTTAACACAAAGAGCTACGTCCAATCCTTGGCAGCACCAAGATTTATCCATTATAACTGATCAGGTTACAGACTCCAAGTATTGTTTGCACACCTAGCCTCTTCAGGCTCCAAGACAAGTATTCTTTGCACACCTAGCCTCTTCAGGCTCACTCAGATTTGTTTGAGAAATTTGGTTTGTAATAAATACAATTTCAAACAGACATATCTTTCACTAACACTCAGAGAGTGGTTTAAATGTAAAGCTTAGGAAAGTCTGCGTAATAACTTCAAATGATTGAAGTATACAGATAGAAATAATGAACAGAGTAATGGCTCTTTAATGCTTTGTAATCTCCGATATGTTCATCTTCAATGACTTCTGTATTTATAGCCTTCAAACATTTAATATCTGTTAGAGACATTCCTTGCAACGATGGCTTCAAGCAGAGCTTCATTAAATGCAATAGAGTCGTTCTGGGCAGCCATTAATGCAATGGAAACGTTGGTTGTACTCTAACATGAAGGATCATGGCTTTATGCATCGTGCAGTAGCCAAGTCAGAGTTGTACAGAATGCTTTTGTACTTTTGCAAAGTACATTTCCTTTCTTGTGTAATAACCAAAAGTACTAGGGAATAAAGCATGTTGGAAACATTCTTTAACTGGAAGTTTGTCTCTGACTTCCTAGGTTGCTTGAGAGAGAAATCCTCTGAATTTCTTGATAAGCGTGAGAGAGAGATTCAGAGTCTTCTGCATGAGGGGACAGCTTCCAAAAGCTTCATGTACTTCGAGTTCTTAACAAAGAACCTTAGACGAGTATGAGAACAGAGCAGAGACAGGTTGAAACCAATTTGTACAAAGTCAACAATCCCAGTCAGCAGACAGGTTGACTTTTTGCTTATCCAGACAGGTTGTTACTTAGGTCGACAGACAGGTGAGTTTTGCTATTTTCTGATCTGTACACTAAGTAGACAGGTTAGCAACCACAAAGTAGGTTAATTAAATCATTAACCAATGTTTAGTTTTCATCAAAACTTAGGGAAATGCACACAGACATTTTAGAGACTTAACAATCTCCCCCTTTTTGATGATGACAAACATTCAGATGATTTAATAAACCTTAGAAAATATCAACTTAGAGAATAACAGAATGTAGACAGGTTGAAATTTTCTATATGTCAGGTGCATTTGAGTTCAAATATCAGTATCAGAGAAATATGCAGCAGCTTAAGTTCAAAACAAAATCAGAGATCAAAAATTCAATTTTAACTTTTTCTTAACCATCTTATATTTTCTCCAGTTTTGAACACTTTACACTTACTTATCCCTAATCATCTTACATTTTTCTCCCCCTTTTGTCAACAACAAAAAAAGGACAGACAGAAAACAGTAAAGAGAAAAGAGATAAAGTAAACACTGATTTTCATTCATCATAAGCTTCTCATTTACAAGACAGTTTTTTTTTTAAATACAAAAAAACAGCTACCTAGACTGATTAAAAGAAAGATACAAAGAATCAACTTTCTTTTCGAACAGCAGCCTAGTATGACTTTCTTCATCCAATTGTCTTCTGACTTCTTCTAGCTCGGCTTTAAGCAGATTGAAGCTATTTAAATCCACCATCTGAGAAGAGGAGGCTTCTGAAGATAGGCTGGTTGAAGCAGCAGACAGATTTGAATACCAAGGTAAGGCTAATACTGGGGGTGCCTTAGGTACAGAGAAGGGTGAGGAGACACGGGGAAAGATATACTGATGAATGGTTCTAAAATAAAAGAAAGGAAGAAAAGCTAATTTAAACAAAGGTTTGATTCTGACTAGGTCGGTATCAAGAGAGGGAAAGACACAGGAGAGTCTTTCACATAGAGACAGACGAGTGACTCTAATTTGAATAGGAGGGGGAAGAGGTTGATTAGCTAAGACAGATGGAGGTAAGGGTAAGAGAGAGTCTATATGACAGAAAAAACGAATTTGACCCTGTGACTAAGAGAAAGAAATACCTGGACCTGGAAGGTAACATTACAACAGAGGCAGGATAGTGAGATCCTTCCAATGTTCTAATGAACAGAACTATAGGGGGATAGAAAAAAATCTCCCTACATGGGTTCAAAATGTGAGGTGGAGGAGAAGGAATGACAGATAAGTGAGAGACACTTGCAGTCATCAGAGATTGCAGATCACTCACAAACAGTCTTGATGATATGCCAGATTGTTCTCTGGGAGTTGAGTCCCTGTGAACAACTGTGTACTGACATATATCAGACACAACATCAAAAGATGTTTGGGTGGGGTGAGAGGAGACAGGTGAATGAAAAGGAGAGGCAACTGACAAAGGTTTAATGAAAAGGGCAGAAGGGGAGGAAACAACAGAACTGGGGATACCTTGGTGAAGGGGAGAGGATGATGCAGAAGGGAAGGTGAAAAACTGATCTTCAAAGAGTCTTGTCTTCTTCCTTGAAGGGGACAAAGCAGCAGCTTCAGGATGATCAACTGTCTGAGTCCCATTTGACAAGTCAGCAGAAGTTGCAGCAGCAGTAGCAACAGGTTCTTCTGCAGGGATTTCTTCCCTTCTAGCTTGAGCCACTAAAGGCGTTGAGTAGACAGGTGAAGGCTTCAGACAAGTTGAATCCTTAAAGCAGATTAGTCAACATTCTAGTCAGCAGACAGGTTGACTTTCACTCTACAGACAGGTGATCTTTTATGTGGGCAGATAGGTGTAAAAGAAATTCTCATTTAGTGATCTGCACACTAGGTAGACAGGTCAGCAACCAATATGAAGTTCAATTAAATCATTAACAAATGTTTAGTTTTCATCAAAACTTAGGGCAAATGCATATCAGACATTTAGAGACTTAACATTTATATGGATGAGCATCATAATTGTCAATAGTAGCATAGGCCGAAGACATAGAAAAAATACCATCATTTGTTTGTTTCCAAGCTATAGAATCCTCAATATTTGTACCATGAGGGGGAACCATCACCTTGATTCTGTTAGCAACAAAATCAGGAATCAAATGAACAAAACTCTCCAACCTCCATGATCCATTATCAGCAGCATACTCACTAATTGATTTGGACCTTTATTGAATAGAGAGAAATTCTGATGTATGATTTATCAAAATACCAACATTCAGAACCCAAGGATCAGTCCATAAGTTAGCCAATCTTCCATTTCCAATTCTCCAAGTGATATTTCCCTGAAATAAGTTCCAAGCACTACATAAGCCCCTCCGAAATTTGATGTCTAGTTTAGAATTATCAACCACGGGCATCATTTGATCCCTACATCTATATTTAGACCTGATAATTGAAGTCCACAAGGAATCCTTTTGAGTACACAATCTTCAATTAGCTCTCATCATAAAAGCCAAGTTAACATCTCTTGCATTTCTTAATCCCAACCCTCCATAACTCTTTGGCTTGCAGACATTATCCCAAGAAACCAAGTGGATTTTTTATACCATTATCTGTTTCTCCCCAAATGAAATCTCTATAGACCTTGTCCACCTCATCACAAATAGTTTTTGGTAGAAAGTCTGTTTGCATGACAAAAGTAGGCAAAGCTTGAAGGACGGACTTTGCTAGAGTCACCCTCCCTGAGAATGATAAGTTATTTGCCTTCTAAGAACTCAATCTCTGATGAACCTTATCAAGAATAAAATTATAAGTTGCCTTTGACACTCTCTTGTGCAAAATCGGGACATCTAAGTATTTGCCAAGATCATCAGTCCACTGAATTCCCATTGCTTCACTGAGTTGTTGTCTTACATGCCAACCCACATTCTTGGAGAAGAAAATTCTAGATTTTTCTTTGCTCACCCTCTGCCTTGAACTTCTACAGAATACATCCATAATAGTTTGAATAACATTAATATGATCCAAATTTGCCTCTGCAAAGAAAATTAAGTCATCTGCAAAGGCTAAATGATATATTTTTGGACCACCTCTGTTTAAGATCACTGGTTTCCAAACTTTATGATCAACTGCATAAGACACCAATTGGAAAAGGCGTTCATTGCAAAGAACAAAAAGATAAGGTGATAGGGGGTCACCTTGTTTAATACCTCTAGATGGATTGAACTCTTCCAAAGCGTCCCCATTCTAGAGCAAGCGCATTTGAGAAGAGGAGACACAATGCCATATAAGGTCAACAAACTTCTGTGGAAATCTGATGTCCTGCAAGGTATCTTTAATAAAATCCCAATTTAGTCTACCATATGCTTTTTCAAGATCCACCTTGATTGCCATCCAGCCAGTAGAACCCATTTTCCTCCTCATGGTGTGAAAGACTTCTTGGGCCACTATAATATTATCTCCACTTTGCCTGTTAGGAACAAAGCTGCTCTGGCAGGGACCAAATAATTTACTTATCATATCACAAATTCTTTGAGCAACTATTTTGGTAATAGTCTTATAAGACACATTGCATAAGCTTATTGGGCGAAAATCCTTCATACAAGAGACTACATCTTTCTTGGGGATCAAAGAGATGAGAGTTCCATTGATCTCTTTAATTTGAGTTGGATCATCAAATATTCTCTGAATCATTTCACAAAAATCATTCCCTGTCACTTGTCATTGATTCTTAAAGAACTTCGCTTGGAAACCATCTGGCCTCGAAGCTTTAAAACTTCCCATACGTTTGATAGTACTATAGATTTCCTCCCGAGTTACTACTTTCTCTAAAAACTACAACTCTAAAGTATCAATTTGAAGGAAAAATCCTAATAAGGCAAAAGGGCGGAACTGCTCCTCACTACTGAAAATAGCTTTGAAGTAATTTGTAACATGCAGCTCAAGTTGGGAAGCCTCATTAATCCAACTACCAGCTTCATCCTGCAACATCTCATAATTATTCTTGCTCTTGATTTCAACCACTTAGCTCTTGATTTCTGAAACCATAAAATCTCTTCCTGAGCTAACATAATTTCATACTCTCTCCAGACTTCTTTCCATTCTTCCTTAAATAAATTGCTATCATGAAGTCTTCTTTGCTAGTCCAGTCAATCAAGTCTATTCAATAAATTTTTTTTTTTTTTCTCATCAATCAAACCAAAAACTTCTTTATTCCACCTTTTGAGATCAACCTGCAAGTTATAAACCTTGACATTCCACGTTCCCTCATTAACTCCCCATCTTCTTTGGATAAAAGAGGGGAAATCATCATGAGTAATCCAACCTGCCTCAAACTGAAACGACCTTCTTCTCATATTCCTACCAACTTCTCTTTTGAAAGAAAGAAGGATAGGTTTATGATCAGATTTTAGAGGCAATAAGTGCTGCACAATAGCCTCTTGAAATCTAATTATCCAAGCAAGGTTAATACAACAACGAGCCAATCTAACTTCTAGATTACCTTTCTGCCAAGTAAAATGAGCTCCCTGATAACCCGCATCCATCAAATCACAATCTTGTAGAGTCTGTCTGAAAACACCCATATCTCTATGGCATTGAGAATCCACACCCCCTCTTCAATCAAAAGGATATAGAGTGCAGTTAAAATCGTCAATCACTGCCCATTCCTCAGAAATATCCACCGCTAAGCTCCTTAGATCATCCCAGAGCTGCTGTCTACGTGCAAATTGAGGAGCACCATTGACAGCAGTTAGAAGTCAAGGGTTATTATTTTTCCACTGCACTCTCATGTGTACAAATTGGGGAGAATTGCTAAGAATATCCACCTTCCACAGCGATAGACCCCAAAGACACCAGATACCCCCCGAGTGGCCTGAAGCCTCCTGAATGAAACTCCCATTAAATCCAATTTTTTTTTCACAATACCAGCAGCTCGAGTACCACTAGTGTGAGTTCCATGAGAATAATAAAATTCGCATTATGGAATCTTCTAAGGTGCTTCACCATTGACCCAAATCCTTTACATGATGTTCCATGACAATTCCAGCTAATAACATTCATTGGGAAACAATTTGAATAGATGTACCTTACTACCAGAATCTCCTTGCTTCATAACAATATCCACAATTTGGGCATTTTAATCAACTTGCATCAGGGTAGGATATCCATTGCCATCAACTCAGCAGAATGATGTAGAGGGCGAGCTAGGATATCCACTTGAAGACCTGCCTTAGCCTTCTTAATCATTTCTTTTTGCATTTGACTCATGGAACGAAGAATTTGTTCTTCCTGACGGACCAGTAATGGAGTTTTAGGCCTTTTTGATGCCCATTAAACCTGATTGATTAGCAATAGAAACTTGGGCCTTGTTAACCCCAGAAGAAGATGAGCCTACCTTTCCTTTCGAAACTCCTTTAGAGTTTGGTTTATTTCACTGGGCCTTTTTAAGTTGGACCATTTGACCAGAAGAGCCACTAATAGGTTTATTAGAAACATTCAAAACTTCAACCTCAGTAGCATTTAACATAGGTTGCATGGAAATATCGTTACCATCATCTAAAGCTATAAATCTGGAACCCGAAGATTTTTGCTTACCTTTAGCATGATTTTTCCGCTTCATGGATCCCTGATTCTTCATCCCATTATTTTTAAGTCTAGCTGTTTTCTTAACAAGCATCCAGGGACTGAATATCTCGCCCTCCACTTTATCAGGAATAACTGAAGGAATATCACTGCCTTCCTGATTTTGCGGCATCAATTATGCCTTTCCTTGATTATCACCTTCCTTCACCAAGCCATCCAAAGTCATCGGAGGAGAAACTATTCCGGCAACAGCATTGTCAGCAGTCTCCTGAATCTTCATACTCTCAGGACACACATCCCGTTTATGACCATATTTACCACACCCGAAGCAAATGAAATGCAAACCTTCATACTCAAATTTGAATTCCCTACTAAGTGCAGTAAAGGAGGGAACCAATTCACCTTGAAGGACATGCTCAACACAAATGCCAGCAAATTTACCTCTTGAATGAAGGGAAGTGAGGTTATCAATGCATAACATTGTACCAATCTTAGATCCCACTCTCCACAAAAACTTTGGGTTGTACAGTTCAACTGGAAGTTCTGGGATACGAACCCAAGCAGCAATCTTTCGAACATAATGCTCATTAAAATTTAAAAAAAAGGTCTCCAGCATTGAACCAACAGATAGTGGTCCAAAACCCTCCAAGGCCCTTCATATAGAGCATGTATATAATCTCCTTCCTCAGAAAAAAGAACCAGAAAGAAACTATTATTCATATTAGCCCACAAGTTTTGGATCCTGTTTGTCATATATCTCAAGCAACACTTTTCCCCAGCAAATGAACAATCAGAGTATTCCTCCAGGGCCTACACCATTCCTCATACTCATTCACATCCACCTCTATATTTGGTTTAGGATTGAAGGGAGCCACGGGTTCACCAATATTTTCTTCCCCTTGCAGATCAGGGAAAACTTCCTTTGTAACCAGTTGAACAATCTCTTCTTGACTAAAAGCAGTTTCCCCTAGATTCATAACCATATCTTTGTACGAAGGTGCAACAGTGTGGACACTTCCAAGGGACTCATTCTTCCCCTGATTCCCTCAATATCAGACTTATCCATCGCTTGAGGCATTTCTTCTTCAATCTCTTTTGGATCTTTTACTACCTTGACCTTTTTTGTACTCCTTGCCAAGAGATCAGTCTCTTGTACAAATTGTTTCTCAGAATTTTGTTCAGCGTCCATTATGAATGTAGCGTCCTCTCAATACTATTTTTAAATACTAGCTATACGATGAAATCTGGTTTGTCATAAAGCCTAATTATGCTAGAGCCTGTAATAGACTCTACAAAATTCAGTTGTCTACAAATTATTAATAAGACAATAACTTATGGTGAGTTTGAATTTACGTTTCAATGTAAAAACACCCAACTCAATAATTAAAGCTATGAAAAAATACTATTGGGGGGTTTTTCGATAAGACGCTTAATAGTATTTTATGGGATATTACTCTGGGTATGAAAAACCAAAAAAAAAAAGTTGCAAGAACTCGAGATATTTTTTAGTACAGTAGCAAACAATCCCTTAGTTATGATAAGAGATTTTTGCACTTTATTTCTAGACATTTACCCTTTTTCTTCGTACATGGCCCCCAAGGTATCTCCTATATTCACCCAAGGTATTGTGCAATTATTCTGCACCAGCACCATAAGTTGTATATAAAATCTAGATTAATTATAGTGGGGTCTTCTCCTATATTTATCAACTCAAAATGACTCTTTTGTCAAAAAAAAAAAAACTCAAAATTACTCGGGATATATATATATATATATATATATATGGAGGGGCGTCACCAATTCACTATTCAATGACCTTTTTTTTTTGGTACATTCAGTGATTCTTTTTTATGAAACTATCCAATGATTCTTAATTTATAGTTTTGAAATACTAGTATATCAAATTCCGCCCAATATGGACTTGAGTTTCCAAGATATGGCCTACTGCTGCTACTAAGTTGTTTGGCTTCTTAATGAGTCTTAATGAAAGTTGTACGAATCAGTTGGGACAAGTCATTCGGACTGGAAAACTGGGTGATCCGGGCAATTTGATGAAAGACTTTGACTATTTTCGAATCAATTGCTATCCTAGACATTCCCTCGGATCCATAAGTAAATTTTAACTACTTTCATCTAATTTAATAAAGTTATTCTCAAAATACCCTTCATTTAATACAAATTTTGTTTTTCAATAAATTTTTTTATTCTTAACAACACAAGCTTAATAAATAAGAGGAAATGTAATTTAAGTAACAAACTTAATTTTTTTATTCTCAATGACTTTTTTAAATAATATTAACTAACCACCTTAATATATGTGTTTTATTCAATTTTACTTACAATAGACACCGGAGGGAGTAGAACTCAATAAATCCACTAGTTGGAACTTTGAAGGTGATTAAGTCAATTTTTGGTTTTGAAATTTTCAACTACCAAAAATAAAGAGTTTAGTCGTCTCTGTGTTATCAGTATAAAGTTCTTTACAGTGTCAATCAATCAGAAATCATAGTATGAATGATTTTTAGGATGATAACATGATAGGATGAATCAATCATTTCACCTATTCTATCATGTCAATCTAGTTAAAATTCTATCCTGATGAGAATGCTGGGTTAGAACTCAACAGAATAGGATGATCTAAAGTATAATAAAATAGAAAAGTATTTATATATAAAATAATTAAAGTATATTAAAATAATAATTTAAAATATAATAAAATATAACATGATTCCTAAAAAAAGGTATAGTAAAATATAAATATTTAAAAATAAAAAATACTAATAATTATTTTTACAAATTATTTTTTAGTTTGTCACAAGGCTAATTTTTATTTTATATTATTATTTTTTGACTGATTATTTTATATTATTTTAAAAACTAAAAAAATATATATATTCTAATAATTTAACTATATTTAAAGTAAATATAAAAAATGAATATTTAAAATCATAAAAAAATTAATTTAAGTTAAACAATATTTTAAATTTTTTAAAAATTATATGTAATTTTATCACAAGGATAATTTTGTCTTTTTATATAATTTTAAAAAATGAATATTATAAAAAAATTAAATCAAATAAAATATGAAAATATTTAGAATAAAACGAAAATATTTAGAATATTTAATTATCCAGTTGGTTATCTGGTGGACACAAACGCTGGATAGGATAACAACTTATCTTACTCATATCTTATCTTACTTCTATCTTGTTTTTTTATCCTATCTGTCCCTATCCTATCTTGACCACCAAACAAGCCCTTAAGGTAATTAGGATAAGAGTCAAACATTTTAACTTATGCGGCAATTTCTTATTGGTTGACTATGTAAAAATTCTTTACACTGACAGTATATACCAATTAAATCCAAATAAAAAAGTTTTACTTTTTCTTAGAAGAATTAAGGCTTAACTGTACTTTTGGTCCCCGAGGTATCAATATTTTGCAATTTTGGTCCCCCTGGTTTCAATTGCGACAATTGGGTCCCTAGGTTTCGTGATTGTGCTATTATAGTCCCCAAGTTCTAATTGCGCCAATTGGGTCCTCATCTATCACGATTATGCAATTTTGGTCCATCGGATATTACGATTATGCAATTTTTAATGCCAGTAGCCTACGTAACACTTGCAGGACTGATTTGGCAGTCAGTGAGGCCAACATGGTACCCAATTGTCGCAATTGTCATGTATGCATCACACGAGTATTGGGTCTAATGTTTCTATGCAAAGGTCATTTTTAAAGATCACACCTAAATCAGTCTCACGGGTGCCACATAGGCTATTGACATTAAAAATTACACAATTGTGATAAGTGGGGACCAGAATTGCACAATCGTGATACCTTGGGGACTGAATTGACCCAATTGGAACCTCGATGACCAAAATTGTACAATCATGATATTTGGGGACCCAATTGATGCAATTGAAACAAAAGGAATCAAAATTGTACAATCATGATATTTGGAGACCAAAATTACAATTAAACCAAAAATTAATGAATGCGAATCAGAGTGTGTTTGGGAAAGCTGGAAAAAAAAGATTATGCTGATAATCAATTTTTGTATAATCGATTATTGTGATAATCGATTATAATTAGAATCTATTTTTGTTTGAGTCTGTTTGCTGAAAGGCGATTTCAAGATAATCTATTTCGTTTGGGTGGTGCAAAAAAAATTACTTTTATATAATAAATTACGAAAAAGGGTATGAAGTTATTTGTATAATTTAATAATATTTGTTTAGCAGTTAGTTTTGTAGGGGTAAATAAGGAAGAAAGTTTTGAGAATGAAAAATAATCAAATCACAACAATCTAATGTTAGAAAAAACCAGATGGCATAAAACAGCTTTTTTCCTCTAAAAAAAGTTTTTTTTTTTTTTAAATTTAAACAAAATGTCAAACATGATAGATTATCTATGAAACAGCTTTTAAGCTAAAAAACAGCTGAAATGAAGAAAAATAATCTTTCCCAAACATATTCTCAGTGCGCTATAGAGCACTTTTAACATGACCCAGAAGAATCATTGAAATTTTTAGGCAAGTAGAGTATATTATATCATTTCTTAACCATTTAAATTATTATTTTATATGTATAATTAAAAACTTTTAAAATTAATGCATTTTTATCATGAACTCGACAAACTTACACATGTAAAATAACTATTTGAGTGTTTATAATAGATTATTATATTTAACTAAAAATTACTCATTTTCCTCTTAATGTTTACCCTTTTTCTTTATGGTGTTGATGAGGATGGATGAGATATTGGAGCAGAAGGTGCATGTATTAAGGATACTTTTTGTGCTTTTCTACTTTTATGTATATGTATAGATGCCGTAATTTGCGTGTGAAGATTTCAGATATTAGTCGAATAAATGAAAATTGCTGACCCTATAAAGCTCATATATAGGAACCTAGTAAAAGATTTGAAGTTTTCTTTCGGGAGGACATGTAGGTGTCGTGCAAGACCTGAATGTTGCAATTTGCACTTGCTATACAAACAAATGGCCTAGTCAATACATCAATATATATATGTTGGTAAAAACAGAGATTCTCTGCAAGGAGATTCAGTTAGAGTAATTTGGTTTCTGAAATTGTGAAATAGTACCAACTTGATCCTTAAAATTATCAAAATTTCAAAAAGTCCATGAATGATAAGTTAGTATCAATTTGGTCTCTCATTTTACTCACTTAATATCAATTAAGTCCCTGACACTGTAAACTTAATATCAACTTAGTCCATAAGATTTTTAACGGAGGGACTAAGTTGATTACCGTTTTACAATTTCAGGGACTAATTTGGAATTTCGATAATTTCAGAGATCAGATACTACTTCACAATGGGTGTTTACTCATTGAGTTACCTTGGGCTAAGTTCCAAATTATTCAGTTGCATAATTATGCATAGCTATCATTGTAGAAGGATATAATTTTTTTTTCTTCATATAATAGTATACGAAATCAATTTAAAAGAGAATATTAGGCAAAAAAACACTTCATACGCAAGAGCTTTTAAGAGTCTGTGTCATATTTTCACGAGTTCAATTTCTTTAAGAATTGTCGGGAGTTAAATTCTTTAAAAGAGAGATGTTATTCTAACATCCCATTTGGGACAACTACATGACAACTACGGTACTGTAGCGCTACAGTACCGTTACTTTTTTTTTTTTCTCCAAATTTTGACTTTTAAAAAAAATTAAAAAATTAGCTTTTTTGAATACTAACATTTTTGGTTAATTACGTACAAATATCTGGTTAATTCAGTTCATTATATGATTAATGGGTTATCCTAAAGCTTACAATTATTTTTCACAACCATGTAAATATTTGGTTAATTACGTGCAAATATCTGGCTAATTCAGTTTATTATCTGGTTAATGGGTCATCCTGAAGCTTACAATCAATTTCCACAACCATGTAAATATTTGGTTAATCACGTGCAAATATCTGGTTAATTCAGTTCATTATATGGTTAATGTATGTACAATGATGGAAAATGATTGTATGCTTCAGGATGACCCATTAACCATATATTGAATTGAATTAATCAAATATTTATATGTGATTAACCAAATATTTACATAGTTGTGGAAAATGATTGTATGCTTCAGGATGTCCCATTAACCAGATAATGAACTGAATTAACCAGATATTTGCACGTGATTAACCAAATATTTACATGGTTGTGAAAAATGATTGTAAGCTTTAGGATGACCCATTAACCATATAATGAACTGAATTAACCAGATGTTTGCACGTAATTAACAAAAAATGTTAGTATTCAAAAAAGCTATTTTTTCGATTTTTTTTTAAAAGTCAAAATTTGTATAAAAAAAAGAAGGAAAAAAAAAGGTGAACAGTAATGCTACAGTGCAAAATGCCACTGCCTATACCGTATTTGTATAAGTTGTCCCCATAGTTGTCAAATTAGAGATGTTAGAATAACATTTCTCTCTTTAAAAATAGCAATCCATAAAAGAACGCTTGAGTTCGTGGGTGATAAATCAAATTTAGTATCACCGAAAGCATATATTGAAGCTACGGGATGCGGGATGCCCTAATGAAATAATTCTTACTGTATCTCACAAACTTTTATTTACTAAAAAAATTAATATGTTTAAGGCTCGTGCTAGGCACTTGTTAAGGAACTAATAAAAACAGGTTTTTATTGGAAAATAAAATATTTCTTATTTTTAAATATTAAATAAATCAAAATCAATTCCTTATGAAAACTTTCTTTTTCTTGGTTACTTAACGAGTATCATAAGAACATTACAGCTGCTTGATGATTCGTCAGGAGCCACATTACCCCGCCTTGTTAACACTTAGTTTTTTTTTTTTGGGTCTTAACCCTGTCTTGTAACCAAAAAAAAAAAAAAGAGTACCACGAAGACATTCACTCATTCTCTTATGTTTTAATTAGCTTGTCATAAAAATTCTTATTAAGACATGCTTGGGAAAAGAGCTATTTTGCTCCTAAAAGAGCATCTTTATGTAATTCTGTCTGGTTTGTATTGGGCTACTCATTTGGAGTAAAGATATTTCGAGGCATAATTTGGATATTTTGTATAGATATCGTAGAACTTATAATGTCTTGGAAGTGATGAAATATATGATGAAAGAAAAGAAAATAATAAACAAGTCGGGAGGAGTACTTTTATATAGTATTGGACATCATTTTATATCCAAATATCATTACATATTTCTGTATGTTTTGTATTGCGCTGTTATTTATGTAAAATTTATCAACCCAAAGGTATTTCCTTTCTCTCTCTCACACACACACACCAAAGACACAAATATTTATTTTCTCATGCTTTTAAAATGAAGGGTCTTGTAACCGGTGCATAAAAGCATTAGTTAAGAAATAAAAAATAGAAACTTTGCATTAAGAATTATTATAACTTTCAAACTTTGAAAAAATGGAATACATTGCATCCCAATACATAATTTTTATCTTTATTTCTTTGATCAATATCCTTAAGGCACTGGTTAGCATTCGCATCAAAGGAATACATAATTAAAAGCATTTGTTGACAGGTAACACTAATTCAGTCTTCTTTTATATATTATTTTGGCGTTTTACAAGAACTTTTTAGTTGTGCCATAGTTTCTTTCCACCAATCAACTTAAAAAATAAAATCCAAAAGTTTATTATTTTATAGTAAACATTGAAGCAGGGGATGTTTGTATTTCAAACTATATGGCTCCTAAAGAAGGGTCAGCATTCAGCAAATATTGACTATTATTGAAACCATATTGTAGATAACATAATGAATTAGGGATGCTTGAAAATTTGGTAACTCTATGACCCTTTCTATTACTTTCATGGGTTATATTAGATGGCCTTCTTTGACTTAAGAATCCGCGTGCCTGATCGGGTACTTACCTACTCCCACATTCTGTATGTACAAATACATAAACAATCAAACTTTTAGAACATTCCCGTCCTTTTAGAAACCAAGCGGAACCCACTTCTCAAAATAAACTAATTTTACTAAGATAATGGCATCCAAATCCCTTCTGAAAAACCCAGTTGCTTCGCTTTATACCTCAATTTAATGAGAAAAGATTGAAAAGAAAATACTTCTAAGTTATAATTATATGAAGGTTGTATAATAAGGGTGCGGTCCCCTCAAATCTCAATGCAGTTCAAGGTGGTGGGTGGACTTAGTCGTGGCTCTAAGAGCCAAAATATAGGAAGAGAACACGAACTTTGTTATTAGTTAGCTTGAACCTTATGTATAATCATTCAATTATATATGCTTTAATTTAAACTAAATATCCCTCCATGTTAGTTAGTGCTTGGTGTTCGCGAATTAGATTAAATCGATTTTGAGTCAAGAAGTCATTCGATCCAATGATAGAAATAATATACGGTTTGGATTGGATTGATTTGTTTTCTTAAAAAAAACTGATCCAATCCAATCAAATGCGATTTGGATTAGATTGAATTGAATAATTCAGTTTTTATCATAGTTTATTGAAATAGACAGATATAAACACGAGAAGGAGGGTTGGATTGTATTTATCAGACTTTTAGAGAAACTTAAAATCTCGCAAGCACAAGCACAAAGCAGATGAGCGAAAAACTTATTAGTCAGACAAGTGACTTGTATGAAGGTTTTCAACAAAAAACACACAAGCATAACAAGATAAAAACTTGTTTGATATTCACTGCTTTAACCCTTTAGTTAGTTAACGGTTAAGATAAACAAATAAACTAAAGAGATAAGGGATAGAGATAGACATAACTATTTTATCTTGGTTCACCCCTTAACAACTAGGGCTACGTCCAGTCATTGGTAGCACAAAGTTTTCTCCACTATAACTGATCAGGTTTACATGACAGACGAGTATTCTTTGCACACCTAGCCTCTCCAGGCTCCTAGACAAGTATTGTTTGCACACCTAGCCTCTTCAAGTTCATTCAGTTTTGTTTGAAAGAAAGTGTAACAAATACAACTTGCAAGTCTCTCACAAACAACGTGAAGTTGAAAGACTGCGTAATAACTTCAAATGATTGAAGATAAAGAATGAAAGAATAAAGACTTAAATACGCAGAGTAATTGCTCTTGATTTAATGATGTGTTGTGTCTTCATCTTCAATGTCTTCTCTATTTATAGCCTTCAACCAAATTAAATCAGTTAGAGACATTCCTTCAGATTTTTTGCTTCAAGCTGAGCTCCATCAGAAAGTCAATACCTTTAGATTTAGACAAGTGAGACTTCTTCATCTGACGAGTCTGCTATCTTTATAAGACGAGTGATCTCTATCTTTGACCATATTTGTTTGACTTAGGACAGACGAGTGAATAAAACACTTAAAATATTAATCTGCACACTAAATAGACAGATCAACAACCAATATATAGTTAAATTAAGTCACTGAATGAATGTTTAGTTTTTATCGAAACTTAGGGCAATCGGAAAGGAGAACGTTGTTCGACTTTAAAAACTTAAAGAACTGATTTGGAACAAATAAAACCTATATAGTCAAGTTGAACAAAAAATATATATATATATATATAAGCTAGAGGATAAAAATGCCCCCATTTTGCCTTTTCTTTTTCTTGTGTCACGTGTGCATACTATATAACGTACACTTGTATGCTCTACTAACTGAGTTATGATAGCATTAACGGAAAGGAAAACGTTCAAATTTGAAAATTTTAAGGAATGATTTGGAAAAAATAAAACTTATTGACCGAGTTGAAGAAAAAATAAGTTAGGGGATGAAAACACTAATTTTTCTATGCCAAAATAAATAAACTAGAAGTAACTGTAATTTACTACGAGTCGCCAAGTACTCATAAACTTCTCTTTACCTCATTTCCTTTGGATCCAAATGGTGTTTAGAACCAAGGGGTTGGTAGTAAGAATAGAGTGGAAAAGTCTAGGAATGTTGCATGTCATGTGGAGGAGGCACCAATGTGCAAGAGTGCGGTTGTTTGGTGGCTAATGACAAAGAAATGGAGTTGTTGAGTGGATATATGCTAGAAAACGAAGAGGCCACGCAGCCTTTCTAACCTGGCATTTCATGCTGGCCCCAAAATGGCAGCTGCAGCTCTAATCATGTTACAAAATGATCATTTACGTACTAAAAGTTGAGTGCGTGGAAAGGGGATCATAAATATATTATTGACATGTTATTTTGCAAATGATTTCATAATTTTCGTATATTTGTGAAATGGGTTTAATTGGTATATCTTGATAGTATAAAGTTTTTTTACATTGTCAACCAATCAGAAATTGATATAGCATTAAGAATGTTTAACTCTTATCTAATTACCTTAAAAGTCACAAATTACAAGATTTTTGATTGGTTGTCAGTTACACTGACAGTATACACAAATTAAATTGGTTGTCAGTTACACTGACAATATACACAAATTAAACTCTTGTGAAATTGTACATAACACTCACGCAGACAAATATTTTGTTTTCTTTTCTTTTCCAAAAATAAAAATAATAAAAATAAACATAAGAAGTAGTGATTTGATACACATCCAATCATTTATTAGTTTGGTTTAATTTTGATACAATGTGCATGTAATTTCTTTTACATAATCAAATTAATTACACTTTGCTAAGTATATGACTTTTAAGCATTAAAACTCTTGAGGAGGAGTTTGACCGCCCTTGTGGTCCTACTCTATTCCAGGGATTAGTTTTACGTAATTACGTGCGGAGGATATCCCGAGAAACAAAAAAAAGTATAACTTTTAAGATAATTATTATTCTAATTAAGCATTTTTAATGATGTAATAGTATATGATTGGATGACAATATAAAAACATTTTATATTAAAAATGAATTAAAATTAATTCTTTAATAGTTTACTAAAGTAGTGATTTTGTCACCGTTATATGTGACTTTTTAAAAGACTACTTCTTATGATCAGCTTAGTAAACGATTCAATATAGTCAATCTCACTTTATTACTTTGTACAGATAAGATGTTTCTTAATTAATTAGGAATATTGTGTCAAAAAAATTAGGAATATATGATTTTTCAGGTATCATAATAATAAATTAAATATATTATCTTATTAAAAAATTATATATTCAGCCTTGTCAAAGTGTTTTTCTAAGAAGCCGATCTTAATGTACAAAAAATAAAGTAAAAACTAGAGTTCAGAATACTCACCATTCTATCACCTTGTTTTTTATTAAGTTTTTTTTTTTTCCTCCAGCTTTTGTTCCCTGTTTACTCGCTCGTTGGATGGCACTGACTTGACAAATGAGGCCCATTTAAAATAATGTTAGTTTGGTTTATTTAGGAAGCCTGGCCCAATCCACAACGTGTATCACATGATTCCGGAGAGTAACTCCGAATTTACCTTTGTGAGAAAAGAATAAAAGAGAAACTCACATATTAAATTACAAAAATGGATATCTAAGGAAAGCCATTCATTATCTTTTTTGTTTCTTCCATTTCTAATTCACTAAAAGAAATAAGTTAAACATCACATGAATTTTAATATTTAGCTACAACTGAAAAATATTCTGTGAATTAAAGAATTACATCTCCTACACTTGTGTGCTTTCTCCACAGGAGTAAATTTGCAGTTCAAACTTTTTCTTATTCCTGAGCATATTTCTCCCCTTGCCTTAATAGTAAAACATCAAAATATAATGCAACAAAAAACAAAAAACGTGTCATTAACAATGTTTACAAAAGAAAACACACCACTATATAAATAAATTAAATAATAACAGAACATGGATAAAATAGTAGGCCTTCAAACTAATAGCAATACATTGCGTTTGGCAAAATTTGGGTTCAAGTATTATTTAGTTTGATAGAATAAAAATGAAAAATTAAGATCACAAATCAATCAATAAAAATTTGCATTATAAATCAATAAGAATATTTTTTTGGTAGAATAAAGTTTAAGTGAGCCGGTTCCCAAGGACTCAACAGGACCAGGTAGATCTGACGGCTCAAAGAGCGCTTACAGAGATATTTGTAGATTACCCACCAACAAGGTCTTCAATTGGCAGCGAGACTCGAACTCACATCTTTGTGAGATATGAGGCGTATCATTACCGACTGGAGCAACTTTTGTTGGCCAAATCAATTGAATATAAATCTTAAAACAATAAAAGTAAGATTTAATTGGTGTGTACTGAATCCTCCATTGTCTGCCAATTATAAATTGTCACATCATTAAAAACGTTAACTCTTATCATAGTTTCTCCTTAAAATTCATGCATAATTTTTTTTTTTAAGTAAAAGTTTACTGCATTTCATTCATAATCAAAGAAGCAATACAAGGGAGTGCATGATAAAAGACTTGGGGACTAGCTAAAGAAAGTGACACCCTAACAAGCGTATGGGCTACACCAAAGTTCGGAAAAGAAATTAAAAAATCATGACACTGGCCAATAATAACACCAACTTCAGAAATGTCCTCTTTGTGATCCTTCATAAGATTAACCACCACTTGGCAATCAAGCTCAAACATAATATTCGAGGTTGAGATCTTGCACCCAATGAAGAGCTCTAAGAAGACCCAAGGCTTCACCTTCCACAATTGGCAGACAACTAGGAGTGCTTTCAGTTCTAGCCTGAAAAATTTCCCACTAGTTTTGATAAGACACATTCCAAGACCAATCCTACCCAAATGAGAATCAGAACTTGCATCAACATTACATTTGAGATAACCCATAGGAGGAGCAACCCACCTCGCGGTACTAGCTGGAGCCACAACACTTGCATGATCGCTACTTTGGGCATTAGCGCTGCTCCGGTTATGGGATACTCTGGGTTCCATCCCGGACCTAAAAAAAATGATATTATATAATTATTTTGGTCACTATGTGACAATTAACGTTAGCACAAATAGAGCCACATTGGATGCTGCAAAAGTTTTGATAAGGACTTCCTTGCATGATTCAGTCAATAGGGTGGTAAGGGTTAATGTTAATGGAGATGCCTTTTTTATTAGGTTGGTTGATGAGTTCTTTGACGATAATGTGTTTAAAACATCTAGGCTTAATGAGAGGGGGGCAGACACGGGATCCACTTGTGAAGCAGACGAATTTAGTTCTTGAATAACATATTGGAAAGTTAAGGAATAACTCAATTACATACCAAAAATTCGAAAACAGATACGATCAACAAGATGAGTCCAAATCCTCCCCATTTCAATGGAAAATAGAGATCTACATTTCTTTTCATCTTCTCCTGATGCTTCCATGGTACCCCTACTAATTCAACGGTTTTGATACCGTCGTTTTATTTTATCTTCTTGTTTTTTTTAATTGTTCTATCCAAGATTCTAATTTAGTTATCATTATTTTTATTAATTATATTTCTCTATCATATTCTTTACAATCACAATTTTCATTGTGATAATTCATATGCCTTTCACATACATATGTAGCTTCAGCCTTTAATTCTTGAACTAAATTCTTTAAATTGCTTTGATTTGTTAGGTCTAACGTGCTTAATTTGTATACAAATTTTTCTATATTTTGATTATCCATTCACTTGCTTAGCTCTGATACCAAAACGGTACCACCCTATTGATTTCCAATTTTATTATTAATTTCATTTTCTTCGTTTCTACTTTTAGTTTTATTCATAATTTTAGGGTAGTATTTATACATAATTTGGGTCACTAAATAATTCGTACCCGTATTCATACATATATTCAATTATAGATTCATCTATTTCCAGCAACTCTTTAATTATTTGTTTTCGTTTTTCTTTACAAAATGATAGTTGACCTCTTCGTTGTATTTGTTTTAAATAAAGTTCTTCTTGCCAGTGTTGATGTCTTAATTTATTGATTATTATTTGTTTATAATCTTTTGGTAATTTCATAGCCAGTATACTTAATATTTCTTGGTCCATTATTCTGAATACCAGTATTCATCATCAGAATATCTTTGTTCTTCAATTAATTCCATGTCTTCTAAATATTCCAATCCAATTTCAATATCTAAGTTGTGTAAATAATATTCTTCTTGCCAAAATTGTTCTTTTATCTTTTTTATTATAATTTGTTTACAATTAACTGGAAGGTTAAATTGTCATACACTTATTATTTCTTTACATGTTTGTTCATCTAAATCCATTTTTATTTACTATCTTCAAAAGGTGGTGCTTCAATTTTGAAGTAATTGAGTTTGAAGAGGAACTTGAAGATTCAAGATCCAGTTTCTTTATACTGTCTATTATATTTTTCATTCCTTTTTTATATTGTTCTCTTATTTTCCAAATCAATTAATCCCTTTTCTTTTTTTTTATTAGATGTTTTTCAATTAATTTTCTATTTCTATTTTCTGGATCTTTTTCTAGATAGTAATCTACGTCTCTGGAAAGATCTCCAATATCTATTTTAGCTCTATCTTTCTTTAGGTAAAAGTCTTCAATAAATTGATTAAATTTTTCTTTATTGCTCATATTTTATTTTTTAAATAAAGAGTTAATTCTCTTACTTGATTCGATAATTTTATAATATCGTTTTCTTCATTAGTTCTTTTCTGTTCTGGAAAAATAATTGATATTGGAATCGATTCTATTTCGAGAATTCTTGGTCTACTTATAAAAGTTCCTAATTCCGTTATTTCATTTTTCTTTGGATAATACATTTTCCCTATGTCTTCAAATAATCTTGGAATGTCTATTCTATCATTATTTCAGAAGGTAATACTATGGTGTGAGTTGGTTAATGCATAGTTTACACAGTATGTTATTGAAAATATTTTATCTCCTGGTTTCATTAGGGTTCTTCTTAGAAATTTATGTTCAAGGGTTAATACTTGATTTATTCTTTGAGTATTAAATAAGATTCCTATATTTGATCTGATTTCAAATTTTAATTTTACATAGGCAAGATTTCCTTCTATTACGCCTAGTATTTTATCCTTCGGATCATTTATTCTATTATCTTTTAGAATTTATTCAATTGGTGAATTTATTCCTTCTTGGAAAGTTGCTTTGGTTAGTACTTGTACTGCTCCTATATGGATATATCCTAATTTCTTTCTGTGTTCTTGGTTCTTCAGATTTCTTTTTAATTTTGAAATTTTTTCTTTACTTATTAACCGGATACTTGTATTTCCTTGAGTTTCAGATATATCTATTGGTGATTCGTTCATTATTTTTCCATAATATATTATATTTTACTTTTGATTAAATTTCTTTAGTATATTTATTAATTTTTCTTTCTTTCCTATCATATTTGCAGTTTCTACTAAATCTAGGTCTTCTTTTTGGATTTTCTTAAATAATTTTGGATTAATTAAAATACTTCCTTCATAATTTCCATCTTCTTCAGTAAATTGCAAGTGTTCTATTTCATTTGTTTCGACCTGATCTATTTCAGACATTAGTTTGCATAAAATAAACCTAGTTTTGAGAAGAAAGACTTAGTATTCATACATGATCTTTGTTTTTCGAAATTATTTGCTTCTGCCCACTGTTGCTTCCGTTGTTTTGCTTCTTTTGATTCTTGCTTTGTATAAAGTAATTGACAGAGTAATTTGAAGAAAGAGAGATCTTATTTAGTAATTAGTTATTTTACATGAGGGGGTTGGATGGACACTCAACCATCCGAGCTATACCACAAAAGGTTAGCAGACTACTCTCAGAGACACAAAAGTGAGAATTGAAACTTGGTTCTAAATTCTTCTTTGCCTCAGCATAAGAGGACTTATTTATAGACCTAGGCATAAAAACATAATTTACATAAATGACCTTCAAATAATTGCTTCTGGTCTAATAATTCGACTGATGACGTCAGTGCTTACGTCATTGTTCAATAATTCTGTTTGAGTGCTTACGTCATTCTTCAATTATTGCTTCATCTGAGTCCTTGTCTTCTTCCTGATGTTTACTAGTGCTTTATATTATGGTTTGTCTTTTGTGCATCTTTCGCATTCATGATTCCTGCTCTCATTAATTAATTCATTTGTGGTCCTTCCATGGCGTAGAATGGGAATTCAAAACATGTCAGGATGCTTAAGTCTTTTTCCTTCATTGCTTTACAGAGTGTTTTGCTTAGAAGCAAAGTATTTGGACCTTTATAATTGGTTTTGACAAAAGAATTTTGTCCTATTGCATTGCATTGTCCAAAGATGCTTGCCAGCTGGTTTGCTATTATCGTTGTCATATCATCTTCATCATACGTGATTCTCCGTGCTTCGTCCATTAGTGAAAAATTATTGTTGCTGATGCCTATGTAGGTAAAATGCTTGGCTAGTTGCTTTGTTTGAAAGTCTGGGTATGCTGAGTAGAACTTTAAATAAATAGTTCTTTCTCCAGCTACCTTCTTCTTATATAGTTGGACTGCTTCTTTGAAGTAATGTGGGAACAAATTAATCTCTTCAAGATTCTTGCTTGGATAAAGACACTCAATTAGTCCAAATTGAAACATATTGAATGTTAGAGCTGGGGTTACTCCTGGAGTAATTATTGTTTTGAGTCCATAGACATTTCTATCAACCATGAAAAAACAGATGATTTTTTCTTTTTCGTTCCAGTTAGTTAATCTTTCAAGATGTTCATAAAAGTTTTCTTCGAAAAATTGAACTAGTAATTCATGGTCCTTTCTGGTAATTATTGGATAATTATCTAAGGAGGATGGGATTCTCCTTAGAATTTTCATTGGATTCTTTGTTTTGATTTTTAGTAGTTGTGCTGTTTCCGAATAAGTCCTTGGTCCGAGATAAATCTCTCTACTTACTTCTTTACCTTTTCTTGCTTTTTATTTTTCTTGAGAATTTTTCAGAGCTTTTTCTGCTTCTTCCTTGGTTAGAAATGATTAATGATGAACTCCTGAGATTCCTTGGCAATGAGGAGCTTTTTTATACCAATCATCATAGATTCCCGGCATTGGTCCATTAAAGACTGCATACCATTTATTTGTTTCCTTTCGAGATGCTTCTTTGATTTCATTTGGGATTCTTCTTTCCAGAAGTCCTTCTGCTTGCATTTGGAGTTCCAGTACTTTTAAATCTGATTTAATTAAATCTAGTTCCTTTAGCTTCTGTTCTTCAAGTACCTTTTTGAGCTGGTACTGCTGCTTCAATAATTCTGCTGTGCCTCGCTCCATTCTCTGGATAAGATATCTGCAAGAACACTCTTTTCTCCCTTAATATGAGAAATTGAATAATTTCAAATAATTTCATTTGCCATCAGATTAATCTCCCTTGCTTATAAGTTCCTTTGTGATTAATATTTTTAAAACCTGCAACAAATCAGTTCGAACTATAAATTCTTTATCTAGTACATAGATCCGATATTTTTCCAACATTCGGATTAGTGCTAGAGTTTCTTTTTCATGTGTTGGATAATTAATTTCGCTATCTGAAAAAGTTCCAGATGTGTATCGACATAGTAATTCTTTCTTTTGCCCTGGGGGCTTTGCTTTCATGACTCCTCCCCAACAGTCATTAGATGCATCAGTTTTTATAATAATTAGATCATCATCTGATGGATGATATAGCTCAGGAAGATCCTGGCATATTAATTTCATTTTTTGATAATTGCTTCGTCTTCCTTGGTCCATGACCAAAGGGCATCTTTCTTTAATTTTTGCTGGAGTGCTTTCCTTTTAGCTGCAAGATCCTTGATAAAACCTTCACTAGAAATATATGTTAGTAGTCCAAGAAATCTTTGTAATTCTTTTTATCTTTTAATTTGATAGAAAATTTCGTAATTTTTCTAACACATGTTTTTGAATCAAAATTTTTCCTTTTTCAATTTCTAATCCTAAATAATTAATTTTGTTTTGAGCTAATACCGCATTTTTCTTACTTAAAACTACTCCATGTTCTTGACATTTGTTAAGTACTAACGCTACCTTGTTAAAATGATCATCTAAATCTTTATTAGTAAAGACCAAGATATCATCAATATATAAGACTAAAATCTTTAAATTCTTTGAGTATTGAATCCATTCTTCATTGAAAGATTCCTGGTGACTGCTTCATTCTCATTGGAAGTACATTCCATTCATATTGACCTTGGGGACAATTGAATGTCGTTAATGCTTTAGATTCTTCAGATAATCTAATTTGATAAAATCTTGATTTACAGTCGAAGGTACTAAACCAATTCATATTTCTAATTCGTTCAATAATTAAATCCTTTCTTGGAAGAAAATAAGCATCATCTTCCATTGCATCATTTATTTGTTTATAATTAATTATCATCCTTCTTTTTCCTCTTTTTATTTCATTATGATTTTTCACATAAAAAGCCGGTGCTGAATGCTTACTTTTTGATGGCTTAATTAATCCTTTTTGGCACATTTCTTCAATATCTTTTGCAAATTCATCTCTATCTTGTTTTGTATAAATCATGGGTTTACATTTTACTTCCTTTGTTGGGTTTTTTAGTTTTAATTTGGTTAATTCGGTATTTTTATTATTAATATTTGGATCTAGAGGATTTTCACTGCATACTTTATCTAAAAGTCTTCAATATGAGCTGGAATTCTTCTATTTGGTTCTAAATTTAGTAATGCATGACTAATTTTTGTACATACTTCTCTAATTTCTTCACCATGATTCTGCTTGCTAAGCTCTGATTTATTAGAATAAATATATTCAGAAAAATGAATAATTGAGATATTTATTATTTCTCTTTGTTGTTTTTGGTAAATATATTGTGCTTTTAATGATATATGTTCTAAGTATTGACAAAAGGGTGCATAAAATCATTCCCAATAATCATGTCTACGCTGGTATCTTGTTGGTATATTGTTGGTACAACGAATAATTTTTCTTGTATTATTAATGTAATTCTTGTTACTACCCAATATAGTGGATGTATAGATCCATCTGCTATTTGTATTTTAACTGGTTTTTCTAATTTTTTCCATTTGTCAAATAATGTTCTTGTTGCTAGACAAATACTTGCTCCTGTATCTATATATGCTTCTGTTTCTCTATTACTTTTTTCTACTATTATTTTTATATAAGTATTATTCGGATTCTGTTTCTTCTGAAGATAATTCATCCTCGAGATATTATATATACTTTGTTCAGTATCAGTTAATTCTTCTTCCAATGGTTAAAGCTCATATATTTGATATACTTGTTTTATTAATTTTGATTTTTCTTTAAAATCTTGTTCTTTTCGTTGAGGGCATTCATTTGCATAATAGCCTTCAACATTATATATCCAACAAATGCATTTCTTTTTTACCTTTCTGGCAATATTTCCTTGGTGTTGATTTCTTCTTTCTAAAGAATTATTTTGTTTACTATTTTTATAATATGTTTTCTTTCTTGGATATCTTCTTCTTAATTTTGGTTTCTTATGATATTTTCTTCTTCTTATTGGCTTATCACAGCCATAATTTTCAGGTTTTTCCATTTCTGGAATATCACAGCAAATTGCAATGCTTCCTCTATTTAATTGTCTTATTGTTTATCTTGCTATACACTGTTCTCTTAATTCTTGGTATACGGTTTGAATAATTCCTCCCAAAGTGTTGACTGTTTCACTTTGCCTAGATTCCCATAATTTCTTTATTTTAGCACTAAGGGGATATGGTAATTTATCTATAAAGATATATTTATAAATTTCTTTTGTTTCTTTGTCTAATTGATAATAATATTTTTGGTATTCACAAATAAAGCTTTCTATTTGACACATATCACATATTTGTATTTTATTTAAATGAGTTTTAGCCTTTTCATGTAAGAATTTATTTGTTTTTTCTTGTTGATCAAACATGGTATATCCTATAAATTCTTGATAAATCATAGCCATAACCATTTTAGCAAAATTTTGGTTATCGTTTACTAATCTTTAATGTCTTTGCCAATCTTCATCTTTAATGATAAATAAAAATCTTTGTACATTTCCTATTGTTTTAAATATTAGAAAGTTTTTTACATCCATCAAATTTAGTTTATTAATTTTTTGATCAGTTGCTATTAGTAATATTAGTTCATTAGTCCATTGGAATAATACTTCTTCCTTATTTCTTACACAATCTAGATTTAATATATAATTTCATGATCTGTTTGGTTCATAATGAGGTTTAAATTCTTCTTGAATTTTTGTCCATTTATTATTTTTTCTTGCATATCTTTTATTATACATATTTTCTTCTTCGTATTTATCACATGCTCCATCAGGAGTATATTTATATTTCTTTTGGGTTTTGTTCCACTATATTCTCCTTTTTTCATTTTTATATAATTTTCTTCAGATTCTGAGGTTGAACTATAGTTTAAAATTATTTCTTCGTTTTAATCATTTTCTTTTGTTACTTGATCTATGTGATCTATTTTTTGTATTTGATCATGTTCTTCTTCAATTATTTTCAATTATTCTAATAATTGTTGAATTTCTTCTAAGTCTATTCATCTTTTATCCTGTCCATGTAGTTTCTGGTATAGATAATTTTGAGGAGATTCTAAGTGTGGTTCTTGTTTTATTATTATTTTATATGATTTTCTTGATTTTAGTAATTCTTCTAAATCCTTTATTGTTATACTTTTATTCTTTTCTTTATTTTCTAAAAGATTTTCTAATTGTTCAAGAAGTTCTCTAATTTTTTCAATGTCTTTATTTTCATTTATTTCTTTACCTTTACTAATATTATTTAATGTATCTCTTATATTATTTATTTAACTTTATCCTTTTTGTATTCTATTATAAGTATAATTTGCAATTTTATTAGTAGTTTCTATTAGCGGGATAATATTTTTATTTGTTTCTTCCAACATTTTTTCTAGTGCTTCGAATTTTATTGCAATTTATTCGGATAAACCAATTATTTTAATATTTATTTTTTGACTGTACTGAAACCCATCAAATTTTTTAGGGTATGGTAGAATTTGCTAAAATTTTAGGGGCCCAGATTTATTTTGTTTTAATAATTTAAACTAGATTTTGACGCGCGCTTTGCGCAATGGGAGAATTGTTTGGTCCTTTTTATTTATTATTTATTATTATATGATGTATTTATTCTAATTTTTTTATTTATCATATGATATATTATTGCAAAATTGTCATTGATACAACAAATTATTTTTGCTAAAAACTTGTAGGTTAAACTAATATTTTGGTCCTTATACGTGACACCGATTTTTAATTTAGTCCACATACGTGAAAAATTTCCAAATTAGTCCCTATATGTACAACTATTTTTAATTTGGTCCTCACGTTTATTGGTGTTATAACGACGTCACATGTGAGGGTCCCAGCTAAAAATGATTGTCACATGTAAGGAAACATATCCTTGCACATGAGAATCATTTTCATTTTGGTCTCTATACTTTAACTCCAACAAACAATGTTATAAAACCAATAAACGGTGAGGTCCGCGAGGATCAAATTAAAAATAATTATACATATAAGGACTGATTTAATTTTTTTTATTATATATAGAGACTAAATTGAAAATCGGTGTCACGTACAGGAAAATTATTGGTTTAACCAAACCTATAAAATGTTGTTTAAACATATGGCTTAAAAGTATGTAAATTTTTATTGTAAACAATAATTTTGCCAGTGATCAAATAAACTTGTAGACTCTGAAAACATATCACATGTAAGTAAACATATCATATTTTGACTCAAAACTTTAAAGACATTAAGTTGTGAATCTATCCACTCATATAATTCTCACTTTTTTTCTCTTCATTTTCATAAGTAAACAAATCACATTTTCACTCAAAACTTTTAAGATTTCAGGGGCTTGTTTGTTACGGATTAAAAAAAGGATTTTGACATTCAATAACTTAGTATTATCTTTTAGAGATTTTAAAGAAAAACAGTTTTTGTATTTATTTACAATCATAAAAATTATATTTTAAAAAAGTAGTTAGTGATTTTAAATGATTTTTTTTCAAAAGCTAATGAAAGTGGCTTTTCATTTTAACCGTAATAAGTCTTAAAAAGGGATCAGGGACGAGCCGGGTGACCCGAGAATCAACTCGAACCCATCACTAACGCAGCATCGAGTCAACAATCGGGACACGGGTTCGTCTCTTTGAAGTTGTGGGTTAGGGTCTGACCTGACCCGATCTCCTCGAGCCGGGATGAGTTTTCGAGTCCAACCGGGTTATGGTCACCCTGTTCCTCCAATTGATTACATATATGACCAAACAGTAAAGGAATAAAGTGTAATTTTTTTTCTTGAATAAAAAAATAAAAAAATAAACCATACACGCTCCAAAGGACATTTTAGCCGTTTCAGGTAACGTTCATCTCAGTTCCTTCTTCTTCACCTTCCCTCTCTCAACATTTGAATCCAAACTCTCTCTCTCTCTCTCTCTCTCCTCTTCTCTGTATAGCTCCATCACTGCGTCTTCTGCACCTTCATTCATTTTCGTACTCTGCACAAAAACCATGAAGCTAAACAACAACACAGAGAGTAGTTTCTTTGGAAGAAGCATATCTTCCTCTTCCATCAGAAACCTTCTTCCCAGATCAATCTCTTCAAAGCGCAAATCCATTTCTTCAAACCCTAAGACCCCCAAATCTGACACCGAGAACACTCCACCCGCAAACCCAAACATTCACATTAACCATTATCACCAAACACAGCTTAAGATCCCAATTTCCCAAAACGACGCCGCTGAACCTAACGCCCCTCCCGTTAAGGCAAGTGTAAATTTTTGAAGCTGTAATGAAAATAAAAAAATTGTTTTTTTATTTTTATTTTTATACTCAAACGTTGTTTTGGAACAGGTTGTGGTGAGAATTAGACCTGATAATAGCAATATCGGAGAAGGAGATTGTAAATTTAAGAAGATTTCTTCTGATACCTTGTGTGTTGGGGACACGCAATTCACATTTGATGAAGTTTTTGATACCAACTCCAATCAGGTAGTAAAGAACCGAACTGAACTGTGAAATTGTGCTTTATGTTGTACCCATCTTTGTTTCAAGGGTATTAGTAACCAAAGTGAGTTATGGGTTATTAATTGCTTGGTAATTCTATTAATGGAATTTCAGATATATCTAAAGCCAATTGCGAATAAATATTTGAGAACTCACATTTGGTACTGTACTCTTATGGATAGCATAGCAACCCCATGTTTTAAAACTTCAATAATTTTCCACGATGTGGGTAAGGGTTAGTAGTACCAACCCGATTTTGTTGTTAGAATGAAGCAATTAGTAGTGTACCTTTTTTGCTTCAATGTTTTAGCTAAGTATGCATTAGAGAAATCAACCATCAATGAATTTAAAAGGTTTTGTTTGTTTGTTCAGGAAGATGTTTTTCAGTCAGTGGGTTTGCCCTTGGTTAGAAATGCTTTAGCTGGTTACAACACTTCTATTCTGTCATGTGGCCAGGTACATATTGATGTTTGCTACTATGTTTTTGAACTTTTTTGTTAAAAAATGTGTAGCACTTCTGATGGAATATTGAGGATTATTTTTTTTCCCTGTTTGAACTTATGTTTACTAGTCTGGAAGTGGAAACACTTATACAATGTGGGGTCCCCTGAATGCCATGGCTGAGGAGCCCTCGTGTCACAGTCACCAGGGAATTGTTCCTCGGATCTTCCGAATGTTATTTTCTGAGCTTGAGAGAGTATGTTCTAGTTCCTACTTTAACTGCTAATTCTTGGAATTTTATATTATGGTTTTTGTGTTTTGACTGCTCGAGTTTGATTTGCTATATCAGGATGAACATATGTCTGATGGGAGACAGTTTAACTATCAATGTCGCTGTTCTTTCATCGAGGTAATTAAATTTGAAATGTTTTGTTTTTTTTCGTGAGGTAATTGAATTTGAATTATATTGTCAAGCTTCCCAGCGTGACAATGAGCTTGTCCTATGAAGCAGAAACACTTCAAAATAGTTGCCCGACCTAGACACGTATCTATATCAGACACTTTCGACACTCCAAATTGTATTTTACAACTTTTTACATTGACCTTTTAAATTTTTATACCATTATTATAGATGGAAATGCCATAATAATAATTAATTGATAAATGTTAGCATTTTATCATGTTTACAATGGCTTATGTTAACTTTAAAATTATTCCTCTCTTTTAATTGAAGATTTGTACTTTTTATGTTAACCTTATATTAATTTTATATCTTATATCATAGCCATGTTGTGTCCTATAATTCTTAAAATTTGTTGTATCCCCATGGGGTCTTGTCATATCTGTGCTTCCTAGCTTGTCCCATGGTGTTGCTAATGGGTTTCCGAATTCTTTCTTTCTCACTTTATTTCTTCTTCCCCTCTCTTTCTCTCTCCCTCCCTCCCCCAAACAGATATACAATGAACAAATTGCGGATTTACTCAATCCAACCCAGCGGAACCTTGAGGTAATCATATGCTGCCATCCTTTCTGCTACAATTTTGGTTAAATTGATGTTTTAGTTCTTATTGTTTGCACTCATTTCCAATTCAGCCCCTGTAGTTTTTTTCTTTTCAAATCAGTCCTCATGCTTGCAAAAAATTTCAAAACAGTCGCCACTGTTAACTTCCATTAACTTTCAATTTAGTCCATACTAGACATTATAAAGAGGAAAAAAGCATCTAAAAGAGTACTTACCAGATAAAGTAGTACATACTCTGAAGAAATAAGCACCTATTGGATGTTTTACAGACAAAACGAGCATCTAAATGAGCTCCAATAAGACAAAGAAACACTTAATTTGTTAGCCAACTGACGGTGTTGTAACAGTGTTAGAATGGAAGTTAACAGCAAGGACTATTTTGAAAACTTTAGTGTTGGGACTAGTTTGAAAAGAAAAAAAAAACTATAGGGGCTGAATTGAAATAAGAGTAAACTATAGGGATCAAAACTTTAACTTAACCTAAAATTTGTTATCAGAACATTATTTTCTACTCCTTAATTTTTCAACTGTTGCATGCTTATTATAATTATGGATTGGTCCAAATTATCGCAGATGAAGGATGACTCCAAAAATGCATTGTGTATTGAGAATCTGATAGAGAAATACGTCACTAGCTATGATGATGTGGCACAAATTCTGATTAAGGTAATGAGGCATCAAAGGCATTAGGCATATATTGTTAAAAATGATATCTCTATGCCATTTATATAGGAAGCTAAATGCTTATATTTGTTAACTGATATTTGGCTATGCATTTGTTACATTAATGGATGCAGTTTTTTTTTTTTTTTATCTTGATCAGCTAAATTCATTTAGCTATATATGCCGCAGGGCCTTTCAAGCAGAAAAGTTGGAGCAACGAGATTAAACTCTAATAGCTCTAGATCACATATCATTTTCACTTTCGTTATTGAGTCTTCATGTAAGGTATTGCTAAATTTTATAATTCTACCTTTCATTATTAGTATTTATATATGGAGCCTATTATTTCTTCTAAAATTTATTTTTTTAAATTGCTCTATTAGTTTTTTTGCTACTATAGAATATAGATCCACATGATGAGTCCAACCTTTCCCTGGACCCGCGCATAGCAGGAGTGTTATAGAACCAGGCTACCCTGAGTACTTTTTCTAAATATGATGTTCTTTCAACTGATGCTGCAGGGGACCTCGAAGAATTTTAGTAGTTCAAAAACTAGCAGAATCAACCTTATTGATCTTGCTGGACTGGATGCCGGCGGCCAATGTCTAAGGGAAAGAAGAAATGTAAACAAGTCATTATCTCAGCTTGGGTAAGATGCCATGAGTAAATTACTTCTTACATTATACATCCTACAGCCTGATTGGATGGTTATTTTTGTTCTGTGGGTTCAAACTAGAAAGTATTATATTAATTTTAGCATACTGTGCCAACTGTTGTCACATGCTAGATAATTCGATATGTGTACTACAGTTATGACTTATGAGTTTTTCCTCTCTTTTTTTCCTTTAAAGAATGGTATCCTGCTACTTGTGATCAATTTGCTTCTTTCACTAGTTTAAGTCCATGATCGTGATTTTTGTTTGTAACACTGTTACATTTCCATTGGGTGTAGGCATTTGGTGGACGCTCTGACTAAAGAATATTGGTCTGGAAATGATGAAGACTTTACACACAGAAATTCCCGTTTAGCACGTTTACTACAAGAATCACTTGGTGGAAATGCCAAACTCTCAGTAATCTGTTCCATCTCCCCTGATAACAAGTATTTACCTGGATCAAAGAGCTTAGTGTATTAGCAAACTATTTTATAGTTCTGGAGATTTATATTGCATCTGTTGATTGTAGGAGTAATGATGAAACACTGCACACACTCAGATTTGAACAGCGAGTGAGATACATTAGAAATGAGCCAGTTATCAATGAATTAAAGGAGGCTGACACTGATTTCGGTGATACAATTCGGCACTTGAAGGTACACTCCGGACTTGTTACTGGAAATAGATTTTTGAATGATTAAACAAAACTGATGCAAATCTGTGAATAACAATTTGTACTATTTGGTTCAGGAAGAACTTGTTAGAGCAAAGGCTGATGTTCATAGATCAGTTGGGAGTAAATGCTTCCGAGGACCTAATGTACAGGAAAGCCTTAATCAGTTGAGAGTCAGCTTAAACCGCTCTCTAATCCTACCACACATAAATAATGATACTGATGAAGAGGTAATCGTCAATGAGAATGACATAAGGCAATTACGCCAGCAGATTGATGAGTTGTCTAGTTCATCTGAAGGGAATCCAAAAGACATTTCTGTCAGTGAAGATTGTGTTCAGTTTTATTCTGTCGAGGAAAATTGTGATGCAGGCATGACCAGTAGTGTTGATAATAAAAAAGAGGAAGTATATTATGGAAAAACATTGAGTAAGCCTTGTCATGAGGACATTGTGGCATCAACAGATAACTTTGTATGCACAGCTAAAATCTCAAAGGCAATTAAATCTCCATTAAGAGATAGCATCTCAGTCAGGTCATGCAGTCAATCTCCAATTTTTGATGGGCCACAGTTGTCTGAGTCACCAAAATTCAGCAATACGCAAAGGAAAAGTGTGGCTATTTCATCAGGTTATCTTGGAAGTTGGAACAATGTGTCAGAGAGTTCGAATTTCAGTAAAGATGTGTTAGGAAAATCATTTAAACAGGGTGAGCATACGCAGTCCTCTTTACAGTCGAGCAAGGCTGAGTGCTTGGCAGCAAGCCTTCAGAGGGGATTACAGATAATTGACTGTCACCTGCCGAACTCAGCATTGAACAAATCTTCAACTTCCTTCTCCTTTGAACGTTTAACCTTGACACCATGTCCAGAAATTGACAACGTTGAAACTTCTGATCAAACAACACAACTGAAACCTTCCAGAGATGAAGTAACTGCTACTTTGCTTTGTACATCTTGCCGGACAAAAATATCTAATCAGGATTCCACTGAGGTCCAAGATAGCTTAAAGTCCTGTATTGAAACAGTTGGAAAAGCAGGAAATCCTGATGGACTGACAGATAAAGTTCCAAAAGTATGTTTTAGCTTTATTTTCTCAAAGTTATTTGTGATTTTTTCCCCTTGAAGAACTCATCCATTTTTTCTTCTTCTTAAAGTGTTTGGAAAATGCAATGGCGAGAGACATCACGAGAGAGAAGGAGCTAGAGAATGTTTGTCAGGAGCAAGCGGCTAGAATTGAGCAACTGAATCAATTGGTATTATTCTACCTTCATAAATTGTGTCAGTGGTTTGGATTTTACATTTATTGACAATTTTTGTTCTAGGTGAAGAAATTGAAAGGAGAGAAAGAACTGAATTCCTTCATTGTGCATGGTCAGCGTGAAGATTATAACTCAATGGAAGATAGAGACAAGGTCAAGGTCAATTGTTGTTTTTATATATATATTTTTTTAAAAAGTAAATAAATAAATATGAAGTTTATCCATTTGAAAGTCCTTGAACTTCCCTTTGTCATTTGTTTTTTGTTGCCATTTGCAGCTTCTGATGGGCACCACCTCAGATGGTCATTTACCATATATTATCGAGGGAAATTGTGAAATTAAAGAAGTCCAGGAAGATTTAGCTCAAAGAGACAACAACTCTTTCGATGCTAATGAGAAGGAATCACTTCTTAAGGAAATTCAGAATCTTAGCAAGCTGCAATCAAATAGTGATGCACCAGTTAAAAAGTCTACAGACAGATTTAGATCGTTAATGTCAAGATCCATACAGCTGCAAAAAAGTGGCATGTTTTCTCATAATAGTGGTGGGGAAGAGCTAGAGAATGAAAGACAGAGATGGACAGAAATGGAAAGTGAGTGGATTTGTCTTACAGATGAACTTAGAGTTGATCTTGAGTCATACCGCCAGCGTGCAGAGAGGGTGGAGATGGAACTAGGGTTAGAGAAGAAGTGCACAGCGGAGTTGGATGATGCACTAAACAGGGCAGTTATTGGACATTCTAGAATGGTAGAACACTATGCTGACCTACAAGAAAAATATGACGACTTGGTTGCTGAGCATGATGCGATGATGCGAGGGATAGCAGAGGTGAAGAAGGCAGTAGCAAAAGCCTCAAAAAAAGGTCATGCCCGCTTTGCCAAATCTCTTGCCGCTGAGCTTTCTGCATTGAGGGTGGAGAGAGAAAGGGAATCAAAATTGTTGAAAACAGAGAACCAGAGTTTGAAGATTCAACTTCGAGACACTGCAGAAGCTGTTCAGGCAGCCGGAGAACTACTTGTTAGACTTAGAGAAGCTGAATATGCAGCATCTGTTGCAGAGGTAAAAATCTATCATAAAGGGGTTCTCTAATGCATCAGATTATGAGGGTGTTAATTTTGGTGCATTAACTTTTGCTGAAAACAACTTTTGGGACAAAATTTATTAAATTGGGGCGGTAGGTTGACTCACCAATTACCAAATAAACAGAATGAACAAGGAAAGACAGAATAAGCAGTAAAGAATACAAATGACCTATACTTGTCTTGCCACAATTTGGTAAAAGGGAAAAAGCAGCAGTGAATATTCTTATGGAGACTTATGGGGTCTTGTCTCTATTCGGCAGGGAATAACTGTAGTTGAAAAGATTCAGCATATTTCTGATTCATTTCTTGTTTATTATATTTCTTATGTTATGCAGGAGAACTTTGCAAACGTGCAAGAGGACAATGAAAAGCTAAAAATGCAAATGGAGAAGCTGAAAGGAAAACACAAAACGGAGATTTTTACCATGAAGCAGTACCTTACAGAGAGCAAATTACCAATGTCTGCACTTCAACCACTGTATCGAGAGGATTCTGATGTGGTACAAAACAATGCAACTTCTTATACGTATGATGATCAGGCATGGAGGGCAGAATTTGGAGCAATTTACCAAGAACATTATTACTGATTCATCTGATATTGGTATGGTTGGCAATTGATCATTTTGGCAGCAGAGGCTGCACATAAGATCAAACTTCAACCAATTTATTTGTAATCAGATCCTACTTGGATCAAAAGGCTTCTTGCCAGGCCATTTATATTCTTTGTATTCCTAGAAATTCTGTTTTTCCCCATGATGTGTCCAACCCTTGGTTTATGTAACTTCAATTCTTTTGCTCGCTTGAACTGATGATGATAGGTAGTAAGTATAGTATTTAATACAATTGCAAACTTAAAAGGTAATATTTGTCATTCAATATTTTTTATTTTTGAATCATTAACGAGTGTTCTTAACACTAAATTATGGTTGCATTGGCCGTATTTTTTCTCTATTGTTTGCAATGAAAATAAACATAACGTAATCACAAATGCGACTACAATTGCTATTTAAAACCTTCCTTTAGATTGAAAGTTGTTGGTCAATCTGTCATTCTACTTTCTCTCTTTACTTCCTTTCACTTCTCATTGATCTTAACTTCTATTTATATCCAGCAAACCATTAATTGTTTTTCGTTGTTTTGGTTTCAATAGTTGATTATATGTATAATCGATAAAAATATAATCAAATTTATGTTTGGTTGTGTTTATTGAAAAAGAAATTCAAAATAATCTATTTCATTTGATTTGTTTAAAAATTACTTTTATATAGTAAATTGCAAAAAAATATATAGATCATATACTCATCAATGACATCTTCTATGAGAAAAGTTGCTTCTCTCACTTGTTTCACCCATGTTTTGATTACCTCAGTGTTGTTGCTTCTTCTATTTGTGTAAATGTTGAAGAGGGAATCAAAACATAATTTTATGGGAATCAAAAACATAATTTTCTATGAGAAAAACAACTTCTCTAAGCCTGTTACACAAATGCTTCTCTCAGCTGTTTCACCCCATGTAATGTTGAAGTCTTTAACACATTGTGTCTTATTTTGGCCTCCTACTGTTTGACTGTATGAGTCACACCGCATTGCATGGAATTTAAAATCTTTTGTCCAATACTTATTAATCGTGGGTGACCTATTCCATTTGTTTTGCCGTTTTGGGATATTTTGTGTAATACCCACTACATGGCCATTTTATTATTTGTTTCTGTTGGTTCTGAATGAGTAGAATTTTGCATCATTTAATTCTGAGTTTGTTCACAAGAACAATATTGAAGGAGGAAAAGAAATGAAGGGTTATGTTTGTAAAGAATTTCATCTTTCAACCTTTCTTTTGTTACTCTTAAGTGAAGGTGGAAAGAAGATAGTGTACCATCATTTTAATTTTTGAATTTATATAATAATTTCCTGATAGGTAACTAGATAATTGCATTTTTAGCAAGTCGAAATCCTTTATTTAATGATAGGTTATATTCATGTATCTAAGTTGTCATTAAAAGGTTGGTAGAAGATTATCCTTGAGAAATTCTAACTTTTGAGTATAATAGTAAGTCAATTTTTCTAGTCTTGATCAGGATGGTTTTGATGTGTATGTTTCAGTTGCTGGATTGGTAAAGAAGAAAGGCTTTAAAGTATTTTTTTGTAGAAGCAGAGTCTTATGCGAAGGTACATAAGAATCAGAGAGTTTTTCCCCTAATTCACTTTGTGTACTTGCTCATATTTGCATATGTTTCTTATTTTTAACTAATAAACATTCTTGTCTTTTGCCTCACCTGACATTTGCAGTTTTTGTCTGGTGGAGTTCATAGTTTGCTTGTATGCATCTTGAAAAGACTTAGTAAAGGATGATGGTATAAAATCTTTAACAATAACATGTTACATTTGTTTTATAATGATTTTCCACTGATATTGTGATTACTCTTATATTTGTAGTGATTAATGCTGGGTGGCTAGATGTTGCACTGGTCTTGCTCTAAGTTTTCTAGGTATTAAATAGACTATTATCTTTCTTTTTCATTGATGAATTACCCTTTCTTTGAAGCTTGTCTCACCTTATTGGCTTCATCACCAATAAGAAAGAAGGATAGTATAGAAACGAAGGAATGTTGGAATGTATGAATATTATTCCTTGAATTATTGTGTACAAAGAAGGTTATAATATATAGACAAAAGAGATTTAAATGCTACCCTAAAAATAAGGATGAAAATCTGCCATAATAATGAAAAGAATAAGAACCTAATCTGTCTAATTATAACTGATGATATCAATCATAAATCCAAGATATTATATGATATTACAACACTCCCCCTCAAGCTGGTGAATGGATATTTATCATTCTCAAGTAAGACCACGAAACCACTCTGTGGGAAGTCCCTTGGTGAAGACATCTGCTAATTGGAACTCTAAGGGCACGTACTTGATAACTCTTAGAAATGACAGTTATTTACTCTTTCTTAGCTTGAGTTTTTGTAATCTTTAAGTATTTTATGTGGATGTTTTAGGTGTTTTAAGTTAGTTTAGTATAATATGTGTCTTTTTATAAATTTCGTTTAATTTTCTGTTTTTGAGTGTCTAGGAATATGTTTAATGTGTTTCTTGAGTTTTGTTAGGTTTTTATTGAAGTTTAGACAAGCTGCTGGAAATGCTTTGGGCACGCTGCAACATCTGGGTGCGAATTGCTAACAAGCCGCTGGAAAATGCTTTGGTCATGCTGCAGCATATGGACATGAATTCCTTATCAGAAAAGGACAAAAGCTGAACACCAATTTCTCTCTCCTGACAGGCTGTACTAAAAGTTGAGGACGTGACTTTATTGGTTCTTTAGGATTTTGTGTTGGTACATTTGAGGAAATGGGCTCAAACCTTTATTTTAATGTACTACTTTGATGACCCAAAAGTAAGAAAGAGAAAAGGGGCCCTTTTAGAATCCTAAAAGAGGACACACTTCATTTCTAATTCTTGGACAACAGCTGTAGGACGCATAGCAGCAGCCAAGGGTCATCTTCTTCCTCTCCATTGTTCCATTTTCGTGCTCCCTTTGTAATGGCTTTCTTCTCATTTTTACATTTTGCGTTTGTAAGCTCAACATGAGCTAAATCCCTTAAGCTTTAGGTATGTTATTGTAATGAATGCTTAGTTATTTTTATGCAATGATATGTTCTGCATTTTCCTTTATTATATGTTGAATGTTGTTTAGTTAAGAGTGACCAACTTAATTAAATATCTAGCTTGCTTGGTTTGGGAAAATTAAGTAAGTGGAAAGTGATAAAGGATAGGGATTAAATCATTAATTGGAAAATTAAATGGTGTTGAATAGACTAGGAATTGTTATTCAAGTCCCTAAACTAGTTGGAATATGCTTATTAAGAGGATAGTGTGATTAATCTGAATCTAGGAATAGAAGGCAGTTAATGAACCTAATCCTTAAGTGTTGGAAAACACACTTTAACTTCCTGGAGTTAAATGCGGGAGCATACGCAGAGCATAATCTAAGCTAAGCAGGATTTATGAAAGAACATACCTAGAGCTGTTTTCTCTATATTTGACAACACTCTCTTTTTCTGTTTATTTGCCCAGCTCAAGTTTTATTTCAGAAATTCATTTACTTTCACTTGCGCACACACAACAATTTTTGGTTACCTACTCTAACTCCTAGAACATATAATCTGAACTGGAATTTGCTACAGCATTACAATCCCTGTGGGAACGATATCTGACTTACTTTCTATATTACTTGATGCGATTGTGTATACTTGCACAAGCTTATAGACATCTGTTTTTAAGGCAACAAGTTTTTGGCGCCGTTGCCGGGGATTGTTAATGGTGTTAAAATTCTGTTTTTAGATTATTAGTTTTGTAGTTAGATTTTCTAATATTCAGGGTGACTTGTTGTAGCACAGGGTACATAAACTATATGCACAAGTTTTTGACACCTGAATACAGACTAGCTTCTGCTGCAACACTATCTGCTGCAAGCTCTGTAATGGCTGAAGAAGAGCAACATGATAGTATGGATCTGGCCAACAATAGGGACAATGCAATCAGAGAGTATGCTGTGTTTGACGCTGAATCTATGAACACTAGAATTGTGAGGACTCCAATCATTGCACTATAGTTTGAGTTTAAACCAGTGATGTTCCAAATGCTGCAATCAATGGGACAATTTAATGGTGCTGCAACAGAGGATCCTCACTTGCACTTGAAGCAATTTCTAAATGTGGCAAGCAACTTCAAGATTCCAAGCATCACGGATGATGAATTCAGACTGAGATTGTTACCATTTTCCTTCGGAGGCAAGGCAAAGAATTGGTTGAATACTCTAGAGCCAAACTCAATTGACTCATGGAGCAAATTGGCTGAGAAATTTCTTGTTAAGTTCTTCCCTCCAACCATGAATACAAAGATGAGAAATGAGATCATGGCTTTCAGGAAACATGATGATGAGACATTTTTTGAAGCTTGGGAGAGATTTAAGGAATTATTGAAGAAGTGTCCTCATCATGGCATCCCATATTGTATTCAGATAGAGCACTTCTACAGTGGTATCTCACCTAGCTCAAGGATGATGTTGGATGCCTCAGCTGGAGGCAGTTTTCTCACTAAATCTTACAATGAAGCCCATGCTCTGATAGAGGAAATTGCTGCTAATAGTTATCAGTGGCCAACAACTAGACTTGCTTCTGGCAAGGTCAATGCTGTACCAGGAGCTTATGAAGTGAGTGAAATATCTGCACTTTCAGCTCAGTTACTTGCCTTAACCAATATGGTAAAGGGAATGACTATGGGAAACCAAGGAAACTTTGTAGCTCCACCTATCAGGATTGAAGAAATGGTGCATGAGCAGATTTACATGGCAGATTCTATCTCTTGTGTATACTGTGGTGGAGAACACCTTTTTGAGAACTGTTTTGCAAATCCTGCCTCAGTTAACTATGTAGGGAACAACAACAATAGAGGAAACAATTCATATGGTAATACATACAATGAAGGGTGGCAACCATCACAACATCCTAATCTGAAAAACTCCAACTACAGTAACACTCTAAATCCACCCCTAGATACAATCAGCAGCAGCAACCACAAGTACAACAGAAAGCTCTAGAACCATCTCTAGAATATGTGTTAAAGGCATTTATGACAGAAACCAAGGTTGGGATAAGAAATCTGGAAACTCAAGTGGGACAGCTAGCTAGTGCCCTCAACTCAAAGCAAATTGGTTCATTACCTGATAGTACAGAAGATCCTAAAGCCTCTAGCTCTGGAGGAGGAAATGAACAGTGCAAGATGATTCACTTGAGGAGTGGTAAAGATGTGGAAGTTGCTGAACTAAAGAATAAACCAGAGGTGAAAAAGTCAGAGCCTGAAAAGAAGGTAGTAGCTGAAGATGCTGCAACAAAACAACCTGCAGTTACTGAGAAAACACCCAATGCTGCAGCATCTCCTACTATACACAAACTGATTCCTGAAAGACCTCCTCCACCCTTTCCTCAGAGATTGAAGAAGGTCACATTCAATGTTTTTAATGCCCTCAAGTACCCAGATGAAGGCATGGAAGAATGCTCTTTCATACAATCATTTGATGAGCTGGTGCAGCAGCACTTCCTGAAGAATCAGTCTGATTATGGCAATGCTGCAGAGTAGGAGCTGATTACTTCTCTAATGAGGAAGGGGTGGAATTCTTGGACAGCAAGGCAGCTCAACATGTGTGGTCTAGAAAGTATGAATTGTTGGAGCCAACAATAATCAAGAAAAGGTTGCTGCACAAAGAGAGGAAGAAGGTGAAAATGAAGAAGAAGATGAAGCCCAAGTCACTAGAGCAACACCAACCAAGGTGTCACCACCAAAAGTGGGGGCACCAGGAGGAGCAACCGCATCAAACCACCAATGGCTTGAAACAGAGCCTTCAAGCCGCAGCATCCCAAATCAGGATGCATTTCTAAACCCTCCACCTCATTACCATAACCCATGCTTTTAACTTTTCTGCAAGTAGTGGTCATTAGGACCTTTTCGGTTTAACTGTTTGTAGGGCCATTAGGGCCATAGTTGTTTTAAATTTCTACTTAATGGATGGTTGTGCATGTGCCCCACCCCTGTTTTGATTCCATATGATTAATGATTAAATGGAAGTGGCCTCTGGCCTTTTTGCTGTGTTGAAAATAAGATTCTTTGAATAAAACACTTGCTGACTAACTTAATGCTCTAGCTTGACTGTGCACCATTACCTTTGTTGCACCATTGTCTAAGCTAGAAGACACATGTCCTGTAGCATGAACATATAAATGTGAGCCCGAGTGACAAAATTACACTGTTCATATAAACACACTCATGCATTTTCTGTAAGGCTTGCTTTGTTTCTGTTTGATCTGAACACACATGATTGCACACACTTTATACTTGAGGCATTTTCTTATTTTGTTTTTATTTTTAGCTAGTGCCTAAACAGCCAACCCTCTCAATCTATATGTCCTTAGTGTTACCCCTTTGAGCCTTAGCCCTTTATTGAGAAAACTAGCACATTACAAGCCCTTAACTGAAAAAACAAAGAATATCTGAATAGGTGGAGCTTAAGGATGCTTTTTGTAGCTATGTTCTGAGATAAGTTTGGGGGTGGCTTGAGGACAAACACCAATTTAAGTTTAGGGGTGCTATGCTGCAACACTTATGCAGCTGTAAGGCTTTACAAATAAAATGGGGGAAAGCAGCAAAGAAGAAAGGAACTCTCAAATGTAAAAAAAAAAAAAAATGAAGTTGCAAAATTCCCCTATTTTATATATGTTTTGTAAAAAAAAAAAAACAAGAAAATTGAGAACAAAGAACAAAGAAAAATATGAAAGTTAACAACAATCTATTCTTTGTTCACAACAAAAACAATAAACTGGGATCTTAGTGAGGAAAGGAAGAAACAAATGTGTGGATCGTAGGAACAATGGGGATTGTGAGTTGAATTGAAAAGCATTCTTTTGCTCTACCTTGAGATTAGCTACTTACCCAAATTTCTTAATCCCACCTGTCCTAAGCCCTGTTACAACCATAAAAGACCTCTTGTTGTGTGTAACTCTGATGTTTTCATTGTGATAGAATCTTATCAAGTTTAGATCAGAGATGCATGTTTGTGGTGAGAGTGAAATTCTGATGAGAGGGTGAGAAGAGTGAGCTTGCTGCAGCATATGTTAATATGACTTTAGACTAGTTTTGTAATAATTGTTGATTTGTGCAGGATAGAAAGAGTATTTTATTAGGAATGCAAGTGTGGAATTCTGAGTCTTAAAAAGGAATGAAAAATTTGGGTGATCCAGGCATGCCTTTCATTAAATAGAATTCTTCTGTTTTCCTGTGTTTCTTCTGCATTACTTGAGGACAAGCAATGATTCAAGTTTGGGGGTGTGATAACTTTTAGAAATGACAGTTATTTACTCTTTCTTAGCTTGAGTTTTTGTAATCTTTAAGTATTTTATGTGGATGTTTATGTGTTTTAAGTTAGTTTAGTATAATATGTGTCTTTTTATAAATTTCGTTTAATTTTCTGTTTTTGAGTGTCTAGGAATATGTTTAATGTATTTCTTGAGTTTTGTTAGGTTCTTGTTGAAGTTTAGACAAGCTGTTGGAAATACTCTGGGCACGCTGCAACATCTGGATGGGAACTGCTGACAAGCCGCTGGAAAATGTTTTGGTCATGCTGTAGCATATGGACGTGAATTCCTTATCAGAAAAAGACAAAAGCTGAACACCAATTTCTCTCTCCTGACAGGCTGTACTAAAAGTTGAGGACGTGACTTTATTGGTTCTTTAGGGTTTTGTGGTGGTACATTTGAGGAAATGGGCTCAAACCTTTATTTTAATATACTACTTTGATGGCCCAAAAGTAAGAAAGAGAAAAGGTGCCCTTTTTGAACCCTAAAAGAGGACACACTTCATTTCTAATTCTTGGACAGCAGCTGTAGGACGCATAGCAGCAGCCAAGGGTCATCTTCTTCCCCTCCATTGTTCCATTTTCGTGCTCCCTTTGTAATGGCTTTCTTCTCATTTTTACATTTTGCATTTGTAAGCTCAACATGAGCTAAACCCCTTAAGCTTTAGGTATGTTATTGTAATGAATGCTTAGTTGTTTTTATGCAATGATATGTTCTGCATTTTCCTTTATTATATGTTGAATGTTGTTTAGTTAAGAGTGGCCAACTTAATTAAATATCTAGCTTGCTTGGTTTGGAAAAATTAAGTAAGTGGAAAGTGATAAAGGATAGGGATTAAATCATTAATTCGAAAATTAAATGGTGTTGAATAGACTAGGAATAGTTATTCAAGTCCCTAAACTAGTTGGAACATGCTTATTAAGAGGATGGTGTCATTAATCTGAATCTAGGAATAGAAGGCAGTTAATGAACCTAATCCTTAAGTGTTGGAAAACACACTTTAATTTCCTGGAGTTAAATGCTGGAGCATACGCAGAGCATAATCTAAGCTAAGCAGGATTTATGAAGAGCATACCTAGAGCTATTTGCTCTATATTTGACAACACTCTCTTTTTCTGTTTATTTGCCCAGCTTAAGTTTTATTTCAGAAATTCATTTACTTTCACTTGAACACACACAACAAATTTCGGTTACCTATTCTAACTCCTAGAACATATAATCTGAACTGGAATTTGCTATAGCATTACAATCCCTGTGGGAACGATATCTGACTTACTTTCTATATTACTTGATGCGATTGTGTATACTTGCACAAGCTTAAAGTCATTTGTTTTTAAGGCAACAGTACTCAGCAGCTATAAGACAATCATCCAACTTTTCCTTGATAAAGTGTCTATCTATCTCTATGTGTTTAGTCTTATCATGCTGGACTGGGTTGTGAGCAATACTAATGGCAGACTTGTTGTCACAAAGTAATCTCATAGGAGCTTCATACTTTATTCTGAGATCATCCAGTATGATTCTCATCCATAATGATTCACATATCCCTTGGGCCAAAGCTCGAAATTCTGCTTCGGCACTAGATCTTGCAACGACATTTTGCTTCTTACTTCTCCAAGTCACTAAATTTCCTCCCAAAAACATGCAGTACCCTGAGGTGGATTGCCTGTCTACAATCGACCCTGCATAATCTGCATCTGTTTAGGTTTCTATGGACAAACTTTCCCCTTTCTTGAATAATAATCCTCTTCCTGGGCTTGACTTCAAATACTGGAGGATTCTATTTACTGCTTGCATATGTCTCTCATGTGGATCATACATGAACTGGCTAACCACACTGATAGCATAGGCTATGTCCGGCCTTGTGTGGGATAAATATATCAGTTTCCCCACTAGTCTCTGATATTGTGCCTTGTCCACCCTTGGGCTCTTCTCATTGTTTACAATCATGTGATTCTGTTCAATAGGTGCCCCTGTGGTTTTGCAACCCAGCTTACCTGTCTCTTTAAGGAGATCCAGGACATATTTCCTTTGGGAAATAAAGATGCCTTATTTGGAGTAGGCAACCTCTATCCCAAGGAAGTACTTCAGCTTCCCTAGGTGTTTCATTTCGAACTGTGCAGCTAGTTTGTCTCTCAGAACCCGTTTCTTAACCTCATCATCACCGGCAATGATCATGTCATCAACATAAACCAACAAAAGTGTGAGCTTGCCGTCTGGGAATGTTTAACAAAGAGGGTATGATCTCCTTGGCTCTGTCTATAACCTAAGGATATCATAGCATTGGTGAACCTTCAGAACCAAGCCCGAGGAGACTGCTTGAGCCCATATAAGACCTTTCTCAATTTGCACACCTTAATCCCTCCACCAGTAGGGTCATACCCTGGTGGAATATCCATATATACCTCCTCTTCCAAGTGCCCATGAAGAAATGCATTTTAACATCAAATTGGTGCAAGTCCCAAGGAGAGAATAATCCTGACAGTGTTCATCTTTCCTACCGGGGCAAACGTTTCCTCATAATCTATCCCATATGTCTGAGTATACCCTTTTGCAACCAGTCTTGCCTTATACCGATCCAATGTCCCATCAGACCGATATTTCACTGTATAGGCCCATCTGCATCCGACTATCCTCTTATCCTTCGGCTTCTCAACAATCTCCCAAGTCTGATTTTTCTCCAAAGCATTCATCTCTTCATGCATGGCTTGAACCCAGTTCTCATCCTTTAAAGCTTCTTGTACTGAAGTAGCAACTATGATAGAGTCAATTGCTGAAATAAACCTCTGGTGCTGTACTAAAAGGTGTTTAGTGGACACAAATTCTGATATAGGATATTTGGCACAGGCTCTCTTCCCTTTTCTCAAAGCAATTGGTAAGTCATCAAGGTTAGGTTCATAATTATTATTTAAAGGACTATTCAAAGGCCCAGGGTTTGGGATATCTAACTCCGATTTAGACAGTTGAGGTTGCTGTTAGACCAGGTCGGGTTTTTTTTCTCATCTCTGAAGCTAAATTCGATATCGTCTCATATCATCATCTGCATTTGATACTGATTCTGTATTTTACTCAAAAAACAGTACCGGAAGGTGATGCCACCTCTTTCACGAGAGGAAAACCAGATGACTCAAGAGGTTCAACCATAAGAGGAGATGACTCAAGATTTTCGGCCATATAAGGAACAACTGACGACTCAGCTTCTAAACCACTCTCCCCCTGAAGCTAAGTTCTGGGGTAAAACGACTCGGTTTCATGAAAAGTAACATCCATGGAGACATAGACACGATGAGTTTGGGGATGATAACATTTGTACCCTTTTTTGTCGGGAGCATATCCTATGAAGATATATTTAACAGCCCGAGGATCCAACTTACCATGATGCTGCCTATGAATGTGCACAAAGGCAGTACAACCAAAAACACGACACGAGAGACTAGTCATGGTGGGAGCGGAAGGAAAGAAAGACGTCATGTGTTGAACGGGACTAAAACCATCCAAGACACGAGAAGGTAACCTGTTTATTAAATATGCAGCGGTTAAGACAGCTTCCCCCTAGTAAGATTTTGGTACAGCCATTTCAAAGAGAAGGGCTCTGGCCATTTCAAGAAGATGACGGTTCTTTCTTTCAGCAACCCTATTTTGTTGTGGGGTATCCACACATGTTAACTCATGCAACACACCATGGTCTTTAAGAAATCTGGAAAAAGTCTGATTAACATATTCTTTTCCATTATCAAAACATAACCGTTTAATTGATCACCCAAACTGAGTCTTAATCATGCGATGAAAATTCAAGAATATTTGAAAAAGTTCAGATTTATCTTTCATGAGAAATATCCATGTGACTTGAGTGCAATCATCAATAAAGGACACAAACCATTTTGCACCAGATAAATTAGAAGTAGAGGAAGGTCCCCACACATCAGAGTGAATAAGCTCAAATGGTTGAATACTTTTCTTATTACTAGGAAGAAAAGTTGTGCGATGGTGTTTCGCAAAATGACAAACATCACAATGAAAAAACCCGACTGATCTCTTTTTAAACAAATGAGGAAACAGAGACCTAAGAATACTGAAAGGAGGATGACCAAGACGTCTATGTTGAAGCCATACCTCAGAGATAGCAGAGTCGGAACTAGTCTGATGACAAGAAGTGGATATCTTTTGTGTGGTACTATCTCGAGTTCCATGTAGACAATATAACCCGCCCTGCTCCTTAGCAACCCCAATCGTCTTCCCCGTGGCAATATCCTGAAAAACACAAAGGTTACGGTGCAATTTAAATCTCGAGTAAGTTTGTGTATAGAGATGAGATTATTTGGAAGGTAAATGTTACCACAACCAGAAATAGACATGGGCACCACTAGCAACAGTAATGTGATGTTTATCAGGTAAATGAGAGTAAGATAAAAAATATGAGGGGTAAGGGGTCATATGATCAGTAGCACCAGAGTCAATAATCCAGAGATCCTCAGACATAGTACTCGAAACATTAAAGGACGATAAACTAGATATCTTACCAGTCATGGTTAGAGAACAAGTACAAAAAAGCTTACTCAGAGAATCGAAGAGAGGTTACATGGTAGTCGGTCTCGACTTTACGAAGCACTGGAACAAGGGAGGACTCGGTGGTCTCGGATTCAGGTATTCTGGATTACTAAACAAAAAGTGATTTCCTGTCCTTGAAACAACTCAAAGATGAGAATAGTGACAACAACAGCGAGAAAATCCGCAATAAGGCAGCTAGGGATTTTGTGCTGAAGCAAGACCCCCAAGATCGGGAGTTCTTGATACCATATAGAAACGAAGGAATGTTGGAATGTATGAATATTATTCCTTGAATTATTGCGTACAGAGAATGTTACAATATATAGACAAAAGAGATTTAAATGCTACCCTAAAAATAAAGATGAAAATTTGCCCTAATAATGAAAAGAATAAGAACCTAAGGTAGCGTTTGGTATTTGGAATGTTTTATTCCCTGGCAAACTACATTCCTGGGAATGTGATTCCCGGGAATAAAGTTTTCCCACATTCACACATGGAAATAGAGTTTTCCCAAGTTTATAACTATCATTCATTAATTTTATTCCCGGGAATCTTTTATACCTGGGAATAAATTTTTAAAACTTGTAACAAACATGGGAAAACTTTATTCTTATGCCAATATTCCCAGGAATACTTTTTAAAAACTTGTACCAAACACTACCTAATCTATCTAATTATAACTGATGATATCAATCATAAATCCAAGATATTATACGATATTACAACAGATAGTGATAGATACTGGTATTACTATTAACTATGAAAAATGTTAGGAAATCCAAGGAGCAAAGCTTTAATTTCAGTGATAGGATACAGAAAATGTTGAGACAAAGTAACAATAGAAGAAGAAAGAAGAAAATTCAGAGAAGCAAGATGCTATCTCTGCCCAATTGCCTGAGCCACCCCACATTACACGAAACATATGACCGAATCAACTTGCCCCCTCCTTATTTGTTCTATCCATTAACTGCCTGTTCATTTGTGGTAGCCCCCTTAGGGAAATGTTCATTGCTAATTGCTGCCCTCTTTATTCTCTCCACTCCCACTAGCTGTAAATGCTCCTTACAATCCCTCTTCACCCGCTCTACTGCCACTTCCTGCTTCTTTATTTTCCATAACCATCTTAGGTAAATTCCTCTTGTTACCTTTTTCTTCTTACCCTTTCTGCTATTCACATGTTTAATTTTAGGTCTTTCAATTCTCCGAAACTCATCCTCAAGGTGAAGGAAACCTACACTTGCATCCCATTGCTTAATGCATGATAACTAGGTTATGCTTGAAACATAGGAACATCCACTGTTGTCCTATGGACATGCATATATTCCCAAGAAATAACAATTTTTCCATTGCCACATGCAGGTTGCTTGTCAGCAATCCTGCATTAAACTGGTATATTCTTGGTGAGGCATTCAACATCATCATCAATCATAGAAAAGTCAATAGAAATTGTCAGCCCTGTCAATTCTAACTCTTCTTGGAGATCCATTTGAGCAGGTGCAGGTGATGAATACCAGCAAATATGAGGCCAGCATTGGAAATATTCTATAACCTTGTCCTTGATTCCTTGTCATTTGCACGTTGTTGAAGGAGCAATTCTTGTGTCCTTGCAGCCAAAATCAACAGATGAACAATGCGGAAGTCAGAATGTCATAGTTTTCTGACCATACTGAGTCAGAAGTTGAAGGTGTTCTTTGTTAGATGTTGGGAGATTTTCGTCTCCCTGGCATCGAAGGCTGTGTTGTACCCAACAAAATAAAGTGTCATTGGGCTCTGGCTGAGAATTCTTCATAGTGATGGTGTGATGCAGAACCTAACTTTCCATCCATAGCCATTGGCAAACTAAAACGTCCTCAACAGTTCCCAGCAGAATGCGGACCAAGACATCACTCTCATCCTTGGTTCCCACAGTACCTTCCAACACTGTACAGCCATCCATGTGGGTAGTTGCCCGTAAAGTACAACACCTCCAATTGTTGCATCCTCTCCTCCCTTTGCACTGCTGCAAGAACAACAAGCTCTCCATTTCTGTTATAGTTTCCATGCTTGCTTCCTTTTCCTTTGGGATCCACTGCTCGTTCCGAATGGCTACTGCGATCTGCTCCATCATTGATTGCAGCATCTCTTCAGATATCTGAAGTCTGAACAATAGTTTCCTAGATTATTCTAGGAATTCTCATGACAATATGATTATAGGACAAGGGAGCTAAAGTATATTTGACTGCCATATGACTCTATATTAGTTACTAGTAGATAGGTACCATTTGATATAATCTTTCTTCCCTACTGTGGTCACGAGAGGAAAGAGTAACAATATTGGTGGAAATTCTGGTGCACGATGGCTGAAGCCAGAAAGTCACTAAGATTAAGTTCTTGTATAGATTGGCTTGAGTTTCTGCATGAGGCTGGTGATGTGTTCCACTTCATATTCATAAAGAAAATGGACGGAACAATGATATTACCCAGTTGAATGGTGTATTTGATTTGATGAGTTCCACTTCATCTTCTTCCCAATCAATCTATAACAACGAGGGTCGTAGCAGCTGTAGTACTCTGCAAAATGCCAAAATCAGAGAAGCAGCTTTTGGAAATTTACATAATTGTCTCCCATTTTTAGTAATCCCTCTCTCTTAAAGAAGCTATTGGAACTTCACTAGTCTACTTTCGCGTTCATAGTGAATTATTATGTAGCGGTTGGTAGATGTATTAGAACGTAACAGAATATAACATATGGTTTCTCTTCTGTATGTGGCATATTTTATAAATAGAACAGAACATGAGTTGAAAAGTGGGAGACAATTTGACTCCACAAAAAGGGTGGAACTAGTGAGAACAGAACACTCCATTCCATTATGTTTTATCGGTGCAACAAATGTTTCCTTAGTTTGAATTTTGCTGCTATGTTTGATGTGGTTGTTTCACTTGTTTGTTGGTGATTTTTGGATTTGGAATGCAACTACGTTCAGATTGGTTATGAAACTTTCCGGAAAAGATATAATATTGTCTATTATTATATGCTAGCAAAGAACTTCTGAAATTAATGAATATGATATCAGCTTACTGTTCTAAGCTCAATAATCTGATGAACACATAGCAATTATAGGTTAATTCCAGTATAGCCTCTCTCAAAACGCCCCCCATCTTTCTGGCCTTATTCAGATAGCAAGCTCAAATAGATAAACAATGTTTTTTGTTTTTTTAATTTATACAAGTTTGGAAGTTTTATGAATGTTAATAATTAAGAGATACCAAGTATAACTGTTAAGCGATAATCTTCTTCTAAAATGAGTCTGTGCACAAAGTGAGTAAGAGTTCAGTGAATTTATAATTTAATCATTATGAATTGATATTATTGTGCTTTTGATTAAATCAATGTGAACTCACTTTTATTTTTGGAGTTTATACACAAGCTCATTTAGAGGAACTGTTTTCAATTGTGTAGATGGTAAAAACTGTCTTTTCACTTGAGTGTCTTGTGAAGATGACCATATACATGTCATTGAACACTGTACATTCTAAATCTAGAGGGTTTAAAAATAGAGTAATTGAAATATATTAAATCAATTGCTTTCTTTTTTAAAAATTTAATGTTAATTTGAATAATTAATTATGAATTTGCATAGATACACTAGTTGCTGGTGTTATTTTTATTGAACATAAAAAAAATACTCCAAATTTCTCACATAATAATGCTATAGGTTTGCTCTTTGATCTGCTCCTACCTGAACTCCTCGAACTCAGCTTGCACCAGTGCTGCTCTGAGAGCACTTGCTTTACACCATCATGCTATCCTCGCCACCGTAGGAGGATGCTTTTGCAGTGGTGGCCATTGCCAATAGGTCGTACTCGATATGAAAGACCTTCTTGTTGTCAACTTTTACGGTTTTGTCCTTGTCTATCTCGTGATTGTTAGAATTATAAATTCTTTCTTTTGGAGTGATAAATACATAAAAAAAAAAAATTAGAATTTTTGAATCGACTCTCTAAAATATCCAAACAAGACATTTTATCATGAAGGATTTTGAATTCTTCTTAAAAAAACATTCCTCTCTTAAAATCATGCATCTAAATACACTACTTAGCTGAAAAATCCAATTGCTTCTTAACTATCTCCTACCTTATCACATGGTCATTGATTCTTATCTAAATACCATTCATAAACTGTTATACCCTGGAGAGGAGAGCCATATAATGCATTTTGTATAGTTTTGTTACCTGGAATCTGGATCTTGGTGTGTTATCACCTAGATTAGCGGAACTAATATAGCCGTTTAAACTAGCCGTTGGGCTTAGCCGAATTGGAAGCTAGTTAAGTATGTTATACTGGCAGCTGATTGGAAAAATGATTCCTTGGTTAAAAAGGTTGAATAAGTGATATGGGCCAAAGGGGAATATTCCGAGTAATCCATCTATGTTCAAAGTGGTGATGATAGCCAAAGAAGCGAGATAAGAGCATCGATCTTTTTAGCCGTTGCACGTGCTAACAGCTTTCCTAAATAAGTGGGGAACGATTTCTGGCACAGAAACAAAGAGAGACTCTACTCTCTAACTCTCACAATGAGAAACTCAATATATCATAAACTTCAAGATGAAAATACAAGGATACAGATTGCCCTATTTATACTAATCGTAGAGGCCTTCATATAATGGAATACAACTTGCAAAATGGAAGTTTGTCAAATTTTATGGTTGGGTAATTAATGACTAGGTGGTTTAAGGTCAACAATGGTGGCAACAATGGTGGCTTGGTTCACATGAATGGTTGGAAGGGTTGTTGAAGGGTTTCTTCCCGTATCATTATCCCCGGGTTTGAGAGAACTCTCCATCGAGTTAAGCTCTTGCTTCATCCATGCTCTTTTGTACTCATCTGGTAAGTTGGTTTATTCGAAATGTTTATTTGAAGGTGAAAATCCGTGGTGTGTTGAATACCCTGCATTGATGGTAGTCCATGTGGAGTTCCTATTGGTATGACAACTGTAAATTCAGGAATCATTTGTTCAATTGCCTCTGGAAGAAAATTTTCCTATGTTGTCTGCTTGACTTGTTTGATGGCCATTAAAAACAACAATGATTTATATTCTTTCTTGTTAAATTCACTGGCCAGTAATTGTGTTAATTTGAATTTTACCCCATCTTTTACAAAGGAGTAAGTGTTTGGGTAACCGTCATATAAAGCACGATGATCATATTGCCAAGGTCTTCCAAGAAGGATGTGACAGGCATTCATAGGAATGACATCACACCATATATGGTTTTGGTATTTTGGACCAATGGAAAAGGTCACAAGGCAATGCTTAGTAACTTTTACTTCACTATCCTTGTTGAGCCACTGTAATTGGTATGGATGTGGATGATTTTGTGTAGGCAGCTCCATTTTCTCCACCATGTAGTTTGACACCACATTTTCACAGCTTCCACTGTCATTGATAACATCACAAACCTTTTCATGTATGATACAACGGGTGTGAAAAATATTGTGCCTCAACCATGGTTCCCCTTTTGATACTGTTGTGTATGGGCTTTGCCTCACTACCAGCAATTCATCTTGTTCAACAAGAGTTAATTCTTCATCATGCACTGACTCTTCTTCATCAAACATTGGGCCTTTATCTTCTTCTGTTTCTTCTTCAGGCTCTTTTTGAATTTCTTTCTCCTTAATGATTGTTATTGTTCTTCGATTTGGACAGTCAGAGGCTGTGTGTCCAAAACCTTGGCACTTGAAGCATTTAGGTGCTTTGAGGTTGGTTTCTCTGGTGGATTTATATGGGGGCCTGTTTGAAGAGATGGATTGGTGGGTTTGTGTTTGGGTGTTTGAAGAGTTAGTTTGTTGAGGAAGAAGGTTGGTGTGAAGATTGTCTGGATAGCTTCTTCTCAATGTGAACAGCTAGACGAACGACATCATCTAAGGACCAATACTATTGGATTTGGACTGGGTGGGCAATGTCTGCGTTTAATCCTCTGAGATACTGAGCGATTGGTTTGCTCCTCCCTTTCTTGAATGTCACATTTCATCATCAACCTTTCAAATTCTTGAGTGTATTCTTCCACAGACAAGTCTTTTTGTTGAAGATTCTGCAGTTGAATAAAATTGTCTTGATAATATTGAGAAGGTAAGAACTTTCGGGTTAGTTCTCGCCGCATTTTATCCCATGTTTTGATCTTGCTTTTCCCTTCACGTTCACAGCTTCTTCTTCAGATTCTCCCACCATATTGAAGCATGCTTCTTTAGCTTCACAACAATGATCTTGACTTTCTTTTCTTCTAGAATCACCTTATACTCAAATACTCTCTCAACAGTTTGAAGCCAATCAACGAACTCATCTGGTTGGAGCTTCCCTTCAAAATCTGGAATCTCTACCTTGATATCGTCATATCTGAACGATTGCCTTTGTTGATGACAACTTCTAAACGATGATGAATCACTACTGGATTCGTTAGTTGATCGCATTTGCTGAGCTTCCAACAAGGCTTGTTGTGCAGTTACAGTTTCCTGTAGTTGTTGGATTTGTCTCCTCATTTCCTCCATTTGAATTTCACGAAGAGTTTGCTCATTCTGTCTCCTTGGAGGCATTTTTTTTTTATAAGAAAGGTGCGGTTTGAAATTTGTCAAGTACCATGCGATTGAAAAAAAGATCGTAGTTTTGTAAACAGCGCACCAGGTAAGTTCCCAGGAAAGAGAGGTGGTGATAAACACGCTTAAATACAAAGTATTTCCTTAGTCAGAGCTTTCCTAGACATGCACTTTTCATAATTCCACAATTTTTTTTTTCCAATAACAAGAATAATTCTCTTCTGATGTGGAAGATCAGAAAATGCTGCAACTACAGAGCATACTAGGAATTTTTCTAAAAATTTGGTACCTTACAAAAGTTTTTGTAGCAAAATTGCAACTTATAAGCCTTAGGGGTAAAATCGTGTTTTTTGGAAATTTTGGTCTCAAAATGAAATTTCCAAAAATAGAGGGACCAAAACGAAATTTTAGAAAGTTCAGGGGCCAATTTGCAATTTTCAAAAGTTTAGGGGTCAATTTGAAATTATGAGAAGTTGAGGGACTGATTGGCAATTTCTGAAAATATTTGGTGAATGTTTCTGTTGACGTGGCAAGGATGACACGTGGCAGAAGCTGATTGGATGATGTGGCGAAGACAGAACGCGTGGTAGATGACGTGGCTGCTGATGTGGTCGTCTTTAACCTCTAGTCTTCCGGCGGCAGCGCGTGTTCTCCGGCGGCGGTGGTCGGTGGTCCGGAGACTTTCCGGCAACAGCGAGTGGCGATGCGTGGTGGCTCCGGCGGCGGTGAAAACCTCCATTCCAAGGTTTTTCGGCCTCCTGAGTTCAATGGCAACGTTAGTTTTGCGGAAAAAATTGCCGCAAAGTAAAGTTTCAGGGGTGGAGATGGCTCTTCCACTTGAATATCAGTGAAAAACTCAAACTTTCCGTTGATTCTCTCACACAAACTCAACTTCAGGATCTAATGGAAGTTTGTCAAATTTTATGGTTAGGTAATTAATGGCTAGGTGGTTTAAGGTCAACAATGGTGGCAACAATGGTGGCTTGGTTCACATGAATGGTTGGAAGGGTTGTTGAAGGGTTTTCTTCCCGTATTAGTTTCAAGCTGTTTAGCTTATTTTTAGGAGGCAAAGAGATGTTGAAGAATGAAGAAAATTGGCTCAAATGGTTATTGGCGGATGATAATTGAAGACGTGCCTAAATTATAGGGATTTCAGTTAGACATGGTTAGCCGTTGTAATCCTATTGGTTTATATTGGCCACTACGTGCATGATGCTAAAATTTTGGAGACTGTGCCAATAGGGACAATTTTTTGCATAGTATTCGAGTTGTAGCTTATAAATACCAAATGTAAATGTTGAATTAACACACATCAATACAAACAAACACATTTTTATTCCCAAATCTATTGCTTTCAGCTTTATTTTTTACAATTTAGCTTAGTATTCTCATTTTCCACACTAAACACTCTTTGGAGTAGTTTAGGAACCCGCAAGTTAGGAGACATAATCCCTCTTCTAACGTTATCGCCTGATAAGGGAATCATTGTTATTTGAAATTAGTCAAGGTCACGGCTAATCCTATTTCACCATATAACAATTTTGGCATGCCCGGTGGGACTAGTGAAGGTGAGCATATTGGGAAGTTTGCCTCTCTTGGTCAATACTTCAATTGGCGCATGCACTTGCTTTTTGGAAAACCATTGAGTAGCATGGAGTCATAACCGAAACCAAATAATGGAGCAAAGAAACATACTGAAGCACAACCTACTTTAGGGATGCCAATATCCTTTCAATCATCACCCAATACTACTGTGTTGAGTAACACGCCTGTTAGCCACAAAGCAGGGACATCAGCAGGGGCAGAAGGGGCTGAACCAAGTCAGTCGATGGTGGTAACGGCCACTTTTATCAAGGAGTAGATTGACTCTAGACTCAATGAACTTATGTTTCAGATGTCAAAGCAGTTGGCTGAGTTCGTTCAGCCAATGGTTAGAAATGAAATCCAAATGACAGAACTTGGCCTCAAGACTGCCCATGGTTCGGCTACCTCGGTTAATCTAGGACAACCGAATCCTCCACAATTGAATCCTCCAATGGGAGGACACACTAGTTATGGGATGCCACAAGTTCAGGCAGGACCATCAAGCATGGTACAGCCGAATGTAGTGCAGCAGGTACCATCTCCTATACCTTTATATTCTAACATGGTAATGCCTACAGCTAATCCTTTAGGATTTCCTATGGGACGTGATGACTTCCATTGTAATATACAATATGGACAGGTTTCAATGGCTATGAGGCCACCAGGAACTGTTGGATCGTTGCAAATGCCTTACCTGGGACCAAGTGCAACACCCTTTCAAGGTTATATTACATATAACAATTATACGCGTCTAATTATTATATGCGTATCAGAAAAGGCAAATCTCAAAGTTTGCTACAATCAGAATTTTGAAAACTCAATAAAAACTTTATTTACATACTAAATTTCTTACAATAAATTACATTTATACATCAAAATCTATCAAAGGCATATACTAGATTCCTTTGACATGTCACTGGGCAAAGTAACTACTTCTCTTATTCCTCCATCTTCATCTTCAATTTCTCACGTTAATCCTGGCTAAAACCTACATCCACATCTGGTTGCACTACTAGAGTGAGACTACGTCTCAATGAGGAACTACAATTAGATTAATAAAACAGCAGTACAACCAGCCGGAGGAACTCCGGAAAATCCCCTCAAGCTATCATCAAAACTATATACTTGAAAAACATATAATTCATCATGAAATACTTGTATCCTTTTACATCAACCTTTATCATAACATTCTTTTTATGATTTCATATCAAACCTTATGCTTTAATAACACGTCATATCATAGGAACATCATAAATATCCTTATAGCATCACAAGCTTAAAATAAAACACCATAAGCTTTAATAAAAAATCATCTTCTATGAAACATCATGAATAACCTTATAACATCATCACACAGGGAATGTATCCTCAACCTCTATGGTACGTGAGCTCACTACCTAACAGGGCATCCCACTACCTTACCTCAATGCAAATGTCATGAAAATAACCCTCAACATCATTATAATCTTATTCCCTTAACTTAACATTCATAATAACATCATAAGTCCCTAAGGACCTACAACATTATAATAATAACATAAAACATCAACGTAAATATTATCTCAAACTTCTCATGAAAATCATATTCTTTATAAATCATATAACATTTATAACGTATAATATCTTAACATTTTTCAACATACAAATCCTTTCATATCCTTTAGGAAATCATTTCATCAAACATACTTTTGAACATCTCCTTCACATCTCCTTCATAAACATAAACTTTTATGAAAAACATTAGTTCATAATTAACTCAAAAGAAACATTATTTGGAACTTCATCATCAGATCTTTCTCTAAGACACATTCTTCATAAAACATAAACCTTTAATATTTCAAATAATTACATAACACTTGACCAATATCTAGAAAAATAGCTCAATAACAACAAAATATTGGTTCAAGCATTTTATCAAACATCTTAGAGGCTATTTCTTCTTCTCTCAAAATAGAAAAGCTTTTAGGGGCATAAGAACCCAAATACTCACATCAAGAAATTAGCAAAAGGATGAGGAGATCGGTTATCCTAAACTCTTTAGATCATCCCTCAAAATATATTCTTTGAAATAAGCTACTTGAAAGTATGAATCTCCATAACATAAAACCTTCAAACATAAAACCCCTTAAATCTTCCATACAAATCATAAACATATATTTTCTAACAAAAACATGTTGTTAAAGCTAGAGGGGTTTAAAGATTGTAATTTCTCACCTTTTATGAAGATCTTGAACCCTTGCACCTCTTCTTTCTCTTCCACTTCTTCTTTTCTTCCTCAATCTCTTTGTTTTTCAACCTCCAAATAGCTTGATCTACCTTCAATCCTTATTATTTTCATGTTTTTCCATGATTTCCCTTCTTTCCCCATGCATTTCCCTTCATTTTCGCCCTCTCTCTCTAAAATGCGTTTTCGGAACCCTAGACTCATTTTCTGCGTTTCTGGTTCGAAAATAGTGTATTTATAGAAAATTTGCTATCATAATCGATTATAAGGAAACACATAACCGATTATCCAGTGTATAATCGATTATCAGGAGCAACATAATCGATTATCTGCTGTCTGTTTGTCATTTTGCTATTCCAGAGAACCCGTAATCGATTATACCTAGCAAAATAATCGATTATATCACTAAAAATTTAGTTTTTAACCATTTTCATCATCTCTAATCACCCCTAATCCTCCAAATCATCCTTATGACTTAAACCCCATCTTAGATAAAGGTCTTCAAAACATTGGGATGTTACACCAAGTGCTTCGCCTAGTGGAACCGGTGTTCAGGCAGCCACCACAGTTCAAACCTTATGTCCAGCCATGGGCTTTTGAGCAACACAGGCTAAGCCGTTTGGGAACTACATGGGGGAGCAGCCATGGAACTCTGTTCCACCTTCCTCGAGTGGTTTGCCATTTGGACAGACTGTGCCAGAACAGCCTCCTTATGGTCATTTGGGTTCGATTCCTCAACGAGGAGTTTTGTGCAAGACACCAGGGGAATATTCGTGTGAGCAGGTATGGAATTATTTTCCACCTTACGCTGGAAATTTCTTGGCTGTCCAAGGGATGCAATACCAGATTCCAGAAGGGTACACAAATGAGCAGCAACGGACTATTAATCCACCTCATATGGGTAATTCAGCCAGGAATTCACACACGCCAGAGTATGGTTATCAAAATCCTTATCAGGGGGCATCTATGCTTTTCAGGTAGCCAGTTGTTGGAGGAAACCCCCGGGAGCCGATGGCAGGCCTCTCGAACCTCAGCTAATCGATCCCAATATGATTGCTGAGACTATTAAGAAGTATTTTGGCGTTCAACTGAAGCCGTTTAGACAGCCATGTTTATAAGAAGCCCTACCCGAATGGGTAGATAAGATGATGTCCTTGCCAAAGGGCTTCAAGACTCCAGATTTTACGACTTTCTCTAGAGATGATGAAAAATCTACCATGGAACATATTGGTCGATTCACGGCTCAGTGTGGGTAGGAAAATCAGAGTGAATACTTTAAATTGCAGTTGTTCCCCCTCTCCCTGACAGGACTTGCTTTTACATGGTATTCTTCCTTGCCACCCAATTTTGTCCAAACTTGGATAGATATGGAGAGATGCTTCCACGATAGGTTCCATAGACCTCAGCCAGAAGTGACCGTGGCTGACATGATGAATTTGAAACAACAAGTCGATGAACTAGTCGCAGATTTCATTGAAAAGGCTCAGGAAGCTGGGAAGCCGTTGTAATGTACAATTCCCAGAGTCTGAATATGCTTTTATGGTCATAAGCAATATGCATCCTCAGCTAAGGGAGAAGTTGGTGGCTCAATGTTTCATAGATTTGGGGCAGCTAGCTTCTGTAGCAACCCAGGTAGAACGATTCATCACTGAAAAGGAACAAAGGAGATCTAGTAGGAATAGGGGGACTCATTTGATATCCATCGTGGATACTGAGGGCTCAAATGACATAGTGGAACAACCGGCACCGAGTTCCTACTGGCTGACATTATGGCAAACCGAGTGATCACCTCAGAGGGAAGCCTAATTCGGTCCTGTTTTCAGAGGGCTGCTAAAAGGCAAAGAAGTAGAATACCTAAGAACATAAGATGGAGTATTCTTTTAAATTATATCAAAAGGTTCGACACAAGATTATTTCGACTATTTGCACTCAAAGGACAAACAGATTTGCTTAGCCGAAGGCCATCAAATTTCCATCGGATGAGGAATTGAAAGGCAAGAAGTATTGTAAGTGGCATAATTCCCACAGACAATGCCACCAGTTAGTAACACCCAAACACGATTTTTCACATGTTTCAAAATAATCGAAATAAAAGCGGACAGATTTATGCCTTTGAATATTTTTTATATTTTTTGTTTTTTTTTGCTTGAGTGTTAGAAAATTATTTTTAAATTAAACGGAGTTCTATCACCTCAAATCCCTACCCTTGAACGTAGGACTAGCTTTAACGATTAAAATTTAGGTTTGAAATTCAGGCGAATCCACGGCACGCGAATTTCAAACTGACAGTATATTTATACTTGGATCAGAAGACACCTAATATTTAATTCAAGTGAACGAAAAACTTACAGGTTTTTTATTTTATGTGTCCTATGATTGTGTGTTTTTTACAGAATTATTTCATTTACAAGTGACAATAAATTTTAAGTTTTACGCGCGTTAAATGACTCGACAATCGGAAAGCGAAACGACGGAGCTAACAACGGATGATAATAAATTCGGGACCCTACGATATAAGTTGGATAAATCCTAAATTCTCTCAAGGACTAAGTCTATCCCATGTGGAGTGGTTTTGATGTAGGGCTTAAAGAGTTGTGTTTAGCAATTATTTAATAATTGCATTTTGGTCCCTTTAAACTTTCCTCTTAATTGTACTTTAGGTCCACATAAACTAGTTTCTATGATACACTAAGTGGAACGTGGATCAATTTTTCACTTCATCCACAAATCATAGTATTGGGGCTAGCAGTTTTTGAGGCCAAAATTTCGTGGCCAAGAAATCATTCTCATGTAACCAATTTTCCTACTTTTAATTATCCTACGGTTTTTATATTAAGAAGTGCTTTAAAACACATTTTTATGTTCAGAAAAAGTATGTAATGGACTTGGGTACAAGCCCCAATTTTCACGCATGGCCCCATTGGCCCTTGGAGGGCTGATTTCTCTTCTTCAAAAAGTGGACTCATCCTTCCACATTGTTCTAGTTCAGATCTTCAAAACTACACTTCTTCCAACTTCACTTTTCCTCCCTCTGTTCTTAACAACTCCAAAAAGCTTGAGTTATTCTTGGATTTCTTTAGACTCATTATCCTATGCTTTTGATTATAGATGGTGATTCTATTACTCTTTCATCTTTCCAATTTAATGCCGATTTTCTGTCATTGATTTTTCCATTTTCCATGCCTTAGATCATCACTTGTTTATGCTATGAACAAAGTTTAAGATCTAGAACTATTGAAAAAATCATAGTAAATCATAGACAAAATCCTAACAATGTGAAAACACTTCATTATGTGTATCCCTATTATTAACCATCTTACATATCATAATCCAAGAGATTTCTACAAACAAATTTTTACTCCTCAACTTTCTTGGTCAAGACCGAATCTATGAAGTTTGTGGGAGGAAGAGTTTTGTTTCATATATTATGTAAATGCATCTTGGTTCTTAACCTTTTTAGTAATTATATTCATGTGAAATCAAGGAGTTGTTGTA